>ML675616.1:66079323-66422469 GCA_007922155.1 Mesoclemmys tuberculata | reverse complement strand
GACAGACTCCCCGCACTGAAATTGACCCTCCCTGGTCAATTTCGGCGGCAGGGAGAATCGCAGGAGAGACTCCCCGAAGTGAAATTGACCCTCCGTGGTCAATTTCGGTGGCGGAGCTGGGGCATACTCTCCGCCGTGAAATTGACAAGGCAAACTCAATTTCGGCGGCGGAGAGGGAGACTTGGCATCGCAGACGAGAATCTCCGCTGTGAAACTCGCTCTGTGCTGCCAAATTAGAAACCCCTCCAGCGCCCCGCAGAGCGCAACGGGAGGATGCTAACAACCGGTTCGCTGCCTTTTTTTTATTTTAAGAACCGGTTCGCGCGAAACCCGCCAGCGCCCTGCAGAGCGTGACAGGGGAGGACGCTAACAACCGTTTCACTAAATTTTTTTAATTTTAAGAACCAGTTCGCGCGAACCGGTGCGAACCGGTTGGATATCATCACTGGATGTACCCCCAACTGCTTACTGTGCAAAGATCGAGGCTGCCATTTTATTTCTTTCCTGACTCACACCCAGCAATTATAAAACAGTTTCTTCAACTCTTGACTTGGATGACATCAGTGTCTGATGACATGGCTACCAATGAAGATTACTATATCCTCCTTGGAAACCACTACATCCTTCTTGGAAACTGCTAAGTGAGCCATCATCTTCCCCAGCATACACTTAACATCCACCAATCCAACAACCTAAAGTTAAAATATTCCATAACTATTTGAGAGCACACAATGCCTATGCTTAGCCAGTAGCCACTTACTCGTATGTATAATACAGTTCATTGCAAGTATGTTTTGCTTTAATTACAAAAGTAGCAAGGTTCAATCAATTGTAAATTAAAGTGAATTAAAGGAGGGATTAGTCACTTACAGATACAATAGTTGAAATGCAGCCTCCACACCTGCTAACTCATTCAAAGTCCTTCAGAGAATGCATAGCACAAGTGAAAGTATTTGATTTCTCACATTTAGCAGTTATGGAATTTCAGTCCTTTCTACTAGAAAAATCAAGAGCAACGTAGTTGTGGTAGAATAGCTATCATGTGATGCATTAATTAAGTCAGAGATGACCAGGTTTTCAGGAATGGAACTAGGTGTGAACAGACACTACAAGAATTCTGGGAAAGGGTGAAGAGAAAAGTGATAAACTTATAAACATCACAGTACTCCTTACCTGGTGACCTCTGTAATATCCCGATCAAAGACTAACATAACTCATTTTGTTGGCTAAGTCTAAGTTTCCTGGGTTCATTGATGCTGTTAAACCAATCAGCCACTTTGCTTTTAACAGGGAGAACCACCTCCCAGCACACTGTATGTAAATGATTTGAAAGCACTTTGTCATCTGAAGATGCTAACACAATGCCTGAAATTTAGAGCAATGACTAAATAAATTAGGGCTAGTAGAATAGAGACCACTACTCAGTTTTACAGAATGATGTACTGTTTACTGATTTCTAAGGGCTTATAAATATAGTCAGTTCAATTTCAGTTTAAACTTAACTTTTTAGGAAGCTTCCCCCTTTGCCATACACGCATCAACTCTCTCTCTCCCCTCCACCCACTCCCCAATAACTGTATTGTTTGGTGCAGCTGGTGTGTTGGAAGTAGGGCTAAATGAACAAGAATGTCCATTATGATTATTACTGTAATCAATGCTTTATTTATATTACTGAAAGCAGCCCAGACAGGACCAGGGTTCTTTTGCCTTTGTGCTAGGCTAGTATTTTACGTGGTCTCTGTCCTGAAAAGCTAACCCTCCTAACATGTGTCCTCTACCCCGATAAAAGAGTTGGTGTAACTGGTGAGATTTCAGGGTCTTCTTGTACTATAAACCATTTGATATTCTGTTGCTTCTTGTCTGGCAACATTTTGAGTGGATCTTAGTCCATGAGAAGTCAGGAGGTGGCAGGTAAAATCAACAATAAACCTAAGGAAAACAGATGCATGAGACTGCCCCATCACGTACCGCTTTTTGCCTCACCATACCATGCAATATGCACAAATATAGTCAAAGTCTGCCATTTTTACTCATGCTAAGTAGTATCTTGTGCCACACATTACCATTTCCCCCAAGTTTACTTTTCTAACCCTAAAGGTGGCATGCAGAGCGCTCTCAGAACACTTCTTTAACAGAAATGCTCAACCTTCAGTCCTACTCCGCCACTTCGTGAACAGCTGTCTTTTTGGCTCCTCCTGGCACTAAGAAGGTATAATGTAAGTTATACTCGTAAGACGTATAGTTAAAGTTACATTAGAGCTGGAGAAAATTACTCACTTAACAACCTGATCTTACTCCCAGTGATGGCCGAAAATTCCAATATAGGATGAGTTTGGCAACATATTAATATAAGCAGGAAGTTTTATATCATTTAGTTCCTATATATTTTCCTGTATGTATAACATTTTTCCTTGCATATTTTTTAGCCATTTTACTCATTTAGAGTCTAATTCTGAGAAGTGTTTGGCTTCCTCAGTCCACACATTTCAAAGTTGAAAGATTAACCTTAATGCTTGCGCTGTAATATGCGCTAGCTCTCTTATGCCATTATAAATTTGCCAGTTATACAGTATATGAAGTACTACAAACTGGAATTTCTTAATCTATCCTATCTATAATAAGATCCAGTACAATAATCTTCACCAATGGATACAAATTTTAGTCTCCAGGCAATATACAGAACAAGAAAGGAATCCACTGAGTAGTTTTAAATATTCTACGTAGTGCAAAAGTTTTGGAAACTGTAGCTGTGCAGGGTTGTACCCTGCATGAAGCTATTGCGGTACAGCCTTTCTAAGTATTTAGTCAAGCTCACAGTGGTATCTGCAGATCTGTACGACTCACCAGTTCTCCTTAGATATGTTTTCTCCCTAAAAGCTAACCCTGCAAATACACTCAGAGATCTATTGCAGTGTGAAGAACCACAACACATTCACATTTCTTATGGGATGAACTGACTTTCTTACACATTTACAGTCAGAGATTAAGGCCAGAAGAGACCGCCAGATCATCTAGACTGATCCCCTTTATCTCTCAGGCCACCAACACCATCCAGCCCGCACACACTAAACCCAATCCATTTCCAAGTCAGCCAGTCAGAATTGCAATAAATAGAATGTATATCTAAGTACTGGACAAGAGCACTACAGGGTTGGTGTGCCTGCTTGGTAGGTAAATCTATCTATATTATCCTCATTTCACAGATGGGGAAAACAGGCAAAAGAGATGAAGCAACTTGCCTGGGAAACACCGCAGGCTGGTGGATTAGGCACAGACCAGGCAATCAAGTGAAATAGTATCCCAAACAGACAGACTCCTTTTATACAGGATCCCATCCAGGAATGCTGGAAGAACCATCTGCAAGGAGAAGAGCATACTAGGAAAGGATCTTATGCAAAGAATGAGACTGGAATATTTAGAAAAGATAAAAGGGCAGCCAGAGGGCTTCCTGCATAGTTCCTTCACAAATATATCATACCTCAGCCAACTGATTGTTTTTGGCCATGGATTTCTACTTTTTTATTAACATGTCTAAATTGAAGGTTATTTTTTTCATTTTAGGAAGAGCCCTGCAACTGGCCTTTTAATTTCTAGAAGACAGAACCAGCTTGCTGCCTTCATATGTTTAAACCTTTATTATTGTTTTAACGCTATTTGTGGGACAGGAAGCTCCAGCTATTTTAAGACAACCATGCAATGCCAGACTCCATAGTGAATGTCTGCAAGTCCACTGGTTCAACACAACTAAAACAATGAGGTTAAGAGTTAAAGAGAACACAGCTGACAGCAACATGTTTGCACATGTTGAAATCTAAAGAAGGTGCTGTCATGCTCACTAGACTGGGGGGCATTCGAGGTGTATTCAGGAGCTCCGATTACTCTCTTCTACACCAGTCTCGCGTTGGGGGTGTCACACTGGCTGGATTGGGGGGGAGCATTCCTTATATTGTTCGACATCAGTATGTCAAAATCATAGTGATTCCTGTAAGTCATGCCATGTCAGACATAAGACACACCCCAGACAGAGAGGCGGCAGGACGATAGCCCGCTTAATGGCCCATCAAGTCCTTTACAGAAGCAAAAGGCCCAGAAAGGAGCTATAGGCATACCTGAAGAGTTACCAGGGTTGGCCCATGTGACTCTGGACTCCATTTTAGCTCTTGTAACAGGCCACATGGCCAGAGGCAGAGGGTATATAAGATCAAGCCACAGAAACCATTTTGTCTTTGTTCCTGTCCAGTTGCAGACACACATCATTTTGCAACTGAACTGATGGGACTTAAACCCATCCAGGTACTGGATGTATACCAGAGGGACTATACAAGCCTGCAACTCCACAATTTTTCTAAAAACCTGATATATATGGACTTTCAAATCATTTGTATGTATCTGATTGCTTTAACCCTTTAACATTTCTCTTGTTTGTTTTTCTTTTTATAAAAAACCTTTAGTTTTAGTTACTAAAGGATTGGCTGGCAGCGTGGTATTTTGGGTAAGATCCAAACGTATAGTGATCTGGTACTGTGGCTGGTCCTTTGGGATCAGAGGGAAACTTTTGAGTAAAGAGAATAGAGTTAAATAACTTGTCTCTTTACTGGACCTAGTGGCAGTTTGGGAGCTAGAGACTGAAATGCAGTAAAGGGGGCTGTGTGTATTTGTATAGTGACTTCTTGATAACCAGTGTGGGGGAATCAGAAGCACTGTTTGTGGCTGGTTGGGAAGTCTGACTTCAGTGTAACCCACCAGCGTTGGGAGAATCTGCTCTTCTTTTACAGCCTGCCCTGATCCTGGCATTATCAGTTGGCTACCTTGGGCACGGAAAGGTCACAGGTGCATATCCAGAGATATACTGAGCTGTATCACCGAAGGTGATGGTAATCTGGGTAAACTGACTATGGGAAAGGAAAAAATAAAAGGCAACTGCCATTAAGCCCCTTCCTCAAGACTCAAAAAGATATGACTTACGTTACAGTAGCACTTAGAGACCCATGGCCAGACTAGTCTATCCACTATACATACACATATTAATGGCTGGTCTACACTAGAAAACTAGATCAATACAGCTATGTCACTCAGGAGTATGAAAAATCCAGTCCTGAGTGACACAGGTAAGTTGACCTAAATTCCTTATGTAGACAGCACTAAGTCGATGAAAGAATTCTTCTCTCAACCTAGCTACTGCCTCTCAGGGTGGTGGATTTACTACAGAGATAGGAGAACCACTTCTAGCATGTAGTTAAGTGTATATACTAAAGCGCTGCTACTGTAGCATTTTAAATGCAGACATAGCCTAAGAGAATCCGTGCCCCAAAGATTTTACAGTCAAAAAAGGCAAGACAGACAAAGGGTGGAAGGAGAAACAAAAGCAAAGAGATGCAGTCATTTGTCCAAGGTCATCTAGCCAGTCAGTGGCAGAACAAGATATAGTGTCCGGATATCTTGAGCCCTCACTCAATCCTCTATCTACTGAGCCAACCTGCTTCTCTCTGGAACATTTTTTTTTAAACCTAGATTGAACACGAAACAAAATCATATCTCATTCTCTTTGAGGTCTTTTACCTTACTCCGAAAAAGTTAACATCTTCATTAAATATTCTCAGACAATGTGAAGATTTCACTTCAATTAAAAAAAAAAGTTTCGGGGTTTCTAAAGTTCTGAATGATCATATATAAAGGATGAATAATTCAGAGTGAAGTGGGGTTCCCCATACAGTGCCTTTTCACACAAAGCATACAAGAATGCCAGTGTTACAAATAAGGTATAAATAACTATTATTTTATGAAGCACTACCTGCATCACATAAAAATACCATATTGCCTGATTCCATTTTTTCAGCATTGTCTTAGCACTGTATTTTTCGCAAATTTCATTACAAGCATCCAAGCAGCATTTAGAGGACATTTTTATTTTGTATTTATTTATTTTGCCACTAGAAAAAAATTGTCTTTGATCTGAATGAAGATTTATTTTGGGAAAGGGGGAGGGTTTTTTTAAAAATAAACACTGTAAAACATCAGCAAGTTTAGCTAGAGAACAATTAATTGCTTAAATGAAAAACAAACTTTCCGCCTGACATTAACTCTTGTGAAATGGACACCTCCTACCCCAAAAATATAACCTTTAAAAATTTCCTCATGGCAAGTATAGAAGTTGAGACTATATAAGTTAGAAAGTATATAGAAGTCTATAGAAGTTGAGACCAATGTTACCAAGAGTCACCTGTAATTATTAATTAGTACTATCATTCATATCAAAGCCCTGATCCTGCAATTGGATCCACAGGCAGACACCTGAGCCTGTGTGAGCCCCACCGGAATCCAACCACTTAGACCAGGGGTGTCAAAATCACTTCCTATGGCGGGCCACATTTAAATTAAATTCAGTTCAAGGGGGCCACGCATACCATACACTAAAACACCTCATACTCTACTCTACTCTCCGTCGAGAAATCTCCCCGCAGGGTGAAATTCGGCGGCGGAGTAGGAGAGTCCGACGGCCTTTTCCTTTTTGAGACTAGATCTCGCGGTACCATGTGACGTGAGATCTCGCACACTTTTACTGAGCTCGGCTCAGAAAAAAATGCCGGCCCGGATAACACAAGGCGGCAGGCTGGATTCGGCCCGCAGCCTTGTGTTTGACACCTGTGACTTAGACCATATGGCAGGATCAGGCCTAAATAAATGTTTAAGATCCTATTCATAGATAAAGGTGATAAATTGTAATAGAAGATTTTCTAGACCAAGCCAAAATTTAGAAACCAGACCATGTATGTGAAAATAAATTTACAGCAGTGGGCTTGGGGGTGGTTGTTTTTTTGGTTTTGTTTTGGGTTTGGGTTTTTTTTGTTTGTTTGGCGGGAGAGGTTGAGGGAGGGAGAGCAGGAGGGGCATTTTCGGAGAGGCAGCACAGAATGGTGAACCAAGCACAGGAATAAGAACCAGAGCTCCAGTCCTGGCTGTCACTACTTTCAGGAACTCACCCAAGGCTAATTTAACTGTCTACTGGCAAAATCCTGATCCTATTAAAGTCAATAGCAAAATCCACATCAACTTCAATGGGTCCAGGTTTTCACCTAGAATCTCTTACCTGTGAGATTAATACTTCAGCAATGTTAGGAAGGGGAATCTGTGAGTATGTGTCTACATTACAAGCGCTACAGTGGCATTGCTGCAGCACTCCAAGAACAGCAGTTAGGAAAACAAATTTTAATCAATGAGACATCCCCAACACAAATGCATTGAGAGAAAATTAAAACCTCACTAAAACCATTTTTACTATGATTTCAGAATAGAATTGCACTTTTAAAGTACATATTAATTTCCCAGATCCAGTACAACAGAAGGGCCAATTAGTCCCAAATTTAACTTGTTGCAGCCCTTGAGTGTTGTTACAGTGTATATGCCATGTGCCCAATTTGGTTTTATGATACCATCAAAGGCATCAAGTATGCACAGGAGCAGGTTGCAGAAAGGGAGTGGATATGATGCAGAACAGTCAGAAGGCACATGTGTAGGGCAGTTTAAAAAGCAGTTTTCCTCAAGTATTTGTGCAGCAGTGTACTTTCATTTTGCTGCTTTGTTGTGTTTGAGCCAGTGGTATCACCTTTTAGTGGCTGGCCCACATGCCATGAAAGGATCTCCTGTTGCCACCAGTAAAGTGACAGTACTCCAAACAAGAAAAAAAAAGAAAAAAAAACCAGGAACATCTGACGCCCTTCCATGGGACTCCAAAGGTATGTCTACACAGTGAACACAGACCCGTGGTTGGCCCAGGCCAGCCAACTCAGCCTTGTGGAGCTTGGGCTACCAGGCTGTTTCATTGCAGTATAAACTTCCATGCTTAGACTGGAGCCCAGGTTCTAGGACCCTGCAGCTAGGAGGGTTCCAGAGCCTGGAAGTCTATACATCAATGAAAGAGCCCCACAGCGTAGGAGCCAGAGTCAGCTGGCATGGGCCAACTGTGAGTTTTTCTTTGCTGTTTAGACTAGGGTGACCAGATAGCAAGTGTGAAAAATTGGGGTAGGAAGTGGCTGATAATAGGCACCTATAAAAGAAAAAGCCCCAAATATCAGAAATATCCTTACAAAATCGGGACATCTAGTCACCCAAGTGTAGACATACCTCAAAAGACCAGGGCCAAGATTTTCAAAAGGAGCTAGTTATTTTGTCTGCTTGATTTTCAGAGAGTGCACGTCCGGGGGGGGGGGGAGACAGAGGGACGGACCACACCTAAAACATCTGAAGTCGACACTATGACGGAAGATAGCGATAGGAAACAGAACCTACCACTATCACACTTTAATGGTTCTAAGATAGATAAATCAGAGCATGGTTTAAATATGCGTAGGACTAGTCAGTGACATGTACAGAGGAAGTATTACCTAACTCCCAATACACAACTTCAACTTTGTTATCCCTTTTGCATGGATGGTTGGATTAGGTCCATAGTCCTTCCACCAAATTCCATTAGTGTCAATGAGAGTCTTTCCATTGACTTTAATGAGTTCTGGATCAGGCCAAGAAAGTTTGAGACAGATGAGAATGCTTTTGAAAAGGTAAGGCTGTTTCCTGATCTTATCAATTACATTATAAATCCCAATTAGCATTCTGTGGTTTGGCAGGGTTCTGCCTCCTCACCAGTCCCAAAAATATTGAAGTTATAATGAGGACCCCAGTGTGCATGAATGAGACAATTACATTTAGGAAAGGCATTCCATCTTTGTAATATTTTTATTAGAACAAGTAGCAAAACAACACTCCAACCCAGCAAAATAGAGAGAATGTAAGATGGTGATACCATCCTGGATTTGAGCATCCATACATTCACATCATCCTTTGTAGAAAAACCCAACATGTTTTTGATCATCTTCATCCTCCTACTCACCATCATAACCACTGCCAGTGCTGGCATAATCTCCGAACACACACAGGCTGGGATACAGCTTTTAGAATGTGTAATGTTGACACATACTATGCCTAATGTATATTCAGTAGGGGTTTCTAGTCTTTTTCCTTATCTGGAGTTTCTCACCCTACTAACGTTGGGGCGCCTTTCTCCCATAGCTTACTAGACATTTTATCTCAAGTTCATTAGCATATACATCAATTAGTTATCATGGCATTCTTGTGGTCAGGCATCTACTGATGTTTCTAACTTAAAATGTCTTAAGCTGATAGCAACTGGCATCTTGTGGTTACCAATCAGCAGTTTTGTCTTACTTGTTTATTACAGCATTCTGTCTCATAATATCTGATGATCCATCGCTCCTCCTGGTTAACTGCTTATGAGAAGACTTTTGAGGCTTTAGTCCTTGTTTAATTTAGCTAAGCTATTTTCTTACAGGCCATTAGTGATTTATAGGCTCATTGTGTCACAGCTTTAACTTACACCTATGACTCACTTATCTAATAATTATATCTATAAGATACAAGGCTCCCCAGGGCTTGGTTGAACCCTGTTGAAGGGAGGTTCCTCATTTACTTTCAGAGGTCAGCCTATTTACTTTCCTGTTGTGAACACTAAGGCCTGGTCTACATCTAAAACTTATGTCAACCTAGTAGAGATGTAGTTAAACTGACCTAAACTCTAGTATAGACACCGCTAGATCAATGGAATTACACCATCAGTCTACTTCTGCCTCTTCAGGGGGCGGATGGAAAAAACCTTTTCAAGTGTCTACACCAGTGATGATATCCAACCGGTTCTTAAAATAGAAAATATGCAGCGAACCGGTTCTTAGCGCCGGGAGATTCAATGTAAAGGCGGAGTAGCGAACCGGTTGTTAGCGGCGAGTGAGTCAATTTCCCGGCAGAGAGTGTCTCCTGCGATTCTCCCTGCTGCCGAAATTGACCAGGGAGAATCCTGGTCTGGGTGCTGGGTTGTTGGGGTGCAGTGTGTTGGGTGCTGTGTGCATGATGTTTAAGAACCTATTCAGAATAGGTTCTTAAATATCACCTGCCTCTATAGAACTGGTTATTGGCAATTTGGGATATCATCACTGGTCTGCACTATAGCACTACGGCTGTACCACTGTAGCATCTGCAGTACAGACAAGCCCTACCTCTTGAAGATAAGATTTTGGTGATTACAGCTGTGTTTTCTCCCTCACATCATTCCACCATCTTAAAACCACTACTATGTAGTTTTAGTAAATGAATTTCAGAAAAAGAGAAACATTTCTTAGTGCTTGTTGCTGCAAACATCTAGATTCCCAGACAGTGGACTCTAATGATCTTTTTTATGCCTAGCTAAACAAACAGTATCATTTTGAGAAAGTTTCTGGGCAGAGCTTAAATGCTATTTCAGAGTGACAAATGAGTAATGCTTCTGTATGGAAGTAAGCGCTTAAGTTAGCCACTCTGTGAAGATGACATCTCAAATCTGACATGGAAATAGGGCTTATAACAACGGCCTTTTTGTCTGCAGTTCTTTTGTTGCTCTCTTACCAAGTTAGTACTGTACTAGCGAACTGAAGTGAGAGTACTTAAGAGTTAAAGCCACACAAGATTCTCCTCATCACAACTACCAAGATTTATATTAAAAACAACGAGAGTCCTGTAGCACCTTAAAGACTAACAAATTTCTGCAGGCATAAGCTGAAGCATCTGACGAAGTGGGCTGCAGCCCACGAAAACTCATGCCCGCAGAAATTTGTTAGTCTTTAAGGTGCTACAGGACTCTAATTGTTTTTGCTGTATACAGACTAACACGGCTACCCCTCCGGAACTTCTCAAGATTTACATTGTTTAATTTAGAAAGCAAAGGACTTTGGCAAACCTCTAGTGCTGAGGACAGGAGACAAGATTGTCTCCTCTCCCTTGAGTCATGGGTCAAAAGCTCAAGCTTCCTTTTGTCTATTGACAGATCTATGAATAAAAAGGGGGATTCCCAGAGGCCAGCCCAGTTGTGTAGTGGCAATGCATTGTACTGCCATATGGAAAATCCTTGTTCAATGGCTGTCAGTCTCTGGCTTCCTGGACCAGCTGGGACTGGGAGCATTCCTGAGGCAATGTTCCTGGGGAGGAGGTAGTGCTTTGAGTCGCTCAACAGTGACTCTTACAAATGAATTAAAGAGCCACACAGACTGGTTTCAAAGGGAGATTCATCCAGTTCTCTGCTAAAAAGGGCAGATGCCAAAACATGGAGGTCTCACGTTTGAGGTATAATGGTGAAAAATGTTAAAGTGGGCAACAAATTAAAGTCCTATATTTTATTTTACTGTAATCATATATTCTATTCTATTACACACACACACTTTTAAATATTACGCTAATTTTGTAAGGTTTTTAAAACATGAATATGAGCCATTTGTTGTAAAGCCACCGAAGAGCAAATAAACTAGAAATATGGAGCTCAGTCAAAATTAATAGTTTAGATGCTAGAAAACACAATAAACAAATTACAAGAATTGAGAATACAGTGTAAGGGAATGACCATAAAGGTGGTTGAGTGAGCACTAAGAGAAAAGGCTCAGCATTTACAGGGTGATTTATGACCATTAAGCTAATCATCCTGTCCATTAGACACATATTACAGATGGGAAAACTAAGATAGAAAGTTTAAGTAATTTGCAAATGGCCACAGGAAGATGTCAGAGCTGGGATTAGAATTCAGGATCTCCTCATTACTTTTCCTCCTCTATGAAATAGAAAGTGACAGAAGGACCTGGAGTACAGTGAATACAGATAACAGATACAGTCAAAAGCAGTTACAATTAAGAAACAAGGAGTACTCTATGGTTTTGTTGGATTTTAAGGGTAGATTTGGTCCTGTGTAAAACAAAAAGCAGTAATAGAATACAGAGATCCTTCATATGAGTGCCAGGCTTAGGTCTCTTTGTTCCTACAGTCTGCCAACCCTACAATCCTCAGTGTTGATTTTTTCCTAATAAGCTACACATACATCCAATCAAACAGGAATAGCAGTGTCTTAGTCACTACATTCAATACGCTGAAGGACCCTAAAGGACCATGTAAGAATCAAACAAACATGACTGGAGAACCTGAACGGCTAGAGGTGGACTGAAACCCTGCAGTACTGCATAGTGTCTGGTTGGCATAAACAGCTCCACCACAGAATATGCTCAAATCTCTGAGGGCAGGTAAACAGAATACATATGACCATCATGCAAGTCAAGAAAGCACAAGCAGTTCAAAAAGTTGCCAAACCTCAAAAGCCAGCAACAGAGATCAACAATCAAGGAGCATTCCAAAAACCACCTCAACAAGCTAAAGGCCAGGATGTCCATAACCAAAGATACAGGACAACCAATATAAAATTTGAGACTCCAGACTGAAAGATATCGGCATTCTATCAACCACTACTGGGGAAAAAAGTCAAAATGAAATAAATAAATAAATAAAGGGGTACTTTTCATTTTTTAAAGCAGTGCTGGTCACCCAGGGGTACAAGTACCCTTGAGGGTATGCAGAGGTCTTCCACAGGTACATCAACTCATTTAGATATCTGCCTAGTTCTACAGCAGGCTACATAAAAAGAACTAGCAAAGTCAATACAAACTAAAATTACATACTGGCAATGACTTCTTTGTATTGCTCTATACACTATTATACAGTAAGTATCACACGGAAAGGTAAGTACAATATTTATATTTCAGTCAATTTATTTTGTAAATTTTGTAAAATAAGCAATTTTGCCGTAATAATGAACTGTGACACACTTGTATTTTTATGTCTGATTTTGTAAGCAAGTAGTTTTTCAGTAAGGTGGAACTTGAGGTACACAAGACAAATCAGCCTCTTGAAAAGGGTACAGTAGTCTGCAAAAGTTGAAAACCACTGTTTTAAAGAAAAAAATTCTGACAAATCTGTAAAATGCATATAATGGGGAAATCAAAGCTAACAGAAAGACTTACTAACCATGCTACCAAAGAAGAGCATTGCATTTTAATGGGTGTCAGTATGCTTTAAGCAAATGCAGGACAAGTTAAATAAGTGAAAGAGCTTCCTCTATGTTCACAATTATTTTAGAGTCTGCCTGAAGTTTGACTATGTTTGTAACACTCTCCACCACAGGTCACCAAGACAATTGAACCTAGAGCTTCAGCAGCAAGCACATGAAAGCTAGAGGCCTAATTCCATGAATCTGGAACAAATCTTGCTCCACAAGCAACCTCAGAGACCCCAAAGTTAGAAGAGGCATAAAAGAGAAAGTCAAACCTCCAGATGAGGAAGGAGAAGGGGCACAAGTAGTTCTAAATTAGCATGCCTTTCTTACAGATATATCAGCTGTTCAAGAAATAGAAGGGATTTCTGAGCCTTATGGAATGGCCTCCATTCTGGCAAGCTTCAAGCATTTGAAGTTAATATTCCATAAAACCCACTGAGCACACATGGGAATGCCGGGGAAGCTAGATTACTTGAATTTGTCTATCAGGATGAGCTTCCTGAAGATGACTACAATACAGAGAGTCTTATCACATCTGGAAGCAGGCAGTCATCCACCATGGACTAGACATGAGGCAGACAGTATTCATGCCTTACCTGATTGCTGTATATTTATTGAGAACCTGAAAATTTGCCTCTTATATTGTGATGTATAGAAATACCAAACAGCAATTCACTTTCTGAGTCTATACCATGGCATCTCTACTAACAAGTCATGAATGTCCTTCTTCCTGATGAAGAAAATCTAGATTAAGCAACATAACATGACTCATTCAATGCATAGTGCTTGAAAAACAAAAAAAATATTAAGATAGAGCTCATTGTGTGTTAGCATTGGAAAATGGAAGAATATGAGAAATGTCAATGTAACAGATTCATCAGGCTTCATGATGAGGTGTCTGTTTGCTTGGTTGGTTTTAATTACACCACCTTTAAACTGGGTATCCTCTTTAGGTGAGATTATGCAGACATCTCTTCTGGAGTACATTTGCCTCTATCCATGTGTTAAAGGCCAGAGCGTCAAATAACCATTACCATCATGACCATTTTAAATAAGCACATTTAGCGAGCTGAGCAGCAAGGAGAAAAAAAGGGGGGATAGGAAGATAAATTATATGACCCCTCCCCCCCCATCTTAATCCCACTCTTTGAATCTGAGGCTGGATTGATTGCTCTGGATCGACTGAGCGGTCTGCATAGACCCGCTCAGTCGATCCAGCAAGCGACGCAGGAAAACCACCCCAGCAAGTGGTGTAGCGCTGCGTCAAAAGGAACACTGTTCCCTTCGATGCAGCACAGTGTGGACGCCGTGCAGAGGAGACGCCGCAAATTCAACAGGAGATACACAAGTGATTTACATCACTTGCGTATCTCCCGTCAACTGCTGCTGAATCCGGAAGGTAAGTGTAGACCGGGCCTGATAGGTTGCAGTCACTTGAGAATTATAGCAGCAGGAACCTCAGAGCTTCCAGAGGAGTGCATTAGAACTGAAAAATTAAGTGTCGATGACAAGGCAAAAGGTTCTAAAAATCACAAATGTAAATTAATAATCCAATATACATAAAAATCAACTAAGAGACAGATGGCAAGCAATTTTCCCTTGTGCACTTATACTTGTTCTTCCACTGCATGTATTTGGGTCACTTGCTAGATTAAATCTCAAGTGGCAGTCCCAATAGAGGTACTGTGCAACAGTTTATGGATTCAGCTTAATTTTAAATTGTACAATAGCTTCAGATAATAAATATCTTAAATGTGCATAGGTTGGAGCATTAAGCAGATCTGGAAGAGAGCTATTCGAAATCACTGCCCATCAACAGGGCAGTTCAATTTGTGCTTACTAAACAGAATAGAGCATAAGCTAAAAATGTGGTCTATTGCATTTTATTTGATTGAATAACCACCTACGCAATAAAGGAAATATACCTTCTATCATGCATACAAAATTGTTTTCCCCCCCAGGTGATTAGTTCATAAAAAGGCTACCTCACAGAGAATGTTTTCCTCATGTAACTAATTCACTTTAACTTCTTGATATATAAATCAAGATTGTAAAACTTGTGGATAGTGTGCAGTCTACATTTGTCTAAGATAACTATTATAAATAAGGGTGAACAATGGAATTCCATCTGTCTATGCAAAAGAATGGCAAAAGACATCTGTTTAAACAAAAAATTGTACATATTTCAAATGCACCAGTTTTGCAAAGGGTCTACAGAATTACTTAATCACTTAAGGTCAAAAGGTCACACTAGTTCTGTCCTTAAAATGAGCCTTTCTTCAAGTATTTGGTAGAAGAGAAAAAACACTTCAATGGATGAGTTGTTTTTGAGATGGGCACTGTAACTACGTATGACCTCAGGTGCCTGAGGCACTAAATCTTCCACCCCCCATCTGTGCACTGACAACGACCTATCTTAGTTAGTACAAGTCACACCAAGGAGTACAGCTTCAAAACAAAGCACCCAATAGCCAGTGAAATAAAAACTGCAATTTAAGGTCAAGCACAAGTGGGCAAGCAAAAGCAATTGTGGAAGTATGTTAGCCTAATCACAGCCGTAGATATCTTCCCTCTCATACTGGTACATTTCAGTGCAATTTTCACTACCATGAATGAGAATTTCATGTGCATTCACTGGAAATTAGCCCCCTTTATCCGGCGGAGAAACTGGATTTAACGCATGGCAACAAACAGCAAGGAAATCTTCAACACAGCTCAGTCGTGGAAATTGCATTCCCCCAGCCTAGTTTTATCAGTTCCAACTGATTTTGCTGAGCTAAACCTTTGTTAACCAGCAATATCAGCTCAATGTGGCACCACACAAACATTGAAGTATTATAGTCCCCACTTACCTTGTTCTTTCATATAATTTTCTTCCTATCTCCTAATGATCAACTGGTCAAAAAGGGATATAATGTGGAAAAAAATATTGATCTTGTTTTCTAGATGAAGAGAGTTTTTTTCCACGTGATCTCAGGACACAGCTCAGAAACTTCAAGACCCTTTAGGAAAATTACAGTTTTACAGAAGAAAATAAATTTATTTTGGTAAATTCTGAATGGATCATTTGAATTTCCTGGGATTAGAGAGGAATTTTAAAAAAGGGTGAAGAGTGTGACTCCTTCCAATATATTGGCCCTTGGGTTTAGTTTCCACTATGTCATTTAAAGTTTTCAATACCCAATCTGAACCAAAAGAAAACCAGCATGTGTTCATTCTCCTTATTAATGTTCCACAGAGAAGTCTAGCTTTGAAGGACACTTCACATAAATTACATGGATTTATGATTAAAGAAGGGATGTACAGATTTTCTTACTCTATTTCTTAACCAAAGACTTTAAATTCATTCAATTTCAATTTAACTGGGTGAAGGGAGTGGAAGGGGGAGAAACAAATATTGAGCCCTTTGATATAAAATAATATGCTAGTTTGTTATACCCCCTCATGCATAGTTTTAGGTATGGTGCCATGAAGCCTCTAAAATATTAAGTTTTACCATAGGGAAATTGATTTTGCTATAAGTAGCATTTACAATGCCACTTAATCTTAACCAACCTACATTAAAAAATACAGAAAGCAATTACAGATACCCTTTATATAGTAAGCTTGAACACTATAAAGAATATATGCGTGTGTATATATATATATATATATATATGTATATATATGTATATATATATATATAAATAAAGAAAGAACAGAGTCTGATGTAATTTCAAAGTAGTGGAAAAGGAAACAGAAAAACTTATGGTAATATACTGCCCCTGAAACAAACTTACAGTTTCCAAGCTTAAATGCACAATCTTGATTCACTTAAAGTTGGAAGCATGATCCATCTCCCACAGGGGTGCTGTGTCCTGCAGCTCCAACACTGACCTCCTTTTCTAGTGTTACATTTCAAGTGGGTTCCTGTAGGGCAGTGCCATTCCACAATTCCAGTTAAAAAGATATTTTACGTCTGAGAATCTCACTTTTAAATATGTTGGTGAACTAGGAAAAGCTATTACTATCTTGCATTATTCGTTTTTCCTTTCCCTTTCAATATGGTAGTTCAGAATGTGCTAATTAGATGACCTACTGTACAGAACTGTCATTAATTGGAGTTCAGTGCACCCCAGTGAATAGCTATGTTTTAGTTACAACTACTAGAAGCGTTTAATTTATTTAAAAGCTAAAGACATAAACAAACCCAGATTTTGGAATTTAATTTAAACCGTGTGAATTTCATGTTAAGAGGATATCATGTGATTATCTTTTCCATTCTTTCAGAAATGGTCTGCAATTAACCACCACTAATATTTTCTAATGGCATTAAGGCACAATTATTGTAAGATCAGAGACCTGGATCTCCACATCAATAATGTTAAGTAGTATTTCAAATGACATTGCAATCTCAGCTAATTTGACCTGGCCAGCAGAAGCAAAGGCTTACACAGCACGTCCTTAAACAACCCAGTTTTGCAACAAATGTTTAGGTTCACATAAATATTCCAAAACTCCTGCAGTTCTTAAGTATAACAGGGTGAGTTAAGATAGTGTCAGCGTGTCAATAAATTCCCCACTTTCACTTAAGCTAAATCAGAACTTATATTTCAAAATAAAAGTGGTTTTTACTTCTGGCATTAAAACAAACAAAAACTGCTGTATAAGATTGGAGGGCTGACAAACTAGAACATTTTAACTACCTCAAATATATGTAATTGACTGAAGGATTAAAGTTAGAATGGTTACAGTCTGAAATTGTAGCATAAACGTTCTAGGGCTAAGAGGCTGGATCACGCTTGAAACTTGGCATTCAGTTTTGGTATTAGAGTAGCAACTCTCGAAAAAGACGTTTATTCTGAAAACTGTGGTAGACCCTTAACTATGGCAGGTGCCATGCGAGAATGTAAAAAACCATGCCAAATTCAGTAATTAATTGATTCCAGTACAGAGACTATTTCCCAAGGCGACTGACTAATCAAAGCCAAAACTGATCCTTTCTTTTTCCATTAATGTGGCTGAAAGTTTGGAACAAGTTATCTCGCAGTAACTCTGCCCTTGTCATTCCCCTCTCCTCCCCCCCCTCCCAAAAAAAAAATCTCCTCTCACTACACCCCTAGCTAAATAGACGCTCCAAAAAGTTAATTTCCTTTAACTCCACTTTGCAACTTTTGTTGCCGATTTGTGTCATCTAAAGGTGCATATGAAACATGAATTGCTGACCTGACGCACGTTTTAAGTTTGGTTTGGTCTAGGACTGGGACTCACTGTGGCGGCCAGTTACAACTAGACAGAAGGATTCAAGCAACATCGCTTTCACATAAAGCCACTCTGCTGAATCCCGGGCACCAGCTCGCCCTAACCCGGAGGATTGATTCACTTTCAAAGTAAAGAGAGAAGCTGATGAAAAGCTGTCAAAGTAAATCTATGCTCACTTTTTGGATAGTTCAATTTCAATGGACCATGAAACACCCCAGGACTGTTAATAAGTTTAGCCAGGCGTGCTGTTCTCCCTAATATATTTTAATTATGCATCTGTTTTAATTGTAATCAGACTAAGTCACCGGAAAAGTCACAAATTGGAATGTTCCCTAATTGCTCATGGAGCTTTTCATCAGTTTCTAAACGCAAGTGCATTTAGGAAAGAAATAGGTAGACACACCAGCACAGCCGTGACATTTCCCAGCAATCGATGCAGTTTCTTTGACAACACAGTTCAGGTCTCATTAGCTGCCCAAACTAACCCGAATGCAACAGACAACTTCAAGCCCCAGGGACTTCATCTTTGCTAATTAGCATAAAGGAATGTTGAACACACCAACGAAAGCCGCACAATGAAAATGAAAACTAAACGCTTTTGGGAAGCGCCGCTCACCAGAGCTTCAGAGGGCATTACCCCCCCCCCCCAACATGCATGTGCCGTAAGCACAACGCAAAGTTAAAGCCGCAGCGATCCTTATTCTACTGATGGGGGGTCCGGGAACTGTCAAACGCTCCGGCAATCGGCGTGCCACGGCAACACGAGGACTCGCTGCAGGGACGAGCTCTATTACGGAGCCGGTGTCATGGTTGTAAGGCTCGTTGGCTGTAGGAAGCAATACCCCGCACACGCAGGAGAGACGCGGAGCCACCCGCGGACGGACACACACCGTTCATGCAGGCAGCGCCCAGCCAGCGGAGCTTTCCCATCACAAAAACTTGAGCGCCGGCGACCCGCGGGGGAGGTGGCGACATGGCAGAGAAAGTAGCAGTTTCATTACGAAAGGCAGCTCGCCCGCTGCCCTCTCCCCCCCCCCATGCACGGCTTTCCGAGCCTCGCCGCTGCTAAATCCCCTAGAAGAAACCAACCGGCGCGACATGAGTCACGACAGCGGGGCGGCCTGGGGCCGGCGGGACCCACGCGCACCGGGCAGAGCAGCAGCGAGGGACCCGCTTAACTCTGAAGAGGCCGCCTGCCCCCGGCCCTCAACAGGTGAGCGCGGAGCGGCGCCGCAGAGGCAGCGGCTGTCAGCGCCCGCAGGGAGCGGAGCGCGGGGGGCTCCCCGCGCGCAGAGCCGGGGGTGCCGCGCTCTCGCCCGCCGGCTGCGCCCAAGTTGTTCTCCGCGCGCGCACCGCCCCCCCCCGCGCCACCTACCTGTCGTCGTAGCAGAAATCCGCCCCCAGCGTGTTGAGATACAGGACGAGCCCCAGGGCGCCGCTCACCAACTCCGCGACCATCGCTCCGCCGCCGCCGCCGCCTCCAGCCGCGGGGCAGCGGCAAAGAGCATCCAGCCCGCCTCACTTCCTCCGCCCCGCGCCGCCCACTGCCCGGCTCCCCTCAGGCTGCAGCCCGGGATCAGCTCGGCGCGCCCCGCATCCCTCCGCGCCCTCGGGCGGCAGCAGCAGGAGCCGCGCGCTCCGCACCGGCGGCAGCCGCAGGTTTATTGTCCCCCTCCCCTTAACCCATGGCAGCTCGGGCAGCGGCCGCCGCTCTCCTCCTGGACCCGCCCGCGCGCAGGGCCCGGGCCCGTGCGGTGCCTGCAACCCGCGGCTTCAGCCACTCGTCATTGGCTCGAGCCAAAGCCCCCCCGCCAGCCGCGGCTCAACTGAGAGCCGCCGCCGAGGCTCTGGGAGCTCCCGCGTGGGGCTCTCCCCGAGGTCCCATCGCGCGTGCGTGCCGCCCACCCCCGCCCCGGCCCGCCCCTCTCTCCTCCCCCGCCAGCGCCCGCCCCGGCTGCTGCTCCGCCCCCCCTTTCTTTCACCTTCAATTTCACACTCAGACCCGCTGCCGCGGCGAGGTCGCGGCTGGCAGAGAGCCCAGGGCCGCAGGGCGGGGGTCGGTCCGAGCGAGGGGAGCGGGAGAGGCGGAGGCTCGCTCCGCTGCTAGCTGCTGTGCACGCTTGCCACGACTCTTTTTCACCCCGCTCCTTCCCCCCGCCTAAATCAGCTGGAAGCTTCATCAAGGGGAAGGGAGGCTGAGCCGTTGGTGGGGGGAGAGGACGAGGATCCTTGTCATTTCCACCTGCCTGGCTTGGGTCTCTTGTAATGCAGCCAGGAGGCTGGGATCGCGGGTGCCCCGATCCAGGGAACTTTCCGCGCACGCTCTCCGCTTGTTGGGAAAACCGTAGTACAGACCGAACAGAGATGAGCCGCCCCAAACCCTGAAACGACGACGGACCTTTAAAAGGTAGCCTGGAAATCACAGGCTGCGCTCATGCAAGAATGAAACCTACACGGATCTGTGCAAGGGTGGGGCGTGGAAACAAATTCCCTGCCCCGAGAAACCTTGCGGTGGGAAGTAATGCACTGAAACGCTCTCCAGTCCTTCCTGGGACAGGAGAGTCTGAAGGCATTAAACGGGTTCGGGCCCATAAAGGGTTTTCTGACGTTGCCTCCGTTTTACACCAATCGCCCGTTTAAATGTGGTTCTCAAAAGGTTCCATGCTCTGGCACATCGCGCGCTCCCTGAAGAGGGGAAGCTGCGCCTCGAGCTGTATGCAATGCATTGGGGAGCTTTTAACAAGTCCCCCGTCCCGCCCCACATTATTATTTTACGCAGTTCTCTCCAGCCTCACGATGGATTCAGTACATTAAGACCGCTTCAGAGGCTGCGCTTTGAGTGCTCTTGCGAAGCCGACCCCTGAGTGTCTCAAACATCCCTGCTGCTTTCCCTCACGCTTGCAAGTCGCCAGGAGCAGTAATTGCAGGCGGGTCTGTCGAGAATATTAGAGCTTTGAGGGGCCATACCGAACCCACAAATGGGAGCTACTGTGGGTTTGACGCCTGGCTGTGACTCAGGGTAAGGCTCTTAGATGTTACAACTTGCTATGCTCAGTTGCTAGAAAGAAACTTGCCTCCCAAGATCAGCTGGGAACATATTTTATATACCTACCTAGGCAATCCTGGTCAGCACTGCATAGTATATTTCTGTAAGGAGATGGTTGAGTTCAGACCCTAGGATGGCCCGGCTCCTCTGATGAACCATCCCAGTAAACCTGGCAGCAGAGGGCAAGGTAATACCGCTGAGCCATAGAAGCAAAAATGCCTTGTCAACTCCATCCAGAATATATAAGTGGCTGGAATTTTTCCTCAGAGAGGCAGGGGGAACTACTGGCTGGAAGATAAGAGGTCTTTCAAGGGAACTGTAGGAACAACCAAGTTTGGGGCAAAAACTTAGCTGAGGTTGATGATCTCTGGTTTTTTTTTTTCTAAGTTACCACTAAAGCCACGGTCTGCGCAATTCAGTGGCAGAGGGTGCATAAAAGGCCTGCCTTTGAGTAGTCTGCAGGAGAGGCAGGCAGCCATGCAGCTTTCCCAATCTCCTGGAGATGCGTAGTGTCCCAATGGTCTTTATAAGCTTCACCCCCTACTCAGCAGGAGTAGGCTACACTTACAAGGTTGCACAGTGCCAGTGCAACTGAAATGCGGTTTTGTTGTACTGGTGGGGGGGGTATTGTAGAGACAGCTACAAAGTTTGTCTCTCTCACCAACAGAAGTTGGTCAAGTAAAAGATATTGCCTCACCAGCCTTGTCTGTGCAACTGGAAGGCATTTTGCTTTTCCAATGCACCATCCTACCAATAAAGGACAAGTGAGCCCTCCATTGTACAGAGTTTTCTTAGCTGGGTGAAATGTAGTTTACAAGATCACATGGCTGAGTGTGTATGACATCTGAAGCTTTACATGCCACCTAGAGGATTCCACACACAAGGGAATGCTGTGGCCCTGCAGATGAAGCAGCCAGTGCAGTGAGTTTGCTACAGGGCTCTACAAGACTCTACTAGGAGACACAGGCTTTTTGCCTAACTCAGGGAATTACCTTGCTGAGGAGAAAAAACAGCATGGATAGAGTGCCTGGAGAGTTGCATCTGTTGCTCAGTTGGTTAAAAATAGTGAATGCACTGCTGTTATTAATTACATTGTGATCTATTTTACCATATGATGAGGAAATGTCAGTTAATTCAGGCCGTCTTACAGTAGGCTTACTATGTGCCATATAATAATCATAAGGTATCAGGAGAGGTAATTTAGGAATTCACTTGTGAGGTCAAGCAGCCACTTCCAAAATAACTTTCATTTCGAGAAATTCACCATTGTCACAGACTCTGCTATCATGTGAAAGAGAAGAAGAGGAACAACCTCATATTAATAATAGTAATTGTGAAGATGAGTTATGCAACTTAAAAATACTCTACAATATAGATAGTAGGCACATTTATTGTGAATACATTTGAGCATAATTGATTGAATAGCTTTAGCACCAGCATGGAAATCTTGTCTTCTGATAAATGTAAAACGAGTCTGAGCCATTGTGTTTCAATATATTTCTTCTAAACGATGCCTGGAAAATAAAGCTGGGGCACAGCATGTAGGAAAGCACATGTCTGTTGCATGACAGATTTGGTTATCCGGTCACTGACTTAGATACCATGGTGATGAGAGTGGTATAAAATCAATGATAGATTTGAATAGACACTTCAGAGTCTACACACCATGCTGAGCAATGGCTTTTAGAAAATGTTTGTGCCAACTCCCTTGGGGCAGATGAAGAATAGAAAGACTGAGCCCTGAAAAGCTCTAATGATTTTGCATTTAATGGAACAGCTAAAGTATCAAATGGCAATACAAATATTGTCAAAATGTGTCTATATTCATATCTTATTGGTTGTTACACCCAGGCACAGACAAGTAGGCGTTGCAGCATATTATACATAATTCTGAACAACACAGAGTAGTTTGCAATGATGTGGATTAGTGAGCCTCAAAACTGTAAAATATGGTACAATTCAAAACAACCACTGAGCTATGTTATTACTATTTAACTTCAATGATAAATGTCTTATCATTGACATGACAATGATGTCTTAAAAAAAAAAGAAAACAAACGAATTGGAATGCTGAAATGAAGGCGTGTACTGAGAAGTTTAGAACACTGTCAGTAAATTACCTAATGTGCTTGTAATTCTCTCTCATTAAATACTACAAACACCTCTGTAATTTGTGTCTCACATGTGCAAATAAGCAGTATATTTTCCCAACTTTCACAACTCCCCTTTCAGCCACTCCATCCATAGATAAAGAAATAGATCTGTATTTCTGAGCAATTGTAATCTAAATTAAATAAAGCCATTTATTGGTTATGTTTTCTGTTTAGAGTAATAATTCTAAACATGTCTTTACATTTCACACAATGGAATGAATTATTTTGGGGATTTATAAAATATCTTTTTCTCCCGGTTTATTGGCTAGTTGGGAAGTGAACCAGATATATTGAAAAATTACAAAACTATACCAATTATCTAGATCAAGTAAAATGAAGTATAAACTCATTATAATCTAAATCTAGGACCAGACTGTGAACGCTTCAGAAGCAATCTCATTAAAATCAATGGAATTACTCATGTCAGTAACAGTTTATTGAGGTGAGGAACAGGTTCACGATCTGGCCTTTAATTTACCTACAGAAGAAGAAGATGGAGTTGGGAAGAATGTTTTAACTAGATGCCTTTCTCAAAATCACTCAAGGGTTCACAGAGGTAAACTTGCTTAAATTTGTGGACATTTGGGTGGTCTTAGCATCTGGCTTCCTGATATGTTGACAGGATCCCATTCATTCTCAAGGGAATCAGCATTGTTGTCTTTCGTGTTTTAATCATTCTGTAATAGTAATAATAATGATAAAATTAATATTGAGAAAAGCAAATCCATTTTGCAACCATAAAACAGTAAAATCGAATGGAAATCTGTAAGAAAAAGGACAATGTAAATTGCCATCTACATAAACAAAACATACACTGAACTTACATTAATAATAGAGAAAGATTCAGCGAAAATTTCATTACAGTAACTTTTATAGGAAGCATTTCCAGGAGACACCAATTCCTACTTTAGATCAGTCAGTGGAGCTAGAGTATTGCTGCAGAATTGATACATTCATGGAAGGAGAGAAAGAAAAAACATTTTAGCTTTATATAATGTAATTACACAGACTCATACAGCTTCATTCTGCCTTCTCTGGTAAGAGCTAAAGATGGTAAAAGCAGGTTTCTACCTGAGAGAGAGAGAGTTCTATCATCCAGAAGTGTTAGCTCCTAACAGCTATGAAAAATAATGATTAGCTGTTTTTCTGAAAAATAGGGACTTAGGTGGGATTCACGAAGGGACTTAGGTATTGCAATGCTGAGTGTCACAGCACCTAATTTTTAAGCACCTAGAAAAATCACAGGAACAACACTGTGAGCCACAAAGCCAAGTTAGGTGTCTAGCCAAGTTAGGTGTCTAGGTGTCTAGCCAAGTTAGGTGGTTCCCTATACAATGAATGGGGAGAAAGAGGCACCTAATAATGTGATCCACAAAAGCCAGCATGCTAGGTGTGCAGCCATCTTAACTAGCCAATGAAAGATGTCTATTGGAGGAGTGTGTGCTAAGCCCTGCTCCTATCTCAGAGCTAGGCACCTACATCCAGGCTGCAAGGAGGCACCTATCTCTGCCACTAATCCACAAACAGGAACCAACCACAGGACCAGTACAGCCATTGGGCCAAAGACAGTAAGCAACAATGACTCTGTAGTACCTTGGTTAGGGCCCTAACATGGAAGGTGGGAGACCCATGTCCAGTCCCCCTGCTTCTTTCATTTTTTATCCACAGTGAAACAACTTTGACAGGAGAGACTGCGGAAGCCCCACATCAAAATGTCCTATAGCGCAATGGTTAGAGCCCTCTCCTGAGAAGTTGATGACCTTGGTTCAATCTTTATTCCTCATGCAGGGAAGCGGGAATTGAATCTGGGTCTTCCCACATCCCAGCCGAGGTCTCTAACCACTGAAGTTGAAGCCATAAGGGCAGCACCACCACCTCCTCATTTTCTGATGGGATTTTGAATGGGACCTGATTCAGTAGGCAACCTCTGAGAATACCTACTGGATTGGGCCCCACACACAGTGTAAGTGGCTGAATGCCTACCTTCCACAGTTTGTGAATCTCTCTGGAGTTTAAATGGGAAAATGGCATCCAGATGCCCAGAAGAAGGCAGCAGGGAGCATGCCCAGAGGCTGAAAAATAGGGAATTTTTTACCTAGGGAATTTTTTACTTTGAAAAGTTAAGTTCCAAGTGAGTTTAGGCACCTGCAGAGTTTGGAGGAGTTTTGTGGACTGTAGTGAAGCTGAAACTGGGATCAGGCAGCTAATCCTGAGATCACTGTGTAAAATTCACTAACATTAATAGAGAGTGGCCTTGAGTTATCCATTATGCCAGGATGTTTATGTATTCAGGCCTGTTTGTAGAACTGAGCAAGGGAGCGTTTGCTTCCCAGAACACTATGCACATTCATGGAGTTACTAAGCCTTTCACTAGACAGCAGGACAAGAGAAAGGAGTGGTTGAATTTTACCTTGAGCAATTGCAGAATGTGAATGGAGTGTATGTTTGGAAGACTGAAGGGTGGTGAGAGGACACCTCACAGCAATCCTTACCAGCTCTCTCAATTAGCAGTGCCTTTTTGGTAAAACAAGATGTTTCTCATCATTATGTGTCCCTGGGATAAGTGCTTGCTATATTTAGCACAACATCTGTGAAAGCAATGAAGAGATTCTGGAAGGTGAGGGGCAAGGATGCTCATGTACTAGCATCCTCTGGTAGAGAGGAGGGATGCTACTGTACTTCCTCCATTATCAACCCTTTGAAGCCACCCCTCTGGAGAGGTACACATATACTAGTTCTAACTGGATTCCCCAGGGACCAACAGACAAAAACAATTTTTAGATAAATAGCCTGGTTTCAAACTGGCTCAGGGCCTACTTCCTGATCCAGCCAATGAAGGCCCTAATTCTTAGGATCAGGTTGGAAGGACTAGGCCTACTGAGACCTCATAAAACTGAGGACTTGTTCTAAACTGAAGCTGTGATGAACTGGTAAACACAAGGAATCCCCCCCTGATGGTGGGAGCTTTAAAGACTTGCTCCTGCCAGAATCCATGTTAGTTTGGGGATTAATTCTGGTAAACTTAGTAGCATGCATGTAGGCTTTTTAATATGTTTTCTTTATAATGCTTTTACCTTAAATAAAGTAGGCTTGTGTAGGAAGTGCTCTGTAATATCTTATAATTGTAGCAATTACACCTGTTAATGTCTCTGAAGAAGCAAGAAGGTATGCAGCCTGGGGCAACCTATCTGTGTTGGGAAATACACAGTGAAGGTAGGGAAATGTGCATCGTGGAAATACCCTGGTCAGAAAGGAGAGGGATGTGTGTCTCCACCCAAAAAAAGAGAACAGCTAGGGAGCTGGAATCTGAGAATAGGTCCCTTTGCTGGACCACTGAGAGGAAAAGCAGGTGCAGTTGCCCTGAACTGTGATGAGGGGAAGTAACGTCATTTATGGGTTCAGCTGTACCTCAATGAATTTTTTCAGCTGCATTATACCCAGATGTATTTATTGAGTTAACATCCCAGTCACATATCAGGGTGCAATCCAGACCAGTGAGGGAGCATGTCACCACCTGCTTCCTAACCCTGGCTGCCTCACAATGCTTTGCTGTTGTAGCTCCCAACCTGGGCTGCTCACAAATAGCCTAACAGCATGCAGGTCACACCCTGAGTGTCTATGTATAGCTACCTCCTTTGCCCAGCAGCTTTGATTCCAGGTGCCTGTCAGCAACACTCCAGTCACACTCTGGCTTCCAGCAGCCCTATATTACTACTTGCACAGTGGCCTCAACCAACTCCCAGTCTTGAATTCTCCCCAAAATGTGTGTTCTGCACTGTCCAGCCCTCCATGGGCAGTTCAGATATTAGAGGTCTGTTGTCCCTCTAAATGGTCAATATTCAACAAACAGCTATTTTAACTGGAGTTACCAAACAGTTCAATTTACACACAACACTGTATTAGTTTTGATTAAAAAAAAAAAGTGTATTAAATTACAAAGAGATAGATTTTGAGCGAGTACAAGTACAAGGTATTAAAGTCAGAAATGATTATAAGAGAAATAAAGATAGAACACTTTCCAGTAGATAAAACTTTACAAGCTAGCCTTGGCTCAAGGTAAAATCATTACCACATTTTCCCAGAAACACTCCTGACCAAATTCTCAGGTCAGAATCCCCCACAAAGGTCAAAGGGATGGTTCATTTGTCTTCTTAGATGGAAAAGAGAAAGAGAGAGAGATTAGAAGAGATGCCCAGGGGTGTTTTTGCCTCTCACTTTTATAGTCCAGTCATCCTTTGAAGTGGATTCTGTTGAGGATTATCCCTTAAAGCAATATTTATTCAAGTGGTAAGAAGGTGATGAGATTCCAGTGGTGGAGGTGACTCCATGCATTTTCTTCTCTCCTATGTGTGCTGAAATGCAAATTGCCTTTGTCTCTTGCCATTTCCCCCTTTTGCAGTTTCAAGCCCTCTGTTTACTATTTATATGGTAAATTGAGGCAAACACCCATTCCTTTGTTTAGGATAGAGCTGCTTAACAACTTTTTGCCTAGTCAGGGCTGCATGGATTTGAACATGAGCTAACATCATCATACAGGGGGAATTCATAACTTGACATATAATGTTGCTACATACATTTCACCATAACATTGACCAGCAAGTTATGAGTTTCCAAATTATATCTCACAAGAAATATTTTGTCCAAAGATTATTATAATGGTGCAGAGAATGTAAATATAGGGTACTTTCAGTCACAGTCCTCCTGTAGATGAAGCCTCAGTCATGCAAATGCCTGTGGAAAAGAGGACAAGAAGGAGCACAAGTACAGCCATAGATAGTTCACTTAAAATGGAGTATGTAGTCAGAGAAATGCTTTTGTAATATTCAGCTAACGGTATTAGTTGAGAAACCAGTAAAAACAATTTTTAAAAACAACTATGAGACCAGCTACTGTCAATAATTCAGCTGGTTACACAGATGTCACGCACCTAACACGGTCATAATAAAATAAAAATGTATTTCCTCTTCAACTGGCTCGGGCAAATAAGGCTACTGTATCCCATAATTGCTTCTTCTGCTAATACTGTGGAAGTGTGTGCCCGCTTGCATAGCCAGAGGTTCTTTGGCCATATGTCTCAGGGTTCCTCTTACACCATGCTCCCCTGGGGTGTGACATGGCCCCGAACGCACCTAGCCTTTAGTCCTCAGTATTCAGGCAGTTAATACCATGGATCCAGCTCTTGGGAGACTCAGCCCTCTGAAGTCCACCCCTTCCATGGCTATCAAGAGCCAAAGGAAAAAGAAACAGAAAAGAGTTAACACAAGTTTGCAGCAAACCTCATTCTCTTTAGGAAGCCCCCAGCAGGCCACAGTCCTGTTCCAAGTCACTATTAATAACTCCAAAGTAAGTATTCTGTGTCAGGCACAAGGGGGTGGGGGTGCTAAAACAGGCATCAATTCAAGTAGTGCTCGCCCTCAGCCACACTCTCTCCAGGAGCTAAGGACTCTGCTTTCCTCCCATGTCTGCCCCTAGCTGAGCTGGGCTTCTCTCGTCTAGGTCCTCCCTCCAGGTTTGACACTCCTTGCTGGTATGGAGTGGTGGGACTGATCAAGCCCAAAGCAATTAAATAAGCTTGCCTTGCCAAGTGTGGGATTTGTGCATCCCATCACACCATGCCATGTATGAACACCCACCTGCATTAGAAATATTTCAATCAGATTAAAATTTTCCTTAGCACAGATAACAACATCTGATTATTTCTGTCAGCTTCACACATGTTCTCTTATAATTGATGTATCTGAGCTATTGGATTAGTGCTTTAGTTATCCATTCGCCTCTGCTATTGTCAATTAACTTGTTATTAGATGAGGCCAACAGAGCACTAGTATTACTATTTATTTGCTGAGGTCCATCAGTGTGCTTCTTAGTGCTTGAAGTACAAGAGGAGTGGTGTAACTAAAGGTGGCTCTCAGTCTTGTCTGAAGTTTCAAGGATGATAATCTTGATGGTTTTCCCTTCTAGTCTGACATTGTTGCTCCAACTCTTTTATTTATAAAGGCGCAAGGCAGCTGTATTAATCCATATGTATTGAAAATTCTCATCCTTTGAGACAGCTTGAGATGACAGCAGACAAACTTTTTATGTATGTTTGTTGATATGTAGAGTTGGTTGACAGTGTACATTTACTAATTGCAGATTGTGATGGAGCGGTGCACCCCAGAGTAGTCCTGATAGAGTTAACAAGGGCCTGAAAGGTTAAGTAGGTTACTTGGCATCACCTGAGAGAGGAAGGGACAAGGTTAATGGAGAGTGAAGCCCAGCTGGGGGAAGGGCTGGACCAGCATTATAAAGCCAAGAGGCTGACAGTAGAAGGTTAGCTGCCTGGCATTTTCTGATCTCAAATGAAATCATGATAAAAACTGAAGCAAAAGGAGTAGAAGCAGAAGATGATCATTGATATCAGCAAAAAAAGCACAACTGAGGAAGGAAAAAAACCAAAAAGTTATAATTATAAGATCCCTAGCCCAAAGAAATAAGATGAGGTGATAGTAACCCTGTGAAAGTGGCTGACTAGATTAAAGAAAGCAGAGGGGATATTGTAAAAGCTATTAGGCTGTGAGATAGTGATCTTTTAGTTGAATCTAAAAACAAAGAGTAAACTGATAAACTGATAAAAAAAATGCTAGGAAAAGCCAAAATAAGTTGCCAGCTAACAAAGTATTTAACTGAAATACAGTGGGTAATAAACGGAGTGCCATTAGATATGACCAGTGAAGAGATCATGAATAGGAAAAGATAGTGTTAATAATACTAGGGTTTCAGATATCCAGAAGCAAGCCATATATTCCCCCTCCCCTAAGGTATTATAAGTGCCAATGATGTGGGCATGTAGCAGCTGCTTGTAAAGGGAAAACAAGATGTGATAAATGTGAGGAAGAACATTCCTATAAAAATGGTATAGAAGGGACAGAGGGCAAAATAGTAACTGTGATAGTAATCACAGTCTGGCATATCAAAGGTGTATTGCAGCAGGACAAGCTAAAGAGATACAAAAGAAAAAAATTGTTAATATATTTTATGTGGAAGCTGTAAGGAAACTCTCAAAGCAGCATGTGGAGAGAGAAGAGACCATCAATACAGGAAAAGGGGAACTGTGGATACAACCTCATTCTATAAAACACACTGTGGTAGGAATAGGCAGTGATATACTGGTAATGAAAAAAGAAAGGTTTATTGCATTTATGATTGAAGTACATTGCAAACCAGGAAAAAAATCATAAAAAATGAAAAATTATAGCAAAGGCAAAAACAATTTGTATATTAGCAATTTGTCAATAGATCATGTCCATGAAATTGTGAATGAGTTAATGGAGAAATATACTCAATCTTTTGCTGGAATGCTCATGGTCTGATAGCACATGATCAAGACCTAAACCAAAATATCCTGGAAATGAAAACTAACCAGATGTCATATGTATCCAAGAAACATGGCTGGTTGAAAAGCTCACTTTTAAAATTCCATGCTATGTTGCCTTTTGGCAAGATTGAAAACTAGGTAGAGGAGGAGGCATTTGTGCTTTCATAAGGGAAAGATTAAACTATATAGCTGTAGAGAATGAAGAAGTAAGTCTGGAATATAATGCTGTTGAGATCCCAATGCAGAAGAGTAATATTTCTTTAAGGATTTGAAGTATCTATAACCCATGTGGGAAACTAGAAAGTTCAGAGCCACAAGAAATAGTGAAGAATGCTAAAAGACCATATATTATATGCAGTGACCTAAATTGTCACAATAAATCATGGGGAAGTAAGAAAACTAATAAAAATGGTGCAGGCTTAGAAAAGTTAATTGATGAAAACCATCTACTGGTTTTAAATGATGGCAACCCAACTATTTCTAATGCAGCAGAGGATAGCTTTCCTGTTTAGACCTGGAAATAGTAACAATAGATATTGTAAGTAAATGCAACTGGGAAATATATAGGAAGAAGGAATGGGAAGTGATCATTCTCTATACTTATTACTTTTGAAGGGAAAGGTAAGCTTGGAGATAATGGAAAATTTACCTACCTGGAATTTTAAGAAAGGGAACTAGGAGCCATTTACAAGTAAATTTAGTGAATTTGTGAATAATCATTGTGTGAATGGTGATATAGAGAATTTCAATGACAATATAATAAAGAGCAGCAGCTTCTGTGGCCATATTTAGGATATTGAAGTACCCCAAAAATAAAAGCTCGTTTCCATGATAGAATGAAAAGTGTAAGATGGCAGTTAAAGAAAGGAGCAAAGCCTATAAAAAGCAACAAATACAATAAGTTGTGAAGATTTAATTAAGTATAAATGAAGTAAGGCAATCACACAAAGAATTATAAGAAGATCAAAGAAAGAGAGCTGGAGGAAGTACTGTGAGCAGATCAACAAAGATACCAAGACATCAGAAATGTACAGGCAAATTAGAAGAATGAATGGAATTCAAACTAACAGTAGCAGCATCCCAGGTCTTATAGGGACTGACAACATAGATAGAAGTTCTGATAATGAGAAAGCAGAAGTGTTAGCAGAAACTTTCTGAGCAGTGAGTAATGATGAAAACCAAAGTGAGGTTTTCCACCAGAATAAAAGAAAATTCATGGAAGAGAATCATGATCTATTATTTAGTTAGGGTAAACATGAATGGTTTTGTATCAGAGAACTTGCAGAAGCTATTTATTTCAGTAAGGAGAGGTCCCCAGGTAAAGATAATATATGTAACATAATGTTTAAATATCTCTCTGAAATCAGTTAATATAATACTATATTGGAAAAAAGAGTGATACTGGCAAGGTAGAAACACGCAGTGATTCTGTCAATACAAAAACTAGGCAAACTAGCCACAAAAGTGAATGTTTATAGATCAGTTGCCCGTATGTCCTGTCTAGGTAAAATGATGGAGAAAATGGTGAATGAAAGATTGGTTTTCAATTTGGAAAACAATGGCATTATAAATACGGTGCAGAGTGCTTTTAGAAGAGGAAGATGCACCATTGATCGCATTGGTTTGGTTTACACTACAGGGTTAGGTCTACATAAGGCAACTTACATCGACCTCATTATGTCAGTGTACACACTACAGACTTACTCCCACTGATGTAAGTACCCTGCTACACTTACATAAGAACTCCATCTCCATGAGAGGCATAGGTGTAGCTGGGCAATGCAGTGTCCCTTTAGACACTGCATGTTACTTACATGGGCTGTTGCCTGTCATTCTTGTCAATTTCACAGCTCCCCTGGGGTCCTGGCTCCCCACTTTCAGCTGAGCTGTTGCCCGGGTATCCAGCTCTCTGTTCCCTGCTGGGAGCCCGGCTGTACCAAGAGGCTCCCGGCTTCCTGCTCCCCGCTGCCCTGTGGCTCCTTGCTCCCCACTCTCCGCTGGGAACATGGCAGCTGCCCAGTGGGGAGCCAGCAGCCTCAGGAGGCAGGCTGGCTAGCAGTGGGGAGCTGGGAACCTGGGCAACATCCCAGTGGGGTGTTAGGAGCCCAGACAGCACCCAGGCTTGGAGCATAGAGCCTGACGGCAGCACCTGGGATTCCGGTGGGGAGAGGGAAGCCAGGAGCCTCGTGGCAGCACCCGGGCTCCTGCTCCCCCACACTGCCCCTCTTAAGTCAGTGGACGTGCCCTTGGTGAGGACATGCACCACCAACAGAAGAAGGGCAGTGTGGACATGGACCACCACAGTAATTACTGCAGTGGCTGAAGTCGCCCTAACATGTCGGCTTGAGTCTTTGGTGTAGATAAGCTCACTGTTAAATTAGAAAGTGAAATACAAAAAAAGGATGTGACACAGTGGTTTCATGATAGCTGTCTTTCTAGATATTTAAAAGGCATATGACATGCTATAGAGGGAAGACTTATTGTGCAAAGTAGGTAAATAGGCATAAGGGGAAGAATGCATGGATAGATTAGAGAATTTTTGAGTAAAACGACCATGCAGATTAGAGTTGGAAAAGTCATGTCAAATATATATCATATTAATGGAACGCCACAGTGAAAATCCTATCAGCCCAACTTTATTTAATATTATGATAAATGATCTCCCAAAACAAATAAGTGCCAGGGTAGGTGTCACTCTATTTGCAGATGATTGTGCTCTGTGGGTTAGGAGCAGGAATATTGAGGTGGCAGAAAAGAGACTCAAGAAAGCATTCTGAGAGACTGCTGACTGGGGAAATGCATAGGGTTTTGCTAAAACCAAAGAACTGATCTTTACAAAAAGGAAAGTTACAAAGGAATGTTAACTGAATCTGTATGGAGAACAAATAGATACAATTAAAAGGTTAAAATTATTAGGGGTAATATTTTATACTAAATTACTTTGTATCATATACATCTATCGTATAAACTATGTTACAGATAAATGTACAGGAAGAATTAATCTGTTTAAAAGTCTCGAAGGGACTAGCTGTGGGGTTGATAAGAAAACAGTGCTGATGGTATGCAGAGCCTTAATCAGATCAGTTACTGACTGTGGGTGCCAAGCTTTTGGGTCAGCATCAAAATCAAAACTTAAAAAATTGGAATTAATACAAGCCCAGGCACTACAAATAGTGTGTACTGCATTTATTATAAAACCTATATGCACACTACAGATAGCGTCTAATGAAACGCCAGTTACACTACAAACAAAGCTATTGGACCTAACTTTCTGGGCCAAAGATAATGGGAATTTCCTTGATGAAAGTACCAAACAAATTTATGAGGATTTTTGGGTATTCAGTAAGCAAACTATAGCACATGATGCTGGAAATCCACAGGCCACTCAAGTTAAGGTATGGATGCTGGAGTTGACAAGGAAAAGCTGAACAAAGTGAAAACTTTTAGTAATTGGAAAATTTGTTATGGATGGAAAGTCACATGTCCAAATGTTGATTTAGATTTAGTTTATAAACGTAAGGGTAAGAAAGAGAGTGTGGGTATTAAAAATGAAATGTACCGTATATAGATAAAAAGTGGAATCAGTTCTGTCAAAGATATACAGATGAATCCAAAAAAGAAAAAAAACAGGAAGAGTTGAGATGGCATATTATATACCAAAACTGAGAATTAATACTTCTAAAAGAATAATGCTAGGATTGAACTGGATCTGGGATGTACACATGGCAGAAACAGTAGCCATCTTTCAGATTCAATCTCAAACTTTATGATGATAAAATAAAGTGCCTCAATATGTTGTAGTAATTTAATCAATGAAATTATATTTCTAATAACGGAGTTCATATAGATAGGAATACATGCAGCATTATCTTGGATCCCAGCACGTATTGAGACAACAGGAATGAACTGACAGAAAAAGGAGCTAAAAAGGCTGTAAGAAATAGAAGGATTGACATAGAGATACCCTTGAGTAAACAGGAATTCAAAAGCCTAGTACAAAAACATTTAAAAGAGGAAAGGCAAAAAATTTGGATTAATGAAAAGAGAGGATGAAGATTATTTGAATTGTGCTCCACATTCTTTGAATTGTGCCCACAACATACTTTACGGCCTGGATAGAACTAAGGAAGTGCTTTTGTTTAGAGTACTAACTGGCCATTGTGGCTTAAACAAAAATCTTTTTCAAATAAATGGACACAGAAATGGACTATGTGCACTCTGTTGGGTGGAAGAAACAATTGATTACTTTTTATGGACATGTGAGCATTTTGATAAAAAGAGGGAGAAGCCTTTTGAGCAATACAAGTTTCTTAAGGTTAAAAAAAAACCTGCATTGCGTGATCATAAAAACATCAGGAAAATGGAATATTATTACAAAGGTGCTGTTACATTACCTGAAAGACACAGGGCAGAGTGAGAGGATATAAGCCACTAAGTAGGGAGGAATTATAAATGATGGCTATAGACTATTCAGTCAAGTCTGCTTTACCATAAAAATGTGTGGGGTGAGGGAGAAAGGGATTGCAGGGGAAGGAGTCTGCAGTCACTCTTTGGAAAGAGGGAGGTCATCAGGGATGGGGAGAAAGACCAGAGGAAGAGTAAGCACTGATATCCTGCTTTAGAATAAGGAGTCTCACATGAGGTTAGGAGGGGAATGAAGGGGCTATGGGAAGTGAAGTAGACTCCTATGGCAAACCTAGAAGCAGGTGAGAGAAGATAAAGACACTGGGTAGGAAGAAGGCTAGGGAAACCGCAAGAGGGACAGGAACTGAGGAGACCTGGATTACTGGTTGTAGGGTCCCTGGGCTGGAACCTGGTGTAGAGGGCGGGCCTGGGTTCCTCTGTCAGCCCCTGATATAATGGCACAGAGCCCAAGAAGGAGCTGACACTGTCTGGCAATAGTATTTGAGCAGTTGTCCTGGTGGATTTTGTAACCCCAGAAAGGCTAGACTAAATGGTGACCTGGCCAGAGGAACAAGTTACCAGAAGAAAAGTTATTGCACAGCAAGTAACAAGGGGACACCCAACACAGGGAGAGCCATATTCTTTGACCTAACCCAAGAAGGCAAGTTGCTGGTGAGTGGCAACCTCATTACACAGATGAATCGATCTGTCTCCTCACAGAGAGTGTAGTTCTTCACTCCACTGGTTTATTACTTACTCTAAACAAATAATATTATAGTAGTTTTCACTCCTGCAGCACCTTTCCTTCAAGGATCTCAGAGCACTTTACAAATATGAATTTATTAATACTGACCACACTCCTGGGATGTAGATAAGTACTGGACCCATTTCCCATATGTGGGAACTGAGGCACAGAATGGTAAAGAGTTTTCTAAATCACATATTAAATCTGTGGCAGAGTGGAAACAGAACCTGAACAGAACAGAACAGAACCTTCTGCCCAGGACTCCCAGTCATATATTTTCAATATAGGATCATCCTTCCACACACAGTAATTGACATTTCCCTTACACAAACCACAGTGAAGTCCCTCCAATGCTGAATCTGTCTTGGCAGCTTCATTCTAAGAAGGTCCCTATACAACTGTAGTGGAGCTATTAAAAACAACTAAATATCGAGGTCCTAAAATTGAGACACCCCTCAAAATGGTGTTCCGGAGTGGGCTTGAACCACCAACCTTTTAGTTAACCATGTTAGGGGTAAAAGCTGAGTCACAAGTCCACCCAATTTAGGCTTAATCAATTTTTGACTTATATGCAATTTCAGAAAGAATTATTGTCACTTATAATGTCTTGACATAATTTTATACCAGACAAATGACAGACAAGACAGAATTGGTAAATGGGCCCACGTTACCACATTCTGGGGGAATCAGGAAATTCTTCTACCTTCCATGATACTCACTGCTTTCTCCGATCCCTTGGTCAGGTGCTTCTGTCCCATTCTTCAGTTTCTGATCAGGTGTTTCTCCAGTTTGGGTCTATGTTCACTTAAGTCTTTTATACATATCTACATTACGGTTTGTTTAAACTTTGTCCAATTGGGTTTTAGCACATCAACCCTCTGGATTTTAGGTCACCTGTAGATTACACATGAACAAGCTCCAGTTAACCAACCTCAGTACTTTTCCTGCTGGTTTTGAAGTTTGTGGGTTATGTTGTTTCGTGTCACCCTACCCTGGCTCTTCCCAGAAAAAGGGGGATTTTATTTATCATTGTGTGTTTGTGTATCTCTTATTTACATCTTCCAATATGACATGTTGCTTTTGTTCTGTCAGCAATACCATTTTAATTAGATTAACAATTCTATTTAAAAGAAGAATTGGCGAGGGGATGTGGAGTTATGATTCTTTACTATCAATATTTCTTATCTTTAAGCATGGGTTTTTCATTCAAATATCAGTTGCTGGTGAATCATTACAAAGAAACGTCATTAAAATGTTTCCCGTGAATGCATTTTGAGGAGTGTCTCAATTTTAAGGCCTTGCTATTTAGTTGTGTTTAATGGCACCCTGACACAAGGAATGGCTTCCTGCAACAGAATCAAAAAATCTGCGGAGCATAGTCTGGATGTTGTGCAAGTGCAGGTGGAGGGAGAGGGAGTATGTGTCTGTGTATCATATCCTGTCTCATCATTTCACGGTAGATGTGTTGCCCAGTAGATGGAAAAACTTTAGCAACAGCTGAAATCTGTTTCTTGTCGCCTCCCATCCCATCAAAACAACTGGAGTCATCATGTTGTCAGTCAGTCCTGTACTTTTCAGGGGACTGAGACAGTGACATTTCCATTGTGATGCAGATTGAAAGACAGCTTAATTCCAGTCGGTGTCTGTCTATTTCTACTGCATCTTTCCCTTGAACGTGTAGCTCAGGAGATGGACTATAGAAAATTGGACAGTATAATGATTCATTCCCATGGCAGCATGAGTGTAACCTTCATCTCCCAGAACAACCAAACCAGCCAAAGATCCAAATGTAATTTCCATCTGCCTCCTTGGAGACTTCTAAGGGTAAGTCTACAGGATCTGCATCTTCTCATCCTCCTCCCTGGAATAGCCTCTGTTACTCCTTTACCTAGGTGCAAATCTTGCCTTTCTCTTGCACAAGCATGATGTTTTCCTGGCCTTGCAGTGGAACTGATAAGGCTCTGCCGTGTGAAGGAGGGAGCCTACAGTAGGCTTGCCTACGTTACAAAATTTTGTTTTGTACAAACACAGTCGTGAAGAATCAGTTAGCTAACAGGATGCTGACCGTGACTGACCACTCAGCATTGACAAGGGCAAATCATGTTCAGTATCAAGAATTAATTCAAATTTGAACTAGAGCATATTACTTAGAAAAACTTCAATTGAAGAGTTCACCACAACCCAAGGGAAAGTGTTCCAACACTTATTTACCCTCACTATTAAAAATCAGTGCCCTGTTTCCAATCTGAATTTGTTTAGCTTCAACTTGTAGCCATTGAATCTTGTTATAACTTTGTCTGCTGGACTGAAGAGTCCATTATCAATTTTTTGTTCCCCATATAGGTACTTATCAATTGTGATGGCCAAATGTGACTCCTTAACGTTCTCTTTGTGAAGCTAAATGGACTGAGCTCCACGAGTCTCTCACTATAAGCCACACATTCCATGCCTTTATTCATTTCTCATGGCTCTTCCCTTAATCCTCTCCAATTTATCAACATCCTCCGTGAACTGTAGACACCGGAACTGAACATGGGTATTCCAGTAGCAGCTGCACCAGTCCCAAACAGAGGTAACAAAACCTCCCTACTCTGGCTCGATTGAACCTCCCTACATCCACGGATTGCATTAGCTCTTTTGGTCACAGCATCACACTGGGAGCTCGTATTCAGTTGAATTTCAACCATGACCCCGAGATGTTTTTCAGAATTGCTGCTTCTCAGGATAGAGACTTCCATCCTACAAGTATGGCCTACATGCTTTTTTCCTAAATGTATACATTTACATTTGGCTGTACTAAAACATATATTGCTTGTTTATCTTTTGCTTGCTAAAAACGCTAGATCTTGCTCTGTATCAGTGACCTGTCCTAATTATTTACTGCTCTCTTCCAGTCTTTGTGTCATCTGCAAACTTTATCAATGATGATTTTATTTTCTTCCATGGCAATGGTAATGTTTAATAGCACCAAAAATAGGTTCCTGAGGAACCTCACTAGAAAAACACATGCTCAGTGATGAATCCCCCTTTACTATTGCGTTTTGAGACCTATCAGTTAGCCCGTTAGGGAATGTTGAGATATTTTAGATGTTTTATTGCAGTATTTTGTGCAAGAAAGAGTATTACATTTGGTTATATAAATGGGTCCCAGATTATTTTAAAATATCCAGCTTCTTTTCTGCCTCAGGGAGAGAGAAAGATATAAGCTAAAATTATTGGCTTTCTGAAAGATTTTACACTCAATTTTTTCATTACATTCATACCATATAACTGTGTGCATATGTGCAAATGCCTGGTCCTAGTCATGCAAGGCTGCAACCAAATTCTGGTCTGAGTGCCCATGCTTTGACCAAGAGCTCAGGGAGCTTCTGTGCATTTTTTCCTCCCATGTACAACACTGAGCACTCTTTCCTATCCCTGCCAAATGTTTGCTTTGAATCCATTGATCTCCATTTTGCATCAGAATGTTATTTACCACAACTATTAAACACATGCACATGTGTAGTGCTGTTTTGCACTGGGTGGGTTCACATTTCCATTTTGTCTTGTTATATTAAATGCATTAATACCAATGTTCCCACCCAGAGTTTTCCACCATTCAACTGCTGTAATATATGTCCCTCTTTACTCTCTCTCCATCTGACTCCCACCCAGCCAGACGACAAACACCTGTTCCAGGGATGGCCACATGTTCCAAGTACTTCCAGGCAATGGATTTTTTTTCACTACTTGAGCATTTTCCCCAGGCCCCCTTTCTCTTTACTCCTCACTGCTGCACATGCTGATGTTTTATTTATATTGTCAGAGAAAGCCAGAAATTTTAAAATGCTGTCCTATACTCTTAACAATGTCATTCCATAGCACACAGAGCCAGTTTATATGGGGGATGGCCAGGAGAGCACTTTTGGCATGAATATGCTCATTTGAGCATGAATACCTGTATTCATACCAATAGTAGCTGCTCCTCAAATAGTCATGCAAACAAAAATTGGGCATAAAAATATTTGTTTAATAAAAGGTACCAACAAGGTTGGGTTGAATTGTGAATCTGATTTTTGTGAACACAGGACCAGCCCCACAACTTGCATAAATCAGCTTAGCTCTGTTGTCTTACAGGGAGCTCTGGGTGATTTACTGCAGCTGAGGAGCTGGCCCATGATATTTGCTAGTATTTTCATCTCCCATTAGTTGCCCAGCTCTTCTTCGGAATGTTGCTTTAAAATTATTCGTGCAAAAGAGAAATAAACAATTTTTTTTGAATTCTTTACTGTCATGTTATGTTTGAACTAGAATTTAGAGAAAGTACCTCATACTTTTTTTATGAAGAACATGTTCAAATACAAACCATTAGGGGCGAAGAATATGCAAAATTATTTTCCCTAGGAAAAAATTAATGACTGCTCATCCGAGGGCCATATTTATCTGACTCATGTTCTCTACTGATTTGTTGGGGGTTTTTATTGAAGTTTTTTAAGATGAATATTTTAGTTGGAGTTTACAGTTTTATGAAGTCTCTTTGATCTAATTTTGTCATCAATGGACAGAGAAAAACCAAAAAATGCCAGAAAGGATATCAGACAACTTATATAAACAAAGAAATCGGTGCCTTATACACAGCAGAGAATTGACTCATTGGTAACTTAACCAGTGGGATAGCAACAGTGTAAGTATCAGTGTTGCTGATGTCCACACTACTCATACTGTTTCAATGCAGACCAATTGCAATTTTGTCCTGTGTCCACACGATAGCACTTTACTCCATAGCTGCATGGCTCTCTGGAGACTTCTCCCAAAGTTTCCCTTCTCAGCTCCCTGTAGCAATGGCTTCTGGGAGATTTTGAATGTTTCCACAGGAACCATGGGAACCTATTCAAATTCCCATAATTCACTGGGTAACTATCATAAGTCCCCTGCTTGTGGCACCATTTCCTAGTCCTGTTCTCAAAATGGAAGCCAGGAGGAATACTCACCTCATTAAGAAAGGCTTCTTCTGGAGTTTGGGAGAGTTGTAAGATGGCTGTAGTAAGGTGAGGGAGGGTGTTCTCAGAACACTTGCAGAGCTAGACACCATAGACAACCATTCATGATGCAACATTCATACACTCAAGTGACCTTTAAAGGATGGAGCACTGCTCTTGGGTCTTCATCTCAACCACAGACTAATTAGATGAAGTTGTTCTTGAGACAGGGAATAAGCAGAAGTGGTTACATAACTTTAGAAAGAGGATTTTTCTATATCTCAGGAGCGAAAGGCTGACAGGCGCTTAAATACCACAATGACTCAGTAGAGCTAGCATTGCGGTCACTGCTAAGCTTTGCAAAGAGAGGGGAAAGGTCTGGGAGACACAGGGGACAGGGCTGTCCATTCTCTGCATTAGCCAATAGAGCAAACCAGGTACAGAGGCCAGTGCACAATGAGGAGCACAGAAAGATAAGGTGGGTGGAGGAATATCTTTTATTGGACCAATTTCCGTTGGTGGGAGAGATGAGCTTTTGAGCTACACAGAGCTCTTCTTCAGGTCTGGGGAAGGTACTGAGAGTGTCACAGCTAAATCCAAGACTGAATGATAGTTTAGCGCAGTGCATCCTACAACCCCTGAAGGTCTCTGCAGCTCTGGGTTACCCCCCTTGTACAATGCAGAGTCTCGCTCTGTATGTAAACAGCAAAGTATGCTCAGAAGGAGAAGCACCGTGTTCCTATTGTTTTCTTTAAATGATAGGAGCTGTGAAAGGGAATAAAGAACATTTTAAAGAACATTTAATAGCAAACGTTCCCCCTGCCTAAGACATAGACAAGCAGCTACAATAAAATGGCTAATTGAGTGATCGCCCCAAAACGCTTTGAAAGCATATTTTAATGAATTGATGGGGGCTGTAATTTTAGACGGCATTTGGATTTCAAGACCCTTCATAACAAAGAGAGGCTGTGTTCCTTAACAGGTGTGCAGATGCAACTGTCTCCCTTCACATCTATAGACATTCGGTTTATCTTTTCTATCTGCTTTAGAGTTTAAGCACGGGATTGTACTACTAATGCAAAGACTTAGGAGACTTTAGAAAGGCTGTATGTCCTCAGAATTTAGGATATATGTTATTGCTTTTTTCCCCCTCTCTGGTCCACTGCAATTTGTGTATAGCACTGATTTCTTCACTTTTACTACGTTTACCCTGTTCTTAATCGGCATTGATTTTCTTTCCCCTGCCCATAAAGGGGGGGAAAAATCAATTTTCCATTATGTTTGTTAACAAGTCATAGTAGGAGTTAAGTAGTACTGGGTATTGCAGGTAAAACAGCTGATAATTAATTGTTGAGACAGTCCACTTAGTATGTTGAATAGGCCAATACACAAATAATATAACACAAGATTGTGGGCTAAATCCTCTGCCGGTCAGCATTGCTTAGGCAAGCAGAGACTGGCAGATGTGCCCTATGTCCAGGTATACCACTTGCCAGGGCTACGTCGACAATGTGGATGGATGTCAGGTAGTTTTTTACTGCTACTTTGAGATGCTCTTCCTTCCAACTAGCATGTGCTGCTGATCCTAATGTGGGCATTGTCTGATAAGAGGAATAGACAAGCGCCCTGAGCTGTATGCTCCTTTAGGTCCACAGCCATGAAGACTAGCAAGGAAGTGGTCTTCCCTGTCTAGGTGTTTTCTTAAGCCTCTGTTAAGAGATCTTGACCTGCTGCTTGCATTATGGAGGTGAGGAAAGAAAGTTTGTGCACCTTCCCCAGGGGATAAGCATGTGGCTTGCTCTTTCTAACTGCGTGCAGTGCTCTGAATGACTCATCAAGGGCCTTATCCAACTCCCTTTAAAGTCAATAGAAGTCTTTCAATTGATTTTATAATGGGCCTTGGTTTAGGGCCTAACATAGGATGCTGGAAATTATTGATCTCCGGGGGAAATGCAGGAATACATTGAAAAATATTTACGTGTTCATTTTGCTGCACTACCAGAAAATGAAAATGAGTCTGAGAAGCCAATACAGTACTTCAGTTTGCCAACTGTATGATGCTTAAAAAGCATGTTTTTTGGGATTGATGGATTCCTTTCCTCCCCTTATGATTATTAAAATACAGAATGTATTATGGTGGGGACTAAAATATCTCTCTCATACCATGACTTACTCAGGGTCACTCCTAGATCCTGCTATCCAAATATCTTTGCACTGCTTTCTAATGCCCAGATTCAGCAAAGCATTTAAGGATTTGAGCATGTGCTTGAATAAAAATAGACTTAGCGCTTGGTTAAAATTCAGCACATGCAGAAGTGCTTTGCTGAATCAGGGCCGCAGTGCCACAAGATATGTGAATGCAAGGTCATAATCAAACAATTTGGCTGACACCATGATACAGTTTTCTTCTGTGCCTATTTAAATCTAGGGTAAAAGCTTCTAATAAAAATAAGAAGAGCCTTTACACTGGATAAAAAATTTAATATGGCAAAAATGTAGCTTCAGGCCCCTGCTATAAGTAGAATATAATTGCTCCATTAATCACACTTTCTCACATTTCAGTATGAAATATTGATCAGCGGTGTTCTCAAACTTCACAGTGCTAGTCAAAGGACTTAACAAATCTTATCTAGTCTTAACAACCTCCTTACCCTTTCTAACTCTTAGAGGTGACCTCTCCACATCCGGACTGAAGCACATGGCAGGACTACATGAAGATGGTTGTATTGCTGTAGAGTTCTTCAGAACCCAGAACAGGCATAGCAGAAGTACATGGGTAAAGCTAGTAGGGATATATCTACCTGTGCTGCAATCACACCTTGGACTGCAGTGTAGACATATCCTAAGGCTAATGGGACATTACTGTCCTTGCCACTTAGCGTAGAAGGAGACTACAGTACATAGAATCATAGAAGATCAAGGTTGGAAGGGACCTCAGGAGGTCATCTAATCCAACCCCCTGCTCAAAGCAGGAAACTCCCTGCTCAAAGCTACATGGACAGCATGGCTCCTGCTCGTGTGGTATGTGGTGGTTGGCCAGGATGCCTCCTAATCTTGATAAAGTGCCTGTGTTCCTGTCTGGTTTCTCCCTCTTGAAGGCAGCCTCCCAACAGACCTTAGGGAGGACCCAAGAGGCCCCAGAAGGCAGGGGCCCATTATAAGGAGGGTTTTTCTGCTGGTGAGGAGATGGCAGGAGAGGCTGTCTTGGTGATATAAGGGGATATAAAGTGTTTTGGAAGTTGCAGTTCTGAGATAGTTGGGCTCAGTCCATTGCCATGTCTTATGCATGGACCAACAAGGGTCTGGTTCATAAAAGTTCAACCCTATTCTTCACTTATGCCAATAACAAGCTGCATAAACAAGTAGCTTAGGTTTATCCATTAACACAGCTAGCTCTGCAAGCACCAATGAGAGACTGCATATGGTTTGCTGATGGTTATATAATTATTAATTGGTAAACTTTGGGTTATAAGAATCCTCAGAATTTTTCATTGAAGATCTCCAAACACTTTATAACTTCTAATTAAATCTCACAAGGCTATTTTGGAGAAAGCAAGTGGTAGTATACCATTTTATAGCTGGAAAAACAGAGAAGCGGGTAAGTTATATAACTTGCCCAAAAGAAGTCAGGAGTCCAGATTCTCAGTCTTGTGATTTAACTACTAGACAACACATATGACTCACTATTAAATTCTTTCTAAACTATTTTTGTTTAAATTAAAAAAACTGTAAAAAAAATCAGATCTTGTCTGTTCTGGACTGACTTCTCCAGTTAGCAAGATCAAACACCCACATGTTGCAAACAATGAACAAAATATACTTTAAAGTTCGCAATCAGCTATGTTTTATCAGTTCATCGTATCTTTATAACTTAAAGTACAAAGATTGGGTTGTTAAATTTTTATCTACAGTACGTCCCATGTGAAAGTCACTTTCATATGTAATATTGGTTATTTCTCAGCAAAATCTGTACCCAAGAAAGAGAGAGAATCAAGTACATTAAAAAAAATGCTGACTATGCCTTCTGTAATTTAAGTTTGAAGCTGGTGGGGGAATATAATAAAATGGTGATTTGTAGAATTTATGTGCCATGAATACCAGATGCTAATCATGTGATCAGTTCTTTTATGTCAAATACAAACATATGACATTTTTCCTGATTCACACAGAGATTCCATACCCTAACTTACATTTTTTTGTTTTTAAACAGAGGAAAGAATTTGATGTGGCCACAAATCTTCTCTGTGATGAATCAGATTAATAATTATTACCATACCCATTAAATGAACAAATCTGTTAATAATAGATCTGCCATGCACAAATGTATGCCATTTTGTCAGATATTGTAAGACTTGCTTATGGTAAAACAAAAAGCTTCTAACCAGTTCCTGATAAAAGATTTGCCAAGTTAACTGATTTACTGTACACAGAAGAAAAAGCACAGAAAAGGTCTCACTGCACATGTCACTATAGACATGTTATCTCTGCTTTGAAATCATCCGCAGATTAATCTTTCACACCAATTTGTTTCATGCAATAAACAGTGATAGAGCCATAGCTCAATACAAAATCACTTTCCGCCATCCCTCCTGCGTGATTGTGTGTGTGTGTGTGAGAGAGAGAGAGAGAGAGAGAGAGAGAGAGAGAGAGAGAGAGACAAAGAGTGAGAGAATGAGGCCAAATTTTGAATAGAAATTAATGGAAATTTTGTCTAAGTGAGGGCTGTAGGATATGCACCACTTGGTCTTATTAATTAATAAAATAACCTACAGTGTATATTTACAAAAGATTCAACAGACAGCGGTGTGGCAGCTAGGATGGGGGAGCAAGCTGTACTGGCAGTACAGGAGATTTCCCTCCTTCTGTCTCTGATTCAGTGAAGCATGTAACTACGTTTAATTTAAAGCCCATGTGTAATCTCATCCCTGTGCTGCAAAGTACACGTTTCAGTCCCATTGAGATTAATGGGACTATGCACCTGCCTACAGAGGTTTAAATGCTTTGCTGAAACAGGACCAATCTTCCTTCAGAAGATAACATGCTAATCAATTTGCCTATCGCTAAAGAGCCTATTTTGGACTCTGGTGTGAGAGGGCCCCAGAGCTTTGGTTCCAGCCCAAGCCTGGAAGAATACAAAGCAATGAAGCAGCTCCACAGCCTGAGTCAGCTGGGATGGGGTAGTTGTGGGTTTTTCTTTGCTGTGTTGACATCCTCTTTGTCTCTGGTTGCAGATATGATCTTCCTATTTTGATGAATGTCATGAGGCTGACAATATGTTCCCTTTCCACTTCATTTAAGTAATTTTCCATTAATATACAAGGCCCTATGAATAAGTAATTACTACTGGTTTAGTCATGTTTTACATTAATCATGTGCTTTGAAACAGTTTGATTCCATGGTAGGTTTCCTTCAGACTTCTTCTCTCACTGTGACTGTAAGGGCCATGGTAGGATAACAATATAGTTGTTGAGCATGCTTACTGGAGTCCATTCAGTGTCATTCTCCATAACCTGCTTGCCATTGCCAATTTCATTTTCAAATGTTGCAGGGGTGATTTATGGGAAAACAAAAGCCCTTGAACAAATGCCTGATACTGGTTTTGGCAAGTGGACTGATTTACTGTACACAAAGGGAAAGCATTCAACAGCTCTCTTCTTGTATACGTTTTCTTGTGGAAACCTTATGTTCACTTCTGAGTCATCTTGTTTATTAATCTTTTAAACCGAGTTGGCTCTAGCGATAAAAGAGTGAAATCCACATTTCTCTCTCTGCTACACAGTGCCAGTCAGGAAAGGGGCAGCAGGGGACACAGAGTTTGGCATTCTGTAGCTGTAGAAGGAAGGTTTTTTTCCCATCAGAATCAAAAGTAGCCTTCTTTACTATACAGCCCAGGAGGCCCAGGAAACTTCCAGGAGCCATCGGTCACAGAGGCTACTTTCTGCTGGATCAAGCCCCAAATGCATTATTCTAATGTCAGATGTGCAGGCGTGGATCACTGTACACAGTCTATTCAAGAGCTTTTGCACTGCTTGTGCACGGTTGGAGATTGGTTAGAGATTAGAAGAGATCCCTGGATCAGCATAAAACAAATACTTGACATTTTGTTTGGAAAGTTATTGTGCGTGGACATGCAAAATAAGTAGTTCCTTAAAACAAGCAACAATGACAGAGATTCAGTTATACTCTACTCTCACAGCTGACAAAACCTCAAGTTGTATAAAAGCAAAGCTGTCTACTAGTCATTGAAAAGGCGCAGAAAATTAGGGATAGCTGAACTCATTCTGCTGAACTTTCAAACAACCATATCACTTTGCATTTGAAAGTTTCTGGCTTTATTTGGTTTCCCATTCAACTGATTAGAGCTTGTTAAAAAAAGGAGCAGAGATGGGCAGAGATTTAAAAAAAATCAAATCCAAAAAATACTATATGCATTGTGTATGTAGCACCCATTTGTACCAGTCTAGTTTTGGGAGACTGGCCTTCTATCTCTAACACAGCACAAGCATCCTTTTAGCTAGAAAGGGGATTTTGAAACAGAATCATTGTGCAAGAACATGGCTTCAAGTATGAAAGCAAAGGCTTATGAGCTTAAACTGATTTTGCAAGCCTTACAAAACACACTGAAATTTGCTGAAACATAATTAGCTTGGTTCTACCCAGCACTATTAAGTCTACTTAATCTCACTCGATGATTACCTGTTCTGTTCATTTCCTCTGAAGCACCTGGCATTGGCCGCAGTCAGAAGATAGGATACTGGGCTAGGTGAACCACTGGTCTGACCCACTATGGCCATTCTTATGTTCACAAAACAGCTAACAGTTTGACAGTCAGATTTTTTGGAAAAGACAGACCCTGGGTAAAATTTCAGTAGCAAACTAAATGATTTTGGAGCCTACGTCCCATTTTCAAAAGAGACGTGGGCCCTTAGGACTGTCCCATTGACTTTTTATGAGACTTAGGTAACTAAGAGCCTAAGTCACTTCTCAAATGGAAATTTAGGCCCTAATCCATCCATTTAGATGCTTTGGAAAATTCTGCCTGGTACTGTTGCCAGATCAGGCCCTTAAAAAGTACTAAACTAAACGTGTGCATAGCATGCACTCCTGTGGTCCTGTTGCTTTCAGTTAATAGACATTTTATACATTACCAAGAAGGGAAAAACGGTATTGTGCACATTCACACCTACTTCCATCTGCAACATGGAAAGCATAACAAAATACAGGCCTGATATCTTGTAAGTAGGAAGACTTGTATATGCTACGTCTTTCTCATTCTAAGCAGTCTTCTTGCCTGTTTCCAGTGTGGACCTCTATGTGGAAGTTCAAGGGCATCCAGCATGTTAGATTAAACCCACACTGTGCTGTCTCCTGAAGATTTTTCTTTTGTTCTTTCTTTTGTTCCCCTTAATGCTTAAATTAAAGGGGGCCCCTTATGCAAATACACAATGGACAGGGGAGCCGCTACCGATTCCCTCTGCCTTTTCTGTTTTAAAGATCCACCTAAGGGTCAGGTGGCATTGCAAGTATTACATTGCGAGCTATGGCTCTGTCTTCCTCCTCCCCCTATACATCAGCTGGCAAAACTGGAGAGCCACAAAATGGAATAGGAAAGGGTCCCCCATCCAAGGGGGATAGCAGTAGCTGTGCAGCATCTGTACACTTGGGAGCCAGAGGATGCTATTTGCCTCTTTTATGCGATCTATGAAGCAGGGTGTGACAGCTCTGCACCACCCCTCTGTGCAGTTCTATGCATAAGTAGCACAAAGGAGTCTGAAGCCACTGAGATTGAAAGTGTAGGGTTGCTCTTTGTGCATAGAAAACAGAAACACTTCCTAGAAGAAATAAATTTTTTAAACCAAAGAAAGGGACTCTTTTGTTTCCAGCAGTCCCTGAAAAATAGTTTCCTGTCTACTCATGAGTGACTTGCTGTATAAATGCTTCGTGGAGGCCAGAGGCAAAACCAAGCACCAATGAACACAATGGAGTAAGTGGGATGGGGATGAGCAGGCTGGTTCAGTACCATGTCTAAGTGTTGTAACTTTTCTCATTTCTTCTCATGTTGCAACCCTATTTTTGTACGCTAAATGTTCTTACTTCGGTAAAAATAAAACAATAAAAAAGTAATTCTTCCCATTCATTAGAGATGTTGCACAGTTGGCAGCTGGTTAATACCTGCATAAGGGCCTAATTTTGCACCCTTTACTTGTGTGAAGAGTAATCCTTACTCATGTGTGTATCCTACTGATGCCAGTTACTCCCATGAGCAAGGATTACAGATTTTGAACTGCTGCTTTTAAATGGGAGTATCTGAGGGATTACCCAACATGGTGGATGAGGAGATTTTGCATCCTTTGCATTGAGGACTTGTTTTTAAAAAAAAAGTGGCCTTGCAGTAATAAGATACTTTTAGCTAAAATTACTTTACAAACCAATTTTGTATCAGTTGCTCCAGTGTCATGCTCACACTACATTAGCTCTTGGGCCATGGTTGCTATGGCTAAATTTTACTCAGCATATTTTAGTTAACCACAATGAAGAAAACCTCTGCCCAGCGCACAGCCCAAATTACCGGGCCAGGCACTCGTCATGTGTATTTTGTGGTGAGAAGCTCATTCCCCAAAGGCTGCAGAATGACTCCCGTGAGACTGATACAACCTAGGGCTTGGAATAGCCTCCCTAGAACCTGACACCGCTACATCAGGGGGGGAGGACAAGCAGATGATTGCTACTGTCCAGAGACTATGCCAATCTGGTGGCTGGCGTTGCCTCCCCAAAACCCTACACAGACACCGAGGATGGAAGGATTCATGAAGCAGCACAGCTAAGTCCAGTCCAACGCCTTCCTGCCTCTGATCGCTGTTATACATGGAGTTCATGTGGAATGGGGACTCTGTACCACACAGGAATGTACAGCATCAGCATGGACTCCCCTCCTCCTCATTCATCCTCCTTCTTGCTCAGCAGACCCCTACAGTGGCTACACCAGGGAGAGGATTTGCCCCAGTATGAATGACAAGAACAGAAAACTGTACAGCAATGCGTCAGTTGAGATTGCTACTAAGTTTCTACAATACAGGAAGCTTTTCAACTATCTTCCCAGTACCTCATTAACCTGACAGGCAAAAATGTAGAGTAAAGACAAAGTAACAAAATCACAGAAAGTATCACAGTGTCTATTAACAAAACAGACTGGCTGACATGTAGCAGCCAGAGGTGCTGAAGCCCTTAATAAATTGACCCTCCTGTTGAGATTTGCAAGAGTTCTCAATCTGTCATCATACCTGTTGCGTCTGTCACTTGCACCTGGTATGAACATTTTGTTTAGCTATCACACATCACTTTCATGTTGTCCAGTGGAATAGGTGGATGGAATTATTGCACCTTTGCACGTCAAAAGTAAAACTTGTTTTTCACAGTTACTTGCACTGTTCCAAGCTGGATTCTTACTGTTTGCATGTGTTGTGTACACATTCTGCATGCTGGTGAATCTCAGCTCACAGAGAACACTGCAAGAAGTATGATAAATTCTACCCTTTGATTTTCAGACTCTCTGCACTCTTAGGAGAAGAGTTAACCTAGAGTTGTTTCTTTCAGCCCTTATCAGCATTGCATCTATAGGCATAGATCCACATGTGATTCTGTACTTAAGCATTTTTTCCCACACATCTCATTATGGCCCCTAGGCTCTCTAGACTCCTAAGTAACTGCTTCACTGAACCTAAGATAGACCAGCTTATGAATTAGGAATTGTATTATTTATTCTGTTGTTTGTTTTTAAGTAGGGCCCTTATTACAAATTCAGGCTCTGGTCCTTGCCTTGTGCTCCCTAAACCTGGACCAACTCTGTGCTAGGCTGATCCCCTGGCCTCAGTGAAAGGCTGTATCACACACCACATGTGAATGGCTCCAGAGGGTCATTGTGGCAGCTGGGGAATTGCTGGGATGCAGAGAAGCCTCTGCCATGTCTCTTATACCAGCCATAGAAAAAGAGGCTGTGGAGGAGCAGTTACATTGCTGCATATTACTGAAAGATCAGCCTAGGACCAGGTATGTGATGTTTTGACAGAATGTACCCCTATGTCCACCCCTAACTTTATACAAAGTATGCTGTGGGAGGCAGCATTTGAAAACTTATAATTTGCCAGTCATTATTGTCCTAGTAAAATATGTGCGGCGACACTGTATGTGTTACAAGATTCCTCTGTATGGTGTTATTAAGACATGTTCCAAACTGTGGTTGCAAACAGATCTGTCTCAAAGAAAGGAATGCGTGCTCTGCTATTTGGATTTAAGCAGTAAACAGAGTCATCAACCAGAGAGGGGAGCTAAAGGAAGTTCAAACAAGTGAGGAAAAGTAGCAGGGAACTTCCTTTTCCCTGGATATTTTGTGTCCTGAATCTCAGCTGGAAATGTTTACAAGAGAGAGACTGACACTAGAAAAAGGAGGGACAAACAGCCCAAGTCACCTATTCTCTCTCTTTTTGCCCATCACATTCATGGCACCTGAAGTGGCAAAGGAAGAAGTACTTGAATTCTGGGAGAAGGGGTCTTGATCTAACTGGTTTGCTCAGTAAGACTGCTGAAAGCATGTGGTGAGAAAACCTGGCTTTGAATTGAACATAGTTTAAGTTAGGCACCAGTTGCATTTTATCTTTATTTTTCTTGTAACCATTTCTCACCTTTATGCCTCATTACTTGTACTCACATAAAATCTCTCTCTCTGGGTATTGAATAAACTTATTTCATCTAATCCAGTGTGTTTAAATGGAAGTGTTTGGGAAACTCCATTTGGGATGGCAAGTTGTGTGCATCTTATTTCTATTAAAGAAATAACGGACTTTTGTATTGATTGTCCAGGAGAGGGCTGGACAGTACAGTACATACATTTCAAGGGGAAAATCTAAGAATGGCTGTGTGTGTTGGGGTCACCCATAGCATACCCACGTCTGCTAAGAGCCAATGTGTGGTTGACTAGCTGCTGCGCACACACAGATATAGGGGGGAGTGATTTGCATATTGGAGGCTGTTTCTGAGTAGTCCAGACTGGAGGCTACAGTGGCAATGCATTGTAAAGGGCACCCCAAAGTAGAGGGAAGGGGTAACACAGCTACTCATTGGTCTGGATTGTACTCTGGTATGCCACAGATATCTTGTTCAGATCACCCAAAACTGTGAGCCACCATGTTACCACTCTGCTTCAGCGAGAGTGAGCTTTGCTATCGCTAAGCTATGTGGCCTGTAAATATATTTCCATTGTTTCTGGTCTTGCCTGGCTCAATTTACACTGAAAATACAGTCAAGCAGGTGGAACAACAGTCTTTTGTCTAGGACAGGCTGGGGTTATGCACTTTTAAAAATATAGTTTCAGTGCACATCTATAATTCTCTATACACCTCCTGTACGTAGATCACTAAATAATATCAACAACTGGAAAGTTACCAGTTTGCATCTGGTATCTTATATGACACCTTTTATATAGATTATGACAGTGAGTTGAAGCAACATGGGTGTGTCATGCCTGATGTGAGGTATGGTATGGTGTGCCCTCTTCCAGTTGGCATTGAGGGGCTTCCTGGGTTACAGAGCTCCAAGTCTTTTCATTCTCCTGGCTATTTCTGGTGCCTTCAGCTGTCTGGATGTATTCCAAGATTAGATCCCATTGGATGCCAACATCTGGATGGAGTCAGAAAGAGTCTCTAAGGCTACCACTTTCCTATGGCATCCTCCTATGGCTTCCTATACCTTAGTGCTGCTTTTTGTTGCGGGGACAGGACGGTGTGTTCCCAAACACAGCTTAGTCTTGGGATCTTGTTGTTTAGTATTTTAACACGTCATTTCACACATATAGTGTAAAGCTCTTCTTCTTGCAGTTTGTGCCAACAACAATATGCTACGTTACTCTGCATTGCTCACTTTGTATACTGAGCATTCCTAATTCAGAAGATCTATACTTTTCACATATGCGAAGTAAAGGGAGACAATGGGAAGAGGATTATGGTTCCTTTTGGAATTAACAAAACACTGGCTTCTAGATCATCATTTCTTTTTAATTGCTTCTTCTTAGATGATTCAACCGTTCAAAGAAAAGGTCTTTTAAAAAGTCTTTCAATTACAGACTCTACATGAATTGGGAAAGGAACATTTTCATTATTCTCTCTCCAGATTTATGCAGTGCAAAGAGTTTAACAAAACAAAATTAGCAGGCTCATTGCTTGTAATTAAACTGGACAATACAAATATCTATAGAACAGAATTAAATGATCTAAATCAAGTGTAGACTTCTACATCCTCCTTTAAAAATCATATTTCATTCTTAATGTTCCAGCCTAGTAGTAGAATGATAGGGTAGAGCTATCACATTCATTCTATGAAAACTCTTTTACACAAAAGCATTCTCAGCAGGTAGTAAAGATTTTCATTCCCTCTCTCTTGCCCAGTTTCCTTTTCTTGCTTATATAGTCCAGTCCCAAGGTTCTGGCGGGGTGCTTCTTAATGACTCTCTGGACTTGTCTTCACTACACTGCTCCATCAGTCATGGATGCAGCAGCATCGATTGAGCAGGTCTGGTGAAGGCACGCTCAGCCAATTGCAGAGCACTCTCCCATCAACTCCAGTAATCCACTGGAATGAAAAGCATAAATTTTATCAATAGGAGAGCATCTCCCATCGACATAGCATAGTGAAGACAGCGCGGCTACTCAGCTTAAGGTACATCGACTTCAGTTAGTAACTTGTGTACCTTACATTGAATTAGCCACAGAATGAAGACATGCCCTCAGGCGGTCTTGGATGTAAGCTCCAGACAGTCCCTTTAAGAGGTAGTATACCTCATTCAGAGGGACTAAAACGGAGCACATCATAGCAAGGGAGGCACAATATGTCTTTCTGGGCTACCAGCCAGTTGGGGTATGTAGTCTAGGCCTCTCCCTTGTTTTAGCCAGCAGAGCTGTGCACAGAGGCCTTAGTGTAAATGAGAATTAAGCTCTCAGTGAAAGTGAGGGAGAGGACAAATGGTGGGAAGCGAGAGGGTAAGAGAGTGGGAGAGTGAGTGAAAAAAAATGTGAGTGGTGAAAAGAATGGGCTATATACTAGTGTCTAAATCCCTCTCCTTTCCATCATCCACTTTGGTAGACCCTGAAGTTCTCCTTTCCAGCTGGAACAATGTATCTAATTGGCCTTTTTTCAGAGGATAAAACTGTTGCAGCCTAAGAGTTTTCACAAGTTATTTAAATTTCATTTCCAGGACCTCTCTCTAATACCTTTCTAATACACTCTCCAGAAAGTGTGTCTGAAACAGTAAACAAACTCTTTGGAGTACATTTCATTGGGAAACCTGCCCACACAGCACAAAATATCAAAGGGGAACATACGGAAGGATATAAATGTCTGTGTAATGAGGCTCCACAAAAACACTTTGAAGACAAAAGCTTGTGCCACTGTAACTGAAGACTTTGGGGCCAGGTGAAAAAAAGGGGGAAATTAAGAGTGGAAGACATTATAAAACACCCCTGTGCCTCTAGAAAACATGTGCAGCCTCAGAAGCTGAATGCAATGTGTCAAAAAAAGAAAGAAAAAGGAAAGATTGTGCAGCATTAGGTAAATCTGTGAAGAGTTTGGAAATGATATGTGGTGAAAAAGAAGCAGAAAAAGGGTCACCCACAATAGAAAGGGTTATTGAACTGCAAGTGTCAGATGATGAAAAAGCTGAGAAGGGTGACATAGAACTGAAGGAAGGGAGGATGTCCATAACAGGCATGCTAGTTATGTTATCCCTCAGCTGACCATGCCCAGCTGTGGAAGTGCTCAGAACTGTGAAAATGAGCATATGATTATCCTGCAAATCTGAAACCAATCTAAGCAGTCTGCTCTTCTGAGTTATAAAATGAACTGTAAAAGAGAAGGGAATCTCTCAAAATACTGAGGAAGAAACCTTGGGAAAAGTGAAATAAGGAAGTATCCTGTTCTCAAATTCACCTGAAAACATCTGAAAAAGGAACACAGAAGAGGAAGACACTCATGTGTTGGGAATCCTTGGAAAAGATTATTTAAGAGTGTGGAAAGCCAGCCCCGATCCCCTTTTTCTCCAGGGTCTCATGTCCTTTTTGCCATTTCCCTCTCATATTCACCCTTGTGAGATTCCACCTTTTTCTTCACCTCCTGGTGAGGTCCTTAACATTGTTTTCTTTATCATCGGAATGATGAGAAGAGGATATGAAATAGATGGCATTATTACATGTATAAAAGTACATATGTGATATATTATTTATGTGAACTACATTAGTCTTGTTGGGGTTTCATGGATAAACCAGTTTTCAGGGATCTGGAAAATAAGACCAGAATATTTTTTAAAAGTTTTTATTGCTGCTAAATTTTAAATGTTTGGGGTGAGATTATGTTTGAAAGCGGCAAGACAAGGGGGAAGCAGTATTTGATCAGATTTACTCCTAAATTATATCTTTATCACGTTGATAATGGAAATAATATGTTTCCAACCCATCACCCCAGCCACTCTGCATGTATATTACATCTTCTTCCTCTCCACCCTTCATCTGTTTTGTCTATTTAGACTGTAAACCTATTGTGGCAAGGATAGGGCCTTGAATAATGGGGCCTCAATCCTGGTTGAGACTTCTAGACACTTTCAGAACGTAAATCAATAAATAAATAAAAATCAATTTGTTAAGCATGGGTTGGGGTAGAATTTTGCATTTGAGAGACAGAATTGTAAGAGAAGAAAAATATAATGACCTTCTATAAGGCATACACAAAAAATGAGTGCATAGTGGTTGAACTTTTTGGACAACCCCTCACTAAGTTTCCCAGGAATAGAAATTTTTAGACTCTCCCTGCCCTTGCTGGCTGGGGTTACAATAATATAGGAAGGGTGGACCTTTCCTTTGGAGCTTTTTTTGCACAGACGCCTGAATCTCTGCTCTGTGATGTTGGTGTCTGTATGCACTGGTTGAATGCTGTGTTTTTGGAGGACAGAATCCCCATTTTGAAGCGTGTTACATTTGGTGAACCAGTCAGGAAGGGTTATGAGCTGCATATCCCCAAAGTTGGAAAACGAACCTTGCAGAAAGTGAAACCTGAGAGCAATACAGCTAGCAGCTGCACTTGGGAGTGGTCAAGGAGAGATTCTGAGCACAGGAAACAAAGATGGCTGATGCTGAGAGGGAAAATCTACATGCACAGTTAGAGGGGCAGTTTTACCAACTATAGAGTGAAGATCTCATTATTTGTGATCATTTAAACATTTCAGGAGAGAAATGAAGCAGAATTATAGGAAAGACCCAGTTAGCTCAAATTAGGAACATTAATCAGCACTTAGACAATAAGGATGTTGCTAGTATGGAAGATTAGGGCCTCTTTCTGTTGCTGGACCTAAGGAACAGGATGGGGCAAATTCACCACTAGTGAAGAAAACGACAGGAGAGAATACAATCCCAGTGAGAGAAACAACAGCAGTATGAGTTCTGCAGTGTGTCCCTGCTGAAGAGAGATTTTAAAGTGACAGGACAGATTGGGGTTCGAACTGGAAGGATGGACTGAGTTTTTCAAGTCTGCTCCATCAGATGGAAACAGGACTACTTCGAGACAAATTGGAACCTGAAGTAATGGAAGCAGTGATTAAAGCAATTTGCTCTGGAACAACTCTGCAGAGCTATGTGGAAGGAGATAGTACCATGACATTACCGAAGCTAAGGAGAATTTTTAGATCCTACTATCCAGTGAAGGATGTAACTGAACTGTATCATAATCTTGCCAGGGCAGTCCAGAATCCCAAAGAAATACCTGGAAATTTCTTGGTATGTGCCTCGGATATGTAAAAAAATGACTTTTTGTGTCACAGGAAGGTGATTCCAATCTGAAGTACGATCCACTCTCAGCACAAAATACGTTCCTCCATTCAGTCTCCACTGGTCTACAGAGTGATAACATTAAAAATATGATGTTGCCCTATCTTCAAGATTTCTCGGTCACAAATGAAGCTTTGTTAGAGAGAATGCTGTAACTGTCTGAACAGAAAAACAGTTCAAAATAGCAAGAGGGCATGAGAAAAAGCGGCAGAACTTAATGTCATGCAACAGGCTTCTGTTGATGGAGAGCCCGAGACTGATGAGATAGCAGAACCAAAAAGAAAAAAGTCCTTATGTGGAATGAACCTGGTACGTGAGATTGGAAAGACAAGATGAGCATAAATAAAAGAGCAAAAAATGGATATTGCTGCTATCAAAGAAGTTTTGATGGTGCCCAGCATGACAGAAGAAGACACTGCCCAGAGAGCTCCTTGGAAGTCAGGCAGCCCTAAAGGCCAGAAGGAGGACAAAGGCAATATGTGCATCACTCTTTTTGGTGTGGAAGCGAAGAGCACTACCAGCCTGCTTGTCATCTCCTTCGGAGGCCCCAAGGACTAGATCAGAAGGGAAACTATACCTAGTCACTACAAAGAGACTTCAAGTGACCAACTAGTCCCAAAGTTTCCACAAAATGAGAGCTGCCAAAAATAAACGAGAAATTGAGAAATCTATGGGAGTAGTAGAGCTAGAGCTGTTAAAATCTTGTATGGATTTATTTGAACAGAGAAATGGTAGCTCTGAGTACAGTTGTAATTTTGAAGGATATGTTCAGTATCCTTGCGAGGGCAGTCAGAGCAGGGTCAAATCTGAGGCTGGGAGTAGTGGAGAAGCTCATAGTCAGGTTCCAGGTCAGGGTCAATACCAAAGATCAGAGTCCAGGTCAGGAGGAAAAGTCAAAATCAAGCTGAGGTGGAAGCCGGGATTCAAGAACAGGGATAGACTTGGAAGCAAAAGGAGTGCTGCATCATTGCCTGAACACTTCCTGGAATGCCCCTTTGGTTTATATAGAGTGGTCAGTCAATCAGGAGCCGTGAGGCTGCTGCCTGTCAGGCCACCTGAGGTGGGACTTCTCATGGGTTGTGTCCACATTGGATCACGGGTATTGGAGCACAAGCTAGTTAAAGCTGCCATTGGGTGGTAGCATGAGATATCTGCTGACTAGCAGCTCTGCAAACCTGGGTTCTAGACCAAATGACCTTACAGATAGTAGGTAATTGTTCATTGACCCCAAAGCATGATTAACTAACATAGTGGGGGGAAATGTGTGTTTGGATATACTTTGAATGAGTTAAAGCTCTAGCATTGGGAAAACCAGTGCACAGGTATGCATAGTGCCATGCTGGGGGGTAAAGGAAGACCTTCCTAATGTACCAGTTAGGGAGCTGGAGTTGCTTGAGAGAGATCAAGCTTGAGAATTGCTCCTACAGTGGGGGAGAGGTTGAAATATAGTTTCAACTGGTAAATGATGGGAAAGTACTACACTCCCCATGCTGCTCACAGCTCATGAGATGGAGAGTGCTGTCACTGGATATAATGTTATTGAAGCAGTTGTTAAACAGTATTGTCAGGAATGATCAAATGACACAGTATCCCCAGTCATAGCCATTTGTCCACTGCTTTTGCACATGGTCAGCAGAAAAAATGAATGTGTTGGTAGACATTCTAAAGGCCACAGTCTGGGGACATTGGTTTGAGAGAGAAATGTGGGGTCACAATTAAAAAAGGGCACAAGATGTTTGATATGTCTGATTCATATAAATTGCCATTCTGCTGGCATACCAGCCATTTTTGATCTAGAGCTTTAGGGTCAGTAACCAGAAGAGTTGGAGATTAAGAACACCTGACTCAGAAGTCCACAGGCGTCATCCCATAAAGTCAATATATCCACCACTAATTCAACACACCATGGTATTACAATCCATCAGCACCCAGTGTTGGTATGGCTACAAATGATCAGTCAGTAATTCTACTGCCAATACCAAGCCTCATCCTGAATGAGGACAGGGCCAAAGTGCAGAGAATTGGATGTGACAGCAATGACACCAGCTCAAATCAGCCAGCTTGTAATTCACACCTTTGTAATGCCTCATGCTGGATACCAGCAGCTTGCCATGATCACCTTAGTAAGGAGTAGCAGGAGACCATTCAGTGCATGCAGCGAGAAGAGTCAGGAGCTTTTGCAAAGGATGATCAGTGCATAGGCCAGAATGAGAGTTTAAAAATGCACACACAGCTCCATGACTCCCAACCCATACAGAGGGTTTATCTCGCAGCACTCCGCCCCTGCTTCTAGTAGGTAAAGGACTATTTGCAAGGATCTGCTCAACCATGGATGGATCACTAGATCCAACTATCCCTACTTTTCACTGATTGTCTGTATGTGGAAGACGGACAGTAATGTATAGCTCTGTATTGACAACTGAGCGTTTAACTGAAAGATGGTGGCAGATCATTAACCCCTAATACAGGATGTATTAGAAGGGCTTGGATGGAAGTCATGGTTCTCGGTTCAAGACAGGTACATGAAGCTACCATCAAGAGTTCACAAATGCTGAGAGCAACCCCTCACTGCCTTTATTACACTCTGGGAGTGCATGAATGGATTTATATTTCATCTGGGCATATGAATGCTCCTGCCACCTTCCAGCAGTATATGGAAGATAGGGAACTGTGATGTATTAGTGTCACAAGGGCAAGTTACAAATGACAGAAGACTTCCTTTTGCAGAAAAAAGATAATTTTTTTTTCTGGAAAACTGGGATTTCTGGCTTTGAAATGGGCAATTACAGTAATTATTTATATTACGCATCCTCCTTAAATGTTTACACAGATAATAACCCATTGACACTGTATTTACATCAGTCAGATTGAATGCCACCAGACAGCAGTGGGTAGTGTGGAAGGAAAAGAAAATGAAGTCTCTATTTTAACAGGAGAACAAGTCTGTAGAAATGGCTGACAGAGCATGAGATGGAATGTGCTTTGGGGATGTTTAACCCTGACTGTCTAATAATAATAAGATAAGGTATTTGGCCTAGGACAGGGGTCGGCAACCCGCGGCTCCCAAGCCGCATGCGGCTCTTCAGCCGCGGTAGGTTGCCGACCCCTGGCCTAGGATATAGGTGAGAATGGAATATGAAGGGAAACTTATTCCTAGATAGGGTAAGTTAAAACTGTTAAAGTAAGAAATTTCTGTATCAGAGGTGGAAACCGTGACATAAATAGACTGTTTGTTAAGAACTATAAAAGCAATTAGAAATGTATGCTCGACGTCTCTCCTAGCATTTAGGGGACACCTTCCTTACGTAAGGCATAAACTTTTGACTTTGCTAAACTGCTGTCTGGCTTATTTGGACCATCCTCTGGGCAACGGACGTGTAAGTAAGGACCCCTGAGTTTGGGTTCCCCACAGGAGCTATGTTGGCCAACTGTAATTTCAATATCAGATACCATCCTGGAAAACCTAATATTGATGCTGATCTTTTGTCCATAGGCTACTTTATATAGGAAAATTCATGGAACAGTGTACTGAGGAAACATCTATTGATGTTGTCGAAGCTGTACTAAAATCAATAGAGGCCTATGATAGGTATACAAACCCCATACTGGAGAGTAAGGGAATAAAGAACAGCTCTGGACCCAACCACACCTGCAGAGCCTGCAGAAGCTGGAGGCAGGGCTTTAAAAAAAAGGGAAGCAGAGCAGTTCAGGGGGAGCAGTGGAAGGAAGCAGAGGGCTGCTTTGAGGGGAAAATGCTACCCAGGAGCTCATTGCTGGGTCCTGGAAACAGGACTGTGAAAACCCAGAGGAGAGGCAGGTGAATGAAACTGCAGGCCAGAGACTTGATTAGAGTGAGTTACTCTAGGAAACAAAAGGAGACTGGGGTAGGAAGTGGAGAGGGGTGGGTAGCAGTTCAGCACCCCAAGGTGTTGAGCATAGAGGCCCACCTATGTGCCCTGGACCACAGCACAGTGGAGAGGACAGGCCCAGGCTCCCTACCTCCTGCAAAAGAATATTACTACACAAGGAGCCCTCACCTAAGTGACGGACCTGCTGGAAAAGGCCTTGACTGTTCAAGGATTTAGCCACATGAAAGTCTCTGAGCTAAAGGGAAGAACTGGAAACCCTTGGGGTAGGGGTACTGAAGGACCAGACTGTGTTTTCGGAGGGGAGGCACCCTTCTAAACCAGGCCTAACAATTAGGCAGCGCTGTTGGTGATAGTGAATCATCCTACAAGAACCAAGAGGAAGGGCTCACATCCTGGATAACCATTATCACTGTGGATACTACTATATTGGGAGGATATGAGCAAATAGGTGCATCTTTATCACCTATACCCATCTCCTGAGAAGATCCACATAAAGCATGGAAGCTGACTCTATAATAAAAGCAATTCTTGAAACAAAAGCTAAAAGATCAGGGCCAAAAGGAAGGAAAAGCCACAGGCCAAACCAGGTTTTTGCTCTGTGATGTGAGTGGGTAAAACTATATATTGACAAGAATGGTGTCTTTTATTGCCAAACCGCTATTCACAATCAGTTGATAGTACCTGAAAAGTACCGCAGACTAGTCTATACAGATAGTCTATAGTCTATACAGGACTCTCGTTGTTTTTTTGTTTTTTGTTTTAGTCTGTTTTAGAGTTATCTGAAAACATGGGTCACCTAGGTGCTTATCAAGTTATTGATTTGCTACAGACAGTTTCTATTGGCCCCATGTGGAGGATATTGAACCCTATGTAACTCAGATCAATCAGTGTCTGAAATGGAGGAGACCAAACCAGCATACCAAAGGTCCGTTACATCCTATCAGTACCACAGAAACCATTTTAACTAGTCTCAACGGATTTTATTCATCCTGAGAAAAGCAGTGGGGGTTATAAGTATACCCTGGTTGTTATGGACCACTTTCCCTGGGTGGCACAGGCTTATCCTACCAGGAACAATTCTGGGGAAACCGCAACTGGTAACATTTTAAATTGTTTTGTTTTAAAATTTAAATGAATTCATCATGACCAAGGTTGTGAATGTGAAGACTGGCTGTTCCACAGGCTGCAGCATCACTGGCAAATTGCAGGGTTGAAGACAGCCTCATATCATCTCCAGGGAAACAGGCCAGTTGAACAATTCAGTTGAACACTACTAGGAATATTGAAAACTTTCCCTGAAGACCAGAAATCCAATTGGAAAGTCTTTTAAAAAGCTCATATATGCTCATAACAGTACAAGTAATGAAACAACAGGATTTTCTCCATTTTACCTTTTGTATGGGAAAGGCCCTCGCTTGCTAATCAACTTTCTATTTGGTTCAATGGGGATTCTGGAATTAGTGGAGAACTGCAGTGATTATGTGAACAAGCAGAAAGCACAGATGAGACAAGCTTTTGATTTAAGTCACCGAAAACTCCAGGAAATCAGCTGCCAGAAACAAGGGTTACTATGATCACACAGCTCACACTGCCACTTTCTCCCTCGGATATCGGGTTCCTGTCCAGAATTTGTCAGAGCACTGGGGACCTGCAAAATTAAAAGGCTACTGGAAAAAGCAGCTCCACATTGTTACCAGAAAAGTGGGGGATCATCCAATGTACACAGTGGTTCCAGAGGATCAGCAGGAAGAACCAGGGTATTACTTTGCAGTCTCTTAATGCTAGTCCAAGCAGAAGAAGAAATGCAAGAAAAGTGAAAATAGTGACACATTCCCCAATTGTCCAGGAACAGGACTCCTCTGATAGTTCAGATGATGATATACAGATTTAATTCCTTAATCCTCAAAGTCAGAATAAAACTGTGCCTGAACAACATCTGGAGGGCAGCCAACCTATAATAACCAGCTCACTAAATCTAAATGCTGATGCTTATTGTCCCACTATTGCAAATGGCTCCCTGATTGCTGGTGATTCTAAAGAGGTGCTGAGCTATCACATAGATATGGGTCAAAGGAATCAATGCCAGCACTGGAACAGGGAGACACTATCAGCCATCAACCCCACCAGTGTGAGAAAGAATGGAGGATGTCCACACATGATTATCTTGGGTCCCCAAGTTATCAGCGTAAGAACCCAGAGAGCATTTTGGTTAGTCCCTTTGAAGTTGTTTCTCCAATGTGCCAGTTATTACAACATTTAGCGCCAGTGAATTTAGGTCCAATGGATTAATTGCTTAACAGATCTTGTCATTTTTAATGGTTAATTTGAAGTATAGGCGTATCTCAGTCATTACACAAGACGTTGTCATGCAAAATCAAACTGAAGACACCAAAAGTCTTGGTCCCTAGCTAGGACAAGATTAAATAAATAATAAAACCAAATAAAAACATTACAACCAAACAAGACTTACCTAGACTCATACACTCTAATGTCAGAAGGGACCAATATGATCATCTGGTCTGACCTCCCGCACAATGCAGGCCACAGAACCTCACCCACCCACTCCTGTAATAAACCTCTAACCTATGACTGAGTTATTAAAGTCCTCAAATCATGGTTTAAAGACTTAAGGTACAGAGAATCCACCATCAAATGAATTGTGCCCCATACTACAGAGCAGGGTGAAAACCCCCCACAGCCTGTGATGCTGGAAATGTTGGGACAATATTTAATACTGCCAGGGAGGCATATACAACATGCACCAAAGGGAGTTAAACTTTTTGGCCATCACCCTCTCCCTTTGTTTCTCAGAGGTGTTAATTTTTAGACACTCCCTGCCCTTGTTGGCTGGGTTGCTGTGGTACAGAGGTGGTGGACATTTTGTTTTGGACTCTGGTTTCATGCAGACTTCTGAGTCTCTGCCTTATGTTATAAGACTGTGATGTCTGAGATAATAAAGAATTCTGTGTTTTCAAAGGACAAAATCTGCTTTTTGAAGCATGTTAACTTTTCCCCTCTTTGACAGCACAATGAAACAGGAGTTGTTGTTTATTAAAGCAATAACATATTTCTCTCTTCCTAAACTAGCAAGCTTGGCAAACATTAAGAAAAGCATGTTTTCCAAAGCTCTCACGACCCAAGTTAATTTGTTGGAAAATGTCTTCTATAAAACATGAATAGCTCCTTATCAAAACATGATTTCAAAGAGAAATGATTCAAATAATTTCCTAAGTTCACTATAATGGGTGCATAAATGGAAAAATGCTTATTGTACAAAAGGCTGCATTTTAAGTATCTCCACAGGTGGTGTAATATTCTTGTTATCAGGACAAGGAGTGTACAGTTTTCCTGCCATGGAAAATGCAACGTTGAAAGTCATTCTTTTTTTTCCCTATTGTGTCAGAAGAGATTAAAATTCCAGGAGCACAAGCATTCTGAACTCATTCAAAATTTCAGGCGTGGTTTGGGGTTCTGGGTTGAATCTATTTCTAATTTTGTCAGGATATTCTTCCTTCTGAGCAGTCAGCATTGACATATGAGCCAAATGAGGTTTTGACAGATTGTTTCTTTTTAACTGAACTTTTTCTAGGGAAAGGTACATTGATTAATTGAACTGTCCCTTTTTTTTTTTTACCTATTATTTGTACAGTTTATTTCAGCATCCTATATTAGACCAAACTTTTGAGAATAAAGGAAACAAGCATAAAAATCTGGTTTCTGAAAAGAACTACTACTGTATTTTAACCTGTATTTTAACCTATAATTACCTGTAGCATTGGGCACTATACAGCATGACAGTCTGGATAGACTTGGTGTTCTTCAGGCAATATTTTATACCAAATTCTGCTCTGATGGGCATCAGTCCATTGCAGGTTTGAAGGCGTTCCTGGCTGCAGAACAGACGTGGTTCTGCCGCACAAGTGGACTGTTCAGAGAGCATGCACCCTCTCTACACAAATACAGCCTTACTCATAAGGTATTTGCATCATGAAAGGAGTCAGAGTGTAGGAAAGGGGCGGAGTCATGGAAAAGAGCACAGATTGGGCAGGAGAGCTGTGCCTGAGTTACATCAGTTTAAATCCAGATGAACTCTATTGACATCAGGGGGGGGTCACACTGCTACAATACATTAGAATTTGGTCCTCAGTTGTTCCTCAGTTCCCGTCCAGGCAAAACTTCTAAGAAGTCCAGGCTCTTAAACCTGGATCTACAGTGTGACAAAATGCAGTGTTATGTATCAGATAAGCGAATGGACTTATTTTTCACTTCACATTGCTTATGTATTTTTATATTATCTTTTAACAAAGAAAGTAATTTCTTTGATGGAATTTCTAGCTGTGCAACCGGATCCTAGACATCATCCCAGCACACATATAGTCCATCTCTGTTGACTGTACTCAGCTGAGTAAATGCAGTGACATGACCAAAGAAGGTACATTAAGGCCTGCTTTCTTGAACACAATAAGATTCAAACAGCAGGAGACAGTTTCTTTGCTCACTGTTTCAAGCCTCCGTCAGCCAGCAGTCAGCCCCAAAAGCTTCTTCCCTAGGCTTTTTCTGAGGGGCACATTCACAATGCTTGTTCAGATTTTTTCCTTGGCTCTCTGGAACTTCTTCGTCAGTGTGTCAGCTGTTTTTTCTGTATGTGTCTGTCTCACACACACCCGCACACCTCTACGTGCTGCAATCATATCAATCTCTTACCATTCCATTTGTTATCAGAGTCCCATGAAACCCCTGGGACTGCCCAGGCTTGTATGATATCTAGTCCTTGGACTGTGGTTCTCAGTTGTTTCAGTTATCACATTTAACTGTGCCTTCATTCTACCTAAATGGAAGTGGGCTGCCATAGCCAACAGCCTCCACGAGGCAGTGTTACTGCCCAACCTCTGGCATATGTATATTCAGAATTCTTTGCAGTGCTAAATCATAACACAGGGTGTTAATTTTGACTGTGGAAATCTTAATTGTAGTGCTGCTTCTGTTTAAATTGCTAATTAATTTAAATTTAACAGGGGCTTTTAATTCTTCAGTTTTGCAAAATGAAAAAGTAATTTTTATATACTCAGAAATAAAATATTTAATTTTAATAATGAAACAGGCTTTAAGAAATAGTGCTAACTTGAAGATAAAAGCATTTCTCTTACAGTACAAAGAACTAAATAAACCCACCATATCCTTATCTAATGTAAACTCCACATTATAAAATCTAGTCAGACCCAGGCTTAGTCTGCCTTACACTCCATGATACATTTCAGACTTTATATATAAACTGTAATCACAAGCAAAATGTAATCTGAAGAGATCTAATCAAGCCACCACAATCCTTCCAAACACAAGAACAAAATAATTCCGCAGCAGCATGAAGTTTTCTACATGTGAGGGTTTTTTAAATTGAAGGGGACAAGAGTGTTTGCTAAAAAGAGAGCCCAGTGTATGTTCCTGCAATAAATGGCTAAGAACTCTGGCTCCTTGTAGATTATAACTGGCAGCTGTGAGGTGTAAAGTTTTACAGTTTTCTGTATGGGGTTTTCATCTTCTTTTTAATCTTTACCACTTAACTACTTATGGTTCTTTTTGCTGGCTTTGAAACTTTAGAATGTTAGGTGAATATAGTATATGCATGAATATATTATATATATGTATTCATGTAAATGAACACATAGAATATATTAATATTGACTGGTTTGAGGGTATGAGATGCATTCCTGGAAAACTTTAAATAATTATCAGAATTGTTATTATGTGGAAGAATGATAGTATCATTTCAGACGTGACTTACCTTTCTTTTCCCTTTATGGAAAAGCCCTACTGAGTTTAATAAAAAAGGAGCTTTTTAACAGCACTGATACATTTCTCTATTAAAATCTATAGATTGATGTAAAAATTCTATGGAAATTATTCCAATAATTTATATTAAAGAGTAATTTTGATAGTAGCCCATGTAATTTCTATTGTATCCCATTAGAGTTGTCTCTATTAAATTCCAAAGGACTTATTTTTGGAAGGCAGTATCTTACAACTACTGGGCCAGATCATTACCTCTTGTGATAAAACACATGAGAGAGGGTTGTAGAGGAAGACACACAATCCCATTGGCAGGGCAGGGTATGCCCCTATGGAAAAAAAAAGACACAGCCTCATCCATGAGTTCAGCATAGATTCCTGGAAATTTGCAGCAGACCCCGTTTAGCCTTGCAGGCTTTGGCCCCAGAAAATCTGTGGCACTTGTCAGCATGGCTTTTCATAGCTGTGCTATCTGGGATTCCCTCTGGCTGTCCCTTAAAACCTTCAGGGGACTCAGAAGAAAAAACTCATGTGGCCCTGGACTGCCCTCAGAACCCTCTGAGAATCTCTCTAGCAATGAATGTGTGCTCATGTGTGCTCCTCAAACCGTAGCCCACCCACTCCTGCTCTCCCCTCACCCATCCATCCCCACCCCTACTTCTGCCTAAAACCCAAACAAGAAAGGTTGAGGATAGACCTTTCACTGAGGGTCTCCTTGTGCATGGTCTAGAGGCCCATCTTTAATTCTTGAGAGAAGGATCCCACCAGCTATTTTCTAAAAGTATAAAATGTTTATTAACAGATTCTGCACTGATACCAGCTTTACTTTCACTGAAGGGAACACTCCAATGGAGTGAAGAATGAGGTCATTGTAATAGCAAAATAGAAAGTGTTTAGGGAGTTGTGGATCTGAGTGGTTGAAAGTGAACTACTCTCATCTTTGCACCCTTCTGCTCTCTAACATAATACAAGTATAAAACAGTCACTATTTATATTTTTTTTTAAATCACACAATCAAATTATAATTAAATATCTTTAAGGGTCTGTCTCAAATTAATAGCCTCCATAAAATTCACAATTAAGGCTGAAATGTAGCCCTTCAGTCACCCCCTTAACTCTTGTTATTGAAACTAAGAGAGTCGGTCTCTGTTCTCAGGGCCCCTGGCTGATGTATGAAGACTGCATCAGTAGCAAAGCACAACATGATATAAGGACAGAGTTCCAATCTTAATTTTAAATCCCCTCATTTTTATTAATTGAAGCCAGACCTTGACTAACTGTTGAGTCTGATTTTAAGTTTGATTTAAAAAATAAAAACTCCCTTTAATCCTAATGAATGATAGCAGAGATCACATAGATAATGATTTCTATTTATGCAGGTTTTAGACTGCTACTTAGACAACGCAATGTCTTCACAGCCATTACTGCCGTCATTTAAATAAAGTGATCATGTAACAAACAATTCTTCTTTTTTCAACAGCCCATAATGAAAGGCATTTATCGCAGACTATATACAGATTAATAGCTGGCATAATTTCAGAAACAGGCATTTTGTGTATTACATAAAAGACAGAGAGAATTAGAAAAGCATCCGCAATAATTTAACCTTTGCAAATTATTTTGTAGGCTTATTGCTTAAAAAATGGCCAAACTGATTTTATCTAATTTTAGGAGGGAAAAAGTTCTTCCCATGCCGAGATTTAGTCAAATCTATGGAGTATAATTTTTCCACCCATGTAGGTAATGCTGAAAAGAATACTTTATAATGGAAACTATGACACTGCCTTAATGACAGTGGAATAAAAATGATTTTCTACAGATGCATATCCATGCAGAGAGTAGGGTGAAACTGAAATCGTAAAGTTCCTATTGACTTCAGTGGGGCCAGGATTTCACCCTGTAGGTTTAATTAGTTAATTTACATGTTGATAACTTTATTTAGGATATCACATATTATCTTAAACCATATTGTATGATGGAAGGGCATGAACTCATGCAATTAATCAGTGGGTTTGCACCGTATTATAGGCCTTAAGCCCACTGCTATGCCTGGACCACACTATTTTATTTGACAGAATATCTACAGAATTTTTACCATGTCTGAATGCAGCTGAATACAGTGGCTAGCATAGAACAGAAGTCATGAGGTTTAATCACTGTTAGCTGACATCATGGCTTAGTCTGGTCATCACTGACTGTTAAGCTGTGTTCAGTGCCATGACAGCTCATGCTATTATTCATAAACATGTTCAGATACAGTAATATTCCATAGTGGAGACCAGGGTTTACTGTATGCCTTAAAATTAGAAGTTCAATTTCCATTAAGGGACTGTGTAGCTTCTGGAGTGTTGATCATTCATGACAAATTAAGACTGTTTCTTTCTGTTGTGATGGAGTAATACAGGGACTAGTAAAGGGCATTGAATCAAGTGGAGAGAGTTTGTGAATAGTTTCTAAGAGATGCCCATTTGAAAGTAATATCAAACATCTTGAAATGATTAGTTCATCAGGATTATTTGTATTTGTATTCTTTTCTTAATGTGTTATTAATATGTTTCCACCCAAATACAGCTAGTTAGTACCAACAATTTATGATGTTTTTAGATCTATTTTATCTGAACTGTTATCCAGTCAATCTCCTAGTTGAACAGCTTTTCAGGTTGATGGAACATGGTCGATAGCGACCTCTGCTGCTAGTTTCACGATATAGAAAATAATAGTTTCAACAAAGAAATACAGTTTATGGTGGCATTAGGGACAAAACGGGTTGTTTTAGAAGTGATAGCTAGTACTAGTTAGGGAAAGTCTCTTACCCAGCTGCTTGCAAACACAATAATATCCTTACTTCAAGAAATAACACTGTGTATCAAAGAGTGTGTGTCTCTTTCAAAGATTTATAATGGCACTATATCATTTAAACTGAAATTCCATCTCCACTGTAACCCCACATGTTTGGCTGCTTCAGATATTTATGTACACAAAACTTGGTATATGCCGTAGAACTACAGTATCTGCAATTTTAATTTTTTAGCAAAATATTAACTCTATTAATCCACTTTCAGTTCTAAGCTCCATAAGCTTAAAATGTTAAAAGATTCAGAGGTAGGTTGGAAAGTAGATGATTTGTGCGTGTGAGGAAGGGAGAGAAAGAGTGCCTTTCTATGGGTCTCCCCAAAACATTTTAAATAAAGAAATATGAAAATGTTGCAGAATGTTAATCCACAAATCATCTAGAAAAGCCAAAATAAAATAATTTCCCAATTCTGAGATAAGACAAAACACTAGTCACTACAAATCTGAGAGGCGATATCACAATGCTCAAACAGTAAATAGTGTTACACCAAAACTATGGGCCAGATTCCCAGCTACATAGTTGCAATTGTCACCCCTTTGTGTCTGCAGTGGGAGGGATAGTAGCGAGAAGAAATTCATCCTAATCAAGACAGGCGCTTGGATCACTGCCACCCTCCCCACACACTGCTGCTTTACATTCCAAAGATCGAAGGTGCATCAGCAGAGCCATCTGGAAAAGGTGCTAGTTCTGAACTTTTCCCAGAAGGCCTGGTCAGCTTGGGGCTATGCTATCTGTCTCTGTGTCCCCTCATGGAGCAAAGATCAGTGTCTGGAGAATGCCAGGGTGGGCCCAAAGAAGAACTAGAACTGGCCAACATTTTTCAAATGAAAATATTTTTGTCAGCAAAAGATGTTTTTGGAAATGTATGAAAAGTGTGGACTGTTCAGTTTTCCCTTTCCTCCTCCCTCCCTGCCCTTTTCAGTGGCAAAAGAGGAAAATTTGGGACAAAGGAAAAAAAGGAAAATGCAAATATTTTTTAAACAAAAAGCTTTCAGTACAAATGTTTGAAATCAGTTCCCTTTTGAATGAAAATGACTGCAACACGTTTGTGTTTTGGTTTGGTTTTTTACTAGCTCTAGGAATGACTTTAGACCCATACATTATACTGTCTATAATCCCCTCTTTCACAAAGATATTTTGACTCCTAACTTCCATGAAATCAATGGCAGTTAGGAGCCTAAATACCCTTATGGATCTGGATCTTTGGCCAGTCCACACTTAAAAATTAAATTGACCTAGCTTTGTGACTTAGGGCTGTGAAAAATTTTATACCCTGAGCGCTGTAGGTAGGCTCACCTAACCCCTGGTGCAGATGCAGCTCTTCTTCCATCAACCTAGCTACTGTGTCTTGGAGAGGTGAATTAACTGCACTGAAGGAAAAACCCGTTCCATTAATGTAGGAAGCATCTACGCTATGGGCCTACAGCAGCACAACTGCAGTGCTGTTGCTATGCCATTGTAGTGGCTGGAGTGTAGATATGGCCTATATTACTGTGTTCCTTTGATATCCTCTACAATGATCACACTTCTGAAGCTTCTATCAACTGAAAAGTTTTCACAGCCTTAAGAGATATTTCTTATTCAGAAAACCCCTGGTTCAGCAAGGTACTTACGTACAGGAGCAGTTCAGTTCATGTCTACGTACTTGAAAGGCATGTATCGGGCTGGATTGGGGCTATAATGAGGGTTATTGGTACCACTGGTAAAAGCTTTCTAACAAATAGAAATTTTGTAGGTGTGATCACACAACTGAAATATTCAATAGTTATAATATGCCTGGATGACAGCCTAATCCCTGTTCCAAACCAAGATAAAAGATCTGGAATGGCATAAAGAATTCCCTGGTGCAAAAACTGTGGGCAGAGCTATAAGGCTGCCCTCTGAGAAGCCATTTACAAACTCAGGCGTTGGGTGGGCAGGGGAAAGGGGACTGTGTTGGGGGCAGGGCTTCAAAACACATCACTGTGGAGAGTTAAAAATCCCTCTTCTGGTGGGAGAGAGGAGAGGAGAGATGAGAAACAAGCTGCAGTAGCAGTAGTAGTGGAAGCAGGAAAGAAAACCTTCCTCTGGGTGGAAGCTGTCTTCCCATAGAAACGAAGGCTTTGTCCACACTACAGCTGATGTTGGCAAAACCTATGTCACTCAGGGGTGTAAATATTCCACCCCCTGAGTGACAAAAGCCTCACTGATATAAACACTTGTGTGCACAGAAGACATAGCTTCTGCTGCTTGCAGAGAAGGGTTTTCTATACTGATAGGAGAGCTCTCTCCTGCTGGCACAGAGCATCTTCACCAGATGTGCTGCAGCTGTATTGTACAGCTGCACCACTACAGCGCTGTATGTATAGACATGGCCTAAGTTAACGGCTGCTTGGGGAAAAACTGGCAACTCGGAGCCAGCATAGCAGAGTAAGGGTGCGGGGAAAAGTATTTCTGTTTGTGTTGTGAGATTGCTTAAGACAACTTCTTGGACCTGCCTGAGGTCCAACATGTAAATACGAGAAATAAAACCTGAGGGTAGAGAAAAACCCTACTGAGTCAGCCTGATTTACTCCAGGCATCCCACTACCCAAGGGAGAAATGCTGAGGCCAACTAAGCGAAGGAGGAACCCTGCCACGTCAGGACACTGAGCGAATTGTGTACAACTGCTATGACGCTCCCCTTTCTGTACTTTCGTTTAACTCCTTCCTGGCACACAGGCCAAAGTTCTGTCTTTTCTGGAACTTCCTAGGAAGCATTATACAGAGTCAAACCAAGGGCATCGCCTTTTTAAACCTTGACTTCACATTTTATTAATAGCTACCAGTAAATGAAAAGGAGAAAAATGCTCTGAGAAAATACAATTACATAGTATACAAGTATTCACATTTAATACAATCAAGCAAATAGAGTATTTTCAAAGAGTATTTGAGCTACCATTTAAAACAAAACTATTAAATAGCAATCCATCCCCACAGGCTTCCACACTCTTGCTGATGTTTAGGCAATGCATATTCATGAAACATTAGTATGATTTGTAACATCTACATCCCAGTGGTAGAGTTTTAACACTCTTTTGTTTGGGACATACATAAAGATATAGATGGCGTTTGCTATGTCGATCCCTAGATAACAGAGAGACAAGGTGTGTAAAGTAATATCTTTTATTGGACCAACTTTGTTGGTGAAAGACTCAAACATTTGAGCTTACTCAGAGTCCTTCTTCAGGCCAGACCTGAAGACCTTCTGTCGACCTAGTTTTACTACAGTGATGGAAATACTGCTTCCATTGCTGTAGTAAGTTTCCACACTACAGCTATGCCTCTGCAGCGCTTCTAGTGTAGACATACCCTTCAGTCCACGATTATCTCTGGAGGATACTGAACAGGTGCTAGTAAAGTGAGACATTTTTAAATCAGCAGGTCCAGATAACTTTGCATCCAAGAGTTTTAAAGGAGTTGACTGAGGAGCTCATTGTACCGTTAATGTTGATTTTCCATAAGTCTTGGTTCTAGGGTGACCAGATGTCCTGATTTTTCACACTTGCTGTCTGGTCACTCTACTTGGTGCATGGAGGATGCCCAAAGGACTGAAGAAAGCTCATGTTATGCCAATTTTTGAAAAGATTAAACAGACAGTCCCTGGTAATTACAGATCTGTCAGCCTGACAGCGATCCCTGGCAAGATAATGGATGGCTGATACAGGACTCGATTAATAAAGAATGAAATGATGGTAATGTAACTAATGCAAATCAATATGGGTTACTGGGAAATAGATCCTGTCAAACTAATGATATCTTTTTTGGAGATTACAAGCTTGATTGATATAGGTAATAGTGATGACATGATATACTTAGACTTTCCGTAAGGCGTTTGACATGGTACCACACAACACTTTGATTAAAAATTAGAATGATATAAAATTAACATGGCACACATTAAATGGATTAAACACTGGCTAACCGATAGGTCCCAATATGTAACTGTAAATGGAGAATCTTTGCTGACCAACTGTGTTTACAGTGGGGCCCAGCGGCCACTGGGTCTTGACCCTGCTCTCATTAACATTTTTATCAATGACCTTGAAAAAAACATTGAATCACTGCTGCTAAAGTTTGCAAATAGCACACAAATTGGAGGCACGGTAAGTAGTGAAGAGGACACATCACTGATTCAGAGCAATCTGGTACACTTGCAACTGGGCTCAAGCAAACAACATGCATTTTAATTTGGCTAAATGTATACATCTAGAAATAAAGAATATAGACCCTATTTACAGGATGGGGGACGCTATCCTAGGAAGCAGCATCTCTGAAAAGGATTTGAGAGGGTCATGATGGATAATCAGCCGAACATGGGCTCCCAATATGATGCTGTGGCCAAAAGAGCTAATGTGATCCTGAGCTGTATAAATAGGGAACCTCAAATAGGAGTAAAGAAGCTATTTGATTTCTCTATTTGGCACTGGTGTGACCACCGCAAGAATACTGTGTCCAGTTCTGGTGCCTACAATTAGAGCCCGGCACGGATACAAAAATGTGGATCTGCATCCACCAGAATCAATTGATATCCAACCCACCATCCACAGTCTCTGTCTTCTAGGTCATTCACACCTGCATGCACCTGCAGCTCTGGACCCCCAATTAGCTATTTGGAGGTCAGCCATGCTATAGCCTCCGCTTCTGATCAGCTCTTTGGGGGCAGCCGCTCCAGGCACGTGCTGAACAGCTGAAACCTCCCCCCCCGAACAGCTGATTGATGGCCGCCAGTGGAAGTCTTCCCAACAGCTGATCGGTGGCCAGCAGGGAGAGCTCCCACCCCTAGAGCTCAAAGGTGAGGATTCAGTGTCAATGGCTATGAGCTGCAGACAGCTGTTTCCCTGCCTTTGAGATCTGTATCTGATCCACCATCTGCAAAAAATGGTCCACCGATATAAAGTGGATATCTATGGATTTGCAGAGCTCTACCTACAATCAAGAGGGATATTGAAAATTAGGGAGATTTCAGAAAAGAGACAAGAGAATGATTAAAGGATTAGAAAAAATGCCAGAGATCAATTTGTTTAACTTTACAAAATGTAGATTAAGGGCTGACTTTATTACAGTCTATAAGTATCTACACTGGGAACAAATATTTAGTAATGAGCTCTTCAGTTTAGCAGAGAAAGGTATAACATGACCCAATGGCTGGAAGAGAAGGTGATTAGCCATAGGAACAATTTGCCAATGGGGATGGTAGATTCTCCATCACTGACAATTTTTAAATCCAGATTGAATGTTTTTTCAGAAAGATCTGCTCTCGGAATTATTTTGGAAGATTTCTGTGACCTGTGTTACACTGAAGATCAGATTAGATGATCACAGTGGTCCCTTCTGGCTTTCAAATCTATGTACTCTATGGCGGATTTTTTACTAAAAGGTCTTCTAATAGATAAAGACTGGAAAAATATGAACACTCACTGGTGATCCCAATGTTACAGGTTTTGAGCCCTAGCTCTGGTGGCAACCATGTCCTCCTGGTCTTCAATCTTCTGTTGTCCAATTGAATCTAACGGAAACGCTCCCCATCTATATAATATTCCTACACACACAATCTCTGACCAGCTCAATTCCTGGGCTCAGGACATGCTGACGTACCTAGAACTGGTTGCACTTAATAGTAACTTCCACATTGACTTCTAACAACTACTGGGCTTGATCAGTGTGACGATCAGGGTCTCAACCCCAAAGAGAGAACAGAAGGTTTAAACCCCCAAAATAATCAGTTAAACCAACTGATTGTATACTTATTCATTATATTATATAAATATATTGAGTAAGGTATTTATGGAAGTTTGTAAGGTTCTAAACTTACTAATTATATGACGTATACATACAGGCTGTAGTTATGAATATATGTATTTGTGTACACAGAAAACAGTGCTCATAAAACTTTGGCTATACCTCACAGTAGTACAGCAAGCACCTCCCAAACCAGTTGTTTAAACACCACCAGCAGTAAGGGCCCACCGTCTAGCCCCAGGAAAAGACAATACTGGACCATTACAGTTAATGGGAAGGCACTGAGACAAGAGAGGAATTTCCCCTGTGATCAATAACCATGCCAAGGGGGGTAGAGAGGCAGAGGGAAGGGGCAAAGCCTTTTTAAAAAGAAGGCCTGAAACTGAAGTGTTGATCCAGGAACTGAGGTACCAGTTCTAAGAGGGAAGCTATCTGTGAAATACTGGATCCACCTACAGTTAGGTGGAATGCTGAGAAACTGTTCAAAGGTGATAGGTAACTTGTATTAGAAAAGGGATTTTATCAAATACAGGAGTATAAAGCCACTAGCCACTGAGGTTGCTTCTTTTTGTTTCTTTTTGCTGTAAATTGTGTATTTTTGCTCTGCCTTACTATTTCATCTTTCAATCTGATTTTTGTATTTAAATAAATCTTTTATTTATTTTTACCCAAGAAGGTCTGTGTTGTGGAAACTGTATGAAGCACGTATGCCACAGTGAATTGATTTGGTTTCACATCTTCAGGGATGATGAACCAGAGGAGAAAACTCTGTGTGTGATGAGGTGTATAACCCCACACAGATAAGGAAGGGGCCAGAGAGGATCTGGCAGTAGGGCTAGCTCCACCCCACCCCGGCTCTGTCAATCATGCATGGTAGGGAGGAGACCTTTAAAAAGGAGGAAACGGCAGTCAGCAGGATGGCCCTAAGCTGCAGACTGCAGAAGCAACTCCTAAAGCTAGGGCAGGAATTCCTAGGCAGGAGACTTTCACCTCCTCCCTGTGGAGAATACAGCAGACCTCCCACAGTAAGACAGGCTCCACTCAGCCTGTCTATCTCAGAGACCCAGCCAGAGCAATTTCCCTGAATCCATTATGTTATGGGTCATGGGCAGCATTGTAAACTCGCCACCCCCACCCTCCATTCCCACAAAGGACTCTATTAGTTAAGAGTTTGAGAAGGATGGATTTGGGGAGACAGGGGACTGGAAGGGTGGTTGGTGTCACTCTGCAAGTAGTAACTAGACTGGTGGAAGCCAGGGTGAGACCTAGTGCTTGTGGACAGCTTGGAGTCAGGGATCTGAACCAAAGCTATGCAGCATAAAGTAACACAAGGTTACAAGGCATGTAGTGACAGAACCCTTACTGGTCTGTGTGATCCCTAAATGTCACACTCAGAAATTACTAGTGCTGCAGGTTGATGAGGGTGGTAAAAATTTCATAGATACTATGATTTTTCTTTGTATCCAGGAATTCTTTGTGTCCATGATCTCGTAGGCTATAGAGGCAGGGAGCAGGGGGCACCCAGGCCATGGCCCATTTTACTGCTTTTGCCATGACAGGTCAGCTTGGTACAGGTGATCCAGCAGCATCAGGGCCAGGAAGGGGATGGGTTCTAGCATCATGAGGTGAGGGCCCCACCTGCCCACTGGGGAAGGAGCCAACACAGTGGCACAGGAACTGCTGGTATGGGGTGAGTGCAGGATGGACTTGTTCTGCAACCACCCTAGGGCCTCACACCCAGGGGACAGGCCCCGATCACCCCTTTTCATGTGCCCCCCACACCCACTTTAAACGGTGCTTCTGCGACTTTATGCCCTATTTCCCCTAACCCTGGGACTTTTACTAAATTTACTGTGACTGCTCTGTGGTTTTGTTATACAAATTGCCATGACAAATCTGTAGCACTAGTAATTACCAACACTCACTCTCCTGGATATTGTCTCTTCTCTGGTTACTTGCAGATACCCTCTATACGTGCAGAAACTTACATGATTCCCCAAAAAAGTGTCTTCCTTTTCCCCACTGCTTCTTTATCTTTCTTTGACTTAAAAAAATTTGCTATAGTATAAATGCACAGTTCCAGGGTTACATAAATAATACGTGGGTTATGGGGTTATATAAATAATTATTCCCCCCTAAAATGTTAAGTCTCAGCTAGATGGAAAACTGTCAGGACTAGAATATGAATTGTCCACAACAGAGAATTTTGATGTTTCAGGTCTCTAACCTTATAGACTCATTGAGAGAGAGGTCAAACAACAGTTAAAATTCAGCCACAAATTTTTTACCATTTTACAGCAATTTAATAGCCTATGTGAAATGAGCTCTTAGTCTCAGGTCAAGTAGACATCCTAACTGGTACGGTTCTTGGCTCAGAGATCAGGGAGCTCAAGGATTCTCCAAACATGAAAAGAGGTGGAATTATGCAGTACTGCAGATGAATGATTCATGAAGTACCTGACAAAAATAACATTGTAGCACACAATTCTCTGCAACAATATCTGAGTAGACATAAATACAGGATGTAATGTCCATTAGGGTTATGAGATAATTGTCGTATCACATGTGATAAAATTACCACCTTGACTGTTGTTTTCAATTAAAACCATGCCTTGCTTTACTGTGGCCCATGAAATCCTGCAGTCGGTAGACCAGTCAAGTTGAACTCATTTGAAGGGAGACTCCTTCATTTGGGATTAATTTTAAAGCAGGTTTAAAAGGACCCCTCTCTTTGAATGAAGGATGTTGCCAGTGTGTTTAAACAACCCCCCCCGCATCCATCCTATCCTGAAATGATCAGATCTCAGTCCCTATGCAGAGAAGATAGGTAGGCCTTGATGAAACATAGTCTTTTCTTGGCCCTTAAGTGTTCCTCCACACCAGAAGATAGATTCATTACTAAATAGAACTATATAATATGAACAGCAGCAGAGCCCCCAGTTATCTTGTTGCATCGACATTTCAGATTGACTTTCAAGATTCCCTTCAGTTGGCTAAGAAAGATTCATGGCAGATGGGAAGCTTTAGAAAACCCAGACATCTGGAAACAAAGATAATGTAGTGGTGTAAGCCACAATGGAATAAAACGTATGCTCCTTTCAACCTTTAGCCTCTAAAGTCAGTAATATGGAAAGAGAGCCAGTGAGTTAATGGCACACATTGGTTAGTATTAGCTCTGTTGTGCAGATGAGCCATCCAAATTCAGCCTCCACACTCCCCCAAAGCAACAGGTGCTGGGAATGTTGGGGCATCAGACCATCCAGTTCCAAAGGGCTATTGCACATAATCACTCACAAAATTCTTGATCAGCTTCCCCTTGGCTGATGCTCAAAGTGGTCTGGATGGGTTCCTCCTCACTTAATCAGCAGTATCACTGCAATGTAGGTCCTTTGGGGTTAGCAAGGAAGCACACAGAGGTGAATCCATGGGGATAAACCTATCTCCCCTACCCATCCCTGCCAAACAGGATCCTTAGGAACCAGATGTAAATTATTATAGATTATAGCCTAGGACACAAGGGAACGAGAGTCGATGGTATTAGAAGCAACAGATAATGGAGCAGACGTGCAGTAGAGTTAAAATAAATTGGTAATTAAAGATTTTAATATTTGTGAGGTTTTTACTTTGTACTGATTCTAATTTTCCACTCAGCAGCTTGAAATATTTTCTTCCCTACTGATTTCCTCCTTAATCATTTACCTGCATTTTAAACTGAAGCTAATATTAACATTTTTTAAGATTTTTTTAAAATTTTGGTTCATATAGCACCTTCTCATTCCAAATCACCTTTCTTTGGGCACCAGAGTCACCAGAGGTCAGAGCAATGACAAGGACAGTCTTTTGTAGCTTCACCTTTTACAGCCAGAAAGGGGACACAAAAGCACAGGAGCGAAAGCCACAGTCACATCTGTGTGACTCCTTATCAGAGAATAGAATTGGAACTCAATATTTTGTGGGCTTTCCAAAATGAGATGACTTTATCTTGTGATGAAAAGTACATTAGAACCTCCCTAATTTATAGTGATGGATGGGGCCATGTCATTTACTGAATTTAACTTGATATAAGCCAGTTTTAAATTGATTTAAGTGTGTCCACACAGGGATTTGCATTGGATTCATGAAATCAACATAAAAAATAATTTTAGCTAAAACTGATGCCACTTGTGCCTGTAGACAAGGCTTAAGAGACCAATTGTGAATAGCCAAATTTTGGCTCTGATCCTGCAAAGTGTTGGGTGCCCTTAATTTCCCCTGAAGTCAATATTTATTGTAATTAATTATTATTTATTTGTATTATGAAAGTGCCTGTCCTGAACAAGGACCCTTGTATGCTAGGTGATGTACAAACACACACAAAAAGAAGATGGTCCTTTCCCCACTGAGCTTACAATCTAAATGTAAGGCAAAAGTCAGTAGATGGATGCAGACAACACAAGTTGAGGGTATTTAATGCTTTGAAGAAGTCAGTCATTTGCGAAGAAATCCAGCCTAAGATAAAGATACAGCATCACAATATGAACTTCATTTATTTTGTCAAATGTAGTTCTTTTTAAATTGCTTATATTTACAGCCTACAACGGTTAAATAACTGACTCCACTGAAATCAATGACTTTAATAGGGCTAGAATTTAATAGGGCCAGGCTATAGAATAGTTTGTTAAGGTATCAAAGTCTTAGTAATATGAGAGCTCACTATAGCTCCCTGCTATGATGTCTATGCTGAGAAGTTCATAAAACTGTCCGCATGTTTTAGAAAGCGTTATCAAGCACTTAGATATGGGAAGTGAGAATTAGCAAAGTTCTCTCCTAGGTAGTTATTGATTTTCATTGTTTCCTTGTTGTTTTCTGAGTATTATTGTAGAACATGGCACGTACAAAATAAACCTGTATAACAATTTAAAGGCTTCACACCTGAGTGGGGAGGTCCTTCCTAGTAAAACAAAAAGCCTCCTTCTCACACAGAGCCGTACATAAGGGGTCAGGGAGATAGGAGCTCCTTCCCTACCAAACCTGGAACCAGGCTGTGAAGCAGCCACTTGACCACTCCATAGCTACTGCTCCAGTAGTGTGATGCCATGGGCTGCTCCAATAGTCCTGGATAGGTCATGAACTTACTAACTCTGCCAGCCTGCTTTACCTCAACATCTTTGTGCAGTGGAGTGGAAAAAGGCACTGCAGGGCACTTTTATGTGACATGTGAAGCATAATTTTTCTGCATGGCCTCTTTGTGACCTTCTCACACCTGACAGAACCATAGTGGTGTTTGCTGCTTTTGGGGAGTTTTTTGGGGAGTGTCGGGAAGGATGAGATAAGGTCTGGGGTAAATCAGTGTTGGCACCAGAGGTGTCATTAGTGCAGGTGGACCTTTGCACCTACCTACAGCCCCACTGAAATAAGTGTGAGTCCATGAGGCTACAAGGATCCAGCCCTGCAAAGCTGATTTCAGGATCACGGCCTAAATTACGCTTCTGAAATAAGCTGAGGGAGGGAGGTAGCAATGTGTAGAGCGTGAACATAAATTCAGGGAACCATCAATAAAAATAAAAAGAATGCAACAAATCCATGAGGGAGGAATGAAAAAAAAAAGGGGGGAAAGGATGTTGATTTTCTAGGACTGAACTTTCCATTTGCAGCTGGTTAATTCCCAGAGTGAGCATGAAAGGAAGAATTGAGCCAAAAAGCCCCTTCCCATTTTGTTTAATTTCCTCCCAGTAGGTTTGACTCCTTCCCATCCCCATATACATACTCTCTTTGATTTAAAAAGAGAAAAGAATCATCATTGATAAAGATTATTTAACTCAGTGTGCTAATCTAAATCTACTTTATTTATATCGATAAGTGTAATTTTCCACCTCAGAATAAAAAAAAAAAGATGATAGAACAAGTATATGGCAAACAAGTACTAAAGTTCAAATGTATATAAAGACTTACTGTAAAGGATTTATTGTTTCATCTTTATAAGGCATTCAGAAATACCCCACAAATGAAAGCCAAATATCCTGTAGACTGAAACAAATATAAGTATTATAACAGATAAGTCATGTCTCAAGAAATACACATGAATGAATCAAATTTTGTAGTATCTTTGGAAATTAGAACAACTTTTGCTCTGAGACTGTATATACCTTGTATATTTCATGGGCTATGCCATGGAAAAATTAAAATAAAAAAATCCCATGGTTACTCGTCTCTTTGGGAAACTGAATGTTACAGAGAACCTGGTGCTTTTCCATTTTAAAAAGGCATAAGAAGCTCTGGGTTTGGGGGGGGGGTTTGTTTGTTTTTTTTTGCTCTGCTGAATGGTCAATCTTTACTTGATAGAAACTAGAAAAGACTGTGAAATCCAGCCTACAAGGAATGAGTTGCTATCTCTTAACAGGGTCAAGAAGCCAAAAATCTTCTTTTGGAAGGCAATCAAAAGTGCAATTAATAGTTCAGTTAATTTCAAAAGATCATCAGGATCTCAGTAGACATCTTATTCCCAGTCTTTTGTGCTGAGTTAAAAGTCCAGCTTTGTCTTCTCAAATGAAGATATACTATGTATTGTTTTTTTGTTTCTAAACATAGAATTGCAGTTCAGACTGATGTATGCTGGAAAAAACAGTGAATACACTTTAAAGCACACCAACACTCTTTAAACTTCTTCCTGTTTCTCTGTTCTTCTGTAACATTTCTATCTATGGAAAAAGTCTCCTGCCATCTCCTGAGACCTATTTTAGCTTTCCAGAGGTACCGCTATCAAATGCTAATTGGCTTAATTAACTACAAGTCATAGCTCTAGCAAAAGCATTTCCTATCTAGTCAACTTGACCATTAAAAAGTGATTTTCTTTACATTACATTTGGAAGAGCAGATACTTAGCCTGTAAAAAGAAGTAATGAGGCATGTGTTCTGAGCTCACAAATCAAGTACAGGAAGCGTAGAAAGCAATAGAAATTTATTTTGCAAAAGCAATTTAACAGTGGGAAGCTTCTATTTTAACTACTAATTTCTTACTAAAGATAAAAATAATTGTTGACAAGGATAAAATAATTAAGAGAAATTGAGAGCTCCTTTTTTACAGGAGGTGATAAGCTCTTTACATTTTAAAGGGGAACTGCAGTGATTACACTTGTAATAATTGCCAGAACTAAATTATACACTGATTTGGAAAAAAAAATAGCTCTTACCTTTAACAACTTTGGAAGCTTCTGTGTTTCCTGAAATTAACAGAGTGCATTTCCTATTTCTTGACTTGTCACAGACTTTCTGTCAGAGAGCAAATTTTTTTAAATTATAATTTTAAAGATATTCTTTAAACATTAATGATTTACCCTTCCTTGACATTAGATATAGGATGAGTGTTTTAGTTTACATTGTAGTTTTTGTCTGTGCAGTCATTGCTATAGAGAAGGAAGAGGAAAATGGACAACCAAAATAATGTTTTATTTCCAAGAGACTTTCATGAAAATAGGAAGATAGATGTCTTCAAAATGAACAAGCTGAAATGTAGGGAAGGAAGGATATGGTTCAGCTTTCTTCTGCTGATCACTATTTATTACACTTGCATTGGTTCTTTCATAAAAAAAATGTTTGGAAACATATTTTAGAGGGAAATACCTATGCCTAGGGCCAGAAGCTGGGAAGAAGCCACTTCAAATGGGTTATCCATATGATCACCAATCTTGGCACTATCTTTGAGCTACACTTTTTCCTCAGTGCAGAAGAAATCAGAACTGCTCTGCAGAGGGATTGGGAAGATATAAAAGGTCTGACAGAGTGAAGATTACTTTTTCCGATTACTTTTTCCAACCTGGACATAAAAAGTTAAGCTTTCGGAACTTAACTCACTGGGGCTTGTTTTGAATGGGATGTCAGGCCAGGAGACAATGATTATTTCTGAAGTCCTTCACAAAATTAAATTGTTGGTTACATATGTTCAGGTCTCTGGGCTTACACAATGAAAGTTGGATGGGCCAAGGGCTCTGAACATTTTTTCTTTTTTTAATAAAAGATCCGTGGCTCATATCCCAAACAAAATCCAACTATTATTCTATCCTGAAAGGATAAGGATAAAAGGGTTTTGGAACAGTGGAGGGGTTATATGTTTCTATGTCCCTCCATTCAAATCAGCCAAGATCATGTACAGTATGTTGAATGGTGGAGGGATTCTTTATTTATTCAAATAATTCCTCAACTCTACTGGAAAAAAGGAGGAAAGTGTTTGCCAAGAAACATAGGTAGGAGCTAAATTTGGATTGTGCCTTTGAGATTCTTTCTAAATTAACACACTGCATTTGGCAGATATTTGTGTATTTTCTTTACTTTAGATAAAGCTTCAGAATTCTCCTATTAGTAATCAGTGGAAACACCCTATCCTTCTGCATAATGTCCTAATACTAGTGTGTAATTCTTCTATAACACACAGCATGCTGGTAAGGCACTAGATTTTGTTAGTGATCTCTGTCACCTGCAGAGGGTCAGTATTATTGATGTAGGTCAGGGTTACAAAAGCTTCTTGTAACGACATCTACTGGCTCCAGTGGCCACTATTATGTGCGTGCCCTCCTTAAAGACGGCAGGTGGAACTCCTATAATCAGGCAGGGGTGGATTATCTCCCATAATTTGTTTCAGTCACTACTTTAATATTGTTTTAAAATAGGCTGGCAGTTCTTCAAGGCAGGGATTGTCTTGTATACTGTGTTCATACAGCATATTGTGAACAGGTCCAGTGGGAGCTGGACAGCATTAGTGGGTGTATGGCTCAATAAATAATATAAAATATGTACAAAAATATAATTTATACCCTGGAACAGTTAAAATGGTACCCTGTTACGATATTATAAATGCAGCATGTAAGCTGTAAGAAGCTGCACAATGAAGTACCTACAGTAAATCTTAAAGATCCAGTGCTGACTCCCTTTTACGGGGCTGCTGTAGAAAAAGAAAATCAGGACAGCTATAGGGAAAGATATTGGAAGTCTAATAAAGTAACTCCAGTTTTTCATGCAGTTACCTGAGAACAGTGTTTATTCCATAACATATTCATACTCAGCCAAAGACAAGCAGAATTTTTTATCTGGGTGGCTGAGAGATTCAGTTCATTCATGTTTGTAAAGTGCTCGGATGCGGCATTGCTGAGCTTTTTCTGTGAAAAAGATTGGGATCAGGTCTCGCAGGGGCACCTCTGGTGTGCAGTGTTGCATTTTGCTCCTAGCGAGATCTCTGTGGAGTGACCAGGGTGGGCTGAGAATGTGGAAGGAGGAGGTGGAGAAGGGGTGGGGCTCATGCTGAATTAGCCACTATTGCAAAGACCCTTAATTCCTTTTCCCCTTACATGGTGAGAGGTGATCCAATTAGCATTAACAGAATGTCTCTGTTCTTCCTCCACAATGTGGGGGAGGGCTGTGGAGATATTTCTCCCCTAACTTCACAGCAGAGTTCCCCGGCATCTAGCATAGTTATTCTGCCGGAGTGTGGGATTTTTGTCTTTGTGAAAAGGAAGCTTCCTAGTTGTGGACTAAATCCACCCACAGATACTAACATCTATATTCTGTAGGGAACTAAATGGATTCCCATGGTCTGTTAGTATGGAAAAGACATACCTTGTAACTGTTGTTCTTTGAGGTGTGTTGCTCAGGTCCATTCCATTGTAGGTGCATGTGCGCCTCATGCATGGTTACCAGAAAACTTTTCCCCTTAGCACAACCTACTTTCCCAGGACCAAGGGCACCTTCTGCACCTGGACCTGGAGTCCCTCCACCTGACAGCATAGAGGCTGAATGGCTGAGACTGGAGGAACACACCTGCTTCTTCAGGTGCAAACCGTACTAATGAGTAGCAGGAAGCCCTCTACGAGGTCATCATACTTGGCCAAGTGGAAGAGGTTCACTTGATGGGCCACAGCACAGCAGATTTTGCCCTACCAAGCGCTGATCCAGGTGGTCCTAGACTACTTGTTGCACCTCAAGCTTCAGGGTCTAGCTACGGTCTCGCTAAAGGTGCATCTGTATGCCATCTCAGACCACTTGTGAGAAGGTGCAAAGGACTTGCTGAGTCCCACCCCAGGTCTGAAGCATCTGACGCTAGAGTCATTGTCTGCAAAGGGCATTCCCGCCATCATCATCCGGAGGTCTAAGCACACTCTAGGGAGACCAGCACCCATGAGGGCACTGTGAGAACCCTGTCCATGGGCTGCTTGCTTGGGGCGAAAGCCAAGGACAGCCATAGCTGAAGCTGTCTGAGCTTCAGGTGGGCATGGCGGAGCACAAAGGTGCAGACTGCCACGTGGCCCAGTAGCTGTAGGCAGACTTGTGCCATTGTAAGGGGGAAAGCCTGGAGGTTCCTGATCAGGCCAGACATAGCCTTGAGCCAGGAGGCCAGGAATGCTCTGATAAACTCTATCTGTTGCACAGGCACCAGAGTAGACGTCTGCTCATTTATCAGCCTGTGACAGGTGGCTCACATGAGGTCCAGACTGGCTTGGGCCTCTGATTAACATGTCATCCAGATAAGGGTAGATCTGTACCCCTCGACGCCTGAGATGTGCAGCCACCACTGCCATGCACTTTGTGAACATCCTTGGGGCTGACAAGAGGCCAAACGAGAGGGCTGTAAACTGGTCGTGGGAACCCCCACCACAAACCTGAGAAACCTTCTGTGACCTGGAAAGATCAATATGTGAAAATATGTGTCCTTGAAAATGAGGGCAGCATACCAGTCTCTTGGATCCAGGGAGGGGATAACAGAGGCTAGCGAAACCAGGTGGAATTTTTGCCTTGTGATGTACCTGTTTAGGCCCTGCAGGTCCAGATGGGTCTGAGTCCTCCTTTGGAATTCAGGATGAGGAAATATCGGGTGTAGAAACCTCATCCTCTCGTATCCAACAGGATCTCCTCTAGGACTCTCAGTATGAGAAGAATGTGCACCTCTTGTAAGAGGAATTGCTCATGAGAGTGGTCCCTGAAGAGGAACAGGGACAGGAAGGTGCAGGGAAGAGGAGAGGAAAATTGAGGGGTTGTAGGCCATTCCAATGGTGACCAGGACCCAGTGGTCTGATGTTATATGGGCCCAGGCCAGGAGGATAGGAGCGAGATGGTTTAGGAAAGGTGGGAATGCAGGATCCAGGTGTGAGACTGGAATGCTGTCCTCGTGCACACCATCAAAATGAGTGCCACTGACCGCCTTAGTGCCGGGAGGTAGGCAGCTGCGCAGTCGAGGAAGAAGGTGGGCCCTGCCTGCACCGCCTAACATTCCTCTCTTTCTATCTCCTCCTGTAGGTCCCGAAGCACTGCGCTGGGAACCTTGGCTGCTGTTGCTGCTGGCTCTGCTGGGGCTGAAACTACCTCCTGGAAGCTTGTGGCATGTACAGACCCAACGAGCGCAGAGTTGCCCATGAGTCCTTAAGCCCATGGAGCTTTGCATCCATCTGCTCCGAGAAGAGTGCAGACTTGTCAAAAAGTAGGTCCTGTATGGACTGCTGCACCTCCTGGGAGAGACCAGATGACTGGAGCCATGAGCAACTGTGCATGAAGATCCCTGAGGCCATTGCCCTTGCCGCCAAGTCAACCATGTCTGAGGCAGCCTGTAAGGCCACTCTGACCATTGTCCTGCCCTCCTCCAAAACCGTGGAGAAGCCTTGGGCATGATTTGGAGGTATGGCCTCCCCAAAACGCTCAAGGGAGTTCCACAAGTTCTAATTATACCTTCCTAACAACACCTGTTGGTCGGCAATGCGGAACTGGAGCCTGGCAGTAGAATACACTTTTTTCCCAGACAAGTCCAGTTTCTTGCTGTCCTTGTTTTTGGGAGTTGAGCCAGGCTCTCCCTGCCTGTCCCTTTATTTGCCACCTTCATCCCTAGGGAGCTTGGCGCAGGGTGGGTGAACAAGTATTCAAACCCTTTTGGGGGAACGTAATAGTCTTTTTCTGCCCTTTTTGAGATTGGGGGCAAGGAGGATGGAGTTTGCCAGACACCCTTGGCCAACTTTAGAACCCCTTCATGCATTGGCAGGGCAAACCGAGATGGTGCCACCTCTGCCACTACATTAAACAGGTTGTCCATCTCCTTCTGTAGCACTTCTGCCTCTAGTCCGAGGTTGGAGTCACTCTTTTTAGGAGCTCCTGGTGCACCTGGAGGTCATCCAGAGCCTGCCACCAATGCCTCATCTGGGGATTAAGAAGATGATGGACCCGGTGCTGGAGAGGCTGGCACATCTGTTGCATGGGAGCCCCTGTAAATGTACCCTCCATAGGGTCTGACTCCTCCCCTGACTTGGAATCACAGGCCTTTGCCGGCAGTGCTGGTCCCCAACTGCCTCCTTGATGAGAAAAGGGAGTAGGGTCCCGAGGTCACCTGGAACCCCCAGGAGTTCCCGTACTGCTATTTGGGTGGTCATTGGCTCTGAGGCCACCCTGGAGGGGCTGAGCAGGGACCTTGCCTTTGCCCTTCAGGTCAAGGAGGCTGGGTGGGGGAGCCACTGCATCCTTTCTCCCCCTGGAATCACCAGACCCTCCTGCCAGCGACCAGCATTGCCCCTAGCTTGACCATCTCTCCGTCTCAGGTACCAAGGGAAGGGCAAGCGGTATCTACGCCTCCTATCCCAGGGCTCCCTTGACCAACATCTTGGGGATGGGGAATATGAGTCCAGTGACCAGTGACATTGCTGCCGGGGCCAACTTGATGAGGAGGACTGCCCATGGTAAGGGGCGGGACAGGAGCAGCATCTGGGCAAAAGCCCATGGTTGGTGGGGTTCTTCCCTGGGTGAGCACTGCGATGCCATTGACCAGGTTCTGCACCACCCACGCATGGGCGAACTCATCGGTGCCGGTGACCAAGAAGGGTTCGTGGCTCCAGACGGGGAGCATCTGCTCAATACCGAACGGGACCTATATTGATGCATCGATGCTGCTGCCCTTGGTGCCGGCAATCGTGAGAGACGCTTTGGGCTGTCTGGGCTCCTCTGGTCCTGGTGCTTCATCCCCAGAGACCACCTCGATGCCAGGGAATGTGCCCCAGGCCTTGTGCAGGATTTCGTGCAGGATTGAAAGGCTAAAAGCTCAGAGATCGGGGCATACCTCGATGCCAGGTGGAGGTACCTAACAGGACTATCTTATCTACTACAACCACAGAAACTAACAACTATCTAAACAACTACTTAACAAGTAAAAAAACAAAAGCCTATAGCTAAGAGGCACTCGCTAAAGCAAGCAAGAATGTGTTCCAGTAACCGTCATTGGTGGAAAGAAGGAACTGAGGGGGCATAGGGCTGGCAGCACCTCATATACCACGCCATGCATGTGGGACTGCAGGTGGCACCAAAACTGGCCCTACAGGATCTGCTAAGGGGAAAAGTTTTCCAGTAACCATGCACAGGGGTGCACACGCATCTACAATGGAATGGCCATGAACAAGCACTCGAAGAACTCTGGGAGTTTGCCAGATGACTGGCAAGATGGTGCAGTTATCATGCTGCTAAAGAGGAAAGATTTGTAGAATTTGCAATTGCTATTGACTTAGCTTTTCTTGGGGAGGTGGTGGGGTACAGGAGGGAATCCACACCTGAAACTGTCAAATTTGTGTTGAGCACTGCAATTAAAGTGAAGATTGTAGCATTATAGACAGTTTTTTGAACTGAGAGCAAGCCCAGGATATATTCATGGGCTTCATGAATCATGAGAGTGAACTTGAATAAAATTCCAAAGGACAAAGTATGAATATTAGTTCAACAGTTTGCAATTCCTAGGTTCCTTTTACAATAAGATTTTTAAAGTTGAGGTAGATTTTAAAGTTGTATAATAATATCACACACTCAGATGTTGAGTCTCAAAAAAGAAAACCTAACAGACTGAATATAAGTTTCCTTGTTGGGCTGAGGTAGGAATCCTCCATTTATTCTAGAACAAAAGTAACATACCACAGTGAATATGCGGTGGCTACTTTAATGGTTTCTGCCTGATAGGCTTGATATGTTGACATTCCACATTTATTTTTTTATATAAAGTCTACTATGCCCAAGGGGTGATTTTTTTTTAACCTTTCTCCACTTACTGCAACAATAAAGAAAAAACATTTGCAATCAAACATGTTATTCTTTATTTTGGCTTTCTTGGAAAGTGTAGGAAGAGTAGACCAGACTGCTGGTAGACTGGTTTATAATAGGAAATATCACTAGTGGCCTTACTGCATGCACTACATAAAGATTTGAGATGGGACTGTTTTATTTAATGAAAATTCCAAAATGTAAATAAGTTTGTTATAAATCACTACTCAGAAAAACTGCATCATCATTCATTTACTCCTTCCTTGTGCATTGGATCCGCTGAGAAGCCAAATAGGCTGAATAGCCAAATAGAAGCCTATTTGCCTCAGAAGGCAATAGGAATACAAACAATGCATATCTTGGTTTGTGAACTTCATTTTGTTAGTTACTCTCACCTGAACAGGAAATGCTAAGAATATTTAGAGAGACATTTAGAGAACTCATTAAGAGGAATATGAAAAAAAATGACCTGAAGTTAATGTTTCTATGGTTTTAACAAACTCATATCAATGCAATTATCCAATTGTGGGAAGAACCCAAATTAAGGAATTCAACTTTCTTGCTATCTGCATTTCCAGAAAATAACAAAGACCCTTGCAGCCATGTAATTACACAATTATTAATTGGGGATGGGTGGCATTTTGCACAATGACCTGTGTAGAGGGGCAATGCAGAGCTGCCGCTTCCCTGCAGGATTACCTGTGCCTCAGAAGCACAATCTCTTCCAGTTTACCAGTGCACTTTCCTCCCTCCATTTGGAAGGTGCAGACGGGGCCCAGTGGGCACAAGGAAGTGCAGAGGGATACAGAGTCATGACCCTAGGGTTGACACATCCTGGCAGATTTCTGAACTTTTAGGCCCATTAAAAGACTTAATATGTTGTGGGTTGTTTTTCCCCCCCCATGTTGGTGCTCTACAATTCACAACCCCTTTAGTCTGGACTGCAGCACTATGTTAGGATAAGGTTAAAAAAACCAAATACATTTTGTGTGTGTGTGGTACTCAATATTTTTAGTAATAATTAGCTATAGTTGGCATCAAGATCTTCTTAGTTGGTGGGGAGTGGCCACTGCGTGGTTCGTCTGTGTCTCAGAGATGTCAAACCTATTTGCTCCCTGCCTCTGTTCATGTGATTTTCTCACTAGAAGCAGTGTTTCCAAACCTCCTGATTTCATTGAGTGTTCCATAATACTTGGTGTTATTCTTAAAGACCTAGCTCCTGGAGTCGTGATTATGGGAGACTCTCAGCTTGCACTCAAAAACATAATACATTTTTAGCCCTCCTGGTTTGAAAATGTGACTTGAGTACACCAGATGATCAATACAAAAACACCCAACATCTTTTAATTCCATGATTAAAACGAAAAGTTATTGTGTAATGATGCTTAGATCTATAGTGTTGATTGTAACACCACACCATCATCGAGAAGCTATTCCTTGCATATAAACGTCATAGGGTTTAATTTGCAGTGGACTCATATTCAGTTTGAAATAAGTAATTTGAAAATGCAAAAAAAAGTGAAAATTTGATCAGATTTTTACTCAATATTCAAAATTTAGGGGGAAATTATTGAAATATGATTTAGCCAACTTGAAAGTTGGTCAGAAAACATTTTAAAAGTTTCATGAAAATTTTATTGAAAGTGAAAACATCACAAAAAATTCAATTAAATTATGGAAAATTTTGACAAGTTGAATGGGAAATTTATATCATCTGGTCCTGGGGGGAAGGGAGGACAAAAAAAGAGCATTTCACTGCCGATAAAAGTACCCAATAATACGTTTAATATATATTGTCCATGATAGAACAACCATGATAATTTTTATATAAGGAATAGCTTTATTCCATCACTATCTAGCAAGTTGCCTCAAGCCTTTAACACCCACTTATTTGGCTTAGATTGTTCCCATTATGGACAAGTATTTATAAAACTCTGTGTGTAGAACGTATTGCGTGTAAAAGTAGATACATTAACTGGAAGTGATTCTTGTTTCCATTCTGTTCAATTATTGTGGTAAAAGCTTGCTTTGTTTAAAATGGTCCGCATCTTTTTTTCATCAATTAATTTGTTTTCTGCTTCAGTTAAATACAGTATAAAAAGTTTCCATTGTTGTGTTGCTATGTTTCCAAAACATCCTGTGGTATGTTTGATCCACTGTATTTCGGGCTGTTTTTCATGTGTGTTTGCTTTTTAATGCTCACCCTATGCATCATCGTATATACTAACTGCCATCAATTTTCTTCATCTCTGTCCTTGGTTTATGGCTTACTAATTCAAACATGATATAAATATAAATGTTAATTGTGTTTAAATATACGTCAGTTTACATTGAAAAAGTGTTCTGGACAAGTACTAAAAAAATATGTACTGTAAATGGACATTTACGGCACTTCATCTTGTGTCTACTTTCCGTATGTATTCTAACAAGTGATTTTTATAAGAGGGGTATTTACAAAAGTTAATTTTGATCAAATGCTTGACTATATATGCAAAACAAATGTAATATATTACATTCTGCCATCAAATTCCTCCTTTAGAATTTTCAATTCATGTTGCATTGCGCCCCAAACCTGCAAATACATATGAATTTAACTTTACAATCATGAGCTGACCCATTGAACTCAGTGGGACAGCTCACAGTAGCAAAGTTAAGCATGTGCATAAGTGTTTGGAGGAGTGGGGCCTCAGTTCATTACATAAGTCACCCAACCAGGAGCCAAAGCAATGGAAAATTTAAATAGTCACTGTAAACTGTTTGTGAACAATCTGTAAGCCAAGAATTAGTCCCTGAAGAAATTCATGAGGAGTTTTGAACTCACACGTTTGAGAGGAGAAAATAAAGGCATGATCTGCTATTAATTCACAAAGAATGCAATTCACCATTAGACAAAGAGCCTGCACCACATTTATGTCCAGCTAAGGTCCTCAAAGTAAGGCTTAAATTGGACTTAAGTTGTGCATGGATCCTCTGCACAGCGGTGGATTTCACTCACATTGACTAAGATGTCAACTTAATTAAATAAAGCATTTTCTGGTTCTGGTAATAGGCACATACATGTTGAATAAAAGATACTGTTTCTGCAGAAGAAATGACATCCAATACGAAGAATGAGAATTGCATTTTTCTTCTACAGATGACAGTGCCTACTCTGACATTCCTTTTTCAGTTATAGCAAGCATCCTGTTGCCTTGTGTGTGTCTCGGGCATTTTCTTAGCAACAAATTGCAGAGATGCAAAAGCTGACATTTTGAGACCATGGCCATATCAACGGCTTTTTAGGAGCTCGATGGCAACATTTTAAGAATTTTTTTAACAAAGTATGAAATGTAAAAATAAAATAACTTTAAATTCTTAAATTGTTACATTTCCCAGTGTATGTCCAGGTTTCTGTTTTATATAAACATCACCTGTCATTTTCTTCTGTTGATAGTCATGTGTGGTTGACCCCTGCAAATCATGCTATTTTGTACATCATTTGCTTTGTGTTCATAGGGCATGCCACCAGAACTGCAATGACAGAGTATGAATAACACTGTTGGGTCATTTGAGTTTTAGCACTGAAAAACTAATCAGGAACATTCCAGCATCCATATAAGGATGACAAATTAGTGTTCTGTAAGAAGGTCCAGACTGTAGCTTTCTTATCTAATTTACATGAAAATCTTAGCCTCAAACTTTTATTTCAGTTGTAAAATGGTACGATCTATCCATTATTCAATATAACTGCTGAAAAAACCCCAGGGGTAAACTTTAGTGAAGTCAAGTACATGGGAATTTAAACATTAAGGATAAAAGATTATCTTTTTAATACGGTAGGGTCGCTTGCACTTTTAAGAATACTCAGTGTTGAGAAGAACCATATTAGAATGCAAATGCAGATAGCGTGGGCTTTTCCCCTAATAGGCAGGCAAACTTACGATTTTACATATACACCTTACTATATCTAGGGCAGCTTGCTGAATGCATACTTCGTTTTTGTCTTTATAGTGTTCTTTAACTCCCTCTGGGGCAATAACATGGATGATCAGACTAAGGAGCAGTCACTGTGGTTCAACTGAAAGACTGTCAGTACTATGTGGAATAGTAAATCTAGCAATTAGGGCCTGGTCCAACGCTCACTGTCACATTTCCTAGGAAACAAAGTGCAGGCTCATACGGACTTCCTTGGGAAAGAAGGAAAACCAAGTGGAGAAATTGGAAAACATTCTACTCCTTGCTGCTGAAATCACTTATTGCCAGATTTCAGGTGATTTTCTGGCAAAGTAAAGTAGTTATTATGAAAAGAGGCAGAGAGCTGACAAGCCTCTTAATGGTTTGGGTATCTCTTAACTGATCAGCTGGAATTCAATGCATGTGGTTCTACAGATTCAAACAATGAGATCTTGCATTCAACTGCATTATTTTGATTTCAAGCATTACATAGGAAAGAAAGCAGAGCCTGCAGCCCGATCTGCCTCCTGTAGTTCACAGCCTGCCTTCTGAAATGGTAGTAACAGTAACAGCAGGTCCACACACATCTCTTATTTGTTAATAATAAATTACTAATAAATAAATAATGTGTTTTCTTTCAGGAGCTCCTTTCTTCTGAGAACGTCAAACTGCCAGCATCTCTGGAAGAGTGGTACCAGCAGCCAGGGTGGGGACAGTCTGGAGTGGAGTCAGCACAATACTCAGGAACCAAAGGCCAATGGGCCAGTCCAAAGTCAAGATCCGAGTGTCAGAGATGAAAGTTGGAGCCAGAGTCAGACAGAAAATAGGAACAAAGCCAAGGTTCAGCATTAAGTTGGAAGCAAAAGAACTGATGCTGAGGGTTGGTGCCAGAGCAGTCAGAAACCAGGGTGACAGGGCTCAAGGACTGGAACAAGGCTGAGGGCAGAAGCTGAGAACAGGGCAAGGTCAAAGTCAGGGGTGAGGCTAGGAGTCCCGTTGCAGACGGCAGGGTATCTCTAGCATCAGTACGCAATAAACTTCCTTTTTTTCCCAGACATCTTCCTGTCTCTCTTTCAGCCTTACATACCGTACCTGGGCCAATCAGATTCTCTGAAGCTGCTCCTTTCAAGTCCCTGTGGACAGTAACTTTGGTAAAGCATAAGGCCATAGGGCTCCCAATTTTCTAGTCACTACTAGAACTGTCAGGTGGTGCCATGGAAGTGACAGTAACCCCACAGGCCTGGGTTCATGCTCTGCAGATCTTCACATCTCCAAACACTGCTTTTCCCCATCACCATTCTTGATGCAGAAGTGGCCATGCTAACCCAAAGGGCATTAACCCTCCAGGATGGAACAGGGGTGGATAAGTGCAGCAGAAACCAACACGGAGGAGGGAAATTCAGGAGTGTTACAGGGAAATGAGAGCCGTGATGGGAATGCTTAGAAACCCTATTGAGACTGGCTTTCATGGCAGGTTTTACCCAAGATTTACATGTGCCCATCACATGGTTTCCGATCAACTCCCATATATTCAAAAGAAATAATAATAGTTATAAAAAAACAATGCCGTATATCTCCCCAGCAGCACTAAGGAAGTTATTTTATTAGAATATCATTTTGTTGTTGTTTTGGCCATGGGAGCCAAATCTTTTTACCTAGCCCAGGAGAGTAATCCGTTGAATTCACCTAAGTAAGATAAAAGATTTAGCCAATGGATTATTGGTTTTCCAGTATTGCCTACATGCCTCAGCCAAAACAGGGGCTCCCTGTTGCCACATAGTAAGAGACAGCCCCCGTCCCAGAGAATTTAGATTCTCCAAATCAGATCCCCAAATCAGTGCATGCGCTAGGCATAAGCGGACTAAGCAATTGCTTAGGGCCACAAGTAGCTCAAGTGGGCCCCCATTTGCTTTTTCAATGTGTTGAGGGGAGCAAAATATTCCTATTTAGGGCTCCCAATGGGCTAGTACTGCCTCAAGTAGGAAAGACGAACAAAAGGTGAGGGAAAGCAAGAATTACTAAACCCATTTTACACATGAAGAACTGAGGCTCAGAGAGATTAAATGATTTGCCTAAGGTCAACCTCAGGATTCTGTGGCAGAGCTTGGAATTAAACCCTAATTGCCTCAGTCCCAGTCCAGCACCTCAATCGCAAGACCGTCCTCCCTTTCTAGAGGTGGGCAGTAAGGACCCTGTAGTTGCTTTCAAACCCTAGTTTGGTACAAGGCAGTGAATTAAGTTATAACCAAACCCTGGTGCTATCTTGGTATAGAAATTAAGTGAAGGCCATTAACTATAATCTCATATACATACATTAGAATGGATTTGCTTTGGCTTCATGACTGCTGTTCCAAATATGGTTGATATTTTAATGGGGAAATAACACACCACATGACACATAACCTGCCATCACACAATACGTATATTTCATTTAATAAAATTAGTTTGTAAAAACATGAATGTTCGTGGATTAACAAAGCGCCTGAACCTTGTGGACAGGATAATCAAAGAAAAATAAATGAGCAGCCTATAAAACAGCAGCCTTTTAGTGAGAGGCTATCAGTAAATTAATATTTCTGATAACTCTCTGACACATTCAGTTGTTGTAACCTAAAATAATAGCTCATCATAATGAAAAAAATCAAAACCTTTTTCATCCTGACAACCTGAAATATCATTTTAATTGCTCAGGCATTTCACTGAAAACCTACCTCCAAGTATATAACTTTCAAGTCTCCCTGGAAACAATTTTCAATAAAACAGTATTTGAAAACATTTTCCTTAGGAATCAGCCTGAGCAGTAGTGTCTTAAATGGAATTTTAAAATCAGTGAAAATTTATGGTTCATATTCTTTGTTTATGGGTTCTGGATTGAGTTCTTGGACTGTGCATCGCGTAGGTATTTTTAACATTATTTTCTCTTACTTTAACATGTAAGGTCATAAATAAACATGTTGCCTTCTAAGCGCTGATAGAGTTGATGCGTGGGGAAAGATCACACCATTTATAAAAGATAGAATTCAATTCTCAGTTTGATGTTTGTTAAGAAGTCACTTTAACAGAAGCTTGTTTTTAAAGAATTAGAGAATAATCATATTGAAATCTATGAGAATTTTGCTACTGAGTTCTGTGGAAGCAGGAACAGTCTGTGGTGCTTAATATTTTCACTTAAACTATTCTTAAGAACAGGGAATGCCACTAATTATTGATAAAAGACTAAGGGGAAAGCAGAAGCAAGACACTCTGAAAGGTTTATTGCATTAGAAAGACACTACCTGCAATAAGAAAAAAGAAACAAATAAAGCCTGAAGCTTTCCATATTTGAAAAAGATTTCAGTGATTAAGTCACAGCTCACAGGAGCAGATATACACTCAGCTTCAGTATGGAGAAAAGTACACAACTTCTTCTTTAGTGAAATCATGGAGATGCCTTGATAGACACTCGGTAATCCTTTACTTATAGGATAGTCAAAAAGGAGATACAGAGAGGATGGTAACTGAATTACATTTCCCTCTTAGCCACTTAGCTTTCTTTCTATTCTCTTGAGTTTCTCTGCAAACATAAATATACCTGTCCTCTCCATCCATCCATGTTAAGGTTGTGTTTATATGATTTTGAAAAATAAATGGGAAATGCTAATGATATAACATGATGTGGTCAATGTATAATAGATTGTGTAATATTGTTACTGCTATAGTAAGATATGTACCTATATGTGTCAAGATAATATAATTGTAATGTCTTATTATATATAACCCACAATATCACTACATAATTGGTTTTTAAAAACCCTTCCTTTTCTTCATAAATGAAAATATTTATCTTATGTGCTGATTATACATTAATAATCACTTTGTTTTTCTTCAAAAAATGCCTTAGGACCCAATCCTGCTCACATATAACTCACTGAATGTTTTGCCATTGACTTAAATAAGGCAGAGTCTGGTACTTGCTACATAACCACCCATAATAAAATATCTCATTAATATTCAGCGATGCTTCCAAAGCCTCCCCATGAGCTTTTTGCACAGTATGATGCTGAATAATGCTGAAAGTCTGGAATTTTCCACTTTTCAGATCCAGATTAATGCCAGTTATCCAAAAGCTTTGGGAAACATTAAAAAACTGGTTAATCAGAGCTGAATTTTGATTTCCATTTGAATTGCGCATTTAGGGGATGTAATTGTTTTCAAATCAGCTGTAGGCAGTGCCTGGCTGTTGGTGTAGGGCATCGATGCAACTGGGAGATGATAGAGACCATCGCCTCAAAAAGTGGCTGAGGCAGGAAGGCTCTGGCCTGGCAGGCATCCAGGGTGGCCCCAATGAATTCTATATGTTGCACAGGGCTTAGTGTGGAGTTCTGCTCATTTATGAGCAGTCCCTGCCTGCTGCACGTGGAGCAAGTGAGAGCCAAGCTCTCCTGCACTTGGGACCTGGATCTGCCCCTGATCAGCCAATTGTCCTTGCGCCTCAGGTGGGCTGCCACCACCATGCCTTTGGTGAACACCCTTGGAGCCGAAGATAGGGCAGAGATGTAAACTGGTAGTGGGAGCCAGCCACAGTGAGGCAGAGACAGCACCTGTGGCTGAGGAGGATGGACACATGAAAGTATGCGTCCTTGAGATCAAGGGTGGCGTACCAGTCCCCTGGATCCAGGGAAGGGATTATGGAGGCTAGGGAAACCATGCAAGACCTGAGTTGTTTGATATATTTGTTTAGACGATGCAGGTCTAATATGCGTCTTAGGGATTGCCTTGGGGATGAGAAAGAACCTCAAATAGAACTCCTTCCCCCCTCTGCCTTGAGGAACCATAACCACCGCTCTTAGGTTGAGGAGGGTATCCACCTCCTGCAAGAGGAGTTGCTCGTGAGAGGAGTCCCTGAAGAGGGACAGAGGGTGAGAGGTTGTTAGGGGGGTAGAAGTAAACTGTATGGCGTAGCATCCTGAGACTATCCTGAGGACCAACATAATCTTTCCCCATTCAGCATAGGAGGGCCTCAACCTGTTTAGGAAGGGGCCGGCAGATCCAGAAGAGCAGTAGGGGTGCCTCCCTCGGGCGCACCATCAAAACTGCCTCCTCTGATTGCCCAACCCCCTGGGGGGACCTTGCTGGGGGCTGAGGATGAGCTGGGGGCTGATTTTGTCTTCTAAATCCCTTCTTTCTGTAGTGTTGAAAGGGCCTAGGCAGAGGCCTTGGTTGCTGCTGCGCCTGGGGCCGTGGCTGCCACCTGGAAGCCTGGGACTTGTACAGGCCCAGGGAGCGAAGCGTGTCCCTGGAGTCCTTCAGACCGTGCAACTTTGCATTGGTCTGATCGGAGAACAGGGCTGACCCATTGAAGGGGAGGTCCTGGATCAATAGCTGCACCTCCTGGGACAGGCCCGAGGATTGCAGCCATGAGCACCTCCTCATGGAAATGGTGGACGCTATGGCCCTACCCTCTGGGTCAGCAGCATCACGGGACATTTGGAGCACTGCCCTAGCCCTCGTGATTCCTTCATCCATGTGGTTCCAGGAGACTGCCTTGTCTGGGGAGGAGGAAGAGGACCGCTGAGGCGTGTCCTGCAGGTGCTCCCCCACCTGACAATGGGACGCCCCCATAGCAGATCCCTCCATGGGGTCCTCGTCCGAGGAATGGTGTCTATGGGCCTTCTCCTGTGGTGGGGGCACAGACTGAACCACCGCTGACAGGGTGGTTTGAGGCCCCGGTCCCATCTGGATGCCTGATGGGACCCTGGGGCCAAACTGGGGCTGACTGCGCCACCTGCTGCAACGGCTTGTGGGGGTGTCGGCTCTCCTGACAACTGTCCCCCCCGTGGGACGCTGAGCCACTAGACCGGCTGTGCTGTACCTGTCCTCGGTCCCGATGAAGACCGCCTCCATCACCGACAGATGGAAGTGTGCTCTGAAAAGCTCTCGGTACCGGAGCGTCATCTCAGTATCGCTGACTTACAGCGCCACTTGCCCGTCAGTGACTGAGCCTGGAACCGCTGAGCAGGACCCCAGCGACCGGTTCTGCACTGGGGACTGTGTGGTGTGGGGCCCTCAGAGGGTGACCGAGTTCTGCGCCGCCTCAGTGCGGGCGAACCCCTTGGTGCCGAGTCCTCTGACGGTGACCAGATTCTGCGCCTCCTTGGTGCAGGTGAACGCCTCAGTGCCGGGGAGCTGGAACAGAGCTGCCTGAGCGTCTGGCAGACCTTGACTGGTGCTGGGTTGTTTCTAATGCCGGGGACTGGCATCAGCGCTGAGAGGGGGACTCCGCATCCTGAGTTGAAGCAGGCTGGCTCGATGATGCCAACCTGGAGTGACTGCTGGGGGAGCGTCCTCGCTCTACCCCCAGCGGCCATCCGGTTGGAAATCTTCCTCCCCACACCGGGGATCTTCACTGCCCTTCAGGGGGACCCAATGCAGGCTTGTCCCAGGACATCGGCCCCTTCTCCTTCAGCGGAGGAGGGGCAGAGGTGGCATAGGCAAGGCCAACAAGGCTCTTGCCACCTGAAAAGCCTCCAGTGTTGACAGCGTCTGCAGGGTCACTCTCCCACTCCAGGAAGTTCCCTGCTCAGAGATGCAGGCACCAGAGAAGATTCAATGGGCCATCGTCGGTGCATCTCCGCACTCGACCCTGCCCGTACTCACAGCGCAGGGGAGAGTCTGCGCGCCGCGTGCTGTTTCTTTTTTTTCGGCACCGGGGATGTTGCTTGGTGCCAAGTTGAGGTTGGTGCCGGCGGTGCACTCTGCACTGAAGTGATGCTCGGTGCCAAGGTGGAGTGGGACGGCTCGGATGCCAGGTGGTGCACTGCCTCCATGAGCAGGGTTTTTAACCGGCTCTCTCAGTCCTTTTGAGTCTGCGGTTTAAAAGCCATGCAGATCTTGCATTTATCTTTCCTGTTCTTCCCCCAGGCACTTAAGGCACCAATCGTGGGGGTCGTTGAGCGTGAAAGCTTTCCCGCAGGAGGCACACGGCTTAAATCCAGGCGACTGGGGCATGGCCCAGCCGCTATAAGTCTCTCAGGGACTTCTTATCTAACTACACTTAACAACACTTAACACTACCTAACAACTACTTAAAACTAACTAAAGTACTTCAAATAACAAAGAGTTCAAAGAAGGGGAATGGTACTTGCAGAGAGAAAGGCTAGTTCCAGCATCCATCACGGGTGGAAAGAAGGAACTGAGCGGCGTAGGTCTGGCAGTACCTCATATACCGTGGCATGTGCGTGGGACTCCAGGGGGGCACCAGAGCCGGCTCTACGGAGTCTGCTAAGGGGAAAAAATTCCAGGAACTGTGCATTCATCTATAGTGGAATGGACATGAGCAACACTTGAAGAAGAAGAATGAATTTTCTAATTTATTTCTGGCCAGAAAATCATCAGTTAATATCAATCCAATCTGTGAATAAGCTGAAGAACATACACTCCTAAGTGTATTACTTTGGAAAAAAAAAGTTTCTTTCTTTATGATCTTAAATAAATCAAAATTAAGGCTGTGGGAACTGGGAAGGAATTACAATTTTTTAAGAGAGAGAGGTAATATATCATAACTTCTACTGGTCAGAAAGACAAGTTTTTGAGAAACACAGAGCTCTTCTTCAGATCTAGGAAAGTTACTCCAAGTGTCACAGCAAAATGAAAGGTTGCACCGATTGTTTAGCATAAGTAGTTAGCACATATTGTAAACTATAACTATACTGCATACAATTTTAAAAAGGTTTTTTTATTCTGAACAGTTTGGTGCATGTGCGTATGTTTGTTCATAGCAATATGGTAACAATTTTGTCGAAATCACCACGTTCATTAAGTCATATCTTTTTATTATAACATTAACCAGTCTACTGTCCAATCAGTAACAATTCCAGAGCTTTAAATTAACAACATGAGATTTATATGTCATTCCTTTAATTGCTCCTGAGTTCTGTTTTTTGAGTGATGCACTGGAGAATTGAATGGATAACAACTGACAGATTCATCTGAGTAATATGCAGCTCTTAGTGTGTTTTATACATTATAACATCTGTGTGTCCTCCTGATGACTTCAGCCTTTTCAAGACTACAACTGAATATAGAATTTATAGTTGAGAACCAGCATGGCAGCTTGCACTGTCATTTTTCATTCATAGCGCTAATAAAAGTAGGGGTAATAAACAATGTAGATTTATAACTTTACATTTTAATTATTGTTTTTGAAGATTTAAATAATCAGACGAGGTGATCACTGCTTCTTCTGATTTGGAATTTCCTCTTTTGGTTGCAGACACTACTGAGTTATTCAATAAGCAGATGACTACTTTTTTCATCCTTGATTTGTAAAAGAGTTGACGGCTTGCGTGTTAATGCAATTTGAGCTTCAGCCAAACAAATTGATTTGATAGCTTGGTAGATTTACTGTGTCTTGATTTGCTTGAAAAATTCCATGTGAAACCCAATACCAGCTGCCCTCATGATATCGTTCTCAATGCGATAATCATGGTTTGGGTGCAAAGATTTAGTTAAAATCTGAGAAAAGTGTAAATACAACGACAGTCCTGTAGCACCTTAAAGACTAACAAATTTCTGTGGGCAAAAGCTTTCATGGAATGCAACCCACTTCATCAGATGCATGAAGTAGAAACAACAGATAGGGGGTATATAGATACATCAAAGGGTAAGGAACATAACAATGCGGAAGGCTACTGCTAACAAAGTCAATTCAGTTAGGGTAGATGAGGCCTGTTCACAACCGTTGATTAGAAGGTGAGAATGTGTGAACAGTGACAATTACTTCTTATAATGAAATAACCATTCCAAGTCCCTATTCAGACCCAGTTTGACTGTGTCAAGTTTGCATATGAGTTCCAGCTCTGCAGTTTCTCGCTGTTTGTTTCTGAAGTTTTTTTGATGAAGTATGGCAACTTTCATGTCAGCTACAGAATGTCGTGGGAGATTGCAGTGCTCTCCCACTGGCTTATGGGTGTTCCCATTTTTTATGTCTCGTTTGTGTCCATTTATTCTTTTGCGTAGTGACAGTCCCGTTTGGCCAATGTACATGGCAGAGGGGCATTGCTGGCACATAATGGCATAAAGAAGAGTGTGAAATCAATTAAGGGTTTGCCTTACACATTTAATATACAAATTTATTCTGCAGCTAAGTTTAAAAGTAGACTATTACCTTTGAACATTCTTAGAGCAGTACTGCACCACCATTGTTTAAGCTGAACTATCCATTGAAATCAGTGGGCAATTCTGCTTTAGAATTGATGGCACATGCCCCATACTTAGGAAAATGAACGCCCCTTACTTATTATGCATTTGCTATTCTAGTCTGTGACTAATCCTAGGATAATGACACAAGCCTGAAAGTTGGTAATTAAGTGATAACCATATCAAACAAAATCAATAAAGGATGAAACTATAGATTATATAGCAGTTAAGAAATAAAAAATACTAAGTGGAAAATAAATGGATTTCCTGGTGTTAATAGGACATTGGATTGTAGCCCTAAAAATCTCTTCACTTTTGCAATTGGTTTCTAAATTGCTGGGCAATTTAAAAGTGTTAACCTCCATGCTACTTGCAGGAAGTGCATGCTTTCCCATCAGGTGCTTGCAGTGAATGAGAATAGTTTTTTCAACAACTGGTTAAAAATAGTTGCTTACTTTCTGATAGTTGGGGTGCTTTGAAATAGTTTGTCCATGGGGACATCCCTCAGGGTGGTGTGTCTGCAGGCTCCAAATATTTTGGCCAGCAATGTTTGTGTGGCTCCCCTGCACATCCTCATGCACCAGGTTTAAGATAAACGGCAGTGCAGCTCCAACTTTCTCTCAGTTCCCTCACTAGTCTAGAATCTCGACAGGGCGCTGGTTGCCCAAGAAGCAGGATGGAAGGAAGATTGTGGGATCCACACAGAGAAGACATCTCAGAACCACAATTATGGTAAGATCAGTAACAGTTCTTTTTCCCTTGAGTATTTGTTCATGTGAAGACCCTCAGGGCAATTAGCTAGCAGTTCCCTGATAGCTTGGAGAGGGCCTGAGGAAGCCTAGCTAAAGAGGAAGTGCAGAACTGCTTGCCTGAAGCTAGCATTAGACTGTGAAACCAGGTTCAGGGCATAATGTTTTGTTCAGGTGTAGATTGAGCTTCAAGTTATCTGCTCAGCAAATCTTCAGTATGTGCACATTTCTCAGGCAATCTGCAGATGCTTGTGCTCTAGTAGAAGAAAGGGATAAGCTTGCTAATTCTTAGTATACTTTAATGCACTGTCTGATCTGCTTAGATAATCTTTGAATGGAAGTAGCTTCCCCATAAGCCATAAATAGGTAGGCAATTTCCTGATGCATTTCATCCTATTTAGGTAATAAAAAAGTTTTCTTGAGACATCTGGGGTATGTAATTTGGCTTTCCCTGGGTTTGAATGAAGTTTGGAAAAGATGGCACGATTAATAGTTTGGTTTGGGTGAAAATCACACATCACTATAGAGAGGAATTTGGGTTGGGGGACTCAGTCTTACTTCATTTGTATGGGAAACTGTAGAGGGAGGATCTGTCATTAGACCCGAATTCTCATTACCTTCTTTGATGCAATAGTGGCTAGCAGAAAGGCAGTCTTGAAAGAGCTGGGAGACGGAGGAATCGTTTACGTGTTCAGAGTGGGGGGGTAGAGCCCATCCACACCCAGATCTCAAGAGGAAAGGAGTTCTTGAACTGAGTGGTAAACATGAACTGACCCCTTAGAAATGTGGTAATAGTGGGGTGTGAAAACATTGTATATATCTGCAGAAAGGGGAGGTATGCAGATATCACAGGTAAATGGACCCTGACTATGCTGCACCTGTTTGTTTGAGCTGGGAGACATAGCACAGATTTGGGGAACTGGAGCTTCCAAAAGAATCAAACTTTTGTATTCTTTCCCACTTCAATTTGAAGATGGATCTCATGGAGGTTTCTGCTCTGAATGGGGATATCCTGCACTTCCACTGAAATAGCTGTTACACTCAGCAAGTCAACATTCAGTTGGTCAGGTGTAGAGGTATGGGGTTGGGATGATGAGAATTCATCCCTGGTCCTGGGAGATGTGGAAGCAGGGTTGGAGGCTGTTCTGATAGGTGTAACAGTGTTGTCATGCCCATGGTCTAGCTATACATGTTGCTTAGGTTGCCCTTCCTGATGACTATGAGAATCATGGGATCTGGTGCAAGGATATACAGAAGACTTTGTGACCAAAAGAGGAAAAAAGCATCTTGAATATTGCCCTCCTCCCCTGGAGAACCACCATAGGCATTTGTTGTTTTGGTCAGTGGCAAATATATATTAGGAGAAAGCCCCTCTGTAGAATATGGGTTTCAAAACAGAGTTTGGTTGCTTCCTGACACAGAGTACATGATCATGCCCCTCCCTGCCTGTTGATGTAGTGCATAGAAGTGTGCTGTGTGGCACGATGTGAAGAGTGACTCTTTTCAGTGAGGGAAGAAAGACTTTATAAGATAGCCATGCTACCCTAAGCTCCAGCAAATTTATGGGGATAGTGGATTCTTGGGAAGCCCATGGGCCTTGTATCTGTCAATGGCCTAGATGTGTTTCCCAACCCATCATGGATGCATCTGTCACTAACGTTCGTATAGGAAAGGGGGAACAGATGAGCAGTCCTTTGCATCTGTTATTGAATCTCCCCACATGTCCAGGAGGACAGCATCATCATCATTGGGACTGTGAGATGTATGGCCATGCAATGTCTGTTGCATGATATAGAGACCTCAGGCAGCCTTGAGAAAGAGGTAAGTAGAGTCTGGAAAGAAGTATCTCACAGGTCCATAATGGCATGTATCCTAAGAGTTTGACATGGATTCTCAGTGTTTTGATAGGAATTCTTTGAAGGCCTGAGATTAACACTGTGATGTATTGGAACCTCTCCTGGGGAAGGACGCAACCAGTCCCCGAGATTGAAAAAACACAGGCTTGCATCTAAAGTGTTCAAGATGTCTAGTGGGGATATTATCCAGCTGAGATAATCCTTGAGATATGGCTAAATGTATTCCTTAATGCTTTAGGTGACTTTCTTTACTGCCAGCCACTTTATAAAGACACCTGGGGTCGTGGAGACAGCATTCCATTGGATTGACCATCTTACACTGTGAATGAGTGATATGTTCTGTTTGCTGAGTGTATCGTGGTATTAGTCATCTTGGAGGGCAAGAAAAAGGAACCAATTCCAAGGACCTGGTGAGGGAAACTGGAAGATAGTCTCCATTCCAAATGAAATTGTGGATTAATTTATTCAGGCACCTCAGGTACAAGACTCAATGCATGCCTCCTTTCCTTTTTTGGATGAGATAGTAATGGGAATGGAATCCCCTTGACTGTGAACTCCTTTGATGACGCCTGGCTGATGTAGGAGTTTCATTTCTCTTAATAAAGTCTCATGAGAAGGGTCCCTGCAGAGGGAAGGGTAGGATGGAGTGATTAGGCACTGGAATGGTAAAGAATAACCCTTGATGATGATTCAAGGACTAGCTGGTCAAAAGTGAATCCAGCCTATGGTGGCAAATAGAAGGAAAGGAGGTTGGCAAAGGAGGGGGAGAGAAGATACTGTCTGTCTGGCAGGATCAGTGCACAGCTCTCAACTGGCCTGTCAAACCTGCTGATTTGAAGTGGAAGAAGGGTGAGTAGTGTCAAAAGACCTGCTGAAAGAACTCTGACCTGCCCTAATTTAAGGGTTTAGATGATGGCAAAATACTGGCACCTCTACCAGAACTCATGGTATTTGGGTCAGTTTTGGAGTCCAAATACCACTCCCAGATGGCTTTAGGGGTGGAGACTCAGCTCACTGAAGGGAATAGCTGGTCTGTTCTTAGTACCTGTCCTGTGACTGTTGGAATCTAATGTGGTCTATATAGATTGCTTTTAGACCCAGAGCTTCAAACAGGTGTCTCTGGACTGGTGGGTCCTGGTAGTCAGGACCAACATACCAAGCACTGATAGGGAAAGTGGCTCTCCTCAAGACAAAAGGACACTTAGTATGCCTGTCAGAAATGGAGATCAGGCAGTCACAAAACAGATAGGGCTTGAAGTTCAAGGATTTTGGCTCCATTATGAAGTAAAAATGCTCTGTCAAGTACTGGGTGTCATCTACCCAAGGTGGTGAAAAGGGTGACTGTCGACACAGCAGACAACATACAAAATACTCAGAGTACCTAATATCTAATCAAAACTAATTCTAACAAAGCTAAAACCAATACAGTTCTAACATGACTGCAGTTTGTTTGTTTGTGAGGAGTGGTGCTATGAAGTACAGATTTACACTGCAGGATTCTGAGTTCTGATTCACTGCTAAAAGCAGTAGGAGGAAATTGAGATGTAGTTGGGATTGTAACACCCTATATATCCTTGAGCAGAGGGACACAAGGATATGCAAGTCTCAGGTGCAATCTCAATGCACCATGATCCACGCAGACAAATATTGGAAGAAAGTCAGGGTATTTTCAGTAGTTCTTATAGAAGTGCATATGAATGAACATGGCAGATTGTGTGGTAGTGAAAGGAAAATAGCCATTTTTTTTCACTCTCATCTTTTCAGTAATAAATTTGAAAAAGACCTCATCACATATGAGACAGTTTTCCTAATGGCAGAATCTCTGACAATGGCCAGGCTTAATGAAATTTCCCCTTCTCCCAGGTGTCCAAGTAACTGAAACTTAAAAACTGAATTGAGATCAGTCTTCTGCTGATCTCTCTGACTATGACCCTCTGATAGAATTCTCATGATAGCTATTATTCTAAGAAATGCATTGCCTTTGTCCTTGTCTGCACAGACTACAAAGTGTGTGAGTACTGAAAGGACCTGTGAAGTTGATAAGGAGACCATGAAAATGTATTCAGACTTTTTAAAATCTATGGAAAAGTGTTTCAGCTACTTATAGAGATCGTGCCTGCTATTCTGAGTTGGTTCCAATGGCCTTTTATATAACAGCTAACCATGCCTGGAATTTATTCAGACCTTTACACATTAAAAAGTTGTTCAAAATTAATTACATTTGCAGCATTCATTGTACAGGTTTGACTCTGTTCACATGGAATTCGGCTGGGCTTCCTTAGTCTAACATATTGGCCGGCTAGGATACTTTTAACATCAGTGTAGTACCTTAGCACCAGTTTTGAGTGCAAGGTGTTGAATATTTGTGGGCTCACTGTTCAAGTAGGTATCTGATGTGTTTCTGGTACTTGGCCTGGAAAACCAAATAATCCCTGAAAGGAGTCACATAGAGAACTAAAATAATTATGTTCCAACCGACCACTAGATTGTGATGTGATCATGACAACATCATTACATTTCACCAGCATGACTGGTCAACATATATTGATGCAACACCACAACACAATATAACAATTATTTTATGGCACTACAAATTGAACTGAACGTACTATTGCTTCTTAGAATTTTAGGGTGGAATGGACCCCAAGGGTCATTTAGTCTAACCCCCTGCCAAGATGCAGGATTTGTTGTGTCTAAAAGCATCCTCAGCTTCCTAACTTTCAGCTGCTTGGAGGTGAAGGAAAGGCTTTTTTCGTCTCTGTTCCTCCACTCTGGGGAAGGAATCGACCAGCTCACTACGTTCCTTAGTGTTCCCCATATAGTCTTACATGTGGAGTGCTCCATTTTTTCATCCTTGTCCTGCTCTTGAGAGGTTCTGAGCAACTACAGCTCCCATTAACTTCCATGGAAATTGCAAGTGCTCAGCAGCTCTGAGGGGTTGAAACTCCTGGAACCAAGAGAAACGTGAGGTGCTCAGATTGGCTCTGTAAACCTAACGAGGATCACATGTGTTTTTAGAGCCACAGGTTAAAGATAAGTAGCCTAAAACTACTAGAACAACCATTGTCTTCACATCTCTCCTAAATGTATAGTTCAAGACACACCAGGCTTGTTGGAAGGACACCTCTCTGTTTTCTTTTTGCTGAATGGCTTAGAAGGGTTTGCCTAATTCACACATTCAGACAATGTTTGTAAACATTCACAGAACAAAGCTTGCTTTCTCTGAGTGTTAGAAAACACTCTTATGGCTGTCACTGTATTTGGTTCAGTTGTCAAAAACAATTGGTATCGGGCAAGTTTTCTCTTATTCCCACTCCTACTCAGCTAACCTCCAGTTCCCACTTTCCTTCTCCCCTTTTCCTTTTGCTTATTATACTATAGTCTGTTATTTGTTTGTTGTCCATTTTTCCTATATATAGGTAATTTAATTAATCGTGTTTTATGCATTGTAACGTATTAAACTCAGATGGCGTCATGCATTGGAAAATTCTAATAAAAGCCACTCAGACTTAAAATAGAAAATTTTCACTCATTTAACATTGACAGTAACATCTGCAAGCTTAATGAGGCAACCCACAGAGATAAATACATCAACAAATAAGTGCCCACACATGGAGCCACTGGCCTCAACAGCCAAGTACAACTGCCTGGGGAGTTTGGGGAAGATTCAACTTCGTCACAGTTGATACACTACATATTCAGAACCAGATCATGGCCCCTGATACACTCCACTCTAGTGGAACAAAGGGACCATACAGCTACCCTGCTGGAAGTGTTTGAAAGACTGGAAATGCACCAGGGACTCCATATGGAAGATGAGTGACATCTGGTGCATTTAGCTGAAGATTATCCCTGGGAAAGTCCAATGGTGGAGTGTGCGGCAACATACCCAGTCCTCTGCAACCATCTTTTAGAGCTAAAGGCTTAAGGATATGTGTACAAAAGTGTGCCTAGGGGAACAGGGTCTCACGAATAATGCACAACAGAATAGCTGTTTGGGGACAGTTAACAGCTGGCATGAGAGCTGTGCTGAGGCTATTTAATTTGCACAGGAGGTGAATAGGCCCCTGGCAACTTCAGGGAAATGCAAAGGTCACCTTTCTTCAAACTCATAGGGTCATGTGCCAGCCCGCAGCTTGTCTTGACTTAAGGACTGCTTCCCCATTCTCTGTCCTTAAACTATGCTGGTGGCAGACCCAAGTAATTGAAGGTCCAGCACTTGGGCATTTAAATTGAGGCAAGAGATCTATAGAAACAACGTCAAATAATCAACCCCCAATTTAAATCCAATCACCTAAATTCTGCAGTTGGCCATTTCCTGTAAACCAGTCCCCACAGGATTCTTAGGTCAGCATAATTTAGAGAACTGTGTCACTAGTAATACAGCCCTTGCCTCAATTAACTTATAGGAAAAAATACAGGATTGTTTGTTTGAATCCAGCGGCACAGAAGGTAAATGTGTCTGGATCACGGACCTGATTCAGCTCAGTTGAGTGCTTCTAATGTCAGCCATTGGTAGGATTAGAAGATAGATTCCCTAGAGGGTGAGAACAGTCTTATGGTTAAAGCACTGGACTAAAACTCAGGAAACTTGTTTTCATATCTCCAACTGACTTCCTGTGCAATCGAGGGCATGCCACTTCATCTCTCTGTGCCTCAGTTTCCTAGTTGCAAAAGTAGAGTTAATAATACTCCCTTTGTCTGGCTTTTCTATTTACATTGCAAACTCTTTGGGGAAGGGGCTCTCTCTTATTACGTCTGTTTATATAGCACCTAGCACAATGTGGTACCAATCAAGATTGGGACCTGTAATAACTACTGTAATACAAATATATTTGAGTGCTCCAATAATATCTTTGCAGCATTCAGGAAGTAAGTATGGGATTAGAGCATAATACTTTCAGAGAGAGGCAAGACCTTGGAAGCATGGAAACTTCAAAGGACTATTATACTGAGATGTGCCAGATGCCATCGACACCAGGATTAGTAATAAATGGTTGTAACTATAAAATATTATATGTATCTTTGAAAGTTAGGGATTGTATTCTAGCTGCACCAGGCAGGGTTACCAAGCATCCCTCCAGAATTAAGATCAGTTGGGGACAAGTAAATTACTCCAGAGAAGTAACACACACTGGGGTAATTTCATATACTGCTACAGATGGGGTTCAAGAGACCCAGGAGACGAATAAAGGGACAAATATAAAGGGCTACCCTGAACTGGCAGGAGGGAGTGTCCCTGATTTTGATCCAAACATTGATATGAGATTTTTGCCCTGCTGGAAGTATTTGAAGGTCTGGAAAGCTACCAGGGACTCCATGTGGAAGATGAATGACATCTGGAAAGTTTAGCATGCGTGCAGACTGTGTATTGTTTTGTGATGTTTTCTCTGCAATGCTTTTGTCCTAAAAATAAATGTACAGTGCTCTGAAAGCTGGCTGGTCACCCTGTCTTTGTTCCTGAGAGACAGCAAACCATACACAGGTGCTGGATTCAGGTTGGTGCTGCTGGGATAAACACAGTGAATTGCAGAAAAACTGCAAGACTAAATCCCTGGTCTGGAGGAAGTGGGATGAGGTTCCTGCCTATAGAGGTGGTGGCTGATGCCTGAGACCTAACAGGATGCCCTTGAGTAGACCAGGGAGGAGGCAGAGGTACAGTTAATTCCAGAACTGCAACACCTTTATCATTACATTTCTATAATACCATTAATTCTGAAGGATCCTAAAACATTTTTGGCCTGTATGGTATACTGAAGTGTAGCTGGGTCTGGGTTGGAATGTAGCGGCCATTTTGTACCAGTAACTATACAAAAGAGCATTAAGAACATGCAGAAGAAATGCCCTTAATAATATGCACTATGCCAATGGCTCCAAAGCATCATGGAACTGCAAACTACAATAGCTTGTCATGGAACTGCAAATTACAATAGCTTGTCTTTTACTTCTTCCTATATTTTATTGAAATTATGACTAGAAAGGAAAAATAACATTAAAATTGCTATATTATTACACAGTTTGAAAGGTCTACAATTATCAAAGCAAAGTAAGGAAATTATACCTTCCATTTCAGCATAAATTCACTCTCAGTTGGAACTGAGAGTCCCATAACACCTAAGCGTAGTGGATGAAATATTGGGCCCAGAGAAGTCAATGATAAAACTCCTGCTGGCTTTACAGAAGCTCAGATTTTACTGATTGAGATTAGTTAACAAGAGAATAGGCACTTCCCCATAAGTCTGAGCTATATTGTCCCATCAGTTTTTTAAGCTATTAGCATCAGTAGAGTTCTGCTTTAAAATTAATCATACAATATGGGCTTCTGAATTTGTCTGGGAAAACCAGATGCTTAGCATAACTTTAATAAATTAGACAAGGACCTGCTGAAAGATAAAACAACTTCAGTTGTGCTTTGGATATATTTCTCATGATTCACACTTATTAAATACTTTATTTTTTCAGGTAAAACCAAATGGTTACATCATACATAATTGGATTACGAACATAATAACTTAAAATATTAACAAAATAAATGTGGGAGTCAAAAGTAATAAGCATCAGACCTAAACCTGTGAACTATCTAGCAATTTGCTTCAACTTGAATGCACTGCTATTTCTTCAGAGCAACAACGGCATAGCATCTGGGGGATTTCACAGGATCAAATAACTTCACCAGTCCAGACCAAGCAACATTGTCCTGTAAGATGATATACGATATACACATTATACGATGTTTGACTTAAAAGCTAAGATATGGGAATAGGCCCACATTTTGAAATACGAAACTGCAAAAAAAGGAAATGCTAACATTTATGCAATACGGGAAACTGTTGTGAACTCACAAAATAACGCTTCTGAAGAGTAAAACAATCTGTAGTTTGAAAGTCATTAAATTATTTCTTATGTACTATCATGTTAGTCTACCACTCACTATACAGAGCTCTTCTTTTCTGACTTACAAGCAGAGAAATTAAAGGAAAATCCTGCTAACTTTACTCATGCAAGTAGTACTAATGAAGTTAGTAAACTTCTCACACAAGTCAATTGATTTGGGTTTGGCACTAACACTTTGTATGTCTATTCCTTTTTATCCAGAAAAATACAATTTGTGAGTCAACAAATGCAAGATTAAATCTATGGGTATATTAAATTTAGAAAAGGTAAATCAGAGCTAACTGCACCAGGTCTGATCTCCCATCCTGAAAAATATGCAGATCTCTTCACGATTTATAGCTAGTTGGCATTTGGGAAAATACATCATTATTTAGATATTTCAGAGTCACCTCTCTCTGTAAAAATATCAGAACAAAAGCAAACATTTATTACAGTTCATTTGCTCCAAGTGCACTATACAAGAGAATAAAGCAAACCTTTCCTTATGATAAAATGGCACTGTTAAAATGAAAAGTTTATAGTGGAAAAACGAATATTAAACAAATGTGTTTAATATGAAAAGATCACAAAACTTTACTTTGGCTATAGCCCACTGTAGAAGCTTCAAAGACAGCATCATAACCTTCTAACAAATTACTATTGGATGGAAAAAGCAGTATTGAAACAGTGTAAGTATGATTCTTACTTTTAAGTTAATTAAGCCAAGCTGAGACTTAATGCAAGTGGGTGTAATTCAATGGAAGCCACTGTAGTTGCACCATCTTACTATACATCAGGTCTATATTTGGCTGTATGTACTGTATTTTAGTCAGGTGCAACTCAATTGATAAGACAGTTGAAAAAAAGCTTTTTTCCAGCTACATCTTAACTTAGTAGGTATAAAAATAAACCACATGCATGTTGGACATGATCCAAAGCTCACACCCAGAAAGACTGCCATTGAGATCAACGGGCAGCAGATCAGCTCTTACAATATCATTAGGTGAAAGCTGTGGTATACACAGGGTAATGTTTGTTTAGCACTTCCAATATTAATTTTAATGATTAATATACCAATCCTTGGTATGGAATCAGATGTCAGGGTTTTAAATTGGTTTTTTTTTTTTACTGTCTGACTAGCAAATTGCCATACAATTAAAAGAACATAAATGTTACTGTTGAAGCTTTGCTTAAAATAATAATAAATTTCTGCTGGGCACATGTTTAGACAAAGAATATTTTTTGCTAATATGATGAGAATAGTAAATCTGCAACAGGGCTCTCTGGAACTCATTAAATAATTTGGTTAAAATAATCTCCCTTGAATGACATAGTCTTCAGGTATCATAAAATGTAAAGTAAACACACCTTCTCTTTGAGGTAGGAAAGACGATCCAGAAGCAACAAAACCTCTATACAGGGAGCCAGAACAACTTTCAACTGAAAAACAGATTAGACATGATCATGACTCTGGGAAAGGAAGCCAATGTACTACTAAAAGTTTATTCTATACCCCAGAAAACACTTCTAGGAAGGTGAATCATTTCCTTGAGAAAAAGCTTTATAAGGGCCACCTTTCCAGTTCTTCCCTATCTTACGTTTTCAGAAAATCAATCTAGTAAAGATCTAAAGTCCATGGACTGTTATAAGCAGGGAAAGTATATTATTTGGTTGGCTCAGAGGCATAATCTAACATGGAAATCATACTATAAATGGCAAAAAGCTTTGAAGAGGGAAATAATTTTTTAAAACATTTTTTTTGTGAAATAACTTCATGGAGACCTATCCAGGTTCAAAAGGAGTCTGACATTTCTTTTTTCACATTCACAATCCTTCTTGAACAAGAATCTTCCATGTGTTCTCTTTATTATTTTGTTGGCACCTGATATAGCTCAGGAATAGGATAACCTCCCAGTGAAGTGTTCTTCTGTAGACAATATATCATAACATAAACCGGTCCACCACCACATAACATTTAACAGGGCTCTATTTTAGACTAGCACATATATATATACAAGGTAATGTTTTTAATTCTGTGATCTTACCATATTAAATGCTTCCAGTTCATTCATTCTATGCTTGTATTTTTCATAGTAATCCATTATACAGCTGTCCGGGAGCTGCAACAGGGGAAAAAAAGGATAACAACAATTAAAGCCATTCCTATTACCTAGTCAAGGCAATTTCTAAAACAACCTTATTCTTTCTAATTAAAAGTGATACTGTCAAATGAACTTTGGTTTTGCTTTTCATATTAGTTCTTTTTGATGGCTTATAAGAAGCAATTTTTTCTGTTCTCAAGTACCTGAATTCTTCTATTAACATTTGCCTTTTTCACTAACATTAAATAGTCATTACTCAGAAGGATGAAACCATTCTTAAATGAGCATTATACACTGAAGTGGAGGTGACATTCCTATTTCCTACAGTGAATGTCTCACATCAATTTTACAAAGAAATACAAAAGGGCTTACTTACATAGCTAAGGGAGGGAGAATGATATGTCATAGCAAAAGGAGCAGAAGTCAGGACTCTGGGGTTTTAGTCCTTGTTCTGCCACTTACTCTCTGTCAGGCCCTGGAGAAGTCACACACTTTCTCTGTGCCTCAGGTTACCTCTCTGTGAAATAACTATAATAATACTTCCATATTACTTCTCTTCATCTGCAATTCTCTGCAGCCTCCCCCTCCTTCACCAGACTGTCTGTTCCGCAGTGTTGCCAATGCTTGTGATAAAGCAGGTGCTACAGTTTTGGACTGGTTTTAGTGAGAAGACACAAGCAGCTTCCCCCTTCGGCTATTACAGACCACTATGTTGCTTGTGTCACAGGTAGCAGCCATAGGGACGCTGGAGCACAACAGAGCTGGCACCTCCTTCAAGTTTGGCAGTAATAAAACCCTCTACCCCAGAGCATGAAGAGCTTGTTAATGAAGCTAAGAGCTCTGGGGAAGCCCTCCCACTGAAGGCTGGAGACAGAGGGACAGCTACTGGAGAATACCAGGGCATTAAGAGTGGAAAAGCAGATGGCTGCAGGATCCTGCAAGGGAGGAGTGGGACAGAGGGCTGAAGGATCCTATTAGGGGATCCTCCCAGGATGGAGTGAGGCTGCCTCCCAGCTGGGACCAAGGAGAGCCCTGGACAGTGAGAGGGGAGGAGTCTGTTCATCCTGGTCCAAATTCTCAAACACAGCAGTCACAAGTACATGTGAGCAAGTTATCATGTGCATTTTCCACATGCAAAGTGTCTGATTTACATACACACATCAAGCAGGTTTTCTAACTACTTGATTTCTGTATACCACTGTATTTCTTTTATGTATGGTTCTCACAGAGTTTTAGGGACAAAACGCTGCGTGCTTAAAATGTGAAAACGATTATATGAACGTAGGGACCATATTCTTCTAAAATATCTGGACATTATACTCTGAATGCAAATCACTAACAGAAACAAAGAGCATGCCTGATGCACTTGCCAATTCCTCCTCAAGTCTCCAATTCTACATTGAAAAAAACTAGGGTGCGCTCCTAACATGCTCAAGCAATACAGGGAGACAGCACTATGGCCAGAGTCTCTTCATTGACTTAGGCAAAACGCCACCTGGGCTCTCCCAGACTATGACACATTATGCAAGTGATGTATGCTTTCCCTTCAGGATTGCTTATTTTAGTGGTTGGGTTTGCAGGGGAGGTGATAGGATAACCAAGGCTGTTGGCACAAGGACTAAGAAGAAGCAGGGTCTCTGGTAGAAACACAAGGACTGGGGGAGGAGAGGCTTCTTGTACCTTCCCATGTTGCATCACCCCATACAGTGGACAGCCACAATCTCAGGTGAGTTTGGTTCATTTTTCTGTGACTAAATGCTTCTACAACATCTCCCTGACTAACTCCCTGCTCCCTAGACACCTTGATGGGGCTAGATTTCTTTTTTAATGTATGCAATGTACATTGTTTCTCTATTAATTTGAATAGAAGTCAGAGCTGTTAAAATTTCTTGTCAGATAAAGTGAAATTTGGCAGTGTTACCATATGACTAACATGATTTATGTTTAAAATACAAACAATTGTACTTGAAACAGACCATAAGGAACACATTTTGTACAAATTTTAATAAATGTTGAATAATCCCTATATTCAACATATTTGAGTTATGCTTCCCTTTCCATTACTGGTAGCTGAACTTTAAGTCTGAGATTTTTTTATAGTCACCAAGGGATTTGGATGCCTAGTTCTATGGGAATTGGTCATCTAAATCCCCTACGTGGCTATGAAAATCTCAGACTAAATAAATAAAATCATTCCCTTCTCTCCCTCCACAAATTCACACGTTTTTGGTTGGTTTTGGGATATATTCAAGTTACTTTAAGTTTTAATGCACTATTGAAAACAATGTGATTTTATACATGTGGTTCTTGCACCTCCTCTGAAGAAAGCAAGCCACAGATCATGATTTTTCCTTTAATTTCCCCTTAGTCTGTCAACACCATTATGTAATACTCCACTATTTCCCTGGAACAGCTGTTGCCAAGGAAACACATCCAATACTGCTCTGTGGTGGGAGAATGAGCTGGGGATTTTAGATAAACAGAGATGTGCTTTCTTATTTTGCTGCCCAGAATACAAAGCCTTAATTCTCAAGTGAGAGAACCATCCACTGTGCAAAAATATCTGTATCAAAACCATGATTTCCTTTTCTTTTCCTCGTAAGATATAACATGACACAATGCAATATCATGTGCCATTTACTACTGCTTGATATTTTCTTATATTAGTACCCAGAAGCTCTAATCAGGACAGGGGCTCACTGTGCTAGGTACTGTACAAACACTTATGAAGACACGATCCTGATCCTGAAGATAAGTGACACAAACCAGTGATACAATCCTATATATTTCATATACATACATATATTTGCTCCAACATCTTATTATTATAGATAGATAAATTGCCAACTAGCCTCCTCTTTATTCCACTCAGCATAGCTATTGGATGACTTCTTATCAGCACTGTGGTCTTGATGAGAGATTTAAAGGAATGGGTATCAGCATTACAAATTACCTCAAGGTGAGCTATTTCACGTGTGAGGGACTTTGTGGAAGGCGGCATGAAGGTGTTTGTGTGAGAAGCAGAGATGCAGGCCAATTAGATTGCCTTTGTTGGCAGAATGGAGGATTTACATTAATAATAATCTCATGCTCTCCAAATTTTTTCATAACGTGGACCACATTTTAATAGAAGGCAGGGACACTTCCTCTTACAGTGAGTGTGCCCCACTTTCCCTCCCATTCACAATCATGTGGCGACTACAGAAATTACTTATTTAGAAAAGTAGTGGGAAAATAATTGATATACTTTTAGCTTCTTTTAATGCAATTTAGCAGCTGGAAACAAGGGAGAGAATCAGCTCTCCATGGACCACCACCAAGTGCTCAGCCACCACCAGTGGTCTAATCTGATTAATCCATTACACTGCTCTACCTCATCTTAAAATGAACCAATCCAATCTAAAGACAAATACCCTACAGATAAATTCAAAGTCCAGTGATGCTTGTAAAGCAATGCATGACAACTGACAATATTCTGGCAGAATTCAGTGGATAGCGAAGGATGTCTTCTCTTGCTTTAAAAATGTAAGGCAGCAATCAATTTCCCAGACAACAGAACACAAGTATGGTCATGAATTTAGGATTCTTATAATAGTGAGATAAAAACCACAAGAGTAGGTCTGGTCAGGCTACACACAGAACCTTTTTGTAGCATTTGATCTACTGGGAGTTTCATCAAACAACTGAAGAAAAAAGTGAAGGACTGCTAAAACAAAATGGTTTATATCAATGCTGTCAGATAATATGTCATGCTACCACTTTACTCATAGGATTGCCAGTAGCAATACCGCTGTTAAGGCTGACAAGGACATTCCATTCAAATATGCTGTTTTCAGTTTTTTGCAATCTGCTGAATGCTACAGGTAAATTTTTTTGAGAGTTTTAAGTAATTCATATTCACTCATTTGAGCTTGGAAAGTGTGGGAAAAATCCACTTTTATAATCAAAGGATAAAAGTGACAGCTACATCTATTGGCAATACTGCCCAACATTTTGTCATCTGCAAATTTTATTAGCACATTAACATGTTTTGTGGCAAGATCATTAATAAAACTGTTACATAAGATTGGTCCAAAGACTGATCCCTGAGGAATTCCACTAGTAATCTCCCTCCAGTCTATTAGTTATTTTTAAGTGTATAATCCCTGTTTTAAAAATCATTCAATAGGCCTAATTCTTATTTTATATTGGTGTTATGCTGATGTAAATCCACTGACTTCAGTAGTTACTCCTGATTGACATAGTCTGAGATCATTTGGGGTTTTTTGGAGCAGTCAGAGGTTGCAGGCTCATGTCAGGAAGCTGCTGGAGCCCCAGACTACCAAGGCCAGCTGTGCTGACGCTCCTGTGGGTGCCCAGTCAATCACTGAGGTGGCAGAGAAGAGACCACTAATATGGGGAGACTACCGAAGCTTGAAGTAAGGGTAGGAAGGAACCCAGGGATCAGGATTGTTGCAGTGAGAGACCAAGCCTGAACACAGCAGTATTGGTTCCTCAGGGGGTCAGGACTTGATGCAGTGGAGAGGGCCTGGTTCCCCCTGCCCTGCACCACACCCATCATTGGGTGAGATCACCATCCGAAGAAGCAGGTGTTGCCACCCAGGCCACTAGGCCATGCTGCCCCGAAGGCAAGGGCCTCTGCAATGACTCAGGTCTCGGAGCCCAAGTCACCGATCAAGGGAGATATTTCTTCCCCCCAGCTCTTCCTTTTTGCCTTATATGCCCCTGTCGGGGTGTGTCAACCCCACGACAGTGCTCTTCCACTAATTTTCTTTAAAAGTTTCAGCCCGTTTTAAAGACGATGCCGGTACTAACAAGACATGCATCGATTGTTTAAAAATATGTTCTAGAAAATGACAAATATTACTTTGTGCACAGTTTTGTAAGACAAAATGATAATGTATTCCAGTGAACAGAATGATTCAGCATATCCTCTACACAGTATCATAATCACAGTCATCGTCTAGTTAATTTTATCACTGAAAAATGAAATACCCTGGAGTTCACAATCTTAATGTAGTAAAATTGAAATAAACAGTAATTTTAATCAGACTAACTAGCTTAAAAAAATCACTGCAAGTCCAATGAACAAGTTCCCTTGAGAATACCCATATCCTGGCTAAATTAATTATCATAAAGGAAACGTACAAGTGAAATTGTTACAGTATAAGCATTCTTTTAAAAATGAATGCCATCCAATTCTTTTAAAGAATGTTAAAATAATAAAAACAAGAAGCTTGACTTATTGCACAGTTTAAAAGTTCCACAGTTCTATACACTGCAAAAATGAAGGGTCACATCACTGAAAAGCAACCCACAGCATAAGAATAATAAAAGACAGCAAGTTATATTATGATAAACATTTCTCTTTATGTGCTGCATAAAAAAGCGACCCCAGGAGATTCAGAATATTTTTCGTTCTGACTTCAGTAGATGCAATATGCCAAATATCAGAGCTGTTTAAATTATTTTTAAAGAGAAGATAATGTCTTTGCTGCAGGGTTACATTGTTTCCATGTATGCAATTTACTACTGTGCCATTAATTTAAACATCACTCACATTATATCATGCAAACCTGAAAATGAAAAATTTTAAGCACAGTAGACTTGTTTTATGCAATACTATGGGTTTAAAAATTCAATCAATCAAATTTACAGCAACATATACAAACACACACACACACACTTAAGGTAATGCAGCCTAATCTATGGAATCGCTACTGCATCTTCATGTTATATATTTAACTGGAAGTTCTGGGGGAGTTCTTAAATTGTTTGTGAAATATTTTGACTACAAGACAAAGTAACCATCATTAGCCAGTGGAAAAGTAAGCTATAACTATATAGTAGCTTGTATGCTTGTACATAGTGACAAGATGGATCCAAGGTGATTGCAGTAAAATCTCAGATTTATGAACACCTCAGGAATGGAGGTTGTTCATAACTCTGAAACGTTTGTAATGCTGAACAAAACATTATGATTGTCCTTTCAAAAGTTTACAACTGAACATTGACCAAATACAGCTTCGAAACCTTATTATGCAGAAGAAAAATGCTACTTTTAACCATCTTAATTTAAATTAAACAAGCAGCGAAACAGTAATGTACTGTATTTGCTTTTTTTTTTTTTTGTCTTTGCTGCTGCCTGATTGTGTACTTTTATTTCCAAATGAGGTGTGTGGTTGACCAGTCAATTCATAACTTTGGTGTTCATAACTCTGAGGTTCTACTGTCTTTAGTATCTTTTCTTTGTATGTGGACTATCATTGACAAAGCTATCGCTATATAGAATTCATACCAGAATGACCTAATTCCTTCATGAGTTCAGGCTGCAACGAAGTAGCCATGAAAAGTATAAAAAATAGCAATGGTGCTAAAGACATTGATTGTAAAGAAGGTTGAAAAGTAGATTTAATTAAGGTTTAATCTTTGTACATTCATCAGTTTTACTGTACTGATATAAAACAGGTAAAGAACAAACATTTTCCATGGTTTTCTATAAATAATATGGAGGCAACTACCATTACATTACTACCAAGAGGTTCTAGACTTTCATATTTAGATGTCCATCTAGGACAGAAATATTAGAAACTGAGCTTGTTGCTTTCTTTAGTCATATTAAACTCGGCCAACTCAGTGGTAAACTCAGAGTATAAGTCAGTACTGAATTTGGCCCATTATGTTTTAATAGTATAATGGACATGACATAAACACACTAAAACATCATGAGGAAGCTTTATAATGACAAATTCATAAAAAATAAATTATAAGAGGATCTTGAGTGTTCTGCCATAGCAAGTTTTATCATACTTGAAGCCTGTATATTGGGTTAGGGTGGATATGCTACCTATTGAGGATTGGAATAGTTTAGATTAAATAGATTATGAACTGTCAGATACAAGGTCAGCTTGGTAGGCAAAATATCAACACCCACGAATGCTCAGGAGTAGTAAAGCATCTGTAAATGAGATGTCTTTCTTCCCTTTTCCAAGCCCTTCTCCTGAGAAAAACACATCCTTTCCATCCCTGGGTTTTGTTTTTTTTTTTAAATAAATCGAAACAGCCTATAAGTGGAATGTACTCTTTCTCTGGAGGAAGGAGCTAGGATGAGCTCCTGCACCAGTCATCCAAGGTGCCTCTGTCCTGAGAGTAAGAAGTGCTCCCACATATGATCACAGATGATGAAGAGTATTTGGTGAGTTAGAGAGTAAGAAATCTTCTGCCAGATAAGGGCTTCCTCTACTATCTGTAGCTGACAGCCAGTGCTTTCTTCTTACAAAATTGTATGTGTTGTATGTGACTAGAACCAGTAAGTTTGTAAGGGCAAAGAAAACTTCTTTGAGAAAAATACTATCCACACTCCTCCACACGCTCCCCCTCCCTCACTCCAGCACTGCATTTTCCCCTTGCCCTATCCATCATTCTATTAGAATTACACAAAAAGGCAAATAGTGCCTTCCCTTGGGTTATCTTTTAGCCCCAGAGAAGTGGTAGGTTTGACTGTACACCAAAGGATGAAATGGATCTAATTTAGCCACATTCAAGGCAGAAACTTCACAACCCAAACCAGAGTAAATTTTTATCTTAAATTGTGCATCACATAAAAGCAGGAATTTATCATGAAAATGTTTGGGAGATTCCAAACTATATAGCCATACAAATGACAGAAAATGGCAAAATTTTCAAGGTTCTCTTTTACAAGTGATTTCTAGGGATTTGTCATTTTTTATCATCTTCTATTTAGGTTCTAGTCAAATTCAACTCTCTTATACATAGCTCTTTCTGTTTTGGAATGAGAACGATTCGTATGAACATGTTCTCTATATTACTCCACCTCTCTCACAGTCATTTCTTAGGACTGAGAACCAATCCAGAAACATGGTAGATTAGTTAGCCACTTCACTTGTTTACACAGTTTTGAAAATTAACAGATTGTCATTAGAGAATCAGAAACACAGTAATATATATTTGTCCTCCATGCACAGATTTATTTAAATATAAGTTTGTAAATGTAATATAACATAGATTATTTAATATACCCTTTAGATCTTTTTACTGCCTACCTCCGTTGTTAGAACTTTTTACACAAACATAATCTGGTTATATAATGAATGAACATATAGACGGAACTGGATCTATTCCTCTGGTCTTCTACAGCTGTGGCTAAAATATTTTATTTCTTTACTTTTAATACTGAAAGCAGTATGGTAGTCCAGTGGCAGCACAATGTGTTAATGTGAATTCAGAGCATGAGTTGAGTTCAATCCTTTCATAGTGTTACCAGTTGGAAATGTTGAGGGTACAGGACATTTGTTCCTTGAGCAAAAGGAATGTCTTACATCGCTATACCACTGTATCTTCCAGTTGGACAATGACTTCCAAACAAGGGGCATAAGAAAATAAGAGTGCAGGAAGATGAGAGATTAATGTATTACGCAAAAGGCATTTATTCTGTCATTTCTGGCTCACTATTCAGCTTTTCTGATCTACATAACTTTAAACAAAAATGAAATATCTCCATATTTGTGCAGAATAGTGATACATTTGGACCTATAATGAAAGACACAGGAGGCAGGCTTATCATACACGCAGATGAAATAAGAAAGTTATGGCAGGCTGACCAGCATAGTTTCAGTGTAAGCAAAAAAATCCACATACTTGATCTGAAACTGAAGCATGTAGGAGGTGTGTTTATTTACTTTGGATGACAGCATGTGTAAAATGGGTATATTATTAATTCCATACCTCACAGGGGTGTTATGAGAATAAATCTATAAATAATAAGGAGGCAATCAGTTGTTACGTTCATGGAAGCCATACTGACTCTCTACATAGAGAGAGAAGGAAAGGTTTGATTTAAACCAAGTTTGCTAAGACTTTAGTTAATATGGTTACAAGGAAAGAAAGAGAATTACTCTGGTTTTCATTCAACTTATTAACCATCTGGCACTAGCCACTGTCGGAAGACAGGATACTGTCCCTGATGGACCATTGGTCTGAACAAGTATGGCCATTCTTATATTTTTACCTGCTCTTCTATATCCACCTCTTTCACAGAATCAAACTAATCCACCTACCTTCCCTGGATTACAAAGGCATTTAGGTGCTTTAACCCTAGTTCTGCCAAATACTGTATTGAGTCTTTTCATGCTATAACAGCATGGTAAGAGAGGAAAGAAAATCAAACGATTCAGAAAGTGTTATTAACCCATATGATTAAAGGTCTCAGCTAAACCTTGTTCCTGATTGTGATGCTGTATGTACAGTCTAGTACTCATTTTATGATTTTAGGCCACAAAGAGGATGAAAGAGTTACGTGGTAGAGTACCCATCTCTACCGCATATGTCTTGGAGGACAAAGAAGAAGGAAAAGGATATTGTAAACATTTGGATATAGAGAAATAAATATTAATTAATTATAAACACTTAGGCTTCAGAGTGTATTTTCTGGGGGAAGGGGGGTTAAAAATTATTTAGAATACTAGTAATCATGCAAAAATAAAAATAGAAAAGACATCCCACAAATCAAAAGTTTTAAAATAAAACTGTAAGTATTCTAAGAAAAGAAAAGAGGAAGTTAATCCCCAAACTGAATATACAAACTGAAATAATTTGACTTGGATAGATAAATATTGTTTAACTCACAAAAAGTGTAGATGTGGATGTATATTTTAGTAATACTAGCTGCCCACATAATATATGCAAACAGCTCCATCAAAATGCTGGCCACCTCTCGGGTTTACATTGATATGTGAGCTGTATGCAATATGAAATCAGCTGCTTACCTTTGACTCATCTAGTTCAAGTTTCTTCAGAGACTTTCTGACATAATCCACGAAAGAGGAAGATTTGGAGAAAATTTTACCAACATGCCGATCGCTGCAAATGTATTATTGAGGTTATTCTTTTAATTTTCCAACAACACAAAACTTCCGTATTATTGTTTCACTAATCTCAGATCCATTGCAAACATATACAATAGGATATTCTATGAAGTTAGAATAATAATTTATTTAAAATTTACTTTTTCTTTTACCTAAAAATACATCAAAGCAAGCTAATACCAAAGATGTTTTTAGACCAAAAATACTATTTTTGAATACCTGAAATTATGAAAGATGTAAAGGTGACTTTTTTATTTCTATTCCTCTCCTAACATTTTTTAAAATTTTATTGGATGCATTACACAGTGTCCATTGTCAATGCATCACCTGCTAATATTAGCAAGAGTTCAATATTTATGAAAGCAGAACTTCTTCAATGCCAACTATCGATCCAGGACCATATAGTAAATTGTGTGATTCTGATCTGATTTATGCCCTGCAGTTTTATCTCCTAGATTTATGTGTAATGTAAACAAAGATGTATAATGTGATTCTCATTCATATTAGGCAATTTTCCGGATTTCCCATTTCAGGTGCCTCTTGGGAAACTTGACCAATAATTAAATTGGTTCAGGCAAAGTGATAAAGCAATGCACAAAAAGTACCAGAAGGCATACAGAAGATGCAGTCACATTAGCAAATTACAAGTAATCTCTTCTCTTCATTTAAAATACCTTACAAAAAATATCTCAGCATGTTTTGTCAGCCCTCAGTCTGAATTAACTTTCACAGATATCACCTACACAACAGACAGTTCAAAGTCTCACTGACCTTGGCAGTCTCGTGCTGTAAGAAACATATTCTCAAACACATTAGCTACTCACAAATTCTCTCTTTATGCACAAACAAACTTTTCATAAAATATTAGTTAGGTATTGTAACACTGGTAAACCAGGTACTATATTACACCAAGGTCCCCATGCCTCCTCTCGATATTGACAAATTCATAGGCGGAATTGGGCCACCTGTGTGTGCGTGTTAAAATAAGTATTAGAGTTATAAAAGTGTGCTTAATGTTTAGACATTATTAAATGCTTGTAATTTGCTGTATGCATTATTCTCGCTTATAACATCTGTATCCTATATAGTAAGACAGTATTTGAATATTTGCACTGTATGTCTCTGTAACTGTGTACAATCTTACAGCAGCACAGCTGTATCGATACAGCTGATGCTCTCCCATGGACACAACACTGTGCGCACAAGTGCTTATGCTGGCAAAATTTATATCACTCATGGATGTGTTTTTTTCACATTCCTGAGAAACAAAAGTTTTGCCAACATAAGTGCTAGTGTGGACACAGCCTAAGTCACCTTATAGGAAAGGGACTTGAATTTAATGTGAAATGATGGCTTCCAACAGAAAGTGTTAGATCCTGCCCAAAAGAGAAGACCACTCGACACCAGATAAAATAACGTGGAAGATCAAAGGACAAAAGGTTTGTTAATTGGTCTCTCTGCCTCCCTGCTCCCACTCATGAAGAGGAAATGTGCAACTGAATTCTTTCCATCAGCTGACTTGGCATCTTAGAGAAGGGGAAAAGGGAAATCCTTGACAAGGAGAAACTGTATCTTTGTGCTGCTTGGACTCTCAAGGGCAAGGTTTTCTAGTCATAAGGAAGAGGTCCCCAGTGTTTAGTATGGATTACCCAAGGGACATATAGAGCTAACTTATTATAGAAGCTTCTATTATATTTTGAAACTTAAGACTGTATCTGTGACAAGATAGCAAGTGTGAAAAATTGAGACAGGAGTGGGAGGTAATAGTCGCCCATATAAGAAAAAGCCCCAAATATCAGGACTGTCCCTATGAAATTGGGACATCTGGTCACCCTAGTTATGTGTTTCTGTTTACCTGCTTTAACCTTGTAAATAACTATTTCCTAGTCACCAAATCTTTAGATAGTTTATTATAGAGTTGGCTACAAGTATTGTATTTGGTGTGAGATCTAGGGTGCAATTGATCTGAGGTAAGTGACTTGTCCTTTGGTCCTTTTGCGACCAACCTAATATTGTTGTGATTTTTGGTGAAAGGGACCATCAATCACAAAAGCAAGCTTGTCTACGTAACAAGATAAACTGGAGTACCCAAGGGCACTGTCTGTGACTCCATGGTTAGACTATTACAGTACCTGAGGAGCACTTGATGCTTGGTTGGTGAAATTTAAGTAGAGGACTCAGTGCCAATTTGGGGTTTGTGTCCTGCATCTTAACAGTCTGCCCTGAGATTGGTACTCACGCTCTTGAGTCACTGTAAGACAGCTTGACAGTTATATCATCTTAAAAACTATTTTACTGGAATCCCAAAGAAAGCTTATTCTTTTTAACTGAGGGCCTGATTCAAAGGCCACTGAAATTGACAGAAAGACTCTCATTGACTTCACTGGGCTTTTGGTCAGGCTCCAAGTTCTTTGTGTTAATTAGCTTTCAATATTTTTTTTGGGGGGGGAGGGGATTCCTATGACCATACTTTTTATTATTCCAATGCTATAAAATCTTTGTGCAAATGCAGTCTGTAGACTACTTAATGGCTATGCATCTAAAACATTCTTTGGAAAAATATGAATTTAGTTCTTCTGTCCTACCAATCAGAAGCAGCACAGTTGTAACAAGATATATACTTTATACATGAAGCTCTAAAAAGTCAGAATGGGCTCTTAACGACTCAAGGCATCATCATTCATTCTTTTAATTGTCTTAAACTGCTTTTTAAGTGTTATTGGATAAGGAACCTGACATCTTAAAAACTGCTGAAGTGGTCCCACTAGGCTTCACGGAGACGAAGGAAACTCCAGCTACTTCATCCAAACTGGAGACATCTCACATTAAAACTGGGCCTAACACACTTCTCATTTCAAAAGTGCAATCTATTACTTCCCCCACATTACCTTCACTTTAACGTGCACTTGCCTAGCCCATACTTTCAGTTTTTACAACCTTGTACTCATGTTTTTTTCTGCTAAATTGCCTGTGTAGTTTGATCACACATGATGCCATACAAAGGAAGAAATGTTTCTGTTGGGAGATTGCCCACTGGCAGAAAAAAGCTGTGCTTTCACTGTAAATCCCACAGACAATTTGCCACTGGCTCTGTGCATCAACTTTGGCTCTTGGGCTCCTTGCTGCTCTCCTCAATATGCACTGACAGGCATTCAAGTCAGTGGGTGACTCCGAGACCTGTGATGAAGTCGCACACTGAGACAGAGGGGTGCTCTGCAAAATAATCTATATAGGTCAAAGCTGTATTTTGGTGTGCTCACCACATGGAAGAAGACAAGAACACATGGTATGGGTTTAACCAGGCCACAACTTTAGTAGTCCAATTATATCCAAGGTTACCATTGAAATACAGCCCAGTGCAGACACTGGCAGTCCACTGTTCCTTTGCTAATTCTTGAGGATGCACTAACCACAGGGGGAGCCAATCATAACACTAGGAGGTTTTTTGGGTACCCCTATCTGCCCACTAGCATCCCTCTCACTTTTGGGGGCTGAGGAGAGAGGGGATCTTAACCCTCACTCCTCTGTGAGGACTGCTGTAAAGTGCATTGGCAGGATGGTCCCCCCAGGGTATGTTCCAGCCCCTGGTTTGGATGTGTCCCCAAGGGGTTAGACACTTTGCCCCCATCTCGAATGGAGATACTGTTGGAATACCCATTATGTTACCATTCTTTATTGAATCTGAAGCCTAAATCAGCAAGTTCCTGCACTGGGCACATGCCAAAAACTGTGACAACTAAATGACTCTCACATAGGTCCCACTGTGCCCTCTGGGTGGGTGGGGAGGGGGAATCCCAGCCCTCCAGTTGTACAAAAAAACCCAACCCCTAGGTTTTACTGTGAGGAAGATGAAAAACCCAATCAGCCTGAGCCAATCTGATGGTATGGGGAAAAACTCCTTCCCAGTCCCGAAGCAGTGACCTACATAAGAGATAGAGGGTGTGTTGACCACCGGACAGATGGACAAACAGGAAGTAGCCGTGAGTGAAGGGCTACTTTTATTACTCCAAATCTCATGCCAAATTCTGCAAGACCTGCAGCTCATCCTGGAAGTCCTGTGGGGGCCAGAAATCTTGCTGGACCTGTCTACCCTCTCCTTTGTGCCCTCTCCCATCGTGAGAGCTACCAAACTCACCCCTCACAAGGCTTTGGACCGTCAACATTTTAGTGCATTTGTCACAGTTCCCTACATGTACAGTGCCAAGGATAGGGCTAACCCCTCTCCTATGCTGGAAGGGCAAGAGCTCTGTGCAGATGGTATCCTCTGCATATGGATTCAGAGCAAATGACAGAGTCTTGTATTATTACTGACTGCATTCATAATGTAAACATATACAGGCAGCATTTATGGCCTGATTCTGCAGCTCTCATGTTAATAGTTACAATTTTCAGAGTAAGGAAGGCAGAATTAAGCTCAGAGTCTCATACCTTTTGGTGACACTGTAACATTCCTCTATAATAACCTGTAGAACAGCTCGATAAAACAATGATTCTGTAGGGAGCTGTAAAAAGAAAATCAAAGTACAGCAGGAATGGAAAGTTGGCATCAAAATCAAGACCAGAGTACCTACAATGGTGTTGGCTGCCTTACCTGATTACTGGTTTGTATTCTCTCAAACCAGTGTTAATTACCTGGTTGAGAGGACAATTTACTAATTTTCCTGTTTGTAAGTTAAAACGGTTCAGATAGCAACATCACCATAATTGTGAGATAAACACAGGAAACTGAAGAGTTTGACAGGAAGCGGGTAGAGGGATAGGGATTAGAGAAAAAGAAGAGAAGATGGGCCAAATTTTGCTCTTCATTTGTAAACCCAGGGAACTCTATTGCAGTTAATGGAGTTACTCCAAAATTGCATCATCATACTTTACAGCAAAGTCTGGTCAAATGAATAAAAAAAAAAGGCAAAAGGAAAACATACTACCAATGCCATAATGTTCTCTTATTTATAGCTACTTTATCTTGGTTCCCTGAAACACTGATATCCAGGCAGAAAGCACTGCGCTTATAAAAACAGTGGAGTGCATTTAAAACTTCATACCTTTAGGTATGAAAGATGTTTACTTAAGAAAAGCTAATGTTTGTCAGTTAAAAACATAGGGCCAAACGCATCTCCTGTATAAACCCACTGAAGCCAACAGCCTTACAATGAGATAAATTGGCCTATAAATCCAATCTGTTAAATACTTGTACAGTTAGTGTGCATACACAAAAAAATGATAAATTACACAATAATGATTTAAAGTAGTCAGAGAATAAAATTTAGACAGAGATTTAAAAATGAGAGACAGCTAGGTAGAAGCAAGGTGCTACAATAAATCATACAGCAATTCTCAGTCATGATACTTTCCTCTCTCCATATCAGATATGGCAGTAGTACTGAGTGAAAAAGTTACTGGTCACTACACTGAAAAATCAAGAAGACATCTGGGATTTGCCATTTGTATTTCTGATTACATGCTGGTGTATTACTTGTACTATAGTAAAAAAAATATTACATAGCTTCTGGTATTAGGTTACCCAATATCTGTAGACATAATATGTAATCATAAACTAAAGCTAAATAAAAATGCCATTACAAATAAATATTTTTCAGTGAAAAAAGCTACTAAATATGCATGCTTATCCTGGTCTTTGCATTTCATTTTTCAAATACAACCTATCAGTATGTAACTTAACTTAAAATATTATGTTAATTTGATTTCAGGCTTTTGGAGGTTTCTCTGGTTAGACTGGTCCACCAATCATGCTCCTGCACTGAGTTTGCATCTGCTTTCTGAGAAAATGTAGACCCAAGCGTGTGTGCTGGGAGGATAATAGGATTGTCTGGCCAACTACATTGCACAACATGGTTTAGGAGTTTTGTCTGCAGTTTGCTGTATCAGATTCAGGAAGATAATCAAGTACCAGGCTAGGCTTCTGGTGGGGCAAAACATTGTTAATTTCCTCTAGTTACTAACCAAATTTTAACCATGAGATGTGATGCCAGACAGCCATGTATGTTTTAATTATTTATATTAAAATTAAAGAATTAAATATTCTTAAAATACAGGGGACTATTTTACACTGTCATTTTTGTTGCAGTAACAGGAGTTAATTTCCTACTGTTCAACTTGTTTTAACAGTTAGATGTACATAAAGTTCCACTCCTCTTTTATTAAAATCTATTTTAATAAAAAATTGAAGAATAACTTTTTTTCAGAGTTCCCCATACTAATATGAACAATATTTTGGCCATTTCAGATTATTTCCTTTTGGACAAGTTTTTGCCTCAAAAAACACCACAAGTGGCATTATTGTTGGAAATCTCTGCAGAAATTACCAAAATTTAATGAGTTGGGAAGAGCCTGAAATAACTCCTTCCTGCTAGTGAGATGTTACTACACCCAAAAACATTGTGGTTCCTCAGAATAAAGAGGTCAGTGAATCTTCTAAAGATGAGCTGCATTGGGCCAGGAGCCTCTGTTGGACCAGTTTGTGTAAGAAAGCAGCCAAAGTTTGGAAGGGTAAGTTTACACTTTAATTTTTTAAAGATGCACTTTTGGATTTAGTGAAGTTTATTAACCTGCATGATTAAGCACAAAAATAGCTTACAATTAAAATAAGATATTTTCACCATATTAGAATTGTACTTTCCCTAAAATATGTGTTAGCTGACTCTTAACTGTCTGAAGAAAATAGATTCTTTAGCATCACTATGTGCAGACAAGGCAATAAAAATGCAATTTTGTCATGCTGAAACATGATATCAATCTGGCTTTGATTTATATTCTGTTAATTGTAGTGTTTTAGAAACCAGTAAGTTGCAAGTTCAGGAGAAGGTCATGTATTAAAAGTATTCAAAAAGAGAAAACAGTTTTGTCATTAGAAGGGTTAAAATAAACATTACTTACCACTTGGCTGACTGCAACTCGTTCCAAAGCCTTTAAAAGTGAAGAAATTAAACTGCTATGTTTATTCTTTATCAGGACATTTTATAAATGTGTTGTATAAAGGCTGGTGGGAAAGACATTTTATAAGATTAATTATGTGATATAACATGAGTGTGTACACTTAAGAGTGTTAAAACCACTAGGGGTTGTTAATCAGTTCACTTCTGTTATTTAGGGTTTATTTATAGGACAAGCAATGATAACGAAATGTATACATATATATATGTATCCTCTTCAATTTTTAAAAGCACTAAGAAAAAAGAAATTTAATTTTTCTTGGCTATATTCTTTTACAAGTATAAGCATAAAAACAGCTCACTTTAGATACTATACTGTATTTTAAATAATCTTTTAATTTAATGCACAATACATTAAAATATCTTGTCTCTAGTGACTGCACAAATGTTCATTTTCAACTTGTAGTACTTAAAGTGAAACAAAATAAAAACTCTAGAGTTGCTATTTAAAATGACACACAGATCCTGTAAAACAGAGTTTTCAGCCCATGAATCCCGATGGTGTGAGAGTATTTGATTTTTATGATCCAAAGAATTAAGAAAAAAATGAAACGAGTGGAAGATTTTTCTACAGTTGGAAAGATATTGTACTTATAGGAATTACAGCCAAAGAACATTCTCTGTGCAAAGATAAATATGCAGTGAACACATTCTGTGGCACTACCACAATATAATAAATACCTCACAGCTTACTTCTGATACCATCCCTACCCCGCAAATCCCCAGCAGTTCCTCTCTATCACCCACTCTTTTCTTGTCCCAGAGCTCACTATGCTGTCAATCTGCACCCTGACTTTCCTTCAGCTGTGCTTCAAGTAGCTGTAGTTCTCCCTTCCCATTCCTTTTAGAGCGTAACAGGTGTGATTTACACTACATAAAATCTACTGCCGCCCCTTTACTGGCAATGAAATCAATGGCTATTGCAGCTATGTCCTGTGGTCACTGCTGACCTCTGCCCTACTCCAGAAGTCTCTCCTCCTGCTGCATGGCAGCCTACAAGTCTTGGTGTCACCCTTAGAGGTGAATGAGAACCCCAGCTAGAAAGGAGGGCAGTGTTACTGTTTGTGTTGCTGTTGCATGATTCCCCTTGTAATGATGAGGTGGATTGTGGCAGACACTGGGATGGGTTTTACTGATAGCTACTCCTGTAACTCACTGTCTCTATTACTAACAGCGAGCTGGTGAACACCGATGACCAGCATCAGCTGCTCTTCATGCAAATATGCCAATGGAATAGCATCAAGTGCTGTTTAGACACAGTTCAGCTAAAGACAGTTGTTTAGCATGCTGGCACAGACCAGTGAGTGCTCTGGATGTGGATGTGAGCTCTCTAAGCCAATCCCTATGGTGCCTGTGGCCTCCTGTAGTTCAGCAAATGGGAATTGCCATGCAAGTAACAATGGTGGGATTGTTCTCAATACACTGCAAGCTCCCAGAGAAGCCTAGCTGGGTCACTCCTGACAGAGGGAGTAGTGCTCTAACTGCTCTGTCTGCCCCTTCCCTGAGCCTAATGGGATGAAACAACAAGCCCTCACCACACACGTTCTTGAGAGAGCCTCTGGCGCAGGGATAGCACCTATGGGCAGAGGAGAACTGCTTGGAATCCACCTTTCTAATAACTTCAAGAGGAAGTTTGGAAAGGGGAACATGATGTTCTTTCTTCTGTGAACTAAGTACACCGGGTGCAGAAAGTATATAATTACTGTGTGTGGCCAAAGGCGTCTCCAGCTGAAATATATTACTGTCAAATGGCAGATTGAGCTTACTTGTCTCTCATTAAATAAGGCCTAGCCTATACTAGAAAATTAGGTACACTTAACTACATCGGTAAGGGGTGTGAAAAATCCACACCCTGAGTGTTATAGGGAAGTCGACCTAAGACTCCATGTAGCCAGTGCTAGGTCAATCTAGCTCACTGGCTCTTGGAAAAGTGCATTTCCAATGCTGACACAAGAATCCCTCTCATTGGAATACGTAGTGTCTATGCTGAAGCAGTAAAGTGGCTCAGCTGTGCCACTGTAGCGTTTTAAGTGAAGACGAGCCCTTAGAAAGAGTGGGAAATGGAAATTTTATAAGGAAATGAAGGAGGCAATCTGACAATTGATCTAGGATATAATAGATAAGTTACTGGGACAATAGAAGATGGCAAAAACATTTTGTTAGGGCTTACTGATGATTTAGGGTATGGAGATTCTAGAATTTACATTTTGGTCTATGTCCTTAACCAGTTGCAATGTTTCATGCAGTTTGTTGAGGATGTGATGTTTGGGGGCGAGAGCATCCTGTCTAATTGTCCTGACGTTTAAGTCTGAAGATCTCTAAGGTTAGTTCTGATCTCTTTAACCATGACATATGGGACTCAGTTGATTTTTGGCTGGGATTTGTGTGAGTGAGAAGCTGAAGTCGAGGCTAACAGCATCTACTGTGGTAGGTCCTAGCAAAAGGGATTAAAAATCAATGGAGATTAGAGGTGGTGGTTTCCTATTGCCACAGTAGTTGAAGATTTGGGGTCATGCCCTTATCCTCAATTTAAGCACCAATCCATCATCCTGTGCTGATGTAATATGAGTGTACAGTCTCTTGGTCAATGTTCGATGATTTCCTGGTTTAAAGGCTTCTATAGGTGTGTAGGCCCACTCTGGTTTTGGGATTAGACAAGCCTGTTTATGGTTTTGTACGGTTAGGACATTGAGTGATATGAACAGGGAATGTTTGGGGGAAGTCAGTGATGGTAGAAGAAATGCCATCCCCTTTAAACCACTGCCATGAGCTGTTGCCCTAACAGATTACTTTGTTTAAATTCAGGTGCACAAAATTGTGACCTCTTTGGCCACTTTTAAAATAATTTTTTGTCTATCCTCATTGTTTCCTGCCCTCAGCAAGTATAAAACGTGTAAAGTTGGAAGGTTAATACAATTTTTTTTACCTATAATTTATCATGCTTACAACATTAATAATGTTATTCTGTAGAGTCTGGGATTTAAGTCATAGCTCTAGGATTACGAGCCAAAAACAATGAATTCTATAACATCTGGATAAAGCTTCCAGTAGGGAAAAAAAAGGAAGAAAAAGAAAAAAGAACCATACTAAGCAAGCTGACATTCTGGCATTGCGACCACAGCACCAGCCCTCTTCCTTTAAATATCGGCACATGGGAAACCCCCACAATCCCAGAGAGCAATCTGCAAATGAGAGAAAAATAGTGTGTTACTTTATTAAATTCTTCTTCTCTTCAGGTAAATCATCTATTGAGAAAGACAAACAGTAGTTAGAGCATAGGAGCAGAGCTGTTTAACTGTTATTCCTGTCCAATAACAGAAAACATAGTAGTGTTATGAAAAAGGTATTTCTCAACAACAGATGTTTTTGCTTTAGGCTCTATTTTTTAAATCTTCATATTTTCCAAGGTTATTCCTCCAAGACCTAACCAAGTGAATTGTGTACAAAATCTGTTTTCTTTCTTTCTTTCTTTCTTTCTTTCTTTCTTTCTTTCTTTCTTTCTTTCTTTCTTTCTTTCTTTCTTTCTTTCTTTCTTTTCTAATGTTCTTTAGAGATGACAAAAGAGTTTGCAATTAATGTTGGCAACCAACACATTGACATTCATCCCAAGATGCTGAGCTGGGCAGCTTGTCAATATAACAGGACGTATGTATCATTTACTGCTGGGCTTTTCTTTTACAGTAAACAATTTTTAAATAGTATTTTGGCAACTCATTACAGAAGATGTGTTTGTTTACTAAAGTGCTGAAGGTCTGTTTTGTTGTTAGCCATTATGTTTGTTTTCCAGAAAGGACCAGCTGCAAAGGCTCTTGCTGCTTCTTCAAAACACTAAAGCATTTACACATCGCAGACTGTGACTGAGTTTGGTTTAGTCTCATTAACGTTTCAAGTGACAACAAAGCTCCTAAATTAATGCTTAATCCTAATGCATCACTGGGATAGCTAAACTGGCAACATTATGAATGTTCATACTACCCGTGTGTATGGAAAGTTCTTCTAAGTTTTCTTTAAAAAACACTTTGATGTCAGCTGACTGTTTAAATCATTCTGAATGTGATTTTAATACTTAAAAATGAAAACAACTTGGATGTAATTTTGGCATTTCAACTTAGAAAGATGGCTCTGAAATATTTTAAGATTAATCAAGCAGATGAGGTTAAAAAGAGGACAGTGGAAATACAAGAGTCCTCAGATTTATAAAAAGTTACATGCATTCAAAGAATGGGATTACAAACCTGCATGCAGAACTCTTTTCAAAGGCCTAGCAGACAGAAAAAGGAGACCAAAATTGATAAAGGATAAAAAGACCAGACCAGTGGACTAACAGTGGGAGCTCCAAGCATTAGAGAATGAGACTAGAGAAGGGCAACTAAGAGAAAAAAAAGAGGAAGCTGATCCTAAAACATCAAGATTATCTTTGAGGAAAAAAGGCCAACAGAAGCCTTTGGCCTACAAGAGTATGTCTACAGTGAATTGGGAGGTGTGGGTAGACAGACTTGTGCCAGCCCTGCTCAAGCTAACATGCTAAAAATAGCAGTGTGGCGGCAGCTCAGGCTCACCACCTGAGCTCAGAGCCCAGCATGTCAGTTGGGCTTGGACTTAGGTGGCTAGCTTAAGCCCCTAGTGGTGCTGCAATGTTCACACTGCTATTTTTAGCATGCTAGCTTGAGTAGAGCTGGCAGGAGTCTGTTTACTCATGCTAGGAATCACACCTCGCAACTGCAGTAAAGATATACCCAATGGAGTACAGTAAAAGGGGAGAGAATAGTAGAGTTATGTTTAAGGTAATTTATCTGATCCCTATTGATGATCTTTGTTTGCAGTCCTGGTCAGTGATCCTATTTAGATTTCTAATATGATTTACTGTCAGAATATCAGCAAAGGTGTAATCTGTTGTGACATATATATTTCCTTGAATTTGTCACTATTGAGTACAGTATCTATCATATTGATCCCCTCCCAAATTCTGCATTTTGTGAATTACTTTAAGTGAAGGGAACTGTTAATGTGTGATTTTATATTGGAGGTAAAATTAGGATGTGATTTTATGAATGTATTAACTTTAGTCACTATACCCAATATCCTACTTAGCTTTACAGAAGCATGGTCTAATGATTAAAGCACCTCTCTCTGAATCAGGAGATCAAGACTCCACTCCCTGCTGACTCACAAGACTGACTGAGTGGCTTTGGTTAAGCCATTTAACCAAAGAAACTTAAAAAGATTTGAGGGCCATGTTGGGTGATCAGCTGAACATGAGCTTCTAGTGTGATGTTGTGGCTGAAAGGGCTAATGCAATCCTTGGCTGTATAAACAGGGGAATCTCGAGTACAAGTAGAGAGGTTACTTTATGTCTGTATTTGGCATGTGCAAACACTGCTAGAATAGTGTCCAGGTCTGGCAGTCACAATTCGGAAAAGATGTTGATAAATTGGAAATGGTTTAGAGAAGAGCCATGAGAATGGTTAAAGGATTAGAAGACCTGTCATACTGTAGATTCAAGAAGCTCAATCTATTTAGCATAACAAAAAGAGATGGTTAAGTGATGATTGAATAAAGTCTGTTAAGTACCTGTATGGAGAACAAATATTTAATAATGGGCTCTTCGGCCTAGTAAAGAATGGTGTAACATGATCCAATAGCTGGATACTGAAATTCACACTGGAAATAAGGCACACATCTTTTAACAGTGAGAGTAATTAACCATTGGAACAATTTACCAAGAATTGTGCTGGATTCTCCATCACTGACCATTTTTAAACCACGATTGGATGTTTTTCTAAAAGGTACGCTCTAAGAGTTATTTTGGGGAAGTTCAATGGGCTGTGTTACATAGGAGATCAGACTAGATGATCACAATCGTCCCTTCTGGCCTTGGAATCTATGCATCTATAATGCAGAGATAATATTATTGATTTGTACTGTTTTAATTAATTTAATAATTAATATTACCTATCACACAAAAGTGCTCTGTGACTTCATTCATTAGTGTACATACTGCGCTTTGAAATTGTCTGATAGATTATGTCATAAAATATGCAGTCTTATTACCATAACATAAAATTCTATGAAGACATATACGGGTGTGTCGATAGATAGATAGATACACACACTCTGGAACAGAATGGATCTACGTGCTGGATATACATGGGTAAGATTGGGAATTATCCTGAAGTTTAGGACCTTATGGAAAGGTATGCTTGATTACTGGGCTGACTGAATTTACCATGACAAAATGAAGGTGCATGTTTGAGAGACTATGTCTCTAGGATCCTAGAAAGTATTTACAAAAACAGTTGTATGACAATATTATATATAAAATATATCAGGCCAGCTTAATCGCTGCTGTAACTATTGGCTACATCAGAGAAAAATTTGGAAGATTATATTATAAAGTGATGGTTAATAAGATTCTGTGAATTACATTTATGCAAAGAAAACGACTTATGATTTTGTTGTTGGTTATGCAATAAATATTTCAAACAAAAATTGGCAAGCTCTGAAAAGAAATAGCAGGTTTTAATTATGAAATTTTTATTTTCTCCTCTACTCAGTGAGTGTCTTGTCATTATCCCACATCCAGGGAAACTCATCCCCAATACAAGTGAAAAATGCTATAACCTTAGCTAGGCTAACATTTATGCACTGATAAATTAATCTGAACCATTTCTATTTTCTCTGACCAAAATAATTAGTAAGTGCTGTCACCACTCTGTCACATTTCTGTGCTGTCACATACTGAAATGAGCAGTGAGGAAAAATAATGCTCTAATACAGAACTTTCTTCTGGACTTCCCAATATAATTTATTTCGCCACTATATTTAGAATGTAAACTCCTTGGGTCCGGTTTTATGTGCTTTCTCCCATGTTTTCTTGTACACTCCCCAGCATACTGTGGGTGTTTAAAACAACAATTCAGTAGATAGATAAGTCTGTATGAAGCATATATTTTTATGGGCCACATATTTAAAACCTGACACCCTTTTTGTGCCTGCCATTATTTGTAGGCAATAGTAACATTATGTGATGTGTAATTACCTGATTGCTCACAGATGAGATATCTAACTGGCATTATTTTTGCTCTCAAAACTGCAGGACGAAGAAAGGAGATTCTGACGTAAAAGTCATGTTTACAGTTATTTTAAAAATCACTTTGGGTTTCTTTTAAATATTTTGCAGTGAAATGTCCTTTACAAGAAGGATAATTATAGTTTGAATCTGTATGTCTGGTCACTAAGAATAAAGAAGTTTGAATCATAACTGTTTTAACAGAATCCTGAAGTGGGAGTTCCATAAACATTGAAATATAGACACTGAAAACATTCAGGAATACTTTATGGATACATTATGAAAGATTGTGTAGCAAATCATTGTATAGCATATGACTTTGAAAGAGACAGACAGTCTATTGTATATGAAGCAACTAACAAGACATCTTACCATTCATTATAGGGATCAATCAGGCAGAGCTTTTCTCTATATACAACTTCTCACAAATTGAGTAATTCTAGGTAATGGAATGAAGCACATAATAAGAGCTGAAGTGTTGTATAACCCTATTCACTGTTAATGCAGTAGATATATCGTGACATGTAGGCTAATGGCTTACAAAGATCCCACAGCACATGTGTAGCCGAAGGAATAGCCACAAAGAGCATACAAGAAAAAGCTGCTATCAAAAGAGCTAATATTCAGGCTGAATTCTATTCTATTCTATTGAGGTTTATAGGCTCTTCATAGGACACTGCATTTCTAATACTACTTAATATACAGAGGAAGAGAACATATGAGGTATGACAGAACTGAAGCTATGCCATCCCACGAGTACAAGTCTCCTAATTCTGGAAGGCAACTGAGCACATGCTTTAAATCCCACTGATTTTAATGGGCCTTAAGCATGTGCCTAAATGCTTTGCTGAATGGAATAGTTTGGTAAATCATGACCCAAGCAAATAAAATTAAGGGATGTTCGACTGGCTCCAAGATGCATAAATGGTCTGACAACAAAAATAAAGGCATTGATTATGCAAAAATGCACAAGGCCACAGCAGGAAAAGCATTCTGATGTACTGTGATGAAAACAATCCCCTCCTCTAGACAAAGAGCACAAGTCCTACTTTTAAATCCAGACAAAGGGAGGTAACATCGGTGGGTTTGTGGACTACTTTTTTGTTTTCTAAAAGCAGTTATTTGAATTAGCTACTTCTCCATTCTGTTTGTAACTAGATACCACACACAAGGGGAGGAGGGGAAACTATCATCAACTGAACATGGGAAAAAGACTAACAGTTTTGAATGAATGAATTTCTTCCAAATATGTTGAATTATGTCTTTCTATTTCTACTGGGAAACGAACTACTAGTTATGTACTTTTAATATTATTGCATTTGGATTACTTTCTAATGCATTAATTTACTCTTGAAGGTTGTGTGTTTACTGTTATCTGATCTTGATTTTGTAATCCTGATTTTATGGTCTTCTAGAGACTGACAATCTGTTTTTAACTACTATTCTGTAAAGTTCTGCATAGAGATTTTAGCTCCAACTACTTTGCCTACATTTTTGTAGCATTGCAACTACCTTAGCACTTATATTTGGAATGTCCATTTTATATTCTATTTCAGTGTAATTTGCAGTTGGTGGTATTCTTTTCCTTTACTTAATTGTTCCCAGTGGGGAAAAGGGAAGATGCAAGTGGATGTTTGATCTATATAAAATGTCGTTGATGATTTGATTAAGCAAGAAGTATTATCCAGAAAAAAATATACTTTGGGATTTTTGTCAACTACCCCCATTCTCATAATAAATGTTAATTCTTTCAGTATATTGAAATGGGGGAAAAGAGCTTCACACTCATCCTTGTCAAGCTCTTCATTCTACTGCATAGCTCTCTCAACATAAGAGTTGTATAGCTAACCAAAACAAATATGTGTGGATAAAAAACAGTGCAACTTATATTACGTAGCCAGGGTGTTGAACACTAAACATATCCTATTCAGTGCCTCTTTTGGTGCTTATAAAAAAAAATATTTGGCAGTGCGTATAAGAGCTAAAGATTTTATTGGGTTGGGGAATCCTGCATAGCCTTTTCTTGTATTTGCTATTCCACTCATATGTGTGAAATAGGCCACAAAAAAAAAGTGTGATACCCCTCTTCTTTAGTATGGTCATTTTTACCCAGTACAATGTATTGCATCAAATGTATAGGAAAACAGTGGGCCTCGCTCTTCTATGTTGCAAGCTGTACCTTGTATAGACTTTTATATCTGTGAAGAGTAGAGTAAAATACCACCATTCTAGTGTGGTAACATTTTAAATTCACTTTGAACAGACATAAATGACTTTGAAAGGTGCAAAGCAGGGAAGAATCAAGGCCAATATGTTTTATTCCTGTAGCTCAGAAAGTTCCAGAGTGTATTGCAGTTTCTTGTTTATTTCCTGTCCCAGTGTTTTTGAAGACTTGTTTGCATTCATTAAAAGGCTTTCTTTCTATTTCCCAGTAATTCTCAAGTGTTATGCACAGAAATACAATCACATGGTTTCCTTTGCACCTTCTGAAACAGAATGGTTTATTACCAGGCAAATAGCACCTAATGCAGGCATTTTTTTTACGAAAATTTTCTTAGAGTCATTCTAATTTAGTTAACACTAACTATTACTCACTGTAGCAAACACAATTCATACGGGATGGCAAGACAATGACTATCCAAATCACCAATGGATTATTAAACAGTACAAATCAGATTTCTTGTTTTACGGTTTTCAATAACATGCAGATGATTTATAAATTCTGGTTTGGAAAACTGTTTTTTTTTTCAGATCTATAACGACAGTCAACACAATCAGTTATTACACTATGCAAAGAACTATAAAACTAGAGGCTATTTGTTTCCTTCAAATGGTTGATGGCCTTTTTCTGCACGTCTTATTTTTTAAGACGTTAAGCTATTCAAATACATACATAACTAAAAATGGATGGAGGTGAACTGTGATTTATTTTCTAGTGACTGAGTCCATCAGTTTGTATATAGTATGCGGCAAACAGAAGGTAGAAATAACCTTTTAATGTACAGGCCGAACTGCCAACTCTACTCAGGATTGCATTTTGTTTCAGAAATTATACTCTCCAAAGGAAAACAACTGTCATTTATATCATTTTTAACCTTTACCTTGGCTGAGGCAATTTGTTACTGAAGTGTTGTGAAATATCAGTCTCTTAAAGTGTTTCTGCATGAGTATAACTTGAAGAGAAAGAAAGCTCCTTCTAATTTAGTACTGACATAACCATACGACTACTAAACCGAGAGCTTGTATAGTCTGAAAGCATTTTAATAGCTTTTAAAGTGACACTGACACTTTGAACTTGGCTTTCTTACCAAGATCACCATTGAAATGTAATAAACCTGAAATCTGATTCCAAATTGGATTGATCTTTCTCCATTTTTGCCACTTGTTTTTATACTGGTCTTGCTATAATAGAGTCAGTGTTGTTGATTGGTACCTCTTGCTACTATCTAGTTCATATGGACCAACACGGCGACACCATCTACTCTGTTCTGTACACTTATGAGCACCTTTCCTCTTCCAGTGCTTAAGAAACAGCATTTGCTAATACTGAAAGGCTGCTGTAACTTTATAAATGTACAATACAACAAATATTAACCAATGCCCAACGTTACTTTTATGCAATATTGTTTAACATATTTTGTGTGTGTTCATTGTTATTCCTGAAGAGAGACATGTTTCCTTTTTCTATTTTGATGTTATACATATATTACAAAACCCATACCTCGTACCTCCTTTTTTTTTGTTTGGCGGTCAAGTGCCAAACATTTCCTTTTAATGTTTCAGTTTTCACTACATTCTGTCTGCCCCGAAAGTCCAAATTCTCTGTTTGTACTTTCAAATATATTTATTGAATCTAAATCCCTGACTTACCCTTCTATTTCAGTCTAGATTCAGAGCGAAAGCTGGAAACATAAGAACCTCAGACTCTTGGATCAGATCCTTTAAGTTCATGGAACTACACAAATTTACATCAGCTGTGGTTCTAGCACCTTAGTGGTTACTTGTAACAATGTTGGGCACATGATTTACAGATAGAATGTGATTTTCTGAGTTAACAATGTCCCTTTAAACAGCAAGAATCCAAATACCAACATTATTTTTGAGGCAACAAATAGAACTTAAGTGTCTCCGCCACCATCCACATTAACAGACACGTGCACACTGAGACCGTCTGAACCTCTTTGGCCTGATTTATATAACTAAAAAGTCATAGTGAAATAATAAATTAAGTTAAGGTAAGACCAAAATCATCACATAAACGTGTGTTGCTAAATAACTAAATATTATTAGTAATCACAAATGAGCAGCAGATATTGACAAATAAAATTCCTATTGAACTTGTTGACAAAACTATACTGGGGGTCTGGATATTAAAACAGAAAGTCCTAAAAAAAGATATTTAGGTACTGTTTTGTTTTCGTCAAAAGTCAGAGAAGTCTGACTTAGAGTCAGAGTCATCTTGCAAGACAGCGCTCTCTACCATTGTTTATATACAATATTATATTATTTGAGATGAGTTAGGAGAGGGTAGGGAGGTATCTTTAAAAGAATTCTTTGAAACGGATGTTTTCATTTCCTCACGTACAAAGAATACAAAACCTTGAGTTCAGTTACTTCTTAATTTTGTTTACATTTCAACTGCATGTTTTTACTGCACGAATCCAATGTATATGAGCATTTACAATCCCTTTCTTTAGTCACAAAAATAATGAGGTGCAAATAAAAGCAAAAAAAAAAAAAAAGAATCAAGAATATTTTAAGGCTCCATTTCTAACCACTTCTGGACTGCTACAGAATATCCCAAGGCAAAAATAAAATCAGTGCCAAGCCTGCAGAAAACACACAACTGACTGAAGATCAGATACAGCTGTCAGCGTGAGGTAATTGTACAAGAACAGCCAAGCACATAGAAAAAGCTCCGTATTAATCACGTACTTATTGGCAGGGATTGCTTTGGGATTCTGGCCAAAGTCAAATAGTGAAGAGTAACATGATATAGCACCTAAAGCTTGTACACAGCTGAATCCACAAAGCTGGCACCAAGATCTGCTCATCAGCTATTTAATTACAAAGACCAATACCTGGGAGGTAACCACCATAAAAATCATTTTCGAGCTTGGGTGGTTCATGACATATTAGTGGTAAAGATAAAGCCAGTCATAACAGATGAGGTGAAAATTAAACAAATCTATTCCTTCATTCCTGTTTTAATTTTTAAAATTGTTAGAAAAGAAGCAAAAGTGTATAGCAAATGACCAATTTCATTACTATCATGTAATAAATTGTGATCTAAAGAGTCTTGATAGTGTTTCCTTCTGTGTAACCTGAGCTTTACTTTCTTTGAAGAAATATGGTCAGCATTCCTAGAAGTATATGATTAAAATACTCTACAGAAATAACTGCAGCATGAGTCATATGACAATTGTACATGGTATTATTTTGTTTTTCTCCCCCTCCCTCATTCTTCTCTTTCCTTCTGTCCTGTTCTTGTTACTTAGATTCTTTTTGATATTTCTGATTAAAATGTTTTCTGTATACAAAGTGAATTTATATATATAAAATAAAGAAAATGGGATGAAAAAACACCAGAGAAAGTGCTAAGTGAAGGCATGATAACACAAAATCATCAGTTTTTATTATATATATTAAAATAGAGTCTACAGGCCCCAATTAAGATTGGCTCTGTACAACCGTATTGTGAAATATAGTCCCTGCCTGACTCAGGAGCTTACAATCCAAATAGACAAGACAGAAAAAAGGTGGTGTGGGGGGGAGGGCGGCACAAAGTCAATGAAAGATTAATTGACTTGCCCAGGGTCATATAGCAGCTCAATGACAGAGGAGGAAATAGAAACCTGGTCTACTGAATTCCACTCCAGTGCTCAATCCATTGAAACATGCTACCTCCCCAGCAAGTATTGCCTCAGTCAACAAGCATTTTTGAATCTGTATTTATCACCCAATATTACTGGAAGAGAAATATGAATTGTGTCTCGCATACACGACATCGTAGAAATGGGTGATCTTACTATACTGCAAATTGTACTTCCCCAGGTACAGAGGTGAACAGAGACAACATTCACTCATTGCTTTAATCTTCAAACCAAGCAGTAATAAATCAAAGTTATCAACCAATGAACAAATATAGGAAATGTTACCAAAAGGAAATGGGATTAAGTATTTGTAATAAGAGAGATTAATAAGGTTAGAACTCAAATTCTTCACTAAAGTTATATAAAAACATTTCTTTTAGAACTGTGACCTAAATTATTACTAGCCAGATTTTACCTAAAACTAACCCTTCTTAATCCTGGTGCACACTGATATAACTCCAACAACTATATTATTTCTTAACATTAACTGGAAACTCCTACAACTGTTAGTTCTGACATAGCCACATATACTGAGTATTAAAAAAGCTTCACTTATATGAAGATTTATTAAATGCTAGTATATTTCCAAACATCCTAAATGCAAAAACATTCACTAGTAAAGACAGTATTATACTCTGAACCTGAAATTGCAAATCAGATACTAAAAATTAAAGAGAGACTGGTCAGTGAAAAACAATTCAGTAGCTTCAACGAGAGTCAAAGACACACAGATTTTTCCCTACTTTAAAAAAAAAGAAAAAAAGAGAGAGAGAGAGGGAGAAAGGGGGAAAAAAAGCTGGACACCAACTACAGCTTGTGCCAAATCCCCTTCTCATAACGAATGGAATTATTAAATGACAAATAAATAAGAAGCAAAGAATACAAAAACAGAAACTGTCCTAAAATATATAGTTTGAGAATACTACACGATATTTTTATATGACCTCCTTACGGTGTAATAAAATATTTTTGAAAAGTATTTTTCATTTATAAAGTGATTTTCTTCTCATAGCATTGACAAATGTTAATGAGTTAAAACCTCACAGCACGCCATGCTATATATACCCAACATCACACAAATCCTGTTTGGCAGAGATACGATTAGAACTAAAACCTCATGATGCCCAATGTATTTTTCTAAGTTATCTATCGATACGATATACTATCAAACCCCCAGTCACTGAAGGTGTCTAGCTAACAGTTCTGCGCTTCAGCTGCAGACCAGCTCCATTATAACAATGACAGATTTTTGCTAACTGTCTAAAATTGGTTAAAATATAAAGTAAGTTATGTAAGACATTTAATTTCAATAAAAATATTTTTAAAATCTGGAATACTATGATTTGAAGAAAGCATTTAGGATTAATCATTTGAATATACTGTACAGTCATCCAACAGGCAGAAGTAGAGTGACCAGATGTCCTGATTTTATAGGGACAGTCTCGATATTTGGGGCTTTGTCTTATATAGGTGCCTATTACCCCTCACCCCGTCCTGATTTTTCACACTTGCTATCTGGTCAGTCTAAGCAGAATACCAATTATTCAATTACTTCTCCTTAAGAAAAGAGCACTGTCACATTATCTCGGCTTGTAGTAAATTTGCACTTCAAACTCTGTAACAAGCCGTATGCTTTGTCTGCAGAGAAAAGCTCTGCACGTTCAGCTGGACATAGGATTCTTCTTCACTTACTTCCTAAACACTTCCAAAGTGCAGCTGTGTTGCCATTAACCAGAGGATGTTTTCCAAACCAGAGGTGGATGACTTTCAATGGCAGAAGAAGTGACTCCTGTACAGTATGACAGATCCTGCTACTTTTATTGCAACAGAATTCCTACTGAAGAAGCTAATAATCGTTTTTTGTTTTTGTTTTTTTTTTGGGGGGGGGTGTTTTGGTAGCAGTCACAATTGGCTGGGTACTATACAAATAAATAATATATAAATGATGTCCCTGCCTGAAAAACATACACTAAAACAGACAAACATATGAAAGATAAGGGAAATAGGTACATAACAAGCAATGTTTAGTGTAAAGAGCGACCATACTTATATGACACTTTTTTCTAATTGTATGCTGGTGGCACGGTCCAGCCAGCGGCGTTGCAACCGTTCCTCAGGCCCAGGCTCCAAGGCAGGCCACAGAGCCCTCGTTGAGGGGAATAAACTTCTTGGTTAGCAGTCTTTGGCCCAGCCCTAGGCAGGGCAGGCTCCTCTGGCAGCCTATTGCTCTCTTGCCCCCCCGTAGGGCCGGGCTGGTAATGGGTCCGCAGCCCAGTAGTCTATTGCCCCCGGCCCTCCGACAGGGCGGGGCAAGGAATGGAGTCTTTAGCCCCTGGCTTGCAGGTGGGGCTTGAGAGCAGTCTGGTGCCCCTGGCCCTCACACAGGCCTTACAGTTTGGTGGGGCTCACCAACGCGGTGTTCTCCGGTCAGGAGTGCAGAGGATGGCAAGCTCTCCCTGGGTGGTTAGGGAAGGCGGGAGGGGGAGCAGGCCCCCCCGACTCCACTGTGTCCCAGCCCAGGGCCCTATCAGTGGCAAAGGTGGGCTGCCACTGTGTCAGCAGGGTTCTGGCCGCAACACACTGACCGGGGTTCGGCTCCCGACTCAGCCACTGGTTGTGGCCTCCCTGGGCCACTTCCTCCCACCCAATCCCAGGGTTCCCGAATCCACGTCAGGGCCTCTGGGTCGCGGGGGGAGGCGGTGAGCGGGCGTCCAGCTAATCCCTCTCTGTCAACGGGTGGCGGATCTGGGAACTCCCGAGGGCCATCTGCCAAAGGTAGCTCCTCCAGGTCACAGGGCCCCAGGGGTTCCTCCGATCTGCCAGGGTCTGTCCACGGTGATGGGTTCTCCCCACCGGGCAGCTCCTCCAGGTCAGGGCCGGCATCCAGCGGTTTTTCCCACCCAGCAGGCTTGGGTAGCTGTGCCCAGCTACTGTGGTCTGGCAGGCCCACCCCATCACTCGAGCCTGGCGGCCCCCTCCCGTCCCTTGGGTGAGGCAGCCCCCCCCAGTCACTCGGGCCTGGCAAGTCAGGCAGGTCCTGCAGGCTCTGGTCGGCAGGGCAGCTGTGCCAAATAGTTTCTGGCTCTGGCTCAGGCCTAGGCCACTGCCTCCGGGGAGACACATCTGCCTCCGGCGGCAGCTGCTCCCAGACCAAGCTGCTGGGCCTCTCTTTTATACTTCTTTCCCTGGCCCTAGCTCCACCCCTTTGCTTCCGGGTGGCTCAGCTTGCAGGGCCTGGTTCTTTTATTCAGCGGGGGCAGAGCGACCCTTCCTCGGGCCCAGGCTCCGAGGCAGGCCACAGCGCCTTGTTACACAAATAAATATTAGATGTATAGATTATCTCCAGTTTCTCCTCAACTTTGCTATTAATCAGTAAATTTCCCACCTCTGTCATGATAGAAATAGATCTTCAGAAACAAATAGGAAATATGCTTCAGTAAACTGAAGTATGAATGTGTCTGTGTACACTTTGTTTAGTGCTTTGGGATTCTTTGTAGGAATGGCATTACAATGTATAATATGTTCTTATAATCCAAAGAACACTATACAGTACATTTTACTCGCTAGTGCCCTGAAACTCACAACATACTGTGCAGAAGTGAACTGCTGGGCCCACATGGAGGCCTGTGAAAGTCAATTAGTCTCTGCATGGATTTAACCATGGATTTAACATCTGCGTGTGCTACATTGCAGGATTGGGGCCTCATTAATTACATCTTTCTATGTTTATGTTAAACTATAAAAGACAGTGTTAAAATACAGACTGAAATCTATAAAAGAAAGCCCTTATCTGGAATGAATAGAAAATAGGGGCTAATTTAAATATTGCATCATGGAAGTAACATTATATCTAATGTTGGGGAAAGTATTTTTTATGAAAACTTTTTTCAGCTTTCAGGAGAAAACTTTCTATGTTCGGTGTTATATGAAAGCTAAATGTTTTGTTTGTTATTTCCCAGCCAAATAATAATATTTAATAATAATAATAAACAAAATATTTATTTGGCTGGGCTGGAATAATAAGAATGTAAAATAATAGGATAGTTTTTACATTCAGACAACTAAAATTTGTTTTAAAAATTGGAAGATAATTTGATTAAACATTTTCCTTATTTCCAAAATATAATACATTAGCACACATGAATTACACATGGTCAGTTATATATTGAACATGTGCAAATCATCATTTTTATAATATTTGAGGTTTCCACAAAGATTCATGTTATAATTCTTTACTACTGCTGGAAAAACAGGCATAAGTTCAAAAATCATATACACTGTGCTTTGGACAAACCCAATGGCTTTCAGAGTGCACATATTCTGTTTCTTAGGGAGGATTTACAAACACAATGTAATAAAAAGCTATGGTGACAATTTGCTTGTACAATATTGTGTAAAATTCTGCTCTCAAGACAGAAAAATGACTTTGATAATAAAATGTCTGTCTCAGTAACCCTTCCAACTATTACTTTATTATTATTTTAACAGATATATTGAGTTTTTTCCTTCTGTACTGTGTAATTTTTTCTTCTGAATATTCTGACTTCTAATTTAGAATCTTTTTAATCATTTACCTAATTTTTCAGTCAGCTTTCTCAGACTAAACAGTTATTACTCTGCCAATATCTGTTTCATTCCAGAGAATGGATTGTTGAAATATTCTTTTGAAGTTCTTTCAGGAGAGCAAAAACTGTTTGTCTGACATTCCTGGATGTGCTTAGCATGAATAGATAATGTTCTTAAGTTATTAGCTGAACTGGTGTAGAAGAATGGGACATTATAGGTAGTGACCCATTTTCATTTCTGTATATATCTAAGTCTGTAACCTTTCTGGTCCTTTGGTAGTTTTCTTTGGTAATGATCACACAGGTCTTCATTTTTCTTTGTGTATGATCTGAAATATTTTCTACCTCTTGTAGATGTATAGGAATGCTGGCGCAGGTGAAGAAGAGACCAGATGAGAAACTTTTGCATCTCTGATAGAGGATAAGGAGGACAGAGTTGGTTATGGGGGGAAAGGAAGGCAAGGCTAGAAGAGGAGAGGAAGAAGGATATGTTATATTTTGTCAATTATATCTTCTTTGCTGATGAGATTAACCAACTTCTGACTAGATTGACTACTTTTATAATAGCAGATTCATGTCAGAGCAGTTACAAAAGCAGCATATTCTCTGGTAGAGTTTTGGTCACAGTCACTCTTGGATGTTCTAGAATAGTGGCTCTCAGTCTTTTCAGACTACTGTATCCCTTTCAGGAATCTGATTTTTCTTGCGTACCCCCAAGTTTCACCTCACTTAAAAGCTACTTACTTACAAAATCAGACAGAAAAATACAGAAGTGTCACAGCACACCTGTTCTTGAAAAACTGCTTACCTTCTCATTTTACCATATAATTATAAAAATAAATCGATTGGAATATATATATTGTACTTACATTTCAATGTATACTATATAGAGCAGTATAAACAAGTCATTGTATGAAATTTTAGCTTGTATTGTTTTCGTTAGTACTTTTTATGTAGCCTATTGTAAAATTAAGCAAATATATAGATCAGTTGATATACCACCTGGAAAACCACTGCATACATAAACATATGCACACATGCATATATAAACATACTCCTGGTTGAGAACCACTGTACTAGAAGTGCTGGGGGAGTTTCAGGCTGGTAAAATCTATACAAATTTCAAAACTGTCCAAGTGACTTAAGTCAGCTAGGCACTTCAATGAGACTTAAATTCCTGAGAGAAAATACGATTTAGGCTTCTAAATCATTTGGGAAATTCTGAAAATTTTAAGCAAGATGCTGAGATGACAAATAATTTATATGAATACTTTCAACCTGATTTTTATTTAGATATGTCATGGGAAATATGTTAGTCTTTTTGGCCAAAAATCTCCTTTCTGTAATAAACCAAGCTAAGGTATCCAAGGCAATTCTTTCAGAGCAATCAGTTGCCTTTGAAACCATTGAATAGATGTTTTGTTTACATATCTGAATCCTGGATGAAGTAGATGCAATTTTGTTAAAGTGACTCTAGTCTTTCCTTTTGAAGAGGTCCCCAAGAATGGTATTGGGCAGTTGTTTAAATGTCCTCTGGTCAGATGTACAAACATACATATACAAACTTGAATTTCTTACCCAGTCTTACATCCAGTAAAATATAGTGCATTACAAAATCTTCAGATGTGGTTCAATTTTTAAGTATCAGCTAGATCTACAACCACGAATAAAGAAAAGTAGTGTAGCGGTTTTATCCTGAATGTTTAAATCTGAACAGTCTGAAGTATGAGATAATGCCAAGTTAAAGATTAAAGCAATGGTGCTACAATGATTTACATCACTGAGTACCTGGCCTGTAGTACACTGCAACCACAGAAATAGTGAATTAAGGTTGCTCCATATTTTTCATCCATTTAAATAACTTTCACTAATATTAAATGAAATTACAACAAACCTGGATCGATTAAGAGTTAAACTTGGATCAAAACAAAAAAACAGTTAAGAAATATTTATTTTCTCTAGCCCTGAAATCCTTGAGATTGCATATTATAAAGGGATACCACAACTTTGTATGCAGTTGGTCCTAAACTATAAAACAATGTGATACCATACTTTTAAAATTGTATAGCCTATAGTATAGAAGATATGAATGCAAAACTGTGTTCAAGATTTGGTAATGCAACATACTTCTTCACATACATGCTTTTCTCAGTTAGGAAAATGAACTCCCAGCACAATTTTAAGTAAAAGTAAAAACAGTTATTTAAAATGGCTACGTAACACTAAACTGCAATTGTTTGATACCCATTTGACGATGCTTCGTTACTGTTTGTAACTAAACAAAGAATCAGCTTTTCATTTAATCTTTTTATTTCAATGAAATGGTTTCAACAGAAAATAACTTACTTCATTCTTGATGGTTAGATCTTTGGGACAGACAATGTCTTTTTTGGTGTCTGTCTGTGCATACACAATATCCAGAGCCATCAACGAATTGGGGCAACTGCCCCGCGCTTTGGGGGGAACTGCACTTTGTGCCAGGCCCAGCCGGGAGGCAGGCAGGCGTCTTCAGCCTGCCTCCTGGCTGGGAGCAGATTCCAACCGGGAAGCAGTGGCTGTAGCCCACCTCCTAGCTGTGCACTGAGACCCAGTGGGACGTGCTGCCAGGGTTCCAGCTTCGCCCTGGGCCCTATGCCCCCCTTGGGATGGCCCTGACGATACCAGGTACATTCTGGACACTACTAAAAGATAAATAGCCAGACCTAACTTCCACAGCATCTGGCAACAGGCCAAATCCTAGTTCTCAGGCTCTGCAGAGATGGAAAGAGCCACTTAAAGGCCACTCTCCCTAGCAATAGCTACAAAGTTTAAAGTTCAGACAGGTTCTTTGAGTCTGTAGTATGTTTATCTTAAAAATCTCATGAACTATATGCATTCTTTTACTGAAAAAAGTTTAAATGAAATATATATGAAATATATGAAAATAGATCCCCACCCCAATATTCATCTTAGGCACTCTGTGAGTCATAATTTATTGTGGAAACACTTGTTTTCACCAGATATATTCCCTTTTATACTTGACAGAAAAATTTACAAATACAGATTAAATCCAAGATTTGAAATCCTTATTGTTCTGTTCATTCATGAAAAAATAAAATAAAAAACTTTATTTTAAACTGGTCACTTCATGGGGGGATTGTTAGAGAGCCACAAACTACAACATTGTCTTGAAATGTAACAAGGTAATGATTTTTAAATGTTCCAAAACATTTCTGATACATTTCGATTTTAAATATCTGTATTTTCTTTACAGTCATTTATTAGGCCTCTCACAAACTCAATGAAATATTGCAAACGAGCCCTGTGCAGCAATATCTAGAGATAGCCTGGAAAGAAAATCAGGCTCTTTGATCTTTTGCTTGGAATAGTTTTCATGTGTTGCCATGGTCTCAGTGACAGTTGTTTTAAGATAGTGACTATGGAATATTTTTGAAAATACAAGCAGATATTTGCAATGCTTAGAAGGCAGCCAAGCAAAATACAAGGCTCCTGTCCTATAACACTTCTACAGCAGTGATTAATCCTACGGAATGCAAAAATAAGTACTTATTATGTTTCTGTAGTGTGTTCGTCTAAGGAACTACGCAGCGTACTCGTATTGGGAACTTTTTTGTCCCTCTGCATTCAATTTATTTAACATCTTTTTTATTTAGCTTTCACAAATTTATTGAAATTCTCAAAATAAAGTATGCCTTCTTTTGCATCCTTTTCATTTCCTTTAATTATGTTTACAAGCTTTTAAAAGTAAGATGTTAACAAGTGTAGCCAAAGTTTATATTTAGCTGGATTAAGAGTCTCAAGGCTCTTGTTCCTTTGCAGAAAGCCTGTTGCATACTCATTCAGACATGGACTATGCCCATAATTATATGTGATCTGTGCTGAGGCTTTATTTACTCTTTTTGAACATCTCTCAAAATGACTTAATGAAAAGGTACTCTTCAAAACTTCTAGTAAGCCTTTCAAATTCATCAGTCTGGCACACATCCCTTTCTTACTAAACTACTATAGAAAAATGGCCTCATCTAGCAAACCCCTATTATCAGGATGGTTTTTACTACCTTGAGTAGTCACACTACTGTCAGCAGAGGCTTTAAGTCCCATTTAAATCAATCAGGCTACTCATAATAATACACCTAGTAGTGAGCATTTTAGCCCTATGCAATCAAACTATGAAATAATTATGAATAATTATCTCTTTAGCAATAATATACAGTGTAGCTGTAGTCATTTCAGTTCCAGGATATTAGAGGGACAAGGTAGATGTTGTCCCACACAATATGTGCTAACTACTTATGCTAAACAATCTGTTCCACCTTGCATTTTACTGTGATGGTGGCAGTTCCTTTCTGAGAACTGAAGAAGAGCTCTGTGTACTTGAAAGCTTGTCTCTCTCACCAATAGAAGTTAAAAAATTATCTCACCCACATTGTCTCTTTAGCAATGGCAGTTTTGGTGCATCTGCTCTGACAACAATGGACACTGTACTGGAGAACTCCAACTCCCTCTGTGACCAACCAATAATGTTTATATTTTTGAGGGATTGACAAAGGGAAGCTAAAGGAGACTCCCTTACAATGCTGTTTAATTCACATTTCCCTTCGCCTTTTTTTCATCCCTCTTAGGTCAAGTGCCAACTGTCTGGCCCATTTACTTGGAGACATATGGAAGTGTGAGGTAGGAAGAATCTTCAAAAGCCTCAGAATAGCTGCAAAACTGATCCAGGAAGATTATTTCAGCCTAATGACCGATAGGAAACAGAAATTTTCCTCACACATTGCCATAATGACTTATAAACAGTAAAAATCCTACAAAAAGGGTAGCTACTGTATATTCTGAGATTAACTGACTCAATTACATTCCAAATTTAACTTTGGAAACAGAAGTAGTATCTGAAAGAATTAAAATAATACATTTTGCCAGCAGCTGCTATGCAATAGGGTGAATCTAGAGCACATATAACAGACTCAGTGAAGGAAAAGCTCAAAAGAATCAGTTATAATAATCACTACGTACATTTATCCATAGAGAAATCTCTGTATAAATGACCAAGGCTACTTAAATGAGGAAGTCAGAATAAGATTACTTCAAGAGTTGTCAAAATATTCCTTATTAACTGAAATGTTCTAGTTGATGCTACTTCTGATAACACCAATAAAATTCTTAGACAGGAGTTAACTGAAAAAGAACTCAAGATTATTCAGTACCTTCCCTCTAGCACAGTGGTCCCCAAACGTTTTATCTGCCCCCAGGGCTGAGAGCAGGGCCATGGCAGCCGGGGAACCCTGGGGCCACAGCCAGGAGCCAAAGCTGGGTCTGAGACCAGGCTAGGAGCCGAGGCCAGGTCAGGGGCTGCAGCTGGGGGCTGAGGCTGGGAACAGGGCTGTGGTGCTAGGAACCACGGCCAGGTGGCAGGGCCTAGGAGCCACGGGCTGAGGCCAGAAGCACAGCTGGCAGGGGCGGAGCAGAGCTCGGGGCAAAACAGGGCTGGGTGGCACTCCCACCCTGCTCACCGTGGGGGCTGATCCGGACCCTGCCACACCCCCTGGAATGTTCTTCCTCACCCCCTGGAGGGGGCGCACCCCCCCAGTTTGGGTACCTCTGCCTTAGTAAATCACAGTGAAGGCTCTCACAGTTCTATGGGGCCAAAACTCTTCCCATAATAATTGGAGATGTCCCTTTCCCATAATTCTTAACCAAACTTTTTTGCAGCAGGCTCAAGCACACTTAAGGAGGACAGAAAATTATAGCCCATACATATACTGACCATAGGACCCAAGACCGTGCCTAATTGTGCCATACACTTTAATGCCACCAACTCCTAAATCCTCAACCAAACACCGGGAATATACAACGCAATTACTAATCTTCCCGTTTAAGAAAAATGCATGCTATTACTGCCTGTCATCAGCACCCCACAAGGGTGAAAAAGAACCTATAATAATCAGGGTGGCTCAGTAATCAGGGAACCGCTGCATATTCACACTTCCTGATGAATCCACTAGCCAGGCCCACTAACGAGTGCATGTTGCATCACCAAAAGGGGAAATTCTCTTCCTATGCACAGCACAATCAATACGTGTGAAGGGTCAATAATGTATTGGACTCACCTATGACCTTTGGCATTAGACGGAAAAAAAGTGCCAAGCAATACACAAGCCTCTCAATCTGGACAACTGTCAGCCCATAGCAGCTTTTGTGAGCACTGGCACATCTATTTCAGCCAATACCTATCTGCACTCACGGAAGGGAGGATGAACAAGAAAAAGCATTGCTACTAGCAGAAGGAATGGGCAGTTTTTACACTCTCAGACCTGGTTATGAGAGCTAATCTACTAGATCAGCAGGTTTGCAATGTCAGTCCCAATTGGTTCTGCAGCACATGAAGAATTATGGTTAGTATGGTGTCATGGCAGGCAAACTTACATTGGACCCAATTTGTCAGGGCTAACAGATTCAAGTTTCTGCACGAACAGGCAATCTCCTTTGCTACATTATTTTCCCTCTCCCTGGAGCTATCCTTCTGGGCTCAACAAGGGTACCTCTAGACTAGAGGAAAAGGTGCATTTTGAAATAGATAGCCAAGTATTTGAAAAATATGTATTTTTCCCTAGTGTAGTTTTACCCCTAGTCTTCTCTACCCTGGATTTAATTTTTTCTTTTTTTTTTTAGCCTTGTTAATGAATTGTTATTCCCCTTTAGAAATACCCTTTTGGACAAATTACATAAATTATAATTTGGCCTGTCTGGGAGGCAGTGTCAAACTGCACTGGCCCAGGGAGAGCTGTGGCAGGGTTTATGCGTTAGCTCTGATGCAGAAGGGTAATGGACTCTTATGGTGCAATTTACATCACCCTGGCAACCTGGCCAGCTCCAGAAGCCAGCCCATAGCAGGGTTAGGGAAGACCCAAGGTCCCACTGCCTCCCCAGTGCCTTTGAGACAATTTGTTTTCCTTGGGAGTGCATGAGCGGGGAGTCGCTGCATTCCCCTGAGAGCAAGAACTGCAACTGGCTCTGGTCCTTGTGCTCTTGTGCCTCCACTATGTACCTATGCAAGACAAAGGGACAATCTGGCTTTTTTGTGTAAACCAGAGTTTTAGATGCTGTAATAAATATTTCTGCAGTAAAATTCTGAATGTCCTAATTTTCTGAGCATCATGGAATAGGTTCAGTGTTCTCTCCCAGGAGAAGAAAAATAGTGTTTTCCTTTTTCTTTTCATAAAGAGCTCTTCATTAGAGTAATTATATATTTCAAGATTCTAAAAATTAAACAACTAGAAATTCTAATATGTAATCTGGCTTAATTTCTACAATTTAAAAAAAAGCTGTGAAAGTGCTTTGGCGGTGGTAGTGGCAAAGTAGTATTAGTTTCTTAAGGCATTGGGGCTGCTCTGGAAAAAAGAAGTACACCAACAGAAAGGTCAGGACTTTTTACCCTCTTTGCAGTAACAATAAGTAACTAACATTTGGGAAAGAAAAACTTGATAACAGGGAGTAAAAATTGTTGTGCATTGTTTATTATTTCTATTTAGTACATGTCTAGAACATGAATTGATTTTGTAATATTTTTTCCCTTCCTGGCTTCACCTCCTTTTTTTGTTCTTTTCTCTCCTGCTAGCAGGACCTCATATATAATGAGATTATGAAGGAATGAACATTGATGCATCATAAATTCTTTTAAAATTGCTGCATAATCATACTCAGGAATCTAAACTTTGATTTAAAAAAGTAACTCTAGCCCTTGTGGTTGTAAATGGAGGGACTAAGGTATGCCTGAGTTTGCAGAGAGCCTGAAACAATTGCTAAGAGAGATGTAAACTGCCCCATTCATCTCATTTTAACATGGTGTTAACATTTAAGCTTGATGACAATTAAAATTTTAGCATTAACTACTATTGATCAAGTTAGCAATATTGGCCATTTTTAGATGTAGTAGAAGATACTAAGGTGTAGTCGAGAAGGACAACTACTGCAGTTCTTGTAACATATTATTGGAGTGGGAAAAGAAGAATTCATCTCCATACATTATATAACAGAGCTGCACTCCAGCTTTCCAGCTGAATTAAAAACTGCCTCATTTAAATGCAAAATCCAGTAAGAACTGACAATTATTTGCTTACTGAGGCAAATACCCTGTTTCATTCATTACAAAAAGTCTCACATACATTAATCTAATACTTTGGCTAAATTGTCACCAATGTTAGTTTTAGAGGCTTACTTTTTTATTTATTAATATGACCCAGCATTATGTTATTTGCTGTGCTTTGTTGAATATTTTTATTTCACTTTAGTTTATAATTTGCCATTGTATTTTTGACAATAACAATGGTACCTCCAACTGCAAGAGTTAAATGGCAGACAGTAAAAATAACCAGTGTTTTTTGTGGTAACACAGCAGTCCATCAATTTCATGTCCTAGAGTATAAGCACATAAAACTTGTGTAGCTACAATCTTCAGTTTTTTCTTCTTTGAAGGCTATATTTTACAAGTAAAGATATCAACCTTTTCCCAGAAATGAAAAACTAACCCTTGAAGGAAAGCTTTTAATTCAATATGAAGTTATCCTCAGACAACTTTCAGCTTCATTCCCCAGGAAAATCTGTTACACATGTAGTATTCCACAAACTACCCTGGCAATGGCCCAGAGTGCTATATTCTGATAGGCATTTTTTAAAGCAATTGCTTAAACTCAGAGGGCCAAATTCTGCTCTTAGTTATGCATGCACAACCCAAAGTAAATGGAAGTTGTGTGCACATAGCCCAAGGCAAAATCTGGCAAAACACATTTTAAAAGTATAAAAACATATTGACTGAAAGAATCCACGTTTTATGAGCGTAGTAATGGAATAAAAACAGCTGTATTTTACCCATCTAAAACCTTTCTGCATTAATGTGCCTAATTTCAGTCAGAATATTGGAAATACTGGCATAACAGGAAAGCTACAGGGCATCCGGGAGCAAATGCCCTACATAATGTAATTAAAACCTGTTCTAAATAAACCACTGAAAAGGAATAGACACAAGTTAGCTATTAGTTAAAAGGTAACTATATTCTCATCTTGCAGATTGGCAGATTCAACATGAGTTCAGCAGAATGCCTGTACCTTTTTGGTTTTCAAACTCTTCTGACAACAGATGGTAGCAGCAGCCCACATTGCAAACTGCCTGGATTTCAGGCTTAGCAGTAAAGATTCGTAGTGTATTCGGAGCAAGATCCCCACATGTATGTAGTCCCACCATTATACAGTCCTAAAAATAAACAGCAACAATCAAACAAACACATTTCTTTTCAGCTGAAGGAAAAGACAACAACAGTAAAAACAGACATGCTACAAATGGTTAATTCGCTGTGAGTATTAAATATACAAGCTCATGGAGACTCCTGGTGTCCTGTTCTGGAAATTTACGGAAGAACCAAAAGCAATTCAGTGCCAACAAAGTGTGAGAACCTTTTCTATAAACATATGTGGGGGGAGGTGTTCTCTGTGTCTTTGCTGGAATGGTGAAGCTACTCTCAATTTTCTCTATTATCCATTCCTTTCCTGTGCAAGGAGAAAGCTGAAGCCCAAGACAATTTACAGAACCTGAGTCACTGAATCTCTGTCACTGATGACAGTGCAGAGATCTACCACCAAGTGACAAATCATCTTTTGACCTTTTTCTTTCCTCATATTTTTTTTTTAACATTTTTTTACTTCAAAATGTCCTACCTTAACGTACATGACTGAATGTACCCATGACACTTCTGCTGCTTCTCAATGACTCCGTAGACATTGGCAGCATTGAAAATAAGTGCTGTTTGAGACATCATGGGTCTTCCGCATCTCTATTTTCTTTGCTCTGTCTCTACAGCACTTTTCCTCCTAAACGGCCCAATCCTGTATCTCTGAAGTCAACAGGAGTTTTGTCAATGACTTCAATGGAAGCATATTCAGAGATCTAGTTATGGATACTATAGGCTTCTTCTATCCTCTGCATTTCCTGAGTTCTTTTTCCTCACTTTTTCTCCTTTGTGTCCCTTTCTTTTATTTCTCCATCCCAATTGTTCTTTGTTTCACTTCCGACCATGATACCCTCTCTCCTTCTTTCCTCCACTATACTGTCCCTTTTCCACCCTCACTTCTCTCCCTGATATCCTGTGGCTCCATTTCCTGTTTTGGGAAGGTTGTCTCTGGAATTTTCAGCCTGTGAGAATTAAATATCTGTACAATACTGTTCTCCTATTTGACCCTATACTGAGGTTAGCACTCTGCAGTACTTCCTCCCTTAACAGTAATATAAAAGAGCATTAGAAGGACTATAGGGCATAGTAAGGGTAGGAACTTCATGCTCCTGCAAGAACAGTATTTAATCCTGGAAAAGTTAGATAAATTCTCCCAAAAGAAAGATGGTGGAAGATGGCCACCAGATACAAGTGACATAAAAAACATGTTAAATAATAAGAATATTCTGACAAAACTGTTCAAAAGTCAAATTTTGTTCTGAGCTACACTGATATAATCTACCTACTTCAATTTTACTTTTGTAACCCCATTGAATTCAATAGCATTGTATTGGTGTAACTGAGAGCAGATTCTAATCCCTTGATTTATACACTGGATTTATTCACCAGAATTAATTAATTCAGCATTTGCTCTGGGCTACTCACAAATATATTTTCAAACTATTCTGTTTCAGTGATTCAAATGAATTTTCAAGTGTTGCCAAGTAAATCAATCAACACTGCCGTTTTTCTCCACACATTTTCAGTGTTTAGGAATATTGCAAAATCAGCTGACTGTTTTAAAACAAAGTGTAACCATTTGTAATGAAGTTTCAAAAAGCTTTTTAATGGTACAATTTTATCACATATGCTGCCAGGCAGTACTGTTTACTAGTTGTAGCAGCTACAGTGTGACTTTGCTTCTAAAAACAAGAGTAGGAGGCCTGATCTTTGTTCACCTCCATCTTTTGCATTCATTTACATCAGTGCAAAGTGAGCACCTGGTGGATGTAAAACATAACCATTCTTACTTGGTAGCATTTACTCTGTGTTTACTTTGTACCAGTGTAAATGACTACATAAAATACAGTATAGAGAAACTGAGATCAGGCCCCAGTTGTTTAATCGATTATTAAATTGCCATTATCTTTAAGTCTGAAAATCCAAACTGCAAAAAATGTTGCTTACAAATAAAATTATTTGTAAAGTCCATAAGTTCTAGGGGTTACTATGCTATAGCATGTACAGTATTTCATATCTAAATTTCAAAGTCAGGTTACATAAACTTTAATTATTAAATAACAATCATTTCACAAGTTGTTTTCAATGTAAAATATATTCTCCAGAATAATTAATTTGCAAATGCGAACTATCCTCCTTATAATTTAACATATTTATATGTAACTAGAATAGCAAAGTTACAGGATATTTGATGAATATCATTGTACAGTCACTGTTAACTTTGTTTTAAGTGGAATTACAGCTACTTCCTAAGCTCGCAGTAGTGCTTAATTCACCTAGCCAAAAGTAGTCCAGCGCATGCACTGAATAGGGAAAAAAAATGCATCAAGAAGAAATGGTTATGCAAAGTGGATGTGAAGAGCTATTGAGTCAGAATTCTTAGCTCATACTACTGACGACATTCTCCACCCACTTTGCACAGGCAAAAATATGTACATAAGGTGCAAAGCAGTGGAGAATCAGACACTGGTACTTCAAAAATAATAATGCTAATAAGTGAAATAACCTCAAGATCTGTAATGATATCATGAAGTTCTGTTTCTGCAGTGATATATGAAGTCAATGGCAAATAAAGGTTTGATTCATTTGACTTGCTTGTTTTGGCCTTGATGGAAGCCATTTTTCTTTGTTCTTTTTCCTCTTCACAGAGTTCCATGTTATATTTAGATGAAGAAACATCTTCTACAGCATCAGCAGGTAGAATGTTTAGAAGAGAAAAAGTATTTTCAGAAATTTTGTTCCCATCAGACTGTGGCTGAGTCACCAAATGAAGTTCAGTTTGTTTGCTGGTTTTACACATAGCAGAGTCTGTGATAGTACCAGTAATTTCCAAAGGAACTGAATTCAGGGTAGCCACCTGGTCCTGACTTAAAAGACTGTTGTTACTTCTTAAAAGCTTTTCATTGATATTTGTTCTACATTTCATTTCATCTTTCACTGCCCTTTCCTTTGGCTCTTCCAACATTTGGCCTCTGACATTTGCTCTTGCCCGACTTTGATAAGCTCTCCAGTGTTTCTTTAATTTCCTGTTCCTTTCATTAGCTCCATGAGTGTTGGAGTTTGAGGAATCAATGCCATAAACCTTTAGATTATACTGCAGGGATAAAAAGGAGCTGAGATAGCCTTTTCCAGAGCCCAGGTCAATCACCTAGAACAAGAATAACAAAAATTAATTAAAAATAGCATGTACCATATTAATGAACAACAAATAAGACATGTTTCAAACACATGCTAATAATAAAAATTCCCCTAAGAAAAAGAAGTATGGGTTGCATAATTTACTTAAATCTTATTCTGCTCAGCTCCTGGTTTAAACTACAAAATATGGTAAAACTGGTTTAGTTCTACAAAAGAAACACAGACAATGTAATCATCATGACATTCAGTGTCCTAACTTTTCTAAGTCTTTTAATGTACTTTCATACAAGTAATTTCCTTTTGTTTAAAAAAAAAGTAAAATAAAAAATGAATGGGCCAGATTCTCAAGTGTAGCTTCTTTGTACTACCCTGCTGGCAGACATGGAAAGACAGTTCTGTGTAACGAAGTCAGGAAAGATCACTCCAATGTAAGGATGATCTTGCAGTGACATACAGACAGATGCTTTAGGTAGGAGCTCACATACCATTCACCTTCCTTATCATCAGCTGATGAGAAGAGAGTGCACAATTGAAACGGCTAGTTTTTCAGCTTCTTGTGGCTGTAAATTAGTGCCAACCCATGGCCAATCTAAAATAAAAGCAGTTTAACAGTGCACATAGCAGTAGCAGGAACAGGACAGAAAGTAAGAACTTTATGCCAACTTTGCACAATCCCGTCTATGTGAATTTTGATTACACATGAGGATTTGGCCCAATTCTTGGTAAGATTTCATGAGTAGGTCATAGAGAGCCACTTCTCAACAGAATAGAAACTGTCACAAAAATTTCATCTGATCCAGTATCTGTTAAGAATTATATGGACTATATATAAAACTTTGTATGTTAGGTATGCTCTGGAATAGCTTGATCCAAGGGTTTTTGGACTGTAACATGTCTCATTTGTACATTTGCTCTGATTTTCTGCCAGACCATGTGAACAGACATAAAAGGTTTGACCCATGCTTAAAATGAACTACACATACTTAGTAACCAGGCAGTACATTTGAATCCAGCAAGGCTGGAATTAAAAGGACAGTTTTATATTTTGAAATCCTGAAATGCTATAATTTTTGTTCAAGCCAAGAAATCTGACAAAGAATTAAATTAGTAACCAAGGTATTTTTGGATCAAGGTCAAGAAAGGGACTACAAAGAGCAGAAAGTATTTATTATTGGGGTAAAAATTTATTATGGACTGAATTTATGACCCAGAGATATTCTGGAAGGATTAAGAACATGATTTCTTTCGGCTGCTTTCTTTCTGTGAGTTTTCTCTATGTTTTCCATCTAGATACACTAGAAACCTTAAATTCTTTGTGTGATGTGTATACACACAACTTTGGTGGAAGAGGGATGAAATAGACTTTGGTTGTAACTTTTGTAAAAATAGTTTACTTGCCACTCTCACCACCATCACACTAAATGCCTCCCACAAAGCTGTAAAAGAATGACAACAAAGGAACATGTGAAATGTTTTTGCCAGTTAGTTAAGAAATGATGACAGGATGGAATTCTAAGAAAGATATCACTGTATAGACTGTGGCATGATTCCACCCATACCCCTAATTCTACATAGCATTAGGATTATTATTCCTATGAAAGGAACTAACTGAACGTATGTTCAGATTGTGGATTTGTTCCAAAAACTATTATCATGACCTCTAGTGGCCGTATAGATGTACTACTGTTTTCACAGGATACTTGCATTTATTATCAAGTAAAAAAACATACAGATAAACATCATACATTTTTAACATTTGTATAGTCTTTATAAAGTGAAAAGAAAATATAGGTTTAAAACAGGCAGTGATATTACGCTGAAATAAACTGACTGGACTAAATTAATCCCTTATGTAACTCCACCGATTATATAAGGAAAGATACTTAACATATAGTACTATGATCTACGTGCCAAGCATGAACTTTTATAATAAAATTTCTATGACATAATAAACTCCAAAAGCCCTGTCCATACTGGGCTAGGTACTATGTTTAAACACACTGCTTGGCCCAATACAGGCATGGACATCATTTTAGAGAAGACTGAGCATTTCCCAGCATCGTCGTGAATTAAGTATGTAATGAAGAATTAAATCTTATTTGTTTCACACACTGAATGAATTTATTGCCCATACTGCACCCTCCAAAGAAAATGTAACAAATATGTGTAAAAGAAAACAAGAATGACACAGCTTATTTTCAGAATTTAACAAAACCCTTTTATATAAAAGTTTCATTTGTATGATGTTGTTTCAGTAACAGTGGGTATTAGGATCAATGCGAAATTCTGACAGCGAACCTATTTTTTAAATCAATAAAACTTTAAAGTTTTTTTAAAAAATGTTTTAACTTAAAGAGTTAACTTGAAAGTGATTGCAATAAGTATAATATTTCTGCCTTTATACCCATTTTACTATTTGTTATAATACATACTAAAACATCACAAGAGAACAATATCCTTTACCACCCATTATACATCATAGGTATGGAGGTGAAGCTAAGTGCACTTTTCCATCCTTCAGTGACCTGTAATCTCTGAAAGAAACACCCTGAGGACATCTGTGTGTTGTAAAACATGTGTTGTATTTTCATTGCTCTACATATTTTAATTAAATGTTATATATATATTGTTCCGTCAGTGAGATTGAAAGAAATCAATAAGGAAAAAACTCTCCTAAAACTTTACAATTCATATTGTTTTTTAAAGTTTAAAGGTAACTAAAACAAAAGAGATTACTTTTTAATAACTAAAAAGGGGAATTTAAAAAAAATGTAACTGAAAAGCTCTTTTCATATATTAGGGATTTGTAACTGAACACATAAATTCTGTTACAGTACATGACTGAATGATGGAATAAAGTTAACATAAAGCCATCTGCATTTCATATTTAGTGACATACTGTATAACAGTGTTTCTATTAAAATCAGTGGTCACAAGTTGTTATTTTTTCAAAACAACCATCAAAAGAGTCAATTGTTTGACCAAAGATGCTTGAAACCAACAAATATACATAGTCACTGGTTAAAAATATGCATCCTTTATTGTCGATTATCAATCGAATAAAGACAGAGTGCTGGCTGGTTGCAGCTTTTATTAATAGCTAATTGCACCAAATGTAGCAAGAGTTAGAGTTAGGACACTGAGGTGGCTCCAATCATTTCTCTCAGAGTATACCTATATTTTGAGCTAGATGAGACATACCCGCAGTAGCTCTGGTTGACACAGCACACTAAAAATAGAGTGTGGTAATGGAGGACAATGCAAGCAATGGGAGGGGCTAGCTGCTCAAATACGTTCCTAGTGTCTGACGTGGAACATGACACTCCCACCACAGCTACATTCTATTTTTAGCATTTAGCTCTCATTGAGGTAGTGCAGGTATGTCTCTTCTAGCTGGAATTTATGCCTTCAGTTTAAAGTGTAGACATATCCATAGAATGTATTCAGAAAACTGTGATGGGCAACTTCTCCTTTGCCTCACCTACTGATATCCACTGTACCGTATCTTGCTACTATTTAACATCTATATGAAATTGCTAATAGAGATTGTGAAACACCATGGGCTCAAAAACGCATATAACACTAATCTTTACATCAAATACAAAGAGTATCATTGACAGACTTCTCAAAACTTGAAAGACTTCCACAAGGCAGAAGTAAACACTCTGAAAAACTTACTAAAACTGTAACATCACTATCCATAGAGGACATCTGCCTTAAGATGGTCCACATCTCTCACTGCTGTCGGATCTCCAATGAACTTTTGAAAACACTCTGTTCCACTTCTAGTTGCAAAGATGACTGCACCCCATTCTGTCACACTCGGACTTGAATACCGTTATCCACACATTAGTGACTGTCAGTAGTGAATACTCCAGTGCACTGTAGTTAGGAATAAAACTACATGCAGTACTTTAAAGCTGAGGGGTTTTTTCCAAAATGCAAGAGCCTGCATAATCAGCAATGGAGCCTTCCAAGAAGACGTTGCCTCTACTCTGCTCTCTGCCTTGGTTTCCCATAGAACTCAATCAAGTTCAAGGTTTCAGTCCTTACCTTCAAAGCTCTCCACAAGATTAATCCAAACTACCTGAAAGGCCACTTCACATGACCTCTCACAACTACAATCTCTAGAACAATAAACCGTCAACCACAAGAATATTCTTTTGAATGGAACACAACATTTTGCCTGAGACTGATTACTTTGGAAAGAACAAGTCAGATCATCAACAAACAGACCACTCCAGCCACTTTTCCTGCAACCAAAGGAGGCTCACTAGCAAGCGAGCACAGTGTCAGCAAAACATCACTTGGTTGCAGTTCCAGTTCCTTCTATATAAAAGTCCAGAAAACTGTGAGAACTGAAGAGATGCAAACCCCTTGCCACAAGGTGGCTGACCATTTAAGGAGAGTCAGGGCCCAGTGACCATGATAGGCTTCTTGAAGAACGAGCCCATCTCAGCCCACTTGGGAGTAAATTACCTGCCTGGGTGGCTGATTGGCAGCTAACAACCCCCAAGACCTGATAAAAGGCTACCAAAGCTCAACTGAAGGAGAATATTTTTAAGGAGAGGAACTCCCAGACAAAGCAGCAACTGGACAACAACTGCTGCCTGCTAATCTCTCCCCACTGACATGTGAAGGAACTGAGTGAAAAAGGGACTTGCTGGAGAGAAGATGACTGAGGGCTGCAACTGGCCTGGAACATAACCCAGCTCCAAAAGGAGAACTGTGGACTCCTGCATTGAGGAGGGTGAAACTATTTTAATAATAACCCAGCTCCAGGATGAAGACTGGACTCCTGTATTTAAGAGAGGTTGCTTGTCAGGGTATTTGTCTAACCTGTTCTTAAAAACTGCCAATGATGGGAATTCTACAACCTTCTTTGGAAGCCCATCCCAGTGCTTAACGATCCTTAGCATCTGAAAGCTTTCATAATATCTAATCTAAATTTCCTTTACTGCAGATTAAGCTCATTACATATTATCGTACCTTCAGTGGCCACGGAGAATAATTGATCGCCATCCTCACTACAACAGCTCTTAACATATTTGAAAACTATCAGGTCCCTGCTTAGTCTTCTTTTCTCAAGACTAAACAGCCCCAGTTTTTTAACCTTTCTTCATAGGTCAGGTTTTTCTAAACTTTTATCATTTTTGTTGCATTGCTCTGGATGCTATCCAGTTTGTTCTCACTTTAGAGTGTGGTTCCCAAAACTGGACACAGCACTGCAGCCGAGGCTTCACCAGTGCCAAGCAGAGTGGAACAATTACCTCCTATGTTTTAAAGCCCAGAATGATATTAACCATTTTCCCAACTACAACACATTGTTGTCTCATATTCAATTTGCCATCTACAATAACTCCCAGATCCTTTTCAGCAACACTGCTGCTGAGACAGTTATTCCCCAGATTGTATTTGTGCATTTGATTCTTTCTTCCTTACTGAAGTACTTTTACACTTGTCTTTATTGAATTTCATCCTTGTTGATTTCAGACCAATTCTCCAATTTGTCAATCACATTATGAATTCTACCCTTGTCCTCCAAAATGCTTGCAACCTCTCCCACCTTTGTTTTCTAGCATGGTGGGTGTCACTAAAGAGGGGGGAAATTCCAATTCTTCAGTGCAAAAATGGAAAAATTTACACTTAAAACTTATCAGATACTGTATTCTGTTTTGTTTATTTGCTATTTTTATGAGTCTAATGGAATATGGAGAATGAAGTTCTGTTTCTTTATTGGTTACTGTTCTTGTCTTATCACTATCATACAAGGAACCCTACATACATGGCAATGTGCACTGCAGCTTTTAACTGCTCAGCATATAAAAGATGATTATTTTTCATGATTCATGATTGCAATAATGATGGGAGAGGTCATTTATCTGAAGTTAATAATGGGGTGGGTAAAGACCCCTGAGCTTTGCTCTACGGCAGTGGTTCCCAAACTTTTTGGCTTGAGGGCCACAGATATAATTTTTACTACCCTGAAGGGCCACCAGTCAACACCAGCAGTCTCCCTCCCCTCAACCCCAGCCAGATGGAAGCAGTTCAGCAAGGAGGGTCTCTCGTCCAATTGGCTGCAGCAGGGAAACAACACGTGTCCAGTAGCCCCATGTACTCCACCTGCGTCCCTAGGCAGCCAGGGGGACGGGAGATCAGTGCTGCCCTCCTTCTGGCTCCAGCAGAGACCCAAACGCCTACGGCCTCAGGTGGAATGCTTTAGTGTGCTCCCTGCTAAAGCCAGGGACAGAAAAGCGCTGATCTCCTGTCCCTTGGCTGAAGCAAGGAGCCTGCACCCGTCTTTTAGCCCCATAGCAACGCGCTCCGCTCGGATCCTTAGGCAGCAGCTCTCTTCTGCAGCCAGTGGGAGAGGAACAGTGGACCAATCTGAAAGCCCCTGGGGGCCACTTTTGGCCCCCAGGGCCCAGGTTGGGAACCACTGCTCTATGGCTTCCTCTTCAGTCATTATTACTTAAATGAAAAATAAAAACTCCATTAAGATTATATCAAAATCTAGGATTTGAACAAGATGGAAAAGATGAGACAAGTATTTGTAAATTACATAGTAATACGCACGGAAAAAAAGTACATTCTTACCTGCTTTATACCACAAAAATTTGCAATGCTGTCTATCAATTCTGACATGATCTGCACTTCATGAGATTTCTTATTATTCATAAACTCATCTGTTTTTATTTCTATAAGAGATTAGAAAAACAGAAATATTAATACTATTCAGATCATCTGGCCTTCACTGCCCTCAAATGGAATCAACATCCATCTATAAATATATATATTTTTAAAATTTACATCGTAACATACCAGTGGTTTGTTTTCACTAAGAAGTTGTAAGAACGCTCATACAATTATACTTCTGACTCAAAGATGAATTAGTGAAACTGAACAACATATTAAGAGCATTTCCAGTAGTATTGTTAGCAACACCAACAATATATAGAAGTAAATATCTAGTATGACAAAAAATTGCTACTACAAAATGTGCTCCCTTATTCCTTCTTCCCACAGGAATTTAGTTTAGCTCTTTATTACAACTACATTTACCTACACACAGATGAAACATAAAGGCAGTGCTGGGAAACATTCTCACAGCATAGTTTGCTGGTTCTGGTACCTATTAGTTCTGCATGTTTGCAGATGATCTTATGATAGACACACTTCAAGCCATCATCAATTATATTGAGGAATTGGAAGCAAGAGAAGCACCATTCTTTCCTAGCTCCCTTTTTGCTGCAAAGGGTAGTAATCCAATACTGGCCCTTACCAATAGATTATTACCCACACTGGCTCAGCTGTCTTGGACAATGCATTGAAGGGACAGAGTCAAGGCCCACTCCCTGGCTATTTGTTCAGGGGGCGTGATAAATAGCAGGCACATAGCACGAACATATCCCTGCTTGCCGAGACCGAAGGACTAAGAGACTCTGCAGGAATGGCTGTGTGTATAGAGGAGGAGAAATTATACTTGTCTGTACATCCCTGTGGGGTCACACAGACAGAGACATAAAATCAGTAGGACTACTTGTAAAGTAAGATATGCAGAATTAAGCCCTGAAGGCACACTTACAGAACAGAAAACAGAAAAGTTAAAGACACTTTTCTCTATAATTAGTCAGATTAATACACCACCTTCTTTCCCTCATTCCATGGAGGACTGTCTTAATTTGTCCAGAAACTGATCATCAGACAATAACTACATTCATTCCTTAATCAGATCATGCTTGGAACAATGCCCAGAGCATTACTTAAAAAAAAAAAAGAAAGTAGAGGGTTGAATTGAGTTCATGAGACTCTTAAGAGTTTTCCCCACTTCTCTCTAACATCCATAGGATCTCTCCACTTTTTAAACATCTGGTTCTGTATAACAAACTATTATGGCAGTATTTGAATCTAATATAGAAACCATGAACAAACAAAAGAAAATCATAAACTTTAAAACTAACAAACAAAAGCATATGGTAGAAACCAATGTTTATCATTTTATTTTTACTGATTTATTGAGGACTTATGAAGGTTCTCATTAAAAGTAAAAGTACTTGTTAAGGTCCCCAGATTCTCCTAAAAAACCAAAATTGTAACCATTCCAACTGAGAAGAGAGAGCATGGTGATGATGCAATCTTATGCTCAGAGATAAGATCTCGCAGCTTTTTTGTATCTTCAGACACGTTAGGATCTGAATCAGGAGTATGGGGCATGTGGGAGGTTGGGGGGGTGAGTATCACAGATTCCAAAGTATTATGGCAAGGGTTGACAACCTGTGGCATGCGTGCCAAAAGTGGCACGTGCAATGATTTTGACTGGTACACCACGCCGCTCCCAGACCCAAGCAGGGCCACTCCCTCCTTCAGCCCAGCAGTGCCCTGCCCTGGCCAAAGCTAGTGCAAAGCAGGCAAGGAAGGCTGCCTGGCCCCTGCATGCCCAGAGTCCCTGTGGCTCCTTAGATGCGCCCAGTGTAGGGCCAGGAGGGCAGGTGGCTAAGGGGCTGGGTTGGTGTGTCACTGGCCCTGGCCAGGAGCCGCACAGCAGCCGCTCTGCCCCACCTGCTTTGCACTGGCTCTGGCCAGGGCGCTGCTGGGACCATGTGGAAGAGAGGCGGGGCTGGAAGGGGGGAATGGGCACTGCACAGTCCTGCTTGGGGCCGGGCGTGGCACAGCTCCGGCCCGCAGGGCACTACTGGGCCCACTTGGGAGAGGGGAGGCCATCGCGGATGTCAGCGGGCTGTGGCTCCTCAGAGGAGGGCACAGCTGAAGCCCCTCCCACTGCTGCAGCAGGGAGGAGGGGGAGAGCAAGAAACGGACGCACAGACACACACCCCCACCACCGCCAAACACCCTGGCCAGGGCGCTGGGCCCACGGCACGTGGGAGGGGTGCAGGGGGAAAGACTTGGGACCCCCCTTCCAAAAGGCTGCTGACCCCTGTATTATGGTCTTCATTTCTGTGAGTTTTACAACTTTTTTCCATTTCAAAAACAACTTTCCCAAAATAACAGATATATTCTATTTTCCTGTTCAGAAAAACCCTCTACTGACATTAATGTAAGTTTTTGCTGAATAAGGGCAATATTGGGCAAATCTTGGTTCAGAACGAGCAATGTTGTTATGAAATATACTCCGTATGCTACCCCATGCTCTTCAGCGTAAATGTGAAAGCCTGATGAGGGCCTTTAAAATATGACATCAGCTGAGTGTGAGACCCCCAATGCTTAAACTGAACAGAAGAACTTTCAAAAGCAAAGAACCAAACTCTACAGGTAGGTTAATTTACACCCGCTGAGGTTCTGGCCCAAATCAGAGTGTCTTTCTACACACACAATTACCTGCATATATAGTGCTCATCCTCATAGTTACTAAGGGTCCACAAATGTCCTCATGCTCATTCTTCCCACTTTTTCCAGATTGGTCACTGTGCTTACTTGTCAGCAAACGACCCAGAACAGGGGGGAAAAGGAGAAAAATGTAAAATTTGAAAAAAATGATGGGGATTTTAATATTAAAGCATGATAGGGTTTTTATAAGGATTTTTGGGAACCGAAGGACTATTTTCAAACATGCTGTGATAATAACTGACATACTTCAGTCTAATGAAAAGGCAGACATCTAGAGACAGTGGAATGCTGCAGGGGAAAACTGCAAAATTTGAGGAAATCTGCAGGGAATATTCCAGTTTTAAGAAGAGATTTTTAGTTTTTGTAAACACCTTTGCAATGCATTCTCCTGTCCTGTCAAGATCTTCCTCGTAATTACTCACCTAACTTAAGTTGCTATGCTTTTAGTGTCTTTCAAATGTGAGTAATTGCTGACTCAAGCAAAACTTAGTAATTTTAGAAACAAAGCATCTATGTGTGCAACCCCCTTCCTGACAAAAGTTTCTAAGACTCATTTATTCTCTGAAGAATTGTTTTTATAACATGCTAACAACAGGATGAGTGTGATTTCTCTTATTTTATACTGAAATAAATCTGCTATACCTCTAGACCAGGGGTGGGCAAACTACGGCTCGCGGGCCATATATGGCCCATTTGAGCTTTTCATCAGGCCCTCCAGCTGGGCCTGGCCAGAGCGCAGTGCCGCTCCCCCTCCCTTCTCCCACCACATGGGACCAGCAGCACTCTGGCTGGAGTACAGTGGCCACGCCCCCCACTCAACCCTCCCACCCCTCTCCCACCATATGAGCCCAGCAGCACCACCCTATGGGCCCAGCAGCACCCTGGCTGGAGCACGGCAGCTGCTCCCCCCTCCCAGCGCCACCACTCCCCCTCTCCCACCACGTGGCCCACCATACAATTTCATACCCAGATGTGGCCATCAGGCCAAAAAGTTTGCCCACCCCTGCTCTAGACTCTTAGGCAATAAGGAGCTTATGATAAGGTGTCTTCCCCACACTAGCAGAGAAGCCTAGGGAGGCTGCCAATTGGAGAGAGGCTGCATGGAGCAGCCAATCAGGGCCCAGCGGGCTCACATAAAAGAGAACTGCAGGGCAAAGCAAATCAGTGGCTGCTGGGTGCTTAGGCATTGAGAATTCTCTCTCTGAGGGCTGAGAGAATAGATAGCACCTTGGACAGAGCAGCTGCTAGCAAGCACTGCCTGGGGGAACTATAGGGAACTCCTGACTGGTTAATGGGATTTGCAAGCTTGACCTTGAGAAGAGGGTGAAGAAGGTATCAGAGCCATGGGGAAGTGGCCCAGGAAACTTAAGCAGCACCGGTGGAGATGTTAAAGGGAGGCAGCAAGAGTCCCTAGGCCAGGACCCAGAGTAGTGGGTGGGCCCAGATCTCCCCCACGTGCCAATGAGGAAGTGGCTGCACTATCAGACTGGTAGGGGGAAAACATGGATAGTGACGTAGCTGGAGGGCTGTCATGAAAAGAATGCTGCAGTACTTGGACTGAGGTGGGTCAGCAGATGGAGATGAAGATGGGAGAGGCACCACCAGGATAGGGCATGCTGGCTAAGAGCTACTCTGGTGAGTGAACATCAGAGCTGTTATTTGTTTGGAAAGCTGCACTAATTGTATGAGGCAATATACACTGACAATTTCTATCTCAGTACTTAACAGACATATATCATCTCTTATATATGCCAGCTAAATTGCATGTGGAAGACAGGACATTTTGTGAAGTCCTCTTTGAAGAGTTTCCTAGCTATTGTTCTGATAGAGATTGTACACCCTTGCCTCCTATGAAAGATGCAGAGGGTTCGACCCTTGAAACCAGCAGATGCCTATGCTCCAAAAGGAATTTCAGGTTGCACACAGGCAAGGTCCATCTACACAGCCTTCTGACTGTACTGGGCAGCACTTCTGCAGGAGCCAGGCTGATGGGGGAATTCCCTGCTGTTCTGGCTGACGAATCAGAACTTCTACAAAAGGAGGGTTTTGAGGAGTTCAAAGAATGGAGGGGAAAAATAGCTACAGTTATACTGACTATGGCAGCATTAACATGTGGGGGGTAAACTGACGTATTTGGGTCCATTTCTCCAGCATGCCTCCCTTCCTACATTCAGATCTCAACCTTCTACTAAGAGGAATTCCACTGTTCTACATCCTCTTCTCTGAACAAGGATCTTTTACATTTCAGCCCCTTAGGTCAGGGAAGCTGGAAATATGATAAGCTCACAATAAGCTATGCCAGGAAGCAACAGAGACTCATGCTAAGACCTGGATGCAGAACGCTTCTCTGCATGGCCCTGTTTGCACTATAATTTTTAAGCCCTAGTAAAGATTTAAGGATTGGATTTTCAAAAGCACTTTAATGACTTGGCGTGCTCCTTTTCCAACAACAAGTTGTTGTTATTATGTGCATCCATATAACAAGGTTTTAAAATGATTTCACAAGTTAGAGAACGCTGGAGATGTTTGTGGGTGTAGTCTCTCAAACATGCTATTTTTACGACAAGGAACATTACAGAAGACATTTGAACAATAAATGGAATTATGTTGAAAAATAATTTTCCATTATATAAATGATAGATTTTCCTCTGTGTGTAAGGCCCTTTAAAGATTCCAATTTGTTCATGAACATTTCACATAGGTTAGAAAATGTGCCTCTTTTCTGAAATACAGGAATGAGTCCAGGAAAATCTAAAAGATTAAAATTTAGAAATCCCAGTTTTCACATGAAAAGTCCCATTTTACAAATCTGTAGCTTGGTACTTTGCCTCAGCCAAATGACTGCCAAGCAATTCATTTTGATTAAGGAGTCTTCCTTGACTTGTTGGCAATTCTGTACAAAGGACTCAGATTATAATAAAACTGTTCAATAAATGAAACATTTGGAATATTTTCTATATTGTGATAAAACACTGGTTTAGAATTACTATATTATAATCATGCAGCCCATTTAAAGTGTGTGGAAAACAACTGGTCTCTCTCCCTAAATGTAGATGTTTAGCTCAAAACAGACATAAGGCAGGAAGACGTTTGGTGTATACAGGCGGGAAAAAGCTGGTCCAAATCCTGGGGACAGCAGGAAAAAAGGGTACAAAGTCAAGAGTGGGAGAAGTAGGAAAAAACCCATTAATTACAGATAGCTAAGCATAGAGTAGGGCCTGAGATAGCATGAAGAGCCAAGATGCAAACAAGAAAAGAGTTGTGTGTATACAACCATAAAAATAAAGACAAAGGGCTTCAGCTGGATGCAAAAAGGAAGAAAAGCCACTGAAGGTATTCAGGGAGGGGACTAACATGTTCATACCACCAAGAGAGGAAGATTATTTTAGTTGTAACATTTTGGCTAGTCTGCAGTTGTGAAAGACAGAAAAGTCAGACAAAAAAGATCCCAGAAGGAAATGGAATAGATGGTTAACCTGCACCATTAGGAAAGAGAAGAAAGGACATCAGAGTTTAGATACAATGTAGAGAGCCAAGCAGATTAGAAAACAAAGGCAGGAGAGCACGGAGAGCGTGTGGATGTGAGCTGTTAATGAGAAGGGTCAAGCCTGTGAGAAGCCTGTGAGCCTGAGAAAGGGAATGAGTACTGCACTTGAAAACAACAACAGCAGTGAAAGGCAAGCAAAGAGAGGACAGCTTATGATCTGTTAAAACAAGGAAAATCTGGAGTAAATCCACTGCAAAGAAATCACCTTTGAGGCCGCTTTAATTCAATATAAATAATTGCAGTTACTAGAGAGGCTCCAGACTTACACCAGTACACTTGAGATCAGACTCTAGTCCAAGTAAAGAGATGGGGAAAAGGAAGATCAGCTCCTTTTGTGTTGTCAATCCTGTCTGTAAGGCCCCAACCCAGCAATGCACTTAACCATGTGCTTAACTTTGAGCACAAGAGTAGTACCAAGTTTTCAAGTTACTGTAAGTCCTGATACACCAAAACACTTAAGCACATGCCTAACTTTAAGGGTGCAGTCGTAGTCCCATGAAAACCAATCAGACTACTCACACTCTTAAAAGAAAGTATATATTTTCTAAAAATATACAATTTTCCTATATCTATGACACTTCTGGGTCATCACAAAATAGTTGAGCAGAATGCCTCAAGACATACGTGTTCCAATTAAATTTAAAGTAAAAGCTTCTTCATGTGGTTGGGTGTTTAGTGTGGGCACACTTAATCAAGGGAGACGGTCCAACACGCACTCACATTCTTACTCATGAAAATTGTGGCCCCATGTCTGTCAGGGAAGGCAAGGACAAGGAGAATGTGCAATTTTCCCATACCACATATGAAGTTCCAAAATAAGCAAGACTATATTAGGAAGTGCTAAAAAGACCCATCGGTATCTGCTAAGGTGAATAGCTGCAAGCATGCAGAATCCCACTGATTTCATGAAAATTCAAGGTCCGTGTCTGATTTTGTTTAGCTTCAGATAGGACATGAAAGAACACCTCAAGGTGGTATAGCTGCAAGACATTCTTGTGAAACAAGAGCAAGAATACCAGCTAAAACTCACTCTGCTCAGGGAGAAATAATGTTTGCTAAGTACTGAACCATATCAAATTGCCTTCAGTCTGTGTCCCTAGCTAGTCCCTTCTAAGGCCAGAGCCTTGGAAACATCTACAGGCATGGGAGTGCAATGACTCTTTTTGCTCAAATTTCAAGAAGAAAAAATATCCTGTAAATCTGTGCACTGGAGTAAGTAAGTAGCTAAGAATAAAAGCAAATTGAGAGGAGAAGCAAGAGACTCCTCTAACGTTAGCCACCAGAGAGCCCAATTTTTGTAAAGTAAAATAAATTCCAATATACCACATCTCTCTTGTTGCTTTCCACTCAGTGCTCCAAGCATCTGTTCTAATGGGGTACATACTCCAAGGCTTGGCAAGGAATGATATTTAGCAGCAAGGGCAAAGAACTGCACGTTGACCAGCTTCCGAGAATTTTCACAGAACACGTTGGAAAAATTGCAGCTATCTGTGTGGAAAGTGGAAGGAAAAGTTACATGTTAACAATAATTAACAATGAAATTGCTCTTCTGCTCTGAACTGTAGAACGATAAACAACAAATAAGAAGTACAAAAGGTTATTTTGCCCGTCAGAAGCGGACAACTCATTATATTTCTTCACATTTTAATTTTCCTTATGAATTTATGCCCAATTCTACACTCAGTTATACCCATATAAATATGAGGTAAACCCACTCACTTAAGCAAAGCTACTTCAGTGTAAATGACAGCATGAGTTGGCTAAAGTGTCACCCCTTCTCTCTTGTTTAACCCCTTGCCTGCTGTGAATGTCACACCTCTCTTTCATTACTGTGTATTACTGACTCTGAAACCCTAGTTAAATTTTGTCCTTGTTTCATCCCAAGTTGATTCCTACAGACAACATTTTAATTTCAGTAAAGAAATATAATAATTAAATTTACAATCATTATGTTTATAAACTTTCTCAACGGCTCTATAAGTCTGAATTTCCAGTAGGAAAATACATTCACCCCAAAAATCTAGCTATGATTATCACTTAGGTTCCCAAATGTCAATGGACCTGAACAAAGCATTCTGTTTGTGTGGCAACATCTAACTTTTTCAGATGAGGGCTGAAAAGGTTGCAAATTTTCAAATGATTTTAAAACATTACTTGGAAATAATAACTTCCACTGAATTAGAAAATAGGCTTCAAATGAATGTTTAAAAAAGCAGTTAAATTCTATTTAAACAATAAACAAAATACGGGCACACTCTCTCACCTTTTGTTCTGTGTTTACACAGCACCTAGCACAATGAGATACTAATCCATGACTATTATAATACAAATAATTACAATAACAAACTATAAAAGTTGTCTATAGTGGTCAATGTCCAGAAGCTGTACATCTTGAAAAGAAGACAGACAAAAATGGAATGCACGTGAGAAAGCACTCGAAGAAGAAAAAACGGTTACAAACCTTTCATAACTGTTGTTCTTTCAGATGTGTTGTTCATGTCCATTCCATGCCAACTGTATGCATGCCGTATGCACAGTTGCCAGAGATATTTCCCTCAATGGTATCTGTAGTACTGGCTCTGGCGCCAGTATAAAGGATGCCGCTGGCCCTGGGCCCTCTCAGCTCCTTCTTACCGGTAACGCCAACAGTGGGGTAGGAGGATGGCTCATGGAATGAACATGAGCAACGTGTCTCAAAGAACAACAGCTACAGAAGGTTAGTAACCTTTTTTTCTTCGAGTGCTTGCTCACGTCCATTCTATTCCAGGAGATTCACAAGCAGTACTCCCGGAAGGCAGACTATGAATCTGAAACTCACAAACTGCCTTATGGGTTCCCCCTTGGTCTTATGGGGAATGCCAGCACCAGATTTATATCTGGCACAGCATTCTGCCACCGCCACCTCAGAATAGCCCCCTGACGTGGCCCACTCACCTGTACAAGGGAAGAAAGGAGAATCCCGCACAGGCCATTCTCCTTACTGAACTGCTTTTCACAATCTGTAAGCCTCCTTACTCTCTTGCATGACCACCCAAGTCATGCCACAGTTTGTTCCACTGAAAGCTGTCCTACTGATTTCAATTGTTTTATTTGTGGAACAAAGTACTCCCAAGACAAAAGTACGGGTGGCAACATGAGGTCCTAGTTAGAATAACTATTTGGAAAGGCTACACCCAGACTATCCACTTTTAAATTGTTTCAGTAGCTGTTCTTATCATTTTTATTTTTCTACTTCAAAATTAGAGTGCTTTCTGTATTACATAAATGATTTTGCTTGTTTTGTATTATTGAAAATCAGTGATCCAGTAATTTTCAAATAAAACTTTATGTAAGATGCTGGTATAGTCTGAAACAAGAAAATAGGAATATGAACATACAGAAATACTGAAACAAGGTAAGGAAGAATGCCAAAGGTTCGTTTAAAAAAAAAGTCAGCACAAGTTTTGTTCCAGGAAGGAGGGGAAATTAGATTTGTGCATTCTGAAATCACAGAAGGGGAATAAAAACTCCTTCTCATAACACCTTCAAATCAAACAAATTAGGACAGTCTAATATAAGAGGGGTGAAGTACTGAAACACTTGTGTGCAATGTAATGGATGACTCCTTTACTTCAAATCATGGGGAACTATAAAAGGAGTCAGATACCTAAGGCAAGACATTTTTTGTTGGGAAGATGTGCTCATAGTTCTGACAAGGAGAAAACAGTCTACAGTTTGAGCTGTTGCAGAACTAATACATTTATGCCATGTAAAATCTGCAACTATTGTGTAATTAACTTTAGGCCCAGTGTGAAAGTATTTTTGCAGAGCAACCAGAGAAGTCATGTATTACCTTTTGTTTGGTTTCGTTCTGTTCTGTAAAATGTCAGTAAATATTTAGTTTAATTTAATCTTAACTAAATCGGATTTACTGTTAAAATTGGAGTAGTTACAGTAGCTGCTGGAAGAAAATGGAAATCCATACTCAAGGGAGGCAAAGAAAGATGAAAGGGAAATGGGTAAGGGCTTGAACAAGACTTGGATCTTCCTTTCTGAGCCATGCCACAGAAGGATTAATGGTACCAGAAACTGGCTCAAGTGGTTCATATGACCAGGAATCATCAAGCACTACACAGAGATAGTCTTAAAAGATCTTTCTGATCATTCCATCCTGATAAGAATGAAAACATTTCATAAACATAGTTGTTCAATATACTAGAGATCCAGCTACAAATGAAAGATTGTGCGTGTGAGACTGAGTGTTACTAAACAGTACATCATAAATTTACCAGTACAGCATTTACTTTCATGGTGCAATTGCCCTATAACTGTTATTTCATATTATACAAAAATATACACTTTCATATTAAAAGAACCCAATCAAATGAAATTTTCTGTATTTTCTAAAAAGTACCTACAAAAACATCAGTTTCTGTTCCGTACAATTTAAACCTCGGTTTGTAACAAAAAATTAACAGAATCTTTATTCACACCACTGGCCAGAAAAAAAATCAGCACTAAGCTTGTTTCAAGGAGTAAAATTACACAATTCTTTTTTTGCCCTTCATCAACACTAACAAATAAAAATATGTACTTTTTAAAATATAGGTTTATTTAGTTAATTTATTTTCAGTTCTCTGGGACCACATGCAAATTCCATGAAATTCATACAATTTCACAAGATAAGAATAGCGAAAAGCAATACAAATTGCATGGAAACCCTTAGGTTTCATATAGTATGGACAACTCACTAATCCATCAAGCAAAAGACCCAGATTAAAGGGGGGAAGTGGTCAACAACCTGCAATTGTTGGGAGTATGATAAAGATTGAGTATTCAATCTCAAACAGCAGAGGGATTTTTCTACTAGCTAGCTGTTCAATAAATCAGTGTTGCCAGGAGGAAAAAACCCTGATTTTCCTGCTGGGGAAGAGGTGTTCCAATTTTGTTTCACAGGCATTATGTTTTAAGTGGTACAGCATTGTTATTACTAATTTTTTTATTGTAAAACTTGTGAAAATTCCAATTCAATCTAATATTATGTATGCACATACACTTTACCTTAGGAATTAGATTTATTGCAGATTTACCAAAATCCGGTAAATTTCTTTTCAGCATTTTTATACATTGGCACATACAATTGTGAGTTATAAAGACAAGGATTCCAAGAATATGGTCTTTTTCAGCCGGTACTACATTTTTTAAAAAAAAATTGGTCTCAGGGCAATCATAAGAAATTCTTTTCAAACTCAATTTATTTCTCCCATTCATTTGCATATAATAATCCAAAATTAAGTAAGCACTTCTTAAAATATAGATTTTAAAGTAATCATGGTATATTTTAAAATATTTTTAATTTATGTAAAATGAATAAGAAACAGATATGAATGAACTTTTATCTCTGTAACTTTCATATGATATGCTGAAAACACATTTTGGTTTCTGAGTGATTTCTTCCTCAACATCTGGCTAGGTAGAAGTATTCCTGAGAGGTTCTTATCTTTTTAATATACTGGCTTCTAACATCAATAAATAAAATTAAAAGTTAGGGAAAATATGCATGATACAATGGCATCAGATATTTAATATAATTTTAAGTACTGTTACTCTTTCCACTCCACCAAACAGGAATAAAAACATAGTTTTGGAAAATATTTCACTGTAATGAATCTATGAGAACAAGAAACCCTTGATAACTACGGATGTATGCATTTCTTTAATAATTTGGTGGGAAAGATTAAACAGACTAAAACACATGTGTATTAACATCCTAAACCAACCATTAGTGACCGAAACATTGTTGTTCTTTCTACTAAGGGCAATTCAGCTGTTGATGAAGATTAGATTAAATATTTGTATTTAATCTGAGGAAGTGAAAACAATTGCAAATTGTTATCTATAAACAAATCAGGTAAATATATATTGCCCTCTTACGTGCAATGACCTATTTTGTAAAGGTTAGTCTGTCTTATGTCATATGTGAAAGCTCTAAATAAATTATTCCAAGGTACCAGAAATGCATGCAATGATCTCATTAGAGAACTCTCTGTAAAATAGTTACGTCCTTATTGTATGGACTGACCAGATGTCCTGATTTCTTAGGGACAGTCCCAATATTCAGGACTTTTTCTTATATAGGTGTCTATTACTTCCTGCCCCCATCCCAATTTTTCCTACTTCCTATCTGGTCACCCTATTATTGTACCAATGTTAACTTCATATAGAACTTGTTAAATGGATCCAACTATGCATTTCTGCATCATTCTTATTTAATTAGGCAAAACTATTTGCAGATAAATAAATAAATAAATAATAAGGCTTTTCCATGAATATTGGAATATCAAAATACAGCACTCCCATTCTGCTTTTGTATTGTTAAAAGGTCTGTCTACAAGTATACACTGAAATAAAAGACACTAAGAGATTGCAATTTTACTTAACTTCATTGAATTCTGTTACATCACTAAAGAACATGTTGCAGGACCGCAAACAAATATTTTGGTCATCATGTAACAGCATGCTATCACCTGCATACATAATCCTAACAATTTAAATTGTTACTTAGCTGGCAGATAAGAAAACCTAAACCCAGTTATATCAAAGACAGCTGAAATGTTACCTCAAAGTACATAATTGTACTGTATGCTGTTTTGAAATGTCATAAAGATGGCAATTTCTCAAAGCATTTTAACTTTGACTGCCCACCACATTAAATCTAGTATTCCCATTAACCAGTCAGCTCATGTACCTGTCACTAGGTATATAGGTAGAAAATAAACATGCCAAAATCAAAATTATACCTTGAATATTTAAGCAATTTACAGTATAAAATGCAAAATAGTTGGTTACAGACTTTTTAGAAAATCTGTGTCTAAGGGCTGGTCTACACTTACCTTTGCGATTCGGTGGCAGTCGACGGGAGATACGCAAGTGACATAAATCACTTGCATATCTCCTGTCGACTTTGCAGCGTCTTCTCCATGCGCCGTCCACACTGTACTGTGTCTAAGGGAACAGCGTTCCTTCGACGCAGCGCTACGCCACTTACCGGGGTAGTTTTCCTGCGTCGCTTGCTGGATCGACTGAGCGCATCTATACAGACCGCTCAGTCGATCCAGAGCAATCAATCTGATGGTGGCGAATTTGCTGCCATCAGTGTAGACCCAGCCTAACTTTACAGTCATCTAAATCACTGCTACATAAATGAAATGCAACTTGGTAAATGTCAGATCTTGCATGCATGAAAAATAGAGGTGTACTCTATGTCTAAAACTGGATTTTAATTTATGTAATCTACATGAAATGAGGGTTACAGTCTTTATATGCTCATTCTGATGAGGTCACAAGGGAATGTTCTTGGAAATCAGTTAACAGAACACATAGTCACCCTCCGGTATTTAGCAATATATACAACAAACAGAATCATACTTTTCTTCCTCATTTACTCTTGAGAGAGAAAATATAATTCACCAGATGCACTTGACATCCCTATGACAATTCAGAATATTGCACAAAATAATTGTTTTGTGTCGATTTTTAAAATGCAGTCTTTCACTTTGCAGAAATATTTTGAATATTTATTAGCAATCTTTACTTGGTGTAGCGAATCAGTTTTGCTTAATCCACTCTAAATGTTGAATTGAGATTTCATTTAATACCCCTTTATTTATTATAAGACAGACTTAACAAAAAAAAAAACAAAAAGAAAGTGAGTGCCTGAATGGTTTTCTCCATGCCATTCATCTTATATATTTTGGGGATTCTAAACATCTAGTCAGACATGAACTTCTCATTAACTCTTAGGAGATGAAGGCCTTGCCATATATAATGGGAAACATAATTTTATCCAGATTTGTAGTCATGCCTTTTGGATATATGAACTCAACCTCACATTCCTTTGTGCATTGAAAGTATATCCATTCCCTGAACCTCTACAAGTTACAGTATTTTATATATCATAACTCCAGTCTTTTTTCAAACTAAATAAACAGTCTTTTAAATCCATTGTAATACTGAATAGCTACTGTACACACCTTCAATCATATTCATTTCTCTTCTCTATTCTTTTTCTGTTTATCTTGGGTTTTGAAATAATACGACCAATACCTAACACATTATTCAAATTGAAATGACCCATCGATGTAAATAAAAGCACGACCATATTTTCTGTTTTCTTCGCCAGCCAACCTTTTATTCACTTTAAAAAAAACTCACTGGCACACATTTCACAAATATTTTCATTGAGAAATCCACAATGTCTGGATCTTGTACTTGAGAATTTACCATGGTGTATATCCATCTTAAATGGTTTCTTCGAATGTATAACTGTCTACTTTGGATTTCATCAACTAATTTTTTTTACTCAAATAACGTTCCTAACAATCCTCCCTAACCTTAAATAATTTTGAAGCTACTTCCTCATCTTCCAGATTGTTGATATGTTGAACAAGGCTAGTCTCAGCACTGATGATCAGGCTGCTCTACTCCCTGCTTCAATTCCATTTCCTCCATTTGGCTTTTCCATATCTCTCTGAGTTGCCATTATTTACTGTTTTCTGGTTCCTTCTCAGTTTCTCAGCCTGAATCGCTGGCTCTCTTTCTTCTGTCTTCTTACCCCATATTTCTTTCATAATGTCTGATCTGACTAAATTGCCTCTTGCATCTTTTCATTATCCTGTTTGGTTGATTTCTGTCTTTGGGCTGACTCCCCCACTCACTCTCCTTAGCAGATCATTACCTAACATTTTCTGGTAATGTCTTAGGTTTCAAGAGTTTTAAAAGAATTGGCTCAGGAGCAATCTGAGCTATTAAAGTTGATGTTTAACAATCTTGGAATACTTGGGAAGTCTCATAGGACTGGGGAAAAAAGCTAATGCACCAATATGTAGAAAGAGTAAATGGGATGATTCAGGTAACTACAGGCCAGTTAGCTTGACAGCCTACGGGGCTGAATTGAGGAAGCAGCATTAATGTCAGGGCTCCCTGCATCCAGGTCATTTTCCCCACCTGGACTGCGTCAGGAGAGGGCAGAGAGCAGCAGCTCCTGATGCTTGATTCACAACACAGCCCAGGTGGGAAAAGTGACCTGGATGCAGGGACCACTGGCTTTGCTCCTGGCTCCCCGTCCTCCCTAGCCACCTGGGAAGGCACAGAGGAACGTTGGAGGGGGTTGAGCAGTATCTGTGTGTCACCGCTATCTCCCCCACCCATGTTCCTCCACCGGCAGGAAGAAGGGAGGCTCACAGCCCCGTGACCAGCCAGAATCAGGGCTCATAGTTCCATGGGTGGTGGCGCTCTGAGCTCACAGCGCCATGCCTGGCTGGGGTTGGGGCTACTCACAGCTTGTGACCCCCCGCATAATCATGTTGTGATCCCCCCATCTTGAGAACTAATGATCTAGGAGAACCTACATGGGGAAAGACTGCTGGCAGTAGAAAACTCTTTAATCTAGTGAAGGAAAGTGCAACAAAATCTGGTGACTGGAAGCTGAAGGTAGTAAAAATATACTAGAAATAAGGAACAATTTTTTAATTTTATATATTCTTTTTAACACACTGAGGGTAACTAACAATTGGAACAACTTAGCAAAAAGTGGGGTATATTCTCCATCACCTGAAGTCTTTGAATCAAGATTATGATTTTGAAAAAGACATGTTACTCTAGGTCAACTAGAAGTCCTGATCTTGATGAAGAAATAACCAGGTGAAATACTGTGTGTGGCCTGTGTTATGCATAAGAATAGACTGGATGATCATCATGGCCCCTTATGGCCATCAAATCGATGAAAAATGACTTTACGCTTTCCTGATTCTTCCTACTTCAGCATTTTGTGCCTTTTCAGTCTCTTCTCTCCTCTCATTCAATTCATGTTTCCATTTTTTTTTATCCCTTGTGCTTTCTCTTTTGACGACTTCATCAAATCAACTTCTTTGCTTCTGTCCCCCACTCCAGTCTAGTCTTGCACTTTAATTCAGAATCCCCTCATGTCTATGCCGCAGTTGTAGGAAATAACATCCGTTAAACCAGGACAATTTTATCCTGTCCTTCTAATACCTTTCTGCACTTCCACCACTAACAGCATCACTATACCCCTGTCTGTACCAGGCTCAAAAAGATAGTTCAGCCTTTACCTTTCCTTACGCCCAACTTTCTTCTAATTGTTATATCAGTTTTGGAAAAATCCAGTCTCCTACTTATCACTGGTTTATGGGAACCCGGCAAGTCTAAAACACAACCTTTCATTTTTAAAATCTTCCTTGTGCTTGTAAACTTCTCAAATTTGAATATAATGTAAAATTATGGAAGTCCTTGTCACAGCCCAGGACAACTACACCTGTATTCCCCCTCTCTGTTCCATCAAGGACACTAACCCTATGCTCCCAGCTCCACAGCAGTCACCACATCTCTCTCCCTCTTGACCAGGGTTTCTCAGACTGCCTGTTTTCCTACCGACACCGTGTTATTCCCAGCGAGCCAGGCTGCCTAACCAAATCAGCATCTGTTCATTGCTTACTCTTCAAAGGCTATGAACAATACAATTGCCCACAGTTTTAAGTTACCACATAGCTCTTTCTAAGCAAGCACATTTATGCTTAAGTTGAAAGCACTAAGAAATCATTAAAACTATAAAAGAACCTACACACGTGCTAATAAGCTCACCTGTGATTACTCCTAGTGATAGTGATAGACATTGGTGCCCGAAACGGAGATGACACTGATGATTACTTTGATGATGAATAAATGTTTTCAGTCCTACATGTCAAGGCTAACTTCCCAACTATTACGAAAGATCAATATCTTGTTTTATGTAAACAATACATCCCTGTGTTAAAGTATAATTTAAAAAAACCATGATTTTAAAACATTTTCTCTAATATAGATCTACATGATTGTTCTAGGTTTGTCTTGTTTAGTACCATTGTATCATTTTCAATGACCCTGTATTATCAACATTTCCTCCACCCAGAGGACCTGGAGCTGGGAGGCAGCGAATCCCCCGGCCATGTTGCAGATGGTGATACCAATGAAATTATGAATCTGTAGGTTTTTACGAATCAAAGGACATCTCCCTTACCTTTCTGTCCGTAGCATGCCCACAGAAGGAGATTTTACTATCTACTGCTGCTGCTCTTAAATTTGACATAAATAGAAAGACGTTACCAAGGTTCTGATCAGTTTCACTGATGCTATTGAAAAGAAATGTTGCTGCACATGTGAACTTCATACTGCTGCTGTTTGGGAAAGCTACAAGCAGCAGCAGAAACAGGCTTACTGGGTAGGACGACCCAAAAACAGAGACAGGAAAAGGGGTAGAGTGACAGAGAGCATTTGCAAAGACCCTGAGGGATGAGTAGAATGGTGGACAACACCGTCTCCTAAAGTAGAAGATCTTCTCCCCCAACGGCTATGAGGCTTTGCAGAGGGAAGAAAGAAAAATAAAGTTCATTCTACTTTCCAGCAACCAGAGGAAAGGGGCAAGGCTTCAAATTTATCAGATAACTACTGTCTAGAGGCTGATACAAATGATGGCACCCTGACACTTTGGAATCCCAGCTGCTAGGTATAATTGAGAGAGACTGGGCTTCCGGCCAAGATCTCATTCATGGCTCCTCCCAGTCTCTCATACTGGCTTGGTACAGTAGAAGATCACTGTTGATCCTGGCACAGGGGCCAGCCTGAAAAAAAGCCCCAAAGGCTTGAGCAATCAGACGAGACAAACAGAGCAGTAATATGAGAAGAGACTGCAGAAGACAAAGTGGGAAATACATAGAACCAAGGCTGCAGTGTAGTTTGGGCTGGAGCTGTAGTATCTTGAAACCAACGAAGAGGAATTTAAACTTGATACAGAAACATACAAATTTGAGGAAGATGATCATGTCTTAGGCACAAGAAAATTATTTTACCTAAACAATGTTGGATAGTTTAAAGACAAGAGCAGCCAGGAAGCTGAAAAAAGAGGTTACAGAAGTCCAGGCACAAGAGAACAGATATGTGAATCATTATTTTAACAACTCCAACATCTATAATATTTCACTAGGCCAAACATCTGTTTGAGCATCAGGATCATGGACCAGCACAATTCTAAGAATAGTATTTGTTAGTTAACTGCTGCTGCACATGAAAACTTGTTAACCTTAGGCCCCTTTAATATGGCTTGACAATTTACTGACAAAAAAGAGTTTAATTAAAAATAAAAAGAAAGAAAAACACATTAAAACTCCAAAGTCGCTATTTCTATTCTCAGAGCTATTTAAAAAGAAAGCTCATATTAATCACAAAACAACGCACATTATGACATACTAGTGAAAAGTATAATTATTTATCAACTGCTGCACCAGCAATGTGGGGACAAAGCAATATTGCTATCTACTTATTCAGCAGTTAGGCTCTGTTTGGAATACAAATGTTATACCTAGCATCAGTGCCTGCATGTCTTGTTTTTCCAGGTGTTTCCTGGTTTATTTTCAGTAGAAACAACAGCAACCCTGAAAGTACCTGCTGCTTTTGCGGCAGCAGGGAAGATAAACATTTATGGACCTCACAATTACTTAGAAGTGGCCACCAAATGCCATCAATCTGCGGCACCGCATAGCAGGCCAGTGACATTCTGAACACCCTAGTATAACGTAGCACCGAAAACCTGTCCAGCTGAACCACAACACTGAAATTGTCCCTGGTGCCATGGCAGACGGGGCAGTGACGTCTCTGACAACGCAGCGCTGTAGGTCCATCCCGCAGCTCACGCAGTGCGGGGTCTCCGCTGGGATGCTGCAGAGAGAGCATCGCCAACCCCAAGTGATCGTGAGCGGGGCTTAAAATCCAGGATACTTTAAACGATAACTTTGTCATCCGGTTTCTGAGCCTTTCGCGACAGACATTCCTTTGCAGGGAAGCCGAGCGTCTCTGCACTCCCCTGACTCCAGGAGCTGGGGCTTGAAGAAAACCACCCCGCAGGGGGGCCTGGTTACACTACCCAGGGCAGTGGCCTCCTATCCTGGCGCCGTGACGCTGCCATGAGGCAGGGCGGAGTCAGAGAGTGGCCCAGCACTGCCCCCCAGCGGCAGAACTGCCCCGCTGGGACCAGCAATGCCAGGGCACTAACGCCTCCCACGGGGGAACTCGGGCATTCGCTTACCCCATAGCCCGGCCGCGGAAATGCCGGCGGCCTCCTCCAGGGGGCGCTGCTGCTGCCGCAGGAGCCCGGCCCCGCTCAGCACCTCCAGCACCGTCTCCGGGGACAGAGCCACCAGCTGCTCCCACAGGCCCCGCGTATAAAACTCCACCGTGTGGGCCTGGCACAGGGGCATCGCCCGCCTGAGGAACTGCGCCACGGCCCGCAGCCGCGAGGCCACCGCCTCCGCTGCCGGCTCGGGGGGGAGGGAGCCGAGGGAACGCGACATGGCGGCGGCGACGGGCGGATCTGCTCGGCGCTCGATTCGTGATGCCTGTGGGGCTGGGCGACTGGCGGAGGCTCCACCCTGCCCCAGCTGGTCAGGCTGACGAATCGAACACGGAGCCAAGCCCGTCCATCGCTCCCCCTAAGAGGCGGGCGCTATCTGATGACGTGTCCAGAACGCGACGGAGGTTCGGGAAGCGCCTGGGTGAGCCTGATGAGCCGGGCCGGTGGACGGCCGATGGCTCCGCTACCTGCGAAGAGCCGGGCTGCCCCGAAGCAAAACCCCGCCGCGGCCCAGAGCCCCCGCCGGAAGCGGCCATGGAGGCCGGACCCGCGGCAGAGCTTTCGGGGGAGCGTCCGGGAGGGTGAGTGAAGCGGGGGAGCCGCGGCCGGGCCCCCCGGTGGCTCCTGCGACTCGGCGCGGGGGGAGGGGAGCCGCCAACGGGCGTCTGGCCTCGCGGGCTCCAGCGTTCCGGGGCGGCGCGCGCGCGGGGAGGGCGGGGGTGTCTCGCGCTTCCCCCTCGTGCCCCAACCGCCGCCTGACCCCACTCCCTGGTGCCCGGGGCTCGCGGCAGGCAGCCCTCAGCCGCCCGGGGCCTGTTGTCGTTGCGTGGAGCGCCGGCGGGTCCGGACTGCCCCGGCTCGCGGGCTGCCTGCAGCCAGCCACGGGCAGCGTTTCTCTGAGCCTTGGGGACTGGCGCGCGGGGGTGGCTCTTGGCAGCTGCTTCCTGTGCCCCTCGCCTCCTCCCCCCGCTTTCTGGAAGCAGGGCTCCCCCGAGGGCTGGGACGAGGCGGCTCCGGCTCAGCTCCGTCTTCTCCGCGTTGGCCGGGGAGCAGGCTCCATGCCGCTAACTCGAGAACTGTACTTAGACAAGGCGGGTCGTGGCCGCTGGCAGTGTGCAGGTGCGGGGGTTGCAACTCCTTGGCTCTTCTTGAGGTCCCACAATGCAGCAGGGCTGGCTCCTAAGATTTTTTTTTTTTTTTTTGCTTTAGCTTAGGCCAGCTCTGTGGTTAGTTGGATGTAAAGAAATACGTGTGTTGCAAACGCATTTTCATTCCTTCGTTTGTGGTAGGAGACACATCATGCCTCTCTAATGCTCCATGCTGGTGTTTCGGGAGGGGAAGCTAAGCCACTCTCAAATTTTGTCCATTGAGCAGGAATGATTCAACTAAAAACTTGTATGGAAACCAGGTGTGCTGTCATCCCAGTACCAGAATGGGTTTAATGCTTTTCTATGGCAAAGAAGATTCCCATTTATTTATCTTCTAGCTATTAAATGTCTATAGAAAGTGAATAACTTTTTTTTTTTTCCTTTTGAGTGATTTCCGTGAAAGCTAATAATAGTCATGTATGCCTCAAGTGTGTCATATACTTCAAGGCTAGGGAGAGAGTTGTATAGTAACTATGATTATAACCAGGTAAGGAAGAAAGAGATGAGACAATATTTTATTTAAGAATACTTTAAGTCGTCGTACTTCTATAACTGAACCAGTTGTAGTTGCATATTTCTTGGGCAGCCAAGATTATTTTTAGCAGTGCTTCTTTGACACCATTTTTATGAATTTACTTTGATGTCATATATATGTAGTACATGAGAACAAGAGATTGTGATTAGTGCAAACTTTTTAAAAGCAGTAAGGAGGCCTTTATAAAACATCTGGTGTAGTCATTCAAATATTTTTAAATGATTATCATCAGCAATGCTGCACCCACACTACCACATTTTGCACCTGTTTTCCTGCAATGGTGCAGCTGCATCAATCCTAGCAATGCAAGTGCTAGCAAAGACAAGGATCATTGTTTTTTACCTTCATGTTATAAAGCCTTTCTATATTTTCTTGACACAAGTCAAAACAGTTAAGCCCTGTCTACTGTAGTGGTTAACTTGATAGTTCTAGTTGGGGGGCATTGTTGGAAAAATGCGTTGGCATAGAAAAAGTTGTCACTTTCTTAAATAGTAGATAACTCAGTGTTTCCCAACCGGTGTGCTGTCATGCCTGAACAGATGTGCCATGGAATTTTTTGAAAAACTACTTAAATTCTGAATTGGCTCATGTATATTCGTAAGTTAATTTGGAGAGTATATATGTTGGTGTGCCTCAAAATAATTAAAGGTATCAAGATGTGCCATGGTAGAGAAAAGTTTGGGATCCATTCTAACTCATTCTTTCTAATGGTTTCAGGACAAGGATTTGCATTTTGGAGAAAGCAAAAGATCCAACAGGATTACAAGAAATTACTAAAAAAGGAAGGAAAGGCAAAACCTCAGCGGGTAGTTCAGTACACAGATACTTACCCTGAGCACTTGAAGCATCTCTATTTAGCTGAAGAGGAAATGCTTAAGGAAAAATCCAAGCCTAAAAGAAATCCAGTTTTGTTGGAACAAAAGTGCAGCACAACAGTAAAGTAAGTATCATTTTAAAAACAATTTAACTGATTTTTCCCCATCATTCTTAAGTCACCTGGTGCCACAGCTTAAATCCTGTGGTTTTTGTTACGTTTAAGAAAAGGAATAAATATTATAAAATCCTAATAAATAGACGTTTCCTTAACATTACATTTTATTCAGAATTGTTAGAAGCCTTAACACAACAGATTTATACTGATTTTATCAGAACCAGAAAGCAAAACTGACAACAGAGGCTAGTCTCCTCTGAAATAATGGGAATTTTGCCATGTGACTTCACTGGAAGGATTTGGCCCATGGTTAAATAATGATTCTGGGACAAATAATTTACCAGTTTAGTCCCCAGTCCTGCTAAAAGAGATGCCTACAAAGACCCTTAGCGATGTAGGAATTCAAATTAAAACTGAACTGGTGCGATGATAATGTTAGTTGAATTTTAGTTTATATTTTATGTAGAGTGTGAATGCAAAAGGAGTTTTTCTGTCCTAATATCCCTACTTTCATTTTAACAGTAAAATGATAGTCTCTATGAAATAAATAGCTTTGAACTTCTATTTGAAAAAATGAACAACTTATTTTTAATATTGTTTAGTGTTAAAATTATGATTTAAAAACTCCCTTGTTTTCCTTTAAAGATAAGGTGATTGAATAGTTGTTAAGTACCAGTAGGCAGAAAATGTTTTTCACAAACAACTCCTTTGTTGTGCCACAGGTAACTTGCTAGATGGTAGTGTTCTTAACCAATGCCTTTATATGATGGGGGATAATCTGCTTTGAGAGATTTGTTGCGGTTTGGTTTTTTGGACTGCAAAGCAAAAGCCCTTGACCTTATGTATTTTGTGCCGTTTGTTTATAACGGCCTTGACCACCACCTTGTTGAAGTCAATGAGAAGATGACACTGACTTCTTTGAAGTGGATTGTGCTTCAGAGTACTCATGGTCAAATTAGTGGTGTCCTGGCCTGGGTGACTCCTTTTTAAGAGCTTTTTGCTTGAACCTTAAATTGGATGAGGTATTTCTTGTTTGTTTTTTGTAAACTTTTGTTGGCTGTTTAAAAACACATTATCCATGTTTTATCCTCCACATAACTGCCCATTCATCATGGGTGCAAATCTTTATAGTATATATTTTGCGATCTATTAGTAAAGCAGTTTGGGGCAACATGTGTTTATAAATGGAGTCCGGCCTGGGCCCTATTCCATATCATTTCATTGTGCTTCCTCACTTTATATATACATTTCCAAAATCAACCTACTCAGCAGGCCTGAACCCACTACACCTGAGTCCTGTCATTTTACTTTCCAATAAACTTAATTTTGACCCACCATCTTTAACTTAATATTCCAATTAACTGTCTTTCTCACAATACTGGACAAGTTCATCCAAATGTTTTGAGCAGGGGGTTGGACTAGATGACCTCCTTAGGTCCTTTCCAATTCTAATATTCTTACATCTTGCCAATCCATTACTTACAGTATGCATGATCCAATTCTAGAACTGTGTAAATAGTATGTATACTTTCACATTTACACACCTTAATTCAAATGCTAAAAATTTTTAAGCTTTTTTCATCAGACATTCAAGTGATCCACTTTATTTGTGTAAATGTTCACAAAGTGAATTTCAGTATTTTGTGCTGCAAATGTTTGCAATCCCAGCTAAGCAACAGAACTCAAATTTAGAACATTTGTAAGCAACCCACAACAATTTGGAAAAAAACTGTTATCTTTCAATTATTTGCTTGGGTTAGCTGTATTTAGTGGGTTTCTATCCACTGCATATAATCAAAACCACCCATTGGATAAGTCAGATACTTCATTCTTTAAACTATTGTTCTTACATAGAGTATAATTTTGACCACAGTAATCTTAGATTCTTCACTTTCATTTTTCATTGTTAACAATTGCATCTTGAATACCATATTGTTCCTGTAGACGGTCTCCAAAGACTTGTTTTTATCTCATGTCTGTCTCTTTACTTGAGCATATCATTTTAAGGTGTTCACATTTTCATGGACCCAAATAATTGAGGAAAGAACATTTACAAATCTGAACAAAACTTTCCCATTGTTTATGTATATAAATTCATCACTTTAAAAATTCTTAAATAATGTATTATGGTGCAACAGTTAAATTATCATACTAATATACTTGTATAAGTAAAGAGTTTTAAGTCATATTGTATTAATGTGTTACATTGCTTGAAATTTAGTCTCCAGAAACGTTTGGTCCAAATGATTGTATGAATGCAGTCATATTACATGTGCATTTGGTGCATGACAGTTAATATCATTTACGATTATCTAGAACTTTACTACGTTCTGTTAAGGTGTAGGGGATATCAAATAGAATCTTGTCTATGGTGTTTCTATTGCTTTTAGCATTTGTCTTTGTACACCGCATTACTGTTTAAAATAATTGCAGACTTTCAAAATGGTGTGCTGTCAATTTTAAGTGTTAGTACACCATCTTTCCACATGATGGAGCTGAAAATAAAACAAAGACCACTGCAGAAAAGAAATGTCATACTTTTGAATGGCAGCATGAGCTCTGAGACATAATATCTGAATTTTCCTTTATTGACTGAGTCTATATCAGATTCTCTAGGTGGCACTGATGAGCTGTCCTCCTTGAAGTATAAATTATAGAGCATCACGGAATTTGTCCACCTGTTAACTTTGAAAATATTTCTGCCAGATAAACTATCAAGGTTTAAATTTTGGTAGTGGCTTTAGCCCTTTGTTTAAACAGTATAGTAGTTAATGTAGGAATTGGGAATCTGAACAAAATCGTGAAGCTAGATAACTCTTAGGCAGAAAAACCCTACAATAGAGGAGCAGAGTGGTGGCAGGAAACGCCCGGCTGGCTCCCGGCTACCGCCCTGCTCCTGGCCTGGGCTGCAGCCTTTCTCTCAGCCCCACTTCTGGCCATGCTCCTAGCCCCAGCTCCACTTTTGGTCTTAGCTCCTGCCCAGGCTGCAGCTCCGGCTCCCAGCATGGATCAGTAAAGTTTGGGGACCATTGTTTTAGAGCCATTTAATTCCCAAATAGTCTATAATAAATCAGTCCTGCTTTGTGCTACAGTTATGATTGTACTAATCTAAAGACCTATGAGCTAATTATGTGTACACTTATCCATTCCAGGTCTGATATGACTCAAAGGAAGTTTAAGAAGAAAACTTCAAATCAAAAAGCAAAAGAAGAATATGAGAACGTAAAGGCTGAACGTGCCAGGAAGAAAGAGGTGAATAAATTCTAAATTGAGATCTTTGGGGGTAGGATTGTATCTAGATGTTAAATGGGAAGGGGGAGGTAATGGTACTCTTTAAATTTTTGACATCAGATTAAATATCATTCACAGATGTACAAGTGTTAAAATATGATTGTTCATGTACTCCTGTCTTGTACTGCATTGGGTTTCCTGGGTTTTGCTCTTTCTGTGGGGTCAACAGGCTAAGCTCCAGCTTCACAGGAATTGATTCCTCCTGTGCTCTTTGATCTTGCTTCCCATCAATGAGGTTTGTCTGCCTTGCTGAGTGATGCTAGACTTCTTGGACTTGATTTTTTGGATGGGGAGAGGAAAATAAATTGTGACATCTCCCATCCATTTGTAATGCTAACTGAGAGGTCACCCACTGTAGAGACTGCAAATCTTCATATTGAATCAACAGTATAATGCAGCTGCAAACGGCTAATATTCTGGAGTGTATTAACAGGAGTTCGGTACAGAGAACATGGGAGGTAATTATTCTGCTGTACTCTTCACTGGTGAGGCCTCAGCCAGAGTACTACGTCTAGTTCTGGTTGCTGTACTTTAGGAAAGATTTGGATAAATTGGAGAGTGTCTAGAGGACAGCAACAAAAATGATAAAAGGATTAGAAAATCTTAACTATATGAGGAAAGGTTTGGGGGGAAAAAACTGGGCCTATTTAGGCTTGAGAAAAGAGGACTGAACAGGGGGGATCTGATAAGACTTCAAATGCATTAAGAGCTGCCATAAAGTGGACTGGCATCAGTTGTTCTCCTGTCCAGGTAGAACAAGCAGTAATCATAGAATCAAAGATTAGGGTTGGAAGGGACTTCAGGAGGTCATCAATCCCTGGCTCAAAACAGGACCAACCCCAACTAAATCATCCCAGTCAGCGCTTTGTCAGGCCAGGCCTTAAAAACCTCTAAGAATGGAGACTCCACCATATCCCTAGGTAACCCATTCCAGTGCTTCACTACCCTCCTAGTGAAAAAGATTTTCCTAATATCCAACCTAAACCTCCCCCACTGCAACTTGAGACCACTGCTCCTTGTTTCTGTCATCATTAAGAACAACCTAGCTCAATCCTTCCTGGAACACCCTTTCAGGTAGTTGAAAGCCACTATCAAAGCCCCCCTTATTCTTCTCTTCTGCAGACTAAACAAGCCTAGTTCCCTTAGCCTCTCCTCATAAGTCTTGTGTTCCAGCCTCCTAATCATTTTTGTTGCCCTCCACTGGATTCTCTCCAGTTTGTCCACATCCTTCCTGTAGCGGGGGGACCAAAGCTGGACACAGTACTCCAAATGTGGCCTCACCAGTGCTGAATAGAGGGGAACAATCATTTCCACTGATCTGTTGGCAATGCTCCTACCAATGCAGCCCCATATGTTGCTAGGCTTCTTGGCATTAAGGGCACACTGACTCATATCCAGCTTCTTGTCCACTGTAACCCCCAGGTCCTTTTCTGCAGAACTGCTGCCTAGCCTGTCAGTCCCCAGTTTGCATCAGTGCATGGGATTCTTCCGTCCTAAGTGCAGGATGCTGCACTTGTCCTTTTTGAACCTCATCAGACTTCTTTTGGGTAATGGGCTTAATCTGTAGCAAGGGGAATTTAGGGTAGATAGTAGGAAGAACTTTCCAACTATGAGGGTAGTTAAGCTCTAAAATAGGCTTCCAAAGGAGATTGTGGCATCCCCATCATTAAAGGTTTTACCTACACCTATCAGGGATGGGTTAGGTTTACTTGGTCCTGCCTTAGCACAAGGGCTGGACTTGATGATCCCTCAAAGTGCCTTCCAGACCTACTATTGGTGTGTGTTGGTTTTTTTTTGAGTGGCTAATTTGAGACATTGAAGGGCTTGATTTTTAAAAAGTGCTGGTACTAATCACTTTCTGAAAAAAATCTGGCCAAAATTACTAATCCCTTTTTAAAATCTGGCTTGATTCAAGATGTATAGGCAGAACAGTAGGAAACAGTAAAATATGGAACAAGCGCACAGACATCATATGGGATTCTGACACAGTGGAGAAAAATATCATTCATGTAAAAAAAAATTTCCCTTTAAGGAAAAAATGACGACAATTTAGTTGCACATGCTGGATTCAGATTTAGTTAACTCAGGAAAAAGATCTGTTCAGATAGAGCTCAGTTAAGGTTGCTTCTTAATTTTGGTGGTAAAAAAGACAGTAGGATTTAATAGGGGTCAAAATTATGTAAATTGTAGTACAGTGATATACATCAGTAGAACTTCCTCACCTTGGATACTGCATTTGCTTTTGATCATCGCGTCTTTAAAATGGGCATAACCACTGAATACCAGTGGAAGTTATTGTAAAGGCCTTGGAACTGTGAGGCTTTCAGAAGGGGAGAGACTGTCATGGGAGTGCATAGAAAATGTCAATGGGACATTTATTCCCCTTACATAGGAAAAGGGCGCTTTCTAGAGAATGGTTTCAACAATCACACCAGCTAGAATAAAACTTAACCAGCAATTAACAAATGCTCTGATTAAAACTAAAATAATTACACCTCTTTTTACTCCCTCCACTCTACTCCTTGCCTCTCCAGATATATTCTGAGTCATGACTTCTCTGCCAGATAGATATTTGGGCTGTGCTTTGTTCCTGTAAGCTTGAGTCGCTGCTTGTTCTTTACAGGGCTCTAAGGCTTTGTCCTTTCCTCACTCACCACAGAAGTGGACATGTTAAGCTGTCAACAATCCCGGAAAACCAGGCATTATTGCAGGGTTTTTAAAGTATGGCCTAGGACCTCCCATCATTGCTGCTTGCATCAGTGCACTAAATAGTATTATAAATCTAGACTCCAAGTTTCTAATAGATCACACAGTCATATTAATGATTCTTAAGGCAGGCTTATTTTCCTTTCTATCGAAACATGTTTCCTTGTCAATCATGTCAGCAAGAGTAGCCTTAAATCTTTACCTGTAGACACAAGCTGTCCTGCATATTCCACATAACAGGGTTATTCTTCCTGCTCCAGAATCATTGTTTGAAGCCTAATGTCAGCAGTGATTTAAAGTAATTTGTCTCTGATGGTTCTTGGTATGGCATGTATGAAATGAAATTGATTACTGCAAAAAATAAACAAACCCTCCTAATGTTCATTAATGAAATACTCATTTATGGACGCTGTGCATATGAAAGGGACTCAATCTTTGCTATTATTTAGACTTTTTTTGCTGCTTTGAGATTGCTATTTAAAAATGTTTACTTGGGTTTAGATTTAACTCACTTTGTATTTTTATACAACAAAGTACTATTCCTGTTACATTACATAATATTTCTGTTGCATAAAATGTTTTTAATGTGTTATGTCCGCAAAACATTCTGAAGCCTATTTGTGCAATGAAAAGCATATAATATGCATATGATAAACTACATCTCTTGACATGCATGCTGTTGCTAAGACAGCTGTCTTTGTGGCCTTACAGTATTGCGTTTCAAAGAATAAAATCCCATCAGAGCAGCCATCCAAATAAACTGAAACAAGCCTTTAGTCTGATTAGTGACAGTGTCACATATTTTGATGGGACATGATTTCAGTGAAGCAAATTAGTTAGCATGCTCATTAAAAATATAATTTGTTTCGGGAATTTATTCAACATAGTACAAAATATTTATAGATGCACCTAAACTTCTAAATATTGAATAAAATGATATTCTATTATATAAAGTGTTTTATACTGCACTCATCACTGTAGTATTTCAGTGCCTTCTAGTAATGCATTACATGATCTGACTAACATCTGTCACATTCGTTTTTTTTCTTATCCTCTCCCCAGTGGGCGATGTGTGTGCCGTAGTGTCCTGTTTTAGTGGGGAGACTTTTTGTCTTTTTGTTTAGAGTTTTTAAATGTTTGCTATGTATTTGTTACAGAAAGCAGGTCAAAAATTGTTTTGCACTGAAACAGAAGGTGGTGAGGTTTGTGGTGGTCCTTAGTTCCAGTGGGATTTCATTCCACAGCCTCAGCCAGCCCTCTAGAAAGGTCTGTGTCAGAAACAAAAGAACTTTAGCTTTATTGTAGACAGTACCCTTGTGCTACAGAAGTAAAGCTGCTGACCACAGTCTTCATCCCAGAGCTTTAGGTGAATGTAATGTATGTTTGTTACAATAACATCTGATTCTTCTTCAGTTCTCAAACTTCTGTTAAATGGTGGTAGCTATAAAACCAGAATGATACCTCACTTTCAATATTTTCAGAAGGAGGCTTGTATTTAATAATTCATATCTAAGGTTTGTACTAATTCTGATCTGTCAGTTACATTTTTGCTTCTTTTATTTCAGGCAGCAGAGAAAAGGAAACGAGAGAGAGAAGAAGCTCAAAGGCTCTACAAGCAAAAGAAAATGGAAATGTATAAAATATTAAGTAAAAGAACCAAAAAAGGACAGCCAAATCTAAATTTACAAATGGAATTTCTCCTTCAGAAAATACAACAAAAAACATAGACCAGCTGATCTTCTCTTTTCAGTGAATTAAATCAGTCTACTAATTAGATGCACTGACTGGTATTTTATTATAAGTGATTTTTTTTTTTTATAAGGGCATATGGCAACCACTTTTTGTTCTGATCACTGTCCCAGGATTGTGCTGGAGAAAGTCATTGGTCCTAAAAACATTTGCACTGGTCTGAAAAGAATATTTCTAGCGCAAGAAGATTATATGATACTGGCCTTTACAGTAAATGTTCTAATTAGCACCTTGCTTTATTCCCCATTTAAATTCTATATTGATTTTTAGTCAATCTCACAAATTGCTAATTTAAAACTTACACCATTTTGAGAGCTGGCATAAAGCATTTGTTTTTACCTCTAGCAGTTCTTCTTATATTGACTGCTGAAATCATGCCTGTTGAATAGGGAGAAGCAGGATGGTAAATTGTGTAAATGTATCATGAATTGCATGCCTTATGTCATTTTGAAAGCTCCAAACATAGAAACCTAGAATAAAAATTACATTATAAGGCTTATTGTACCATTTCTCCTCCCTCTTCCACATCCCCCCCCCATACAACTTGCCCAAGTGCAAGACCGTCTATAGTCAGTTATGGGTTAGTGCTATAGAGTGATAATTTTAAGGTCCAATATGTTATGAGCCATCATGGTTGGAAAAGCATACCTAACAGAGCACTGGATTAGGACTTAGGACAACTGGATTCTATGTGTGACTGCTACTGGCTTCCTGGAAGACCATGGACAAGTCACTTTGCCTGTGTGTTTCGGTTTCGTCTTCTGTAGGGTGCAGATAATGATACTGATCTACTTTGCCAAGCCTTATGAGATCTGGTGATGAAATATGCTGTGTAAGAGCTAGTTGATTGTATTTATGTTTATTTCTGTGGCCAATTCCAAGATACCAACGGATTTTAAATACATAGGTCTTTGACCTCTTGAATGGAAATAAGACATTTTGACTACTGCTTGAGAAGTCAAGTGTCTTATTTGCATCACTGCTTTAGAACACTTCCATTGCCCCTATTATGATAGGATTTTCCAGAGATTTGTGTGCTCCTCCAGAATTTTTTCAGGTGCACAGAGAATGTATTTTGATCATTCCACATGTTAGCTAAATATCTTTGCATATCTTGTTTATTGCGCCTCTTCTTAAAACAGATCTTCCATAAATAAATTTGAACTCAGTAAACGGCTAACATTTTTCTAAGCTATAAGATTTAAATTCCTAATGTTAATAGTTCCCTCCACTGAGAATTTTTCCCTCTTTGAAAGCATTCAGCCAAAGCTGGTAAATATTATGGGTTTATTTTTAAGTCTGGCTGTGGTAATGTTTACTAGTGCTAATGATATTTAGCTCGATGTATCTATAAAAATGTTAATTTTTGTACAGTTGCCTGCAGCCATGGCAGCAGTCAATTTTTTTCCCAACAGTATGTTCCCATGTCTCCATCTTCTGTAGCATTCAGAAAATCAATTTTAAAGGTTGTAATTTTAAATGGCCACATGCGTAGTATTGTCAATGTAATGTGCTGGAATACCAAAACGAAGAATTTTACTTCAAAAAGATTTTATTCCAAAACTGGTAAATATTTATAAAAACGTATTCCTACATATATTAAAATGGCATATTTTTTAAACTTGAACAAAAAATTGCATTTGAGATGTAAGTGGTCCCCTGTGGTGGGATAGGTACACCTTGCCATTCTTTGGGATGAGGTCAGGGTGTTGTGACCCTGTGGTTGAGCTCATCACTGTTTTAGTTTTCGGGATTGCTTAGTCTAATGGCCAGAGTCAATATGTCTACCCTTGGGTTCAGGGCTATGCAGCCTAATGGCCAGAGTGAATATGACCCTGTGAGGGTGATGGCCAATGTAGGAGGACCCAGGCCTTCCTTGCTCCACCAGGTCCCAATCTAGGGCCTTGTTAGTGACCAGTGAGTACCACTGAGTCAGGGGACTCCTGCCACAACACATAGACTTCTCCACAAACCATTGCTCACCTCCCCCCAGGTCACTTCCTGCCCTGTTTCCTGAAGTGTCCATCTCTTGTTGTCAGAGTCTCTGGGTCTCTGGCGCAGGTGATTCCCTGGCACTCTGAGCCTATTCAGGCAGCTGTAGGTGCTGGGCCTTCTACCTGGTTCTTGCCATCTCCTGTACCCCCGATCTGGGCTTTCAGTGGGTGCTGGACTGGAGCTTCCACTACACATCCTTCCTCCTTTGCATCCAGCCTAAACTGAGCTGGGCTGCTCCCTTTTATACTGAAGTAGCAGTTGAAGCATGCCCAGCATGGTTGGAGGGGCTGGACTTCCTCCACCCTGTACTGATCAGGAAGGGTAAGGACACCCAGTCACACACTTTCCCTTTAACAGGGGCTCTAGGGAGTGGTCCTGTCCCCCTTTCTTTTTTCCCAAGTGGGAGAAAGTCTGTATTGGCATGTCCCCTGCCAGGTCCATGCACTAGGTGGAAATTGTATGCTTGGAGGGAGAGAGACCAGCGCATGAACCTGGGGTTGGTTTCTTTCATCCTATTCAACCACCTGAGTAGTGCCTAATCTGTGACCAGTTGGAAGGAGCTCCCAAGTACATAATTTTAGGGTGTTCACAGCCCACTTGATGGCTGATGCCTTCTTGATAGTTGAATAGCATGTTTCCCTGGGGAACAATTTGTGGCTCAGATATAAGATGGGATCGTCTTCCCCATTGACTTCAGGACTGCCCTGAGCTGTGCTTCTGAGGCGTTGGTTTGAAATGTGAAGTCCAGGTGTATAAGGATTGGCTTCTAGGAATGGAAGCATTTAGGGCCTGGAAGGCTTCATTTCCCCCCGCCCCGCGGCACCGGAGCTGGGAGTTCTTAGGTCCAAGAGGGGGACTGTGAGTTCCAAAGCTGGACACAAATCCTGGGTAGTACCAGCTAGTCCCAGGAATTGTTGCACCTGTTTTGTTGGTGTCTGTGTGTCTGACAGGGCTTGTACCGTACCAATCGGAGTTTGTAATTTGTCCCCTCCCGCTTTGTACCTGAGGTAGGTCTTGTCTGTCTGAAGTGGCATTTTCTGGGGTTGACTCTGAGGCCAGCATCCCAAAGGACCTGGAGTAGGTTAGAGAGGTGCTGAAGGTGGTCCTCCCACCTGCTGCTATAAATCATGTCATCTCTATAGATCACTGCATACTGGGTGTGGGGCTGAAGTACTCTCTTAATCAAGTGCTGGAAGATAATGGCCACCCCATACTGTCCAAACGCATCGTCATGAACTGGAAGAGACCATATGGTGTAGGAAAGGCTGTTTTTGTTTGGGAGTTGGGCATTAGGAATTTGCCAGTGGCCTTTTGTTAAATCCAGGCTCAACAAGAATTTGGTTCTGTCTAGGAGTTCTTCAACCCACAGCATTGGGTACACATTGTAGCTTGATTTTGAGTGTTTTACTAATTTAAATGGGGTTACAGGCTCGCCAATTGATCTGACCAGAAGATAATGAGGTTCTTGTCCTGGAATCAGGCTCCGGAAGAGTTTTATAGGGACCCCAGGATGCACAACAAGAAGGTTCACAGTGATAGCCAAATTTGTATAATTTTATAAGCTTTTATAAAAATAACATAAAATGATAGACAAATAACTGATTAAAAGAAAATGAATAATCAAGTGGATAGGATTAGCCTTTCAGAGAAAGGTTCCAGTGGGGTAGCCGTTCGTCTATATACAGCAAAAACGAGAGTCCTATAGCACCTTAAAGATTAACAAATTTCTTCATCAGAAGCAGGTTGCAGCTCACAAAAGCTTATGCCTGCAGAAATTTGTTAGTCTTTAAGGTGCTGCAGGACTCTTTTTGTTTTTATTTTAGAGACTTAGTGCTATATATCTACAGTATGATTTGGATTAATACACTCACACCCTTCCCTGATGACTTGGTTGAGAGAGAGATCCAGTTCCTCAACTCTTGAATAGAGGGGTGGAGAGCCCTCGAGCGTTGCCTAAGCTAAGAGCTATAAGGCTAAGACTAACACTACAAACAATACTAGATATAAATGAACTAAAAAAAGCTTTAAAAAGGAATAGCTGACGATTGCCTCAAGTAACATGATTTGCCCCGTAAGCCTTGAGAATATGGGTCCTCCTTTGTCTAAACTTGTATTCTTCACCCCCATATTATTAGGGTACACGTTCTATAGGCTAGCAGGTTCATGCATATTAATGACATCCACATCCTTTCCAGACGGTTCGTTTATCTCACCTTTGTTATTTCTGGCCCTTTTGTGGTTCTGTGGTGTATCTATGAAGTTTACTTGGGGCATAACCTAAGACACCTCCCCTGTTTTGATGCCTCCTGACTTATCTAGGATAAAGATTATAACCATATATGTCTTATCCTTTAACTCATCATTACTTATCTGGGCCAAAGGTCCCAAACATATGTATGCTAACTGCCTTAGCTTTCATACAGGATATGGCCTGTAAGGTACTTTATATTAAGGTATTTTAGCTGTAATGCAAATCTATGATTTATAATAAAACAAGGATACTTAAATCTATGAGAAATAAATATATATGCAAGCAAGCAGGCAAATTTGCCGCCGTCAGTGTGGACCCAGGCTTAGTGGGAGTTTCTCACTGATAGCAATCCGTATAAGGAGGAATTGAATGTGATGATAAGACTTCTTCAGGACATACACTCTGAAAAGAATGGTCTGAGCTGCAGATCAGTACTCTAAAGATACATTTGTGCTATTCACAATGTATTCTTATGAGGTATTTAGTAACGTCTGAAATAAAGAAATCCTCTTGCTGTTTTTGTTTTTATTTGAAATACTCATGTAGTAAACAAACTATAAAATCTGACTGGCTGGCTTTAAGCTTCCTCAAGAGGAAAGTTAAGGACATGTTCTCGTTTAGCAGAGCCCTAAGGATTTGCCTCCCACTGCCTCTGTACACAGCTTTCCCTGTTGGCTCTTCATCATTGCTGTAATCTCATTCAAGCAGGATTGAACAGGATTCTGTAGAGTTTGGCAACAGAATAAGTGCAAGCATTTCTTCTAAGAATCTTTTTTAGCAAATGAATGCTACCTGCAGGTGAAAAAATGAAGGCTTGTGTATATGTGAATAGTCATCTTTTATTATAGAGTCAGCACATCACACTTACTATAACTAATGTTAACAGTATTTCCATCCTACCCCCTATTTTCAGTTACTTGTAACTTTACCCTTCCATGCTGAAATTTTCCAAGTTTAGTCTCACAATCTTTTACATCTTTTTTTAATTGCTCTCTGGCTGAAACAATTGGGCATAGAAAGCTGCACTGTGGCAGGGAAGTGGCCTTTATCGAGATGTGCCTTTCAGCATTTTGCTTCACATAGAGTTTGCTGGAATGGTTTTGTTGACTGGAAAACTCAGATTCAGGCAGTTTCTTAGGTATGATTTTTAGCATTTCAACTTTCTCCTTCAAGCACTGTCTGCAGGGATCCCCATTGTTTGGATAAATGCACTTTCCCCATCTTCTAGACAGCAGAATTCAGGTGTCGGGGGGTACTCTCCTGTTTCCACCCCTTTCTCTTGTGCAGAGTTGTGAGGATATAGATGGGAGTAGCTTCAACGACTTTTCAGGTTTTTTTACTTCTGAAAGTGCAGTGGGCTTTGAATTATACTCCGTGTCCTCTTCACTTTCCACCTCAACTTCTTTATCTGTCCTCTCGGTTTTTTCTTGAATAGTTAATTAAACCATCGGGTTTTTTTTTTTCATTTAAAAAATGAGTATGATGTAACTTATTCATGTGCAATTAATTTAAGTATCCTGGTTGTTTTGCATCTGCACTCCATCAAACAAACTTTTACACTTAATTTAAGTTAGTGTGTGTGTGAAATTGAAGAAAGTGGGCTTATGAGTATACAATAAACTACATACCATTCCATACAATTATGAATTTATATGAATCAAGTACTAACATAATTGTACTATTGCTGTTGCACAGGTCCATCATTTAATGGGTGGCAGACATTGTCCTGACAGATTTGTATCTAGACCGGGTTGAGAGGCCACTTCTCCATCACAGTCTAGCTAACCACAATTGCAGCAGCACTTCCTGTGAGCGGGAAGGAAAAAGAATTTTCATCAATTCCCCCTTCTAACAGCAGGCTTTCTTATTTATGCTACATTGCCTTTCCTCAGCTCTTTGACTTTATGGAGATGTGGGTATAAGGAGGAAATGAGCCATTATTAAGACCAGTCTTTTCCACAAGAGACTCGTGAGATTTGTTGTTTCTCCACCAGTTTAGTTTCCTGTAGTTCCCTGTGTCAGCAGCAACAGCCCTTTCTATGTGTGTGTGGAGGAGAAAAGGGAACCTTTCTTACTCCTCCTGTATGACCACTAAGGGCATGGTCTACCCAGCCAGTGGCAGTGAGACGCTGATCCCCGCTCGACAGACTCAGGCTTACGCTATGGTGCTAAAAATAGCTGTATAGACAGCGCTATGAAGTTGCTGCTCAGATTCTGAAGCCCTCGGCTTCCAAACCAAGCTGCAATGTCTGCACACACGTTTTTACTGCCATAATGCGAGCCCTGTGAGCTCAAGTCTGTTGACCCAGGCTCAGAAGCTTATTGCCACAGGCTGTGGAGACCTACCCTAAGAGACCCACAGAATATCCTGAGCTGCTTCTTGTATACTCGTCATAGCTTTCTACAGCTACTCCCTCTGGTCCCAGCTCTCCAGTCCATAACAGCAGCAGTTCCTGAAAGATGGGGAGAGGGGTATTTGAGGGGGATGGTGGAGGCAAGACCTTTCAGGTAGGCTCTCCACATACTCCCTGCAGGACTCCATGCTGTTTCTGGAGGAACGGGAAAGGGTAGAGTTATGTTTCGTTTTCTTTTTAAGATGCATCTGGTGAAAGGAATTGTGTAAGATGTGAATTTGTAGATGAAGGATGTGTTAGGCTGAGGTTGGCAGGGTGCTGTAGGGTGGCAATATCTAGTGCCTGAGTTGGTTTTATTTGTATCACTGAGGTTTTACCTAAGGTCAAGTCATGAGTCAGTCAAATGATCTTCTGTGACTGGGTCTATTCGGTAAAACATCAACTCATTCCAATAATTTCTGTCTACGGTACTTATGTGGACTCAGTTACTGTGATACCTTATACTTCGTAACATATTCATAACCTCACACCTTTGAATGGATTTATCCTGACAACATCTCTGTGAGGTTGGGAAGTGGCAGAACGCCCATTTTACAAATGGGGAACTGAGGGCTGAGAAAAACTGTCTTGCCCAAGTCACGCAGGAAGTCTGTAGCACAGCAGAATTGAACCTTCTGAGTTCCAGCCTAGCACCTCTCTAAGAGAGTGGTCAGTGGGGTAAGACTGGAAATGGTATTATGGGAGTGATCTATTTTGGGGGTGAAGAGAAGAGATTTGATCACTACAGGGGAGGAGCTTCCTCTTTTGTACGTTACTTTTAATTTGTGGGAGTGTTTGTCCTTACCAGCACAGCAGTCCAGTTACGTGACATGTCAGATGTTGGGAAGCAACCCTTGTGCACACAAACGTTTTCAAATCTGGTCATTAATTTTAAGAGACCAACTAAGGTGCCTTGGGCGTGATTTTTTTTAGAGGTGCTGATTACCCAAAATTCCAGTCGGACAATCAGGCCCAAAGTATGTGAATTCAAGCACCTGAAAATTGATGCACGTAAGAGCAATGGCCACATATTAAAAATGTGGCCCCACATCTATAATAAGAGACTAAAATATGTGTAGTAAAGAGTCATAACTCATGGCATACATTTTTTGTGGGCATACATTTAACTGTTGTTTATACCACTGAAAATGCTAGACCAGTTGGACCAAGATTTTCCAAAAACATTTTAGATGCTGCAATTTTTGGGTGCCCAACTTTGGTCGCTTTTCAGAAAGTGCTGAGCACCTACCCTCTGAAAATTAAGCAGAGATGTGTACCAAAACCCTCTAGACCCTTATGAAAATTTTGGCCTGGTTATTTGGCTTTGTGTAGCTTTCCTTTGTTATATCAATTTGAACAAGAAAATCACTGAATGTGCAAAACAATGTCCACTTCCTCAGAGTCAGTCAGCTTAACATTGGAATCCTGAAAGGCTTGTCACAAGCTTTCAGAGTGATTGACTCTGAGTTAAATTTGCCAGACCTGAAAAAGAGCTCTGTGTAATCTCAAAAGTTTGTCTCTCTCACCAACAGAAGTTAGTCCAATAAAAGGTATTACCTCACCCATCTTGCCTCTCTAATTCCTGGAACCAACTCGACTACACTGTTGATACTGGACTCTTTGTGATCAGTGTTGATACCAGTGAGACATGGTACGCCCGATTTGCAGATCAATAATGTTTAATGTGCAAGATTTTCTATAATTATACTAGTTAAATACAAAGCCTAAAATTAACTACAATATATCATACTCCCTAAGCCTAGAGAGCTAAGCAGGTACTCCGAAGGCTGTATACAGGAACGGCTTTCTTCAGGGGCCCCGCCACGGAGTCAGTGGATCCTCTGGTCCGACCGGCAGCACCTCCCGCGGAGTCAGGTGTTGATGGAGCGCCTCATTCACATCCTTCACATTGTAGACGGTGATCTCGCAAGGGTCTGGCTCAGGCTTGTTGTTGTTCATGTCCAGAAGAATCAGGAGCAAGGTGCCCATGCCAGTGGCAGGAGGGGTTCCATCATCCTCTGCCAGCATTATGGCTGCGTAGGTGGTGGTCTTCACAAACACAGACTCCCTGTCCAGATGGTTCCTTGCCATCACAATGCTGTTTTCCTCATGAATTGCCACTGCACAGTAATATAGATGTGGACATTTGTCTAATGCAGACCAGTTTAGAGGTCTTCTCCCTCCTTGCACTCTAGTGAAATCTGTCAGCCCTATGTGAAGGGGCCAGGGAAGCAGCAAGAAACAAAAATGCATGTTCTCCTTTTGTCCTGAGATAGAAGAGGGAGAATGTGTCACTTCCTCTGCCCTGTCTGCAGAACATTGCTTGGGAAACTGTAATAGTCATTTTAATGAACACTCTCATTAAGCTGGTTTTGAAAGCTCCAAAGCTTTTAGCCCCTTCTGAATCTGTCTCTTAAGAAGAGATCATTTTTCTAAGGGAAAGACAAAACCATTCTTGTGTTACTTTATTTGAATAACGAGTTGGTGGAAATTTGGGACAAGCTGGATATCAGATCTTCTTTCCCTCAGGTTTTTGGTAAATTATGCAAATGCCACAAATAATGTGAATATGTAGTTTCAAAAACTGATTCAATCACTGTAGGTTTAGGAGGCAATATGTCTTTTTCTGCTTTCAGAAAGGCATTTTTGATCAAAGCTCTTAGAAGCAGCTCCAATGGGATTGATGGACAAAGGTGTTTAGAAAAAGCCACCTTTCTAACAAAAGACGGGGAGGGAAAGACTGAAAGCCTATTTCCTTGCAGAATAATTATTGCTAGTGTATGGTTTTTAGAACTTTTTGCAGAGCTGATGGTTCATAACATAATGAAAACCATCATTATGTGATGGGCCTGCTGAAGTCTCTTAATAGAAACTTCAGATCTCCAAATAATACTTTCTTAAGGGAGTGTGAAAAAAGCATGAAAGGTTTGATTTAGGCATTGTCTACATTAGCATTTTTGTCAGTCAGGGATGTGAAAAAAACATACCTCACTAACATGCATTTCACTGACAAAAGGGCCCGTGTGGACAACGCTATGTCAGCAAGAGATGCTCTCCCGCCAACATAGTTACTGCCACTCATTGGGGGGTGGTTTAATTATGCTGGCAGGAGAGCTCTGTCCTGTTGGCATAGAGTGGCTACACAGAAGACCGTGCAGCTGCAGTGGTATAGCTGTGCCACTGTAAAATCTGTAATGTAGATGCAGCCTAATGTAAAGGAAGACTTTCTGGTGGGCTTTGGGGGGAGATGATAATGTGGAATTACCCTAGCTTCTTCAGCTAAAGCTTACTCCTTCTCTCTCCTCCTATTGCTAGCAATATACAGAGCTAGAGTTTCAGCTTCTGGTGTTTGTAATAGAAAACAAAAGTCATTCTCATTCTATTTAAGTAGCTACTTGTATGACCCCATCTCTATATTCTCTGCGCAACTCCAACAAATCCTGTTGTCTGAAAGAAAATGTTTTCACTTTTTCTTTTCCCTTTCTCAAGTGATTGCTTTAACAGCTTTTCTCTCTAGGGACTAGGGCTTAATAATCAGGAAGAAATAGTTTTTGCCAGTTCAGAGAGCCATTCTGAGATATTTCCCTCTTTCTTGCATGCTTCCCTGTCCTTTTCCCCTAAATGTCAAGAGAAAGATCGGTAGTTCTTCATCATTCTTTACTTATCTGATTGAAAGAGCCATGTGATAGGCCTGGTCTCTTAACAAAAAAGAGACCTGAGGATTGTCTGCCTCTTTAAAACAATTTTCTGAACAGATCAAGCACACTGTGCATTGTTGAGTGTTAGATAGCAACTGGGTGAGAGCTTTTGTTCGTGTTGTACAATGAATGGAAGTTCTACATTTAAACAGAAAGCAAAATACTTACACTCCCACTTCCTTATACTTACCTTATTTTTTCTCTTGTGAGTATGGGAAGAGACAGAGCTTATGTTTTGTCTGTACAAAAGAACTTGGTATTTTTATAATATTATATATATAAAACCATTCCGTAAATTAAATTAATTCAATTAAAATTTATATTAAAACCATTCCATGAAAATTGTTATTAAACCCCATGTAGTCCAAGCTGAGGGCTCTATTGCTAGTGTTCATATTAATTCATCCAGGGATGTTTCTAGCATCTATGGAACTTCAAGATTTTCATTTATATCTCGCTATTGCACAGCCACATGACCAACATTACTGTCTCTCTTCTAACAATTGATAGCAGTTCAGATAACAATAGCTAACAATCAATAGCGGCTTGAATCACTGTTTCCTTATTTGTGTTCATCTCCCTGTCAATTTTCCAAAGACAGGATTATCCCCAAAATCTGAATTAGTTGACTAGCAAGTCAATTCCGACCAAGATGAGAAATCCTATGAGTCTCTGTTCTGGATCTAAATTTCAGGAACCTCAATTTGCAGGTAAGACCAACTTGTTTTTAAAGACAGTGGAAATAATTTAATATCTTAAATCTTATCTTTCTATTATTTGTTTTACGTTTAGATCCTTCATCAGAACATTAGAATTAGTATTTAAAATGTCTAAATTAGTGGTGTATAAAATGCTAATTTGGTCATGCTGGTTTTATTGTGTAATTTTATTAAAGCCTTTTTTATTAAAGCATTTAGTCCCATAAGGACATTTTGCATTCAAAATATGTTTTTTAAAGATACATAAAGAAGGGATGCTCTGTGATTTGTGTTCACAGCACGAGCCACATTTATGCCAAAAGCTAAGACTATGTGTCCAGAATAGTTACAGCTGCATCTCACTCAACTCTGTTTATGGTGGTGCGACAGAAGGCTGAGCTCCGCAGTGACATTTTTTTCCTGTCATGTAGGATGAGCCCTTTTCCCTTTGAACTCGAGGTTAAGCAGACACCTGCATTTCTGACCACTGGCAACGCTGGCAGTCAGGTGATGAACAGAGTTTGGCGCTGCATTTCACGCTTCCTGCCTGCAAGTCAGAATCTGTCTCTTCTTTGACAAAACGAACTGGCCTGAGGCATTGGCACACTAGTCCTTTATTTAAATACTCATGTTCCAAATCACAGTGCAGCACACTGGCATCTTACCACCAGGCTGATACGGAAAGCAGAAAATGTTCTCTGTGTAGCAATGCCAGACAAATATTTTAACTATCTGATTCCGTTTTTTCCTCATCTAAAATCACTTAGCTCTGTTTTCATCACTGTTACTGGAAGCCAGGGTTCTGAAACTGTAGAGTAGAATGTTCCTGGCTGGGCCCTTTACATACTGTATGGGTGACAACATTTGGCTTTCGTCAAGTTTTTCTTTTGTTCCAAGGTGAGTTTGGGGAGTAGTAATGAGATCCAGCCTTTCATTTTAGGTCACAGATTCAAATCCAACCATGCCAATGATTCTGAAGCCTTCAGCTTTTGACGGCTGTTCAGTGCCCCACGAGAGAGATGAGTTGTCTCAGAAAGGTTCCTAGTGGATAATTGTCCGTGTCATAAAAATTCCCTCATTGGCAGTTTCTGTGGAGATCCCAAGGACCAGAAGCACATGGAGACTGTATCATCCTGTCACCCATAAAAGCGTTTTGAGGTTAGGATTGGTAGAGCAGGACAGAGAAGGCACAAAGAAGAGAAAAAATGGATGGTGCCTCCGTGGCGTCTAGAGGACTTCACTTCTAGGACTGTCAGTCTAGGTATTAAAGTATTGTGGAAATAGGTGCAAATGTTCTAACTGAGGGTCAGATTCTAATCCCTCGGCATCTTCCATGAACATGCAACATCAGTGTTGCGTTTCTGCTATATCATCTACAGGAGGATGCTTGCACTCTGACTCCCACAATAAATGTACTGAGACCCAAGCACCACAGCAGCCCTTAAAGCAAGAGCACAGGTGAACTGGAGTTGGCCAGGGGTATGTCAGGACGCAATGAAAATCCACTGCTTCAAAAACACCTACTCTTTCTACTCTAACTCATAATCCACAGAAGTTGTTGTGGAGTATAGGGGTTGTGTGAGTTACATTTATTATTAATATTTATATTTAGCATGTAGAGGCCACCAATCAGTGACTGGAGGCCCATTCTGCCAGGCACTGCACATATATATAGTGAAAAGATGGTTCCTGCCCAAAAGCGTTTACAGTCTAAGTAGAAAATAGACAATAGGCAGCCAGGGGAGCATGTGGAAACAGTGAGATAGTTATGATTAGTGTAAAAAGCAGTGGCCACAGCATGCTATCTAATGAGGCTCGTTTGTGGATTCTGTCCCTAAACACCTGAGCACAGTTTGTTACACTCTGAGAATTTAACCCTAAATGTTTTTCAGGAAAATTATACTAAAAACAATGGTAATCTTACATTACCAGGATTCTCCTTTAGCTCTATAAGTAATATATTTAAGTACTGGCACCTAAATTAATTATCTGCCGTAGATGGAAACTACATACCCTACAATTACTGACACACATATATTGTGTTCATCTAAAAGTAAAAGGAGCTCTGATATGAAACTGAGATTCAGTCTCATCTCTAGCAAGGGAAGGATTACAAATTATGCTGTAATTTGCAGTGTGTTTTAGATCCAAGAACTATAAATACCCAGCTTGTATCATGTTTCACATTTGGAGTGGGCCCTCTTACGGAGACACAGATGACAATATTGGACAGTAATAGCATAATGGTAGATTACAGTGAAAGCCTTCACATTTTATCTTCAATCATTGCTAATGTTTATGATTAGTTTCCTTCCTCTGCCAGTTAAAGATTAGGTCAAGTATGCAATAAAAATGGGTAAAACTAAATATACCTTTTGCAAGATAATATCCTACATTGAGAGTTAAGCTTTTTAGTTTATATTTACAGGTTTAAACACTCATGCAGTTTCTTTTGTGCAAGGAGTGTAAAAATGGGTAAGATGTAGTCAGTTTGGCACTACTTAATGTTATGTCATGGAGTACCACATACACCAGCACTGCAGGTGTGATTAAAGCAGTCTGAAGGCTGTTCTCATGCACATCAGACACTTACACCGACTCGCTTCATACTCCCAAATGATAAATTAGCACAGGGTATATTTTTACTAGCCACACTCATTTGGCTTAGCCTCACCTTTTTCAGAGCTTGCACCTCAGGGTGTAACGATAACCAGGGGAACTGCTGCTTTCCTTTTTGCTCCAGGGTAGAAACACCTCAGAAACATATAGTAGATATTTACTAATAGTAAAATTTGACATCCATTTTCCACAAATTATTACACAGGCGGAGCTGCATATTTATGAAGCAATGCAGTAGTTAGAGCATCAAATACTATATTTTACTGTCCACACTAAAAAGTGTGCTTTGTTTTATCATGTGGGATGTATATGTGCCTTAATATAATTTCTTTTAAATCAGCATGCCTTTGATTCCGTTTAAAAAACTATTAATGAAATACATAAAATGGAAAAGGAAAGGCATTTTCATGCTAATTGTGGCATATGTGCTTTTCTGGATTACCATCTGTAAAAACGTAAAGCTATAATGTAGTGTAAAGCTATACTATAGCTATAATATAATATATAATATAGACAAGGTGGATGTGGTAATTTCTTTCATTGAACCAACTTCTGTTGGTGAGAGAGACAAGCTCTTGAGCTCCACAGAGCTCTTCTTCAGGTCTGCGAAAGACACTCCGAGTGTCACAACTAAATACAAGGTGGAACCGATTGTTTAGCATAAGTAGTTAACATGTATTTCAAAAGGCTCAGTTCTACGTGAAGTGACCAGTTAAAACCTCTCCCATTAAGGGGGGGGGGGGAAGGGGAGGGAACGCTGCAGAAAGCTCAGTGGGTTGTAGGTGGTTGTAATCAGCCATAAATCCAGCGTCTTTGTTCAGCCCATGATTTTTAGGGCTTGTTTACACTTTAAAATGCTACAGCAGCACGGCTGTGTTTCTGCAGTACTTCAGTGTAGGCACTACCTAGGCCGACAGCAGGGGCTCTCCATTGGCGTGGACAATCCATCTCCCAGAGAAGCAGGGCCAGCCTTAGCGGTGAGCAAAGGGGACCAACGCCCAGGGCCCTACGCTCAGGGGGGCACCGTGCGCAATGCAGAAGTGCACGCTGCATGGTATCTCCTACCTGACGTGCCGGGCGCCAACTGGGCAGTGTGTGGAGAGGGTAGACAACCTGAGCTGCAGGGGGACAGCTAGACTACCAGCCAGGTAACTCCTCTGGGGCAGGGGTGCCCGTTTTCCCCCTCCTGCCCTGTTCCATTGCCGACTGCAGCTTTTGCTGCTCTTGCCCCTTCCTGTCCGTCATGGAGCTGCCCTTGGCCAAGCTGCTTGGGACCAGGAGCCTGCCTCCTGCCGGCTGAGCAGAGTGTGCATGTGGGGGCCTGAAGCTGGGGTGCCATCCGCCTCTGCACCTGGTCTCTGTTGAGTAGGGGGTGTGAGCAGGCAGGAGCCTGTCTGTGCTGCTGCCTCTGGAGCAGCAGTGGGTGTTGCCAGCAGCTGCTGCTGTCTGGACAAGTGTTCATGCTGGTGAGCGCTCTTTAAAGAGACAGCGCGCTCACACACTCGCTCCCCCCAGCACAAACTCTCTCTCTCACACCCACTTGTATTATTGTTTTTATTGGTGGTGGCACTTCTTGGTACTCCCTGTTGAAATGTGCAATGCACGTATATTCTCTGTAAGTTTATTATTTCCATGTTCATTAAGGGACACAACAGTATTTTCGTTTGTGATGGGTCTGGGCATTTCATAATTTTATTTTTCTCTTATGCTTAAATGTAATTCTTCAAGTAGTGAGTTCTAAAATACCTAACCAAACCTGTCCTGGCTGGAATAATTGTCATTACTACTTTCTTTACCACATTGTGCTTTGTCATTCATTATTTAAAGTGGTACAATCAAACGATGGTTTCCTTTTAGAATGTAAATTTAGCCTGTACCCACCTTAGCAGTGCCAGTGCAAAAAAATTAACTCAACACGTAACTTTAGACACTGTGCCGACGAAGGTTGCTTATTTTCAAATTGTATTTTTAGTTATATCTGTAAAATAACTTAAAATTCATATGACAATAATGCAGTTCTGATACTACAAGGAATGGTGGAATCGAATGTTAGTGAGTCATGGACATGGACATGATTATGATTGGTAAACATAAATGTCAAAATAATGAGAACTAAATTCCCATTCTTAATAACAAAGGAAAAAAACTTAATCTTGAATGTTAAAATTAAATAAATATGTTTTTAGTGGCGTGCAAAACGATTGACTACGACAGAATAGGTAATGGCCAGAGGGTTGTGGGATGGCTCTGGCAAGACGCAACCCACATGCTACAGCCCGGAGCCATTTGGGCTGCTAGTGGTGGTTGCGGCTTCAGAGCAATGGAGATATGTCTACAGGCTTTGCATCTGTTGTTCTGGTAGGGTTGGGAGGTCATGGCGTGTCATGGTCTGGAGGGAGCTTGCTTCTGATGAGGAGTTTGAAGAGTTTGGGGGATTGTTTGAAGGCCAGAAGCAGGGGCTCGGGAAAGATTTCTTTCAGGATGAGGTCCCCATCGAGTATGGGTTGTAATTGTTTAATGATAGCCCGTATGGATCCCAGTGTGGAGTGGTGGGTGACAACTAGGTGTTTGTGGTTGAAGGGGATTTTATTTCTGTACTGATGCAGGTTCTTTTGGGGTAGCTGGATGGCTCATTCCATGATGCAATCAACTTCTCACTTGAAGCATCCTTGTTTGGTGAATAGTTCCAGAGAGGTGAATGCAGTTTTAAGTGTTTTAAGGTGTATATACCGGACTTTCTCCTCAGAGCATATTCTGTGGTATCTGAGTGCCTGGCTGTAGATAAGAGATTTCTTTGGTGTGTTTGGGATGGTTACTGGATCTGTGAAGGAAGGTGGGGTGATATATGGGTTTCCTGTATATAGTTGTCTAGAGGAGTCTATTGTCGAAGCTGATCATGGCGTCCAGGAAATGGATGCTTGTGTGTGGGAGTGTTTTAGAGAGAGGTCAGTTCATGGGTGTTGGAAATCTGTGAGGAAGTTTAGATCACCTGTCCAGAGAATGAAAATGTATCGTAGGTATATCAATGGTGACATGATGCATTTCTTCAGAAATTCTTCTTCAAGGTGGCCCATGAAGAGGTTGGCATATTGGGGAGCCATCCTAGTACCCAGGGCTGTTCCCATGGTTTGGGCAAAGTATTTGTTGTGAAATAGTTGTTATAAAATAAATAGTTGTTATAATTAAATTCATAATTTTGCTAGATACTAAAAATTATTGACTGAATATACACTGAATATGGCTTATTAAAGCAATCTAGAGCTCACTGGTCGCCACTCCCTTGATTGGAGAGGTATTAACTGGCCACTTGACCTTGAATGATCCCTTGAAATGTGTGCTAACTACTTACTCTAAACCAGGTGTTCCCCCTTGTATTTATCTGTGATGCTCTGATGGCTTGTCTACACTTGAAATTGTATAGAAACACAGCAGCAGCTGTGCCACTGTAGCGCTTCAGTGTAGACACTACCTAGACTGAAGGCAGTGATTCACATGTTGACATAGGTAATCCACCTCCCTGAGAGGTCCCTTCCAGATTGACAGAAGAATTCTTCCATTGACCTAGTACTGTCTACACCGAACGTTAGAGTTGGGTTAGCTGTTTCTCATAAGGATGTATATTTTTCACACCCCTGAGAGAGATAGCTACGCCCATGTAAGTTCCCACTAGAGACCCACTCTCACTACATTTCCCAGACCTGAAGAAGAGCTCTGTGTAAGCTCAAAAACTTGTCTCTCACCAACAGAAGGTGATAATAAAAAATATTATCTCACCCACCTTCTATCTCTAGTATTCTGGGACCAACACAACTACAATAACACTGCGTACTGTTGATACTGGACACTTAGTGATCAGTGTGAATACCAGTGAGACACGGTACACTTGATTTGCAGATGAATAAGGTTGAATATGCAAGGTTTTCTATAGCTATACGAGTTGAATACAAAGCCTAAAATTAACTATAATATATCATACTCACTAAGCCTGGAGAGCTAAGCTGTGACTCAGAAGGCTGTCTACAGGAACGGCTTTCTTCAGGGACCCCGCCGGGGAGTCAATGGTCTCTGGTCCGACCTGTGGAGTCAGGTGTTGATGGAGCGTGCCCCTTTGTCTAAGAAGTGACTTCTTATACCCTTCCATAAACAGCTTTCACCTAATTACCTCTCTGCTCATTATCATATATGCTACTACTTACATTGGGTTTTCACCCTTAACTACATTCCATTCTCACTATGATAATTGGGATCATCAAAACAACATCTGGTGATAGGAGGGGCGGTGTGAAAATATGCCCCTTGGCAATGAAAAAGTGTACCCCTAGACGTTTAAGGATAACTGGTTCCCATCCTCATTATCTATGCGCAGCTGCAAGCATACATGTGTATTTTGTCTTATGTGCCATGGTATGCAGAAACTGAGACATCTGCAAGGTTACTCAGTAGTCCTATTCATCTCTGCCAACAGAAAGATGTTATGCTACAGGGGTCAGAATAGCCAAGCAAGAAGCTAAATGCCTGTAGGACAGTGGTCAGGCAATTCAAATTGTAATGGGCCTCCAGCACACACAAGCTATAATATAGCGTAGTGTTCCCAGTTTCAACATATTCTTGTTAATTTACTCATTTTTATCTGCTCTACAGTGCACATAAAACCAATTCCTGAGAAATAAAATTGCTCCATTGTCAAGCAGTAACACTTTAACTTCCTCAGATATACATTTAAATTTAATACAATTATTACATCTTAAATAACTGTCCATTGAGTATTAAAAACACATTTACCATTGATTAACAATACAATGTGTAAGTGCTGTTGTCATCCCATGTGTTTTTAGCAATAAGTGTTATTTATTGTTGTTACTGTTGTATTAAATTTAAGTAACTTGATTCAGAATATGCATGTTATCAAGCAATTCTCAGCATCGTTCTTGTGCTTTGTGGCCAAGACCTTTTAAAAAAATAGGATCCTGAAGTTAGGTTCCAAAATCCATCCTGAGGTACCTAAATAAGAGGCCTGAATTCAAAAGTGCTGGGTGCCTAGCAGCTCGTATGAAAGTCTATTTTGAAACTCACTTTTGGTTCCTCTTTTTTAAAGTCTTGGCCTGTTTTCTTAAGTAGGTCTTATTTTTAATCCACATATATACAAAAGTTGTAATCTTGTTTAATGATGTGGACTTTGGAACTATTTGAGATTTTGCTTGTAGGTCCTTTTTTAGTATACCTCTTTGTTGTGGTTTAGATTACTGGAATCCTGTTTTTTAATGAAAGGAGATAAATAACATTTCATTATGTATTAGACAATTAAATGGATCTTTGCAGCACAGACAAGAGTAATAAATCTCATCAGAAGTAGTAAACTCTTTCATTTAACATATAAATGGCGTTATTTGGGAACAATGCAGTTGAAGCTTTGTCAGTCCCAGGATATCAGAGAGACAAGGTGGATGAGGTAATATCATTTATTGGACCAACTTCTCTTGGGGAAAGAGAGAGAGAGAGAGAGAGAAAGAGAGGTAAGATTTCGAGCTGCACACAATTGAAGAAGAGTGTGGCTTGAAAATTGTCTCTCTCTCACCAACAGAAGTTGGTCCAATAAACAATATTACCTTACCTACCTTGTCTTCTTATTTGGGAACAGGCAATTACAGAACTAAATGCAGAGAAGGGATATACAGGCAGTGTCACTGCCTCAATGTATCTTTCAGCTGCTCTTTCATCTGTGGAATGTTTCAATTTTTGGCAGTATTTGTAAATTTCTTAGGTTATTTCACCTCATCATCCCCAACCCAGCATCTCTATTCAGCAAAGCTCTTAAGCATAGGCTTAGGTTTAAATCAATGTGATTTAAGCATATGCTTAAAGTTAATCACATGCTTAAGTGTTTTCTTGAACTGGGATACAAGGCTTAGGGTCTGCATTTGCCTCTGGCCTACTATGTCCGACTTTGACTCAGCCAGGCAAGCAAGAATGTATTTCCTGTGGCAGTGTGCAGGCATACTGGGACTTTAGCAGTTACAGAACCACAGTGGATTCTGTGCTGAATGTATCAGGTTCTTGACTGTATGGTCAGTAAGAGTGAGACTGGAGCTTAAATGTGGTGTGGAGGAATCACTGTATTTCTGTTATCCCCAGCACAAGGGAGTGCTGAGTGAGACGCAGAGAAGGTGCTGGCGGCATAAGATTGGGGGAATAATTTTTAATATGTTGGGGTTTGGGTATCCTTTATACTTTGTTTGAGTAAAAACACACACAGTACTCTGGCTCTTCTGGGAGTAGGGTGAGGCAAGGAGCTTATTGCTACCAAAGTGCAAGATGTTGGAAGGCAGTCACATTTTTGTGTTCCCAAAGTAGCATCCTAGTCTGCAAACATTCTTCTTTCTAAGATCTCCAGGGCGCTCTCTCAACCCTCTGGTTGTTGCCTGATCTAGAGTTTATTTAGAACTAGAGTGAATATCTAGACAAAAGACATCATTAAGGTGAAATTAAATCGAAGGATACTATACATAGCAGTAGCTTAAGGGTAAAAATCCTTCAAAGAACATTCTAGTAATAACAGCAACACCCTGCCTCCTCCCTGCCCCCCCACCCACACTAACCCAGCATTTTAAAGCCCAGAAATTCAGAGTTAAGGTTAAATTAGATGCCAGTCTTTCATCTTATCTTCTTTGCAGGTGGAGTATTGCAAATATGCTTCTCAATAAACGACAGAACCACTATATGACTATACGAGTGCCATTGTTGATATGAAATTGCAATGAAAAGATCAGGTACTCTGACATTTTTTATTTTCACAGAACATCATTATGGGGGTGGACAGAAGGTAGTTTGCATACCCTTACTGACTTTCCATATAACTCTGAATTTCTTTGCTTTTAATGGTCGCTTTGGTGCCTTTTGATAACTACTGTATTCTTGTAAGAATTTTTGCTGTGAACTCTCAATCATCATTAGAACTTCATGCTTGGTCTGTGAATACTACTATGTTTTTGCAAATCCACACTAGCAAAGTGGAGAAATTCCATCCAAATTGCTCTGTGTAATGTGGTAGAATTAGTGGTGGAGAGGACTTCGATTTTCAGGTAGTTACATCTGTGAAAGTAACGCAACACATTCAGTTAACAACCAGCTACATTAAAAAAAAAAATTATAAGCCTCTAAGGACAAGATTCTGGGCCAGAGAGACAGAAGGAGAAGAAGAACTGTCAGCAGAAATGGAGGAGGTAAGCAGAGGAGAGGAATTAAGAGGAAAGATTAGTTCCATTTTGTAAGGGCTGCAAGAGGATTTTCTGCAGTGTAAGCAGAAGCAGCTTCCCTGATGACATGGAGTTGCACTCACTTAAACCAGCTGTAAATTTGCACTGAGTTTAAAATAATGACCAAAGACCCAAAGAGTTCTAGTCATAGTTCTTCCTGTAGCAGGAAAGACTTGCTCCTACCTTGTTTCCAGCCCCACAAACAACTCAGGGACCGTCTTCAGGTAAAAGCATTTGTGTGGTTTATTTACACTGCTCTTTTCCGCCACCTTTTCAGCTCATGCCACCTTGTGCCACCACTAACATGGAGCCCTCAGCTCCTGAGGCAAGGAGGAGAGAGATCTCCTGTGGCTGGCTAGTGCGCTATCTGTTCCTGTTGTCATCATCTTCCTTCCTTCCTTCCTATGCCTTTTGTGTCATCTGAACTAATGGGGTAATTAACCCCTTAATTCCCTCCAGTCTATCAATTGGGAGCAGTTCAGCTATGCTCTGGGGCAACTGTTTCGAGTTGTAGTGATCAGAGTGCTGGCTCCGATGCTGTTGCCTCACACACTGTCACACTTCCCTACACCGCACTAGATTGTTATGGAGAAGTGGTTTTCAACCTTTTTTCATTTATGGACACCCTACACATTTTTGAATGGCAGTGCAGACCCCTTTGGAAATCTTAGATATAGTCTGTGTACCCCCAACACCGGCATAGAGTGTCACTTGAAACCTGATCCAAAGCCACTTGAAATTAGTTGGAGTTTTTCTATTGGCTCAGGCCCTGAGGGACAGGCAGGTCTGCCAGATCTGATTGACCCCACAGTGTCAGTGCTGTTGCTATAAACACATGTGGAAAGAGCCATGATATTCAGAACCCCCATTTTTCACTCACTCATGATTTTTGCGAATGTTTTCCTCTTGGGCTGAAACTCTTCTATTAAGGTTTCAGTTCAAAGAAGATTTTAATATTGCAAGTTAAACAATAACAAAACCCAGTAATTTGGTGTTATGAGAATTTCCCTAATTTATCTTGCGTCTGCAAGACAATTCAACAGTTCAGTAATGTTATGACAGTCAGAATCCCAGGCCGGGAATTATTAGATGGCTGTGTGTATGTTGTGTAAAATTACGTTATGCTTCATTAAATAGGAATTAGAAAAAGGGTAGCTAAAGAAAGAGAAGAAAAAAAAAAAAACCACAGGAAAAAGAAACACATTTAGTGATTTCTTTAGAAGACTCTTAGAAATGAACTCAGATTAAAAACCCAAATCTGAACCTTGAATTCAAGTTTACACATGAGTTTGCAGCTGAAAACCCATCTCAATAATAGACTGAGTCTGAATGCCAATTCAATGGAAAATGCTGATTTCAATCCAGATTTTGAACCCCTACATTTGTTAGAGATTTGGCTTGCCTCGTTGTAGATATGTGAAGTTTGCACTTCTCACAATGTAAAAAGTTTTAGTGCCATTGCATTTATTTTTCACAATAAATATTTGTATCGGTGAGATGATATTTTTTTTTATTTTATCCAGGTTTTCAAGGGGGAAAAAAATCAAGTTTTGTTTTAAACATATGATTGAAATATGTTGGCAAGGCAGTTCAAATTTTCACTGCCCAGGGCTTACTTGATGTAGCCATAAGCAGAGGACTTTATTCTGCAATGCTATAAATCCGGAATTCTGGAGCACAACATTCAAATGTTTTTAAGTTTGTTGTTGATTATGCCTCTACAAAGTTTAATGCAGATCCTGATCTGCTTTCCTTAACTGACTTTGCACTTCAGCTTCTGGTTGGGTCAACTAATTTCCCAAGTTTTCAGCTAGTTCTATCCTTACAGGCATCAACTTTCACAGTCATCTGGTCAAATTTATTGCCCAGAATAGCAATCACCGGCTGGACTGTCTCTGTCTTTGTGTCCAAACCTATTTTCCAATTTATTTTCCTCATTAGTGCCTAGAGTTGAGCTTCGACTTGTTGGTGAGTCTGGCCTTGAATCCACGTCAGCCGAACGGTCTGTGGATTTTGTTGATAGTTTCTTAATTACATAGAATTCTGCCATGCAGTGTTCAGGGTGTAATTTAGGCGTTTCTCCAATGTCTAAATTTCCACCTCAATAGCTTTTCAGGTTCAAACCAACTTGGACCACATATAAAATGAAACTTATATTCCAGTTTTCTTCATGGATTTCTGACAAAACATGTATGTCTCAGCGCTGCCTATTTCTTCCCCTGACCTCTTCTGCTAAAGATCTCTGTGAAGAAAACTTTCTGTACAGTGTGATGCTTTATAAACTCATCACAGAATATTGCATAGGGCACAGTTTTATTTTGCTGTGGGCTTTAAAACATGAGGGAAATGTGAAATGCAAGGCCTTGATACAGCAAGCACTTACGCATGGGCTTAATTTTACTACCTCAAGTTGTCTGATTGAAATCAAAGTTAGTACAATTAAGCCCATGCATATGTGTTTGCAGGATTGGGGCTTAAGATAACAGAAGTAATCTATGTTGCCTTTTAGTGCCCTGCTTTCCTGGGTGGTGTTTAAGATTATTCAAAAAAAGAAAAAAAAATCAGTCAGAAAAAGGACAGTTTTTGCATTTTCCTTTAAAAATAAAGAAATAAATAAATCCAGGAAGCCCCATCTCATGCTTTGAAAGGTATTGTCTGTTTATTGTAAATAAAAGGAGCCAGCATAGAGTGGAGTCATCAGCACAGCTTCTTTGGAACTCAGAACAGTCAATGACGTTCAGGAGGGTCTGTCACACATCCTAGTGAGCACCACATCCTGGCTACGTGCTAAGGCTGCTGAGAGGGGAATCCAAGCCTCTGAGCTCTTGATCTTCTGGACTGTGATAAGCTTCTAGAGACTGCAGCACTGCTTTCTCCTTTGGTCTCTCCAGCACATTTCCCACACAGGGAGTGTGTCTGCTACCCCATCTCAGAAAAGGAACTCCTCAGCCCAATGGCCCTAGGCCCCCCAAGACCAGTGCTGACCCCCAAGATACCCCACTTACTAAAGCACATCCCCCTCCCAAACCTCCACCCGAAAGATGGGAGACTTTTTGGGTCACGGTTTAACTCTCTCAGGGACGTGCAGCTGTTGTGGAGCAGTCAACACACACACACTTTGCACTGTCCAACACCTTTATGCTCTTTTATACTTAATCATGCAGCACAGGAGAGTACAGATCGTACAAAACACTAAAGACATGTCCCTTGCTCTCTATCGCACCCTTCCCTTGTGAGCTGTTGGGAAACATTCTGGACCCAGGAAAGCAAGCAAGCAGGGTGTCCCCTCCTCATCCAGACTGTTTCATGCAGGCTGGCCTCTCTCTCCCTCATCCAGCCCCTTCTCAGCTTCTGTGACCTTGGTCTCGCCTGTCCTGTGCATTCCCTTTCTGTCTCGCCCCTATTCTTTTGTGTTTCTTTATTTTAAACCACTCCTTGTCACCTGGCCTCTTTTGTTTGTCCCCTAAAAATTTCACTGCTCCTATCTTTCCCTGCCTCTGCCTTCAGAGGAATCAACTAAACTGTTTTGTCTAAGAATGCAGCTCACCTGGGATTGGGATTGCTGGGATGCGATTGTCCCAATTGTCTGCACCTGAATACATGGCAAGTATCTTCTATTGAATCTGTCTGATTCACAAGTGCTACAGGACCTGTCAGCAATGGCAGAGCCACAGATTTATAGCCAGTCATGACACAGCAGATTTTTATAATACAACTTCACAAGATCAGTCAGAATTCATAATGTACAGACATAATTCATCACAGGCTCAATGTGTTTATTTAGTTGAGGTCCTGGTTTGGTTTAATTCTTTTTACCCAATTTTCCTAGGTTGCTTCACTGACGTACAAGGAGGCCAAACATAAATTGCTGAAGGTCAAACAATGAGTCAGTGCTTTTCAGCACAACTATGAATCCATGATCCTCCGGGCTTCCAACTGAGGATCAAAACCCTCTGATCCATGCAGTCTCCTGCATTAGATACAAACATTTTTAGGTGGTTGTCTGTGGTAGGATTCCTGGGGAGAGAAAATGTAACTGGAATTGGGCAAATTCTCAGCAAATACAGGTAATCTATTATGATTTTTACAGGGAAACAATGCAAAAGTGTTCCTGGTTTGTTTCTAAAATGAGTGATAATGTGCTAAACAACTTAGTGATAGTTCATCGGCTAGTGGTAATATGGGATACATGCCAGTTCTTCTGCTTCAGGGTTATTGTTTTGTATCCACAGCAGCAGACAATAGCATCAAAAATTGTCTTTGAAATACTAACATAATAAGACATGCTTTGCATAAATCTACCTCGTCACCTTAACATTCCTTAATAAATGCATCAGGTTTTGTCTGAATTGTTAACAAATACACACTGGTATTAGCATAAAAAAACAACAAGACAATAGAAAGAATCCATTGTCTTCATGATATTTAACAAAACCAATGCAAACTATATGCAAATCTTTTGAACTGCAGTTTGTGCGTGGCCGTCCTTAGACGGTAAAATCAGAGAAAGTTCTTTCACATTAAAATGAATTAACCCCTGTTCTAACCAATGAGTTAGCTTAATTATGCCTATTTGAGCCCCAACATGTCCATTTTACAAACCATTAGCAGCTATAAGGCATAAAATAAATCTACTCCTCTCTTAAAAATTTGGTTTCATCCCATTAAGGCTGATATTCCTCCTGATAGATCTCTCTACTTGCTCACTGATATGAATGGTCAACACAGGTCTAGTAGTGTTGAAGGATTTTATAGCAAGTCATGATCTCATTTATTTGTGCTGTAATTCCTTTCTATAGCTCCAACATCACACAGACAACAACCTTATTTTTCTGTATTACCTCAGCTACAGCTTTGACCTTGGATCTATTGGTAGAAAAATATAGTGCTAATCTAACAACGTAGTTGAAATTTGAGGAATTTATCTCATCACATATATCTTATAACAAATATCTCTGGGTCACTGGTTTCACGCTGACTTGGGCTGGTAGTCACTACAGCAGGTCAATGCAGCTTTGATTGCACAAAAATGTGTTAATTAAAAATAGCCTTTTTTTCAAATGCAAAACTTTTCAGGAAAAATTATCAACATTATCAAAAGCCTTTTAAATTCAAATTCTTCACAGTGCCTCTTGGCTGTTGGACTTCTCCTGATTTACTGCACCTACAGCAACAGCAAAGAAATTAACGAAGGCCAGTAGTAATTGATCAGATCACATATTTTCATGACTGGTGAATAAATCTAGTGAAACTCTGCACTTCAGCAGGTCCATTAAACAGAAAAAACTCAGAAGGTGGGAGGAAGTAAGCTAGTGCAGCTACATTTTTCCTCTTACTACCTGTGGTAGAACTGCTTTTCAGTAGCTTTTGCTTTTCTTTCTTTATCAAGGAAACCCCACTGGGTGGAGGCATGGAGCTGAATTTCCCCAATGAAAATCAGTAGTAAGGAAGGAGCTCTTTTAGACAGATGTAACAGTTCAAGAGATTCAACACTACTTTAAGGTACACCTTCTAGTTAGGAAGTTTGCAGTTCTAGCAAAATAAATAAATAAAATTATAAAAACGTTATAAAAAGAGCTTAGCAAATATGTTAAAATAGCATATTTTAACTATATTTGTTTATGAAGTTTCACACTTTAATCTTATAAATTGATGATGACTAAAGCCAGTCAAGAAATCTCCAAGAAAAAAAAATCACTCGTGTGCTACTTATGCAGTCTTTCCTTGATTGGTCCCCCCGTGAGACAAAATGAATTTATATATAAACTTGTGGCATCTTAACAAGTTTGTTTTGCTTCATTGGTCTTATGGGCAAATGGCACATTTCCAAGTGAAGTCTTTACCAGGAATTTGGTTACGTAATTTGACTGACAAATAGTTCAGTGCAGCTACTTACATACAATGAAAATATGGTTGGGAAAAAAAGTAATTGAAAGCTTGATTCAGTTTCATTGGAAGATGGGGAACTAAACATGGTCTAATGGCAACAATCTATGTACAACAGGAAATCATTTAGGTAACATTAAGCATTTGTAAAATAAATAAGATAAACTTGTATTTTTTAAATGAAATTCTAGTAGATTACACATTATGAAATTCTGTTAACTGTAATGTTTTAGCACCCAGTTTTGTTTGTGTGTCTGGGTATAACCTGTAGGCAAGAGCTACACTTTAGAAAAATAAAATAATAGGAGAGAGATTTCAGGCAAAGCAGATATGACTGAAAATATACTCTGAATCTAGAAACAACTGCATCACAAGTGACAATGTGCTAGATTCACAAAGGGACTTAGATGCCCTGCCACCCAGTGAAATTCACACCCTGGAGCTAGGCATCTATGAGGGGTGAGGAGAGTTAAGAGACTAAGGAAGGGATGCACAGAGCGGGAATTGAGCGGGAAGCTGCCAAATTAGCCAATAGGAAATATTGAGGAGATTGGTCATTGAGGTGCCTAACTCCAGACTGGAGTGGGATACCTCCCTCTGCTTGGGATTCTCAACTGTGAACTCACTCCTGAAGTTTGGCACCTAAGCCAGGGCAGCTCTTCCTTGCAAACAAAACAAAAACCAACCAACCAACCCAGAGAGCTCCCCACCGCCTTATACCTAATTTCCCAGTGGTTAGGGCACTCACCTGGGAGGTGGGAGGCCTGTTTTCAAATCCCCACTGTGCCTTATTTAGAGCAGCAATTGGAACTCTGGTCTCCCACATTCCAGCTATTCTAATTCCTGGGTTACATGCACATACACTGGCCTGCCACAAAAATTCTTTATGTGCTCATTCCCAGCTGTTTTTTGTGTGGGTTGAACATGGTCCGAGCATGCCTACTGGATCAAGCCTTACAGGATAGTTTGTAAATTCCACCTTTCTTAGGCAAAGGGTAGGACACCAAGTGGGTTGGTGCTGTCAGGATGTGTGCATTTTTCCTAAGATCTAACTCCTTTATGCTCAGATACACAGGTTTATAGCACTATCTTAAGGATTCTGTATTTCAGGGTTTGTTAATTTCATTTTTCAGCATTTATTTTAACAGTTTTTCAATTTTATGTAGCTGTCCAAAATTCAGGGTTTTTCAGAGATTTCTCTTTGTAAGTACTCTGAGTACTGTATATTACATACATTATTCATTACAATAGTATATGCCGTCACGCGTAATCTGTTCGTAACGCTCCCTGGTGCACTTTAAAGTAGTACTGTTTTAAACAGCACTATGTTAAAAAGCACACAAGGGAGCCTTCAGTGCACACAAGCAGGATTCCCACACTCTTTTAATGTGCAACACGGTAGCACATTTTAGAAATCACAGCTCTATAGTCTGCATTACTGCTTCATGTAGAGAAGCCCTGAAATACAAGCAATCATTTCTGGTATTTATTGGATAAGCACCATTAATTAAATAAATTAATTTTTATTAAATAAAAATCAGAAGCCCTACAGCAGCGTTTCTGAAATGCAGCCACCAGTGGCTTTTTTGTGGCCATGATCGCCTCCAAAGCAGCAGCCACTCCCTGCAGCGCCCAGCTGTTGCACCTGAAGAGCTGGTACCCCTGAAGAGCTGAATAGATGTGCTGCCTTTGTGCTTGTGCGGGCGCCACCAGCAGGGATCATTGCTCCGGGCAGCGCCTCTGGGCATGATGTGTGCAGTGCTGAAAGTGGCTCTTGTCAGTGGTGGCGGTTGCCGGGAGCTGCCTCGCTCCCACCCGGCCGGGACATGTGGAGCATGCAACTACACAGGCAGCTGGTGAGTTCCCAAACCACCTTCCCCAGGGCAGGCTCTCGCTGAAGGGCTGCCCGAGGCAGGGACAGAGAGATGGGTTTGTCTGAGCAGCCACCAGCAAGAGTTGGTGGCCACACTTTGAGGCCATGAAAAATTTTGTTGTGAGAACCCTTTGCGGGCCTACACTATTTGTAATAGCATCCTCTAATCTGAATAATGCTACAGGATCCAGACTGGAGATGATCAAATTATTAGTTGTCAGTAATATCTATTTTGAATTTAGTTTTCTTTTGCTCTTGTTCGTGAATCATGTGCAGACTAGCCATGCCGTCCTTCTCTTTTGTATCACTCCACTGGCTCCTTCTCTCAAATAGAAGTTCCTTGTCATCACTTTTGTTATCATCTCTCTACCTATCATTTCTCTTTCACTCTCAAAATGACTCCCACCTCCAGTTAGCTTTTGATACCAACCTCCACCACCCACCTAGTAAACTTCCAAACAGGCACCTTCATGCTTTCTCCCATGCTGCCCTTCATGCTTGGAAGGAGTTCCCTGTAAACATCAGTAAAGCTACCAAATTATCCTCCTTCATATCTCTCTTAAACTCTCCTTTGCTATGACGTCGCAAAAACCTTGCCAATGGTTATGCCACTGGTGTGCTGATACCACTGGCTATTATGCTCATCAGTGATGTTTTCTTGTACTCCTCTGTCAGTCTACCTGTTTCCATCTGTTGTCTCTTGTCTTTTGCTTAGCTTGTAAACTCTTTGTGGCTGGGACTATTGTGACACTGACAGAACAGTCAACCTGTGTATGACCCAGAACAACTTAACAGGAGGCATTACAATGGTAATCAAGACAATTTACTTGTGAGTGAGTATCAAAGAAATGTTCATCAGGCTAGCAATCTCCAACCTATTGCTTTATACCAATAAGAATCAAAGAGTAGAGGCTAATTGTGTTTGTCTGTGTTTACCTGTATCTTGTCAGAAGTTTAATAATATGATCTAATTAGCTTATAGATGCTAAAATTCTGTTCCTGCCTTTAATGATTCTTTACTGTATTCTACTGATTCAGAGATCAAAAACAGATGATATAATTTAGATGGGATTTGTGATGTAATAATATTATTGTCTTCATTTCTCCTTGAAACTTGTAAATGCCAGATAGTAAACTGCCTGTGAGCTGTCTGAATGGTTAATTGCCTTATGTGAACTAAGGCAACTGGCTACCTATGTCTGCATAAGGAGGAGAAGATTGCTTTGAAGCAACAATATACAATGCCTATTCTTCATCCAAGGAAGGCCCTATTGTGACAATGGTTAGCTGCAACTATAAAGAAAGCTTTGGGCCTGATCTTTTTAATCTCAGATCTGATTAAACTTCTACAGGGGAAGTCTAAGGCCACAAGACTGAGCTCTTCAGGTCTATTCTGGATTAACCCTGGAAGTCTCATGGAACAATTTGAACAAACTCTGCACATGGACTGCTGGTTGGACAGTAACCTTTTAAACTGACTCCAGGAAGACTTTTGCAAATCAGCATCCTTCACCCGTGCTATGAAACTGATCTAAGAACTTTGCTCGTATCTGTATGTATATTGATCTTTTAACCACAACACCTCTTTTCTTTCTTTTTTCTTTTGATTACTAAATCTTAGGCTTAATAAGAATTGGCATTGGCTGCTGTTGGAAGACAGGATACTGGGCTAGATAGACCATTGGTCTGACCCAGTGTGGCCGTTCTTATGACTGTACGCGTGTATTTGGGTGAGATCTGAAATATTCATTGACGTGGTGGGCAATGTGTCCGATCTTTTGGGATTGGGAGAACTTTAAGTATGGTGAATAAGGTTTTCAGTAATCTCCCAGTCTATGAGACTTGGATCTACGGATGGGAGCCAGAGGCTGGATTGCTTAAAGGGGACTGTATTTTGGCTTCTTAGTAAACAGTGTGGTATTACGAAGCTGTTTTGTTACTGGCATGGTGAATCTAATTATGGAATAAGCCACCAGTTTTGGGGATTGTCTGCCCTATTTCTTGCAGTTTGTCCTGAATAAGCATTCTCAGTGTGGCCCCTCCATTATCGTGGTCACAACTGTCTTTTGTTCTGTGTTTTGTAGAGCACCTAGCACAATGGGGTCCACGGTCATAACTGTGGCTCCTATATCATATGGTAATACAAGTAATAAACCTTGGTTTCTACTAATGTATTAACTATTCGTCAGTATTCACCAAATAGTTTGTGCAGACAAATGTCAGCCTGTGGATTGTTCATAACTATTCACTTCTTCTAGTCATGGTGTATGATGGTAATGAAATCACATGGCATATATTTACTTCTTGATTGGATCATTGAAATCATTTAAAGAACTGAATGATTGATGAATAGTTGTCAGTAATGACTAATGCAGTTCTGGTATACATTTTTGGATTAATAACATTTATTCTAGGATTAGCAACCCTAGAATAGTAAATGTTCAGCATGAGAGTTTCCAACATCTTAGAAATGGAACAATTAGCTCTGCTCTGTGAGGGGGAATAAGATTGTGTGCACATGCCATTTAAATCCTAAAAGCATGACTTAATTGCCAAATGTCACATGTTTCATGGTCTAACTTTGCCCTGGATCCATAAACTTGTTAATCAGACCTAACAATTAACAGCTGTAGAGTGGATAGTTATTGTATACAGGGAGGAAAAAAAGTTTTAAAAACAGGAAAGTTATGAATCTTGCTTTACCTTTCAGTCAGCACAACTGAGATATTTTACCATATATTGGCTGTTTACTTTTAAGGCTAATATTGATTCTATTGTTGTACTTAGAGAGGGAAGTTCATTTTAAAAATGCAAGATTTCAATGTTTCATTACTCTCCCTTTTTACTTGAAAGTGGGCTATTTGGTTTCAGAACCTGAAAACTAGAGGCAGGGTGGTGTGGGCTAGGTGATGTGAAAGTAGTGTGGCTCGGAAAAGCTTGGTTTACAATATTCAATGTAGGACTGATCCACTCTGACCATCGTGTGGAAAATAAGGCCAAGCCTTTCCTTAGCATGTTCTCTAGGGAGAGGCAACTGCCAGACAAAGGCCAGCTTGCTTCAGCCAGAAGGATCGTAAAGAGAAATGAATGAGCTTAGCTTGATGTCTCGTCTCCGGGAAGTAGCCTCATTCTCTTGAGTGAATGAAATAGTCTATCCCACTCCTTGTTCCTCTTGGTCTGGAAGTCACATGGCCACACTGCCTTCTAGGAAACAAGAGAAATGGCACAGCCATCCTCCTACAGAGACCTCTAAAGCCCTTCTTATTGATATTCCTGCCCCAATAACCAAAGTGCTGATCTTTTTTTCCAGTCAGCAGGCTGAACAACTTGGACAGATATCCTCATTAGTTCCTTTTTTCAGTCAGTCAAGTCCAGTTTGCTGACTTCAATATGTGGTACATGGCTAGTAGTTTAATAAACATTGGCTAAGGGATGGAGCTGTCGTACAGAAGAGAGCTTAGCTGAAAATCTCTCTCAAAGTTTCAGCTTGGCAACTTACTGGTATGCAGCTTGATCCCTGCAAACACTGACTACATATTCACAGTCAGTTATTTCATTGGTTCCACTCGCCCACTGCTGGATCCACCAGCACAGACCTTTGTGCTTATACGGAGATACAAGGGACTTTAGGTCAGCATTCTATTTTGTACAGTCATAGGAGTCTACAGGAGCAGATCTCAATGCAGGACCAGGGCCGTTGACTATAACGGGTGGCCTAAGCATTACATACAGCAGTAAAGGGGTGTAGGATCAGACCCTTACTTAAGGCTCTTCTACGTTTATAGAGAATCACAATTGTAATGTTTCACAAAGAATGAAGTGAAATCCAATGAATTCATTTTCTGTCTTTTTTAGTGCACAGTCCATTTAAAAAAATATTGCCATGTTTTCAAAGTCACTGGAGCCATTCCAAAAATAAAAACTCCAGAAGCAAGGGATTTCTTAGTTTGGCTTTTTTTTTAAATAAAAGAAAAATTTCTGTCACAGAGAGTTCCTTAGCAGTAGAAAAATTATCTAGATACTTTATTCTAAGATATCAAGACCCAGTTTGAGCCTGGCAACAACACTGAGTGGCAGTACAATGCACTGGCATACATATTAGCTGAGTTGAGTTCCTGGGGTAAAATCCTAGGCCCCCTGAAGTTAATGGGTGTTTTGCCTTTGACTTCAATGGGGACAGAATTTCACTTCAGTTCCAGTCTCTCACTCCCTGGTCAGGCAGATTGTCTGAAAGGTCTCAGGAGACAGAGCGCTGAGGGCCAAGGAATGAGTTTCAAGGTATAAAGGCAAGCTTGCTAGAACTCTGAATGTAATCTTTTCTCTCCCTCCGAGAAAAGGAAGAATGGCAGCCCTGATACATCAAGGCAACAAAGCCTGAGTCCTTAGCATGGAGAAAACATAGGCTCCTCAGGACGCAGTCTGGCAAGGAGTAACTGGAATTCATGTTTTAGCTACGGATTTGTCATTTTTTTTTCTTCAGAAAACTGCAACTACAGTACTCGTCCTCTGGTTAGGAATGCCAGGAATCAGCGTACACAAAGAGCATCATGTAATGAGCAGTGGTCACCTTCCCTCTAGTTCTGGAGAACAAGTGCATCACCTCTGCCATGCACGCCCAGGGCCATATCTTTGAAAGGCAAATCTATTCGGTGGAGTGACAGTGGCGCAGGAGGGCATATTGTAGAGTTTACTGTGGGGTTACAGAAATGCCCTTTCATAGAGCATGGAAAATACATCCCAGGGCTCTTTAGGATGAAAGCAAAATCTAACTGTGTCACTTGGTGCTTTAAACTCAGTTTAGAGACAAAGTAGTGAAACATTCCTGGGAATGCCAGCAACAGAATGACTAAAACGAATAAAACAAAACACTTGTTGAAATCTAATTATCTCAGATGTCATTTGCAGGGCCAAAAACAATCCTACTTTTCTGACAGAGCAGAAGTGTTGTTCCAAAGCAAAGTTAATGAATTTGTAGCCTGAGTAAATGTGCATTTCTTTGCATTCAATCACCAGGTCAGTAATGCATTTACCGGACTGTTGCTGCACGCAGGTTTGAAGTTTCTTCTAGAGAGTAAGTTTAACGCTTTCCTAATTACTAGTTATGTTGTCTTGTGGTCTGTAAATTTACTAATAAATTTAATACTTTTTATAAAATAAAGTGTCTTACAAGTACTTTCACAAGCAAGTGTGAAGAAGAAATTTTTGCAAAGTCCTATTTATTTAGATCAATTAAACAGCATCATTTATTTATTTCAATACCATGAGGATGGGGGATTGTGCTGGGTGCTGTACAAATAAGAAGTAAAAAGGGAGTCCCTGTTCCAAAGAGCTTACAAGCTTCAACCCCAAATTCCACAAAAATTTACATATGTGCAGAACAGTGCGGGCCACCCCCATTTAAATCAATGGTCTTATTCACCGTGTGTAAAGTTAAGCATAGGCATAAATCTTCGCAGGATCAGGGTTTTGATAAGCCAGGGCATTTCTCCTTGCATTTCTTGTTACTACTAGCAAATATCAGACTCCTCTGTTGGGAGTAGCTCATGCAGAATGGATATAGTTGACTTTATTTTGGGTTTTTTTTAAATGGAGCAATGTATTATCAACATTGGCCCCAGTGCTTAGTCCTGACTCATTCCAATGCCTTAGCAATGCAAATCAATCCCCATAAATAGGGGTAGTCCTCAGCTGTCTGACAGAGGGCAACCCTCACTTGTTGTCACCTGTACTCCACCTGCTTCACTCCCCCATTTCTCACCAAAGAGTGCATGTGCCAGGGGCAAGAGGAAGCGGGTGGAGAGCACAGTGCTCCACCAGATCCTTGGCTGGGGATGAACCCTGGTAGAGCAGCTGCTAAATTAAGCCAAGTGCATATACATTGCTGCGTTAGCCAAAGATCAGACAGAGCACTATAAACTCCACTCTGTTCTGCCTCTGTTACCTGGCAGCTCTGTGTTCTTGGGGAACCAGGGTGAAAAACCCCTATTCTCTCTCTGGCTCACCTGAATCCCCCCCAGCCTCTGCTTGAACCAGAAACAAAAGCTATGAAAAGCCTCACACCTAAAACCCTCCCAACAAGGGTGATAGGATTAAGACAACTCCCCATGCCTCATCTACATAGAAGATGTAAAAAGAGGCATCTCAATTAGCACATTGAATGGAGAACTGGAGCCTCATTTACACTGAAGATGGAACAAGAATTAGCATGAAGAATGGAGAACCAAGCTCCAAAGCAGGAACCGCACTGAACTCTGGGATTGGCAAGGCAGGGACACACTGCATTATGGGAGATCTCTGCTCTTGATGTAAATGATCTCAGACCTACACCCATCCAGCTCCGCAGTTATCAGACCACTCTAGTATTGATATGCAAAACACTGAATCTGCCTGGTTGCATTGTGAGCTCCCCCAAAGAACATTGACCATAGCTGGGAGTGATCAGCTCCTATTGTCCAGCATAGAGAAAACCACCCTGGGGTACTTCATTGAGACATTGTTTACCCACAAACAAACCTGGTTCTACAAAATACCCCTACCCAAGTTCAAATCTCTCTCTTGCTCTCCTCTTCTGATGCCTGGACCCAAATGCTTTCCTGACTGATCCTGTTGTGGGTTTTGCCTCTCCCTCAAGTGTTCCTGACCCTAAGCTGAACAGCCTGTCTCCTGGGAACTTCTGAGCTGCAAGGAGTGGTGAGATTTCCACCCCCCCATCTTTTTTCTCTCTCTCTCTCTCTCATATCCAGTTATAACTTTCTGCTTTTGTAATCAAACCTGGGCTAGCCTTTCTCCAATACCCCTACTGTAATTGTGTTGTATTGTAAGTGTTAGATAGTTTTTCTCTCCTTGTATGGCATCACTATTAGTATCATAAGTTTTATACACCTGGCAATAAACTAACTATTGTAATCAAGCTGGTTGCCAGTTTCTCTCTCTCTAAATGCATTTACTCCTTTGTGTTCTTGGCTTCCCTACCTTGCGCTGCAGCAACGCTTCTTTTACCTAAGCCAAAGATCCCTGGAGTGCCCAAAATCCTATGGGGTTTGCTTATCAAGGGGGTTACTGCTAGAACAATTGTGTTGTGAAGAGGCATATAAAGGGGGCAGCTGAAAAGTGCTGCTCTGCCTAGCCTACGGAGTCCAGAGGCGCATAAGGGTGACAGCTGAAAGTGCTGTTTGACCCAGCCTGATTGAGTCCAGGGGGCACATAAGGGGAACAGCTGAAAAGTGCTGTTTGGACCCAGCCTGCTCATAAGTGTGCTCCATTCTGGTGCGGTGCAACGGGCACATGAGGGTGACAGCTGACAGTGCTGTGTCACCCAGCCTGCTGAGTTCAGGGACGTGTAAGGGGTCAGCTGAGAGTGCTGATAGCCTGGTCTGCTCAGACGCACTCAGTTAATCTGGAATGGTTGTGTTTAGCTGTAGGGGGTTTATTTGAATCTGAAAAGCTTAGGTCCTGCAGGATAGCTCCACTGGGAGAGGACTTGTAGCCATATGAACACACACGTAACAACAAGCAGCACATTAATAGAATCACACCCCCTCTTCCAGGAAGGTATCCCTAATAAATAAGCATACCTCAAAGTGATGGGCAAATCTGGTAACAGCCTCCTTCTGCCCCTAGTATTCTTCCCATATTCCCCTTAAGTGGCAGAGCCTACTGTGGTGCTATACAACATCAAAGAATTGCTCTGTCAGGGGGAATCTATGGCTACTTTGTGCTGCTGAGTTCAAAACTGTTGGAGCCAAAAATCTATATCAAGAGGCAACAGGGCGAGAGGGTCTGAACTCAGGGATCACTTGTTTTGCATCCCAAACTCCCAAATGGTCCTACATTAGGGAGTTCTTATGATGGAAACAATACATTAGTGGCAAAGAAGCATTGTTGTGCTTTCTACACTTGTGAAAAATGTCAAAATAAAGCACAAAGACTGTTCAGTACTGACATGGCAAGAATGCTAAAGAAACAGTGTTATACAAAAATCTAATTTGATGCAGAGGTCTGCTATTAGTGTGACCTCTTAGAACCCAGGAAAGACACTCAAGTTGTTGGTCACCAGGATTTCTATTGCAGTACCACATTTTTAACATTTTTGACAATTTTCTGTTGACTTTTCATGCTCCAAACATTCTGTTTGCACGGATGTATTGTCTCCCTTACATGCTTTTTATATTGTCACCTGCTCTGTGTATATTTCGAGAACTAAGGGATTATACTATCGAAGAGGTGCTTTGTTTTCCAAGGCAATGGTACTCTTTCCAAAAGGATGAATAATTCTGCTAAAGACCATGTAATGTTTTTCCCAGGTCACTGGAAGGAGAAAACCTTCTTTAATCTCTTTTTTGTTGTAATAAGCCTGACTATGGCCTTCATTGTATAAAGATTTATGCATGTGCTTACCTTTGAATGCGTGTTAAAAGTCCAGTGAAGCCAATGGGTGGCCTCAGGTGCATAAAGCTAATCAAATGCATAAATATTTGCAGGTTCAGAGCTTTGATTAGTCAAAAGAAAGTTAACCTTTTTCTGTGAGTGCTGCTCCCTATCTGTTTTGAATGGTTCATTCCAGTAGTGTAATCAGGGAAGTGTGCTGAGCCAGTCATTGCTAATGCATAAAATACTTAAACGGATTTGGTGTTTTAGACATCGAAAGCATGATAAAGTTTATTTCTGACTGTGAACCGTCTGTATCCAGGGTAGCTCCCTGAAAACGCCAAGGTTAGGGCAGGCTGCAAAAAGGAGAGCCCATTCTCCCAAATTGGTGGCTAACACTGAAGTTAGATTCACCAACCCATCACAAACAGTGGTCCTGTTGCCCCACACTGGTTAATCAAGAAGCTACAGCAAGGAATACATAAGACTCTTTACTGCATTTCAGTCTCTGGCTCCCAATCAGCAACTGTGTCCAGTAAAGAGAAGTTATTTAAAGTCTATTCACTTTACTAAAATGTTCTCCTGATCCCCAAAGGATCAGCCACATTAGCAGATCAATATGAATTTGGATCTTACCCAAACTACCACACTGGAGCCAGTCCTTTGGTAACTAAAACTAAAGGTTTATTATAAAAAGAAAGAAACAAACACATAAGAAGAGAGATGTTAAATGGTCAAAGCAATCAGAAACATACAAATGACTTCAGAGTCCATATTTATCAGATTCTCTGAAGAATTGTGAAATTTGCAGGCTTGTAGAGTTCTTCTGGTGTACATCCTGTATGTGGAAGGGTCTCAGTCCTTTTGTCTTACAGCTTCAGATGTAGAATATTGATCCAGAAGTAGGAAGCAGGAATGAAGACAAGACGGAGATGGTGAAGTTGCATTTTATAGTCTCTGGTCTGCCATATGGCTTGTTTCAAACACGAGCTCACAGCACATGGGCAGGGAAAGGCCCTTTTTCAGTCCCCCTGACCATTGGCATGTCCCTACATGTCCTCATGACTCAAAGGTGCCACCCTGGTTTCTCTCCCTGGGCTCATTGTAAAGATAATAACTCTCAATGACACCAATCTGCCTGGAGAGGTGTAGCCCAGTTGCACAGCACAAGTGTTTGGATACAGATATATATCACACATATCTACAACTTACAGTACAAAGATGATACATACACAAACAATATGATCATACTTAGCAAATCATAACCTTTCCAATGGCATGGCATATCTTGAATGAAATACTGTAATTGTAAAATACTGATATCAATAATATAATAAATGGTCTCTCTTAATCTAGACAGCATCACTCTCACCTAGTAAGCATTTTTGTTAAATGAGATCTCCAGTGGAGCCAGCAGAAGGAATGTTAATAATTCAAATCCAGTGAATTTTGGCGAGGGAAGGATGAAGTGGAGAAAGAACTAATAATATATGGCTCAACAGGTGTTCTTCGTAAAAGGTGCACTGTTTCCATTGGGTGTGGAGGGGTTTCATTTTAATTCTGTCTGCTTCAGATTTCATCTGTTGTGTTATTAATTTCTTCCAGGAGACTAAAAAATACTGTCTGATTTCTCAAGAGGAAACTGCAAACTGACTGAAATAATGAGCTCTTGGATTTATGGAATCACCTCTTTTGTTGTCATGGAAACTAAAGTTATAAAAAATGAAAAGCGGATGAAGCTAACTCCCACATTTTTCTTACAAATTTTGGTACTTTTAATGTTCCTTAACATAGCTTTTTAAATACTTCTGAGCAAAGGTTGGAAAAATACAGTTATGTGTAAGTATGACAGCAGAGTTCCCTGCATAACTGAGGCATAATAACCCTTTTAAATCAATAGCCTATTGACATATATCAGTTAGAATCAAATCCTACTCCTGATGAAATCAATGGAAATTCATCCATTGCCATCAGGCCAAATCCTGTTCCTTCAATCCATGGAATTTCCTACTTGTCGGATTAGGCCCTTCCTAAAGATTAAATGTCAGCTTTTCTAGCACTACTAGCTCCTTCAACTGTTGTAGCTGTTGGTTAGTATCCAGAACTCTTTTCCAAAGCAAGGCTCTCTACTGTATTTCACTGCATCAATCAACTGAGCAATCAAGCATCTGTTTTGTTTGAACAATCTGTCTTCTGGAATTAGCCCAACAGAGACTCTTTGGGTCAATAACTCTAGCCATTTTGTAACTCTGGTCTTAATTATAGCTATAACCAGGGTCCCAAAACCCTACACTTGAGGGTACTCCCACTATATGTGAATGTGTGTTCGCTCCACTGCAGCACGCATCTAGATTAACTATGCTGTAAAATGGGATATCTGTATGTCCACAGGAGTAACCAAATTAGCAGTCATTTGTACCTGAAACATACTGATATTGGTTGGGCATCTTGCCAAATCCTACTCCTTTAAATCAGCTCTTAACTACTGCTTTGTTTTACCCCCTAATAATTTGCCAAGTGATTGTTCTCTTGATTAGGCCCCGGTATAGTTTGGAGACAAATTTATAACTAGTGTATTTCCCAGCTATTGTTTCTTCAACCTAGAGCAAAGATCTGATTAAACCACCCTCCAGTATTAGAAGCAAAATATTTAATTGCAATTTTTGAAAAGTCAGGTTGTGGGGTCCAGGTTCTATCTGTTCATTTATTTACATACAAATATTTCTAATCCTTTTGGCTCTGAAAAATGAATAAAAGCATTAAGCCCCGTTAAGGTCAGTGGCAAAACTCTCATTGACTTCAAGAGGGCTAGGATTTCATTTCATTATCCATCCAAGCTGGACACTTCCCATCTAACATAGAAAGGACAAATTTTGTTTTCTACTTTAAAAAAAAAAAGGTTTATTTTGCACCATCTGTCAGTTGCTGGTAGTTTAGGAACCTCTCTCCCTGCAAAATATTTCCAATAAAACTTCATAAAAGTTAAAGTTGTATAAAGTCCTTCATAAATCAGTAGTTCCTGTATCTGAGTTCCTTGTATGTTTAAAGTCTGTGTTCAAACTTCCTGAATACACTTATTCGTTTATTGTTCAAGGCTCATTTATTATATACATTTAATGGGAATTTTTCCACTGACTTTTGTTGAGACCGGAACAGGTAGCCCCCTTAGTTTGTGGAATCTAAGCCTGCAAAAAAAATGTTAGAATCAAAATTTAAGCAGTTTCTCTTTTAGCCTCATAATAATAGGAAATCATACATTTTATTAATAATCATAGAATAAATACATTCTAGTATTCTAATAAATACATTCTAGTATTTCCTATTTAAAACTGAACAAATAAATACAAGATGATAATATACAGCTGTATAAATAAAGAGAGAGGAAGAATGGTCCTGTTGTTGGGACACTAGTCTGGGAGTTGAGACCCATTTTCAATCCACTGCTCTTCCACAGATTTTCTGTGAGACCTTGGGCAAGTCACTTAATCTTTGGCTATGTCTACACTGACAGCAAAGTTGCCGCCGTCAGATCAACTTATCTGGATTGACTGAGCCGTCAGTGTAGACCTGCTCAGTCGATCCAGAAGCCAACGTTATTAATCCATCCCTGTAAGTGGCGTAGCACTGTGTCGACAGGAACGTGGTTCCTGTCGGCACAGTGCAGTGAAGACAGCGCGCAGAAGAGAAGCACAGCAGTCAATGGGAGTTACGCAAGTTCTTTGCATACTTGGTGTAATTCCCGTCGACTGCCTCCGAATCGTGGAGCTAAGCGTAGACCAAGCCTTTGAGTGCTTCAGTTCCTCATCTGTAAAGTAGGATAACAGTACTTCCCTACCTCATGGGAGTTCGAGGATAAATATCTTAAAGATTGTAAGGGGCTTAGATGCCACAATAATGGGGGCCCTCAAAGTGCAATAGATAAAATACAACCTAATGTTTCACTTCTCTTTGAGTTTTCAATAATCCTAAATCTTTAAAAACAAGTCAAGTCATTAAAAGTTTTCAAAAATTAATTCAAAGGTATTTTCTTTGTCCAGGGGCCACAGAGAGGGAAATATACAAGAGGGAGAGACGTTGTTACAGGAATAGATAAGGGCCTATGGGGATGGAGATGATAGCTTTTTATTTTGTTTTTTTTTAAATAAAAAAAGCATAAAGAGACCAGCCACTCCCACCAAACTGTGACTACTTAAAGTGAATAGTCACTGAGTAACCCATAGGCTGACATTTCTTTGCATAAATCATTCACTAAACACCTACAAATAACAAATCAGGTTGTGGTAATTTGGGCTTGGCTCCCAAACAGATAATAGGGTGGAATTTGCAATGAATGATTGGACTGGCTATAAATCAGATACGTTTTACATACGTCAGCCACAAAATACACCTGAGGTGTTGTTAGATGACACATCTGATAAACCGTCCATTGCCTTTGCATCAAACACTATTGATTGCTGAGCTCTGAAAGCCATTGTCTGTGGGAAATGTGTAGTTCTTGAGCTCTTGCCAGTTTCTTGTTGCTGAGCAACAGCATTTGTCCCCTCCAGTTGTGTGTGTGGGGCATGTACAGATGAATTAAAAATAAGAACTCTGTGGGATGAAAACTAACCTATACAGTGTCCTTAACTGCTTAATGACAAAATCAAATAGCATGTATGATTTAAAATTAATCAGACTTGACAGGCATTATGTTTGCTGGTTATTCCTCCATACAGGAATATGGAGACATCAAGCAAATGGTGTTGATGACTAAGTAACATCAACCACCTGACAAGTACAGTTATCCCCTACAAATACCCTGCCTGCTGTATAGCATAGCTTTTATAATATTGCATTTATAAATACAAATAAAGATCCCATAACATGTATTTGCTGGAACTTATTTATGCTAGGCACTGGCTCCTCGTTGTGCTGGGTCTTGTGGGAAGGGGAGAGGAGGTCTTGGGGGGGGTCTTGTGGGAGGACTCAGAACTGGGGGGAGGAAGAGGTGGGGAATGGGTGGGACCATAGTCAGGGCTGGCCCTGATCTCTGGCCAGTGCCTACACGCACTGATCAGATAACGGGTGGGGAGCAGCTTTCACATACCATTCTCTCATGGGCTGATGAAGCGCCGTCCCTGAAGGCGCTCAGTGTATTTATATAGGGCTGGAGCTAGTTTTAAAAAAGGGGAGTGGGAGGTTTTCGTGTTTTCATTCTCTCTCCTTTTGTTCACCAACATTTGAAATTTCAACATTTCGCTGAAATATTTTCACCAGCTTCTACAGCTGGGATTCAATTTTCATGAAAAATGTTATCAAACTTACACTGAAATTACAAGTTTTCAACATGTATAGCAGTGCCTTTGGATCCCTGATTAAACACAAATGTGTCTGTTCAGGACTGTAAAGTCATTCACTAATAAGTTAAAGCGACAGCCTATCAATTATCAATACATAATTGCTTAATAGAGGCAGAGAAACCCAAGGGCATTCAGGTTCAAGTGTTAACTAAATGGTTCAAAAACCATTTAAAACCTGCAAAACCAATTTCATACCAAACAGTAACTCCTTCCAGTGCTCTGAAAGGAGACAGCTTAATCACTGGATTCTTGGGACTGCGTGGCCCAATGATGACAGTCAACAGCAAATATCATAATCCTATTGTGACAATATCCTAGAACATCCGGGTTTCGCTCAGCAGACATAAAAGTAGGTGTTTTGGTTAGGCTGGGGTTTTCACTTGTGCTATTCAACACTGTCTAATTGGATTCTTACCAGTGTCAAATGTATAGCTTCTCTCATCCTTCCAAATTTATTTTAGTAATAGGATGTATGGAGGCTTTCCTAGTATATCTTTTATCTGATGACAATTTGGATGACATCTTAAAATCTTAAATCCTGTCTGCTCTTCATGGATATTGAAGATACTGTTGCATTTTGGATAAAAGTTGGAGTTGGCATTGATGTCCTTGGCTAGAATTTCTCCCTGTTACGCAATGTTGTGTGCACTAATATCTGACTGGCTGCTGCCATCCACTTCAGAAGCGGTGTTGTATTTATTTAAGACCTGCGCCTGCAAAGAGATCCAGCAGGAGGACTTTTATACCATGATGGGGTGCAAGTCACTTCAGTTGGACTCCAGGAAGCTGTAAGGGTCTGTGTGTGTAAACACACCTTTGGTGGATGAAGGCAATAGTTTTTAAAGCAGTTGGGGGTCTTTAGAAATAAAAGACAGCAGTTTGTGAGATAATAAATAAATATATGATATTATTTAAGATTTCTAGCCTTCCATTTTCATACACTTTCCTACAGCTCAAATGAAAGGCGAAAAGGATTTCAGAACTTACTCGTGTGTGTATAAACATGGAGGTGATTGCCATGAGCAAAATTGCAAAACCATGTGATAAGTGATTTTAGCATGCACATTTGACTGCCTCACTGCTCTCTGCCTACTAATTCAGCTCCCTGTGTCTTATTCTAACACTTTAAGGCTTTAACTGATTCAAGCATCTCCTATTAATTTTAAAACATTCTTCCTGAGAGTAGTTCCGCCTTTTCCCCTAAATGTGGATTTTCCTGTCTCAGCACCAAGAAGAGGCACAATTCAGTCCTGAACCAGTGACAGTTTTTTTATGCAGAAAAATGAGACAACCTTAAAGTCTGGTGTCTCGTGGCCCCATAGGGAGTTGATACTCTTAGAAAGGGATACTTTCAGCTTCTTAATAGCACCCACCTCTTGTTTCAAACTCTGGAAGATCCTGAGATAATGGCCTTCAAAATAATGCCTTTTTAGGTGGAGAAAGCTATTGTAGGCTGTTTGAGAGGCTTTTATTGTTCCCTTTGAACCCTCTATAGTTAGACTCATGGTATCTAAGAGAAAGGGATAAAAAAAAACTCCCTTAAAATATTTCCAAACATTCTAAACATCCCTTAAATAGTGTTTTCTGCAATGCATGCAGCATATACAGAGTAAATAGTTTGATCAGCACCCACTTTGGAATAATTCACTCATGGTTCGTGGTGTACAGTAGGCAGGAGCTGTGGAGCACCATTTAAAGTGGGGGAGCATAGCTTTGTCTCCCCTGCCTGACCCTCCTCTTGCCCTCTCAGCCCTCTCCCCCCCCAGCACCCTGGCCCAAAAGCCCCTATAGTTACCCCACTCCAAATTTGAGAGAGTGGTGTTGGTACCTGGAATCCAGGGTCACAGTCCTACTCACATTTGGCCTGACCAAAAGTGGTCGGGCTAGGCCCAGGTGACCCTTTCAACTCCATGGCCTATGGTAGGTGTGGCAATGGTAAGGTGTGTGCTTGTGAGTGGAGGAATAGAAGGCACGGGTTATTAAGTGGTATATTTTCACTTGCCTTTGTAGCTTTGTATTAGTTGTGTTGTGTGTGTGCAGTAAACCACCTGCTTTATAGTGTTTCCTGTGAATTTATATGCATACATGTGAAAGAGAATTGTTTCACTTATGTATTACTGATGATTGTTTTATATGGTTTGGCCATAAATGCTCTGAGGTAATTGCTCTTAGTCTAGCCATAGTCATCCCCTGTTGACATAAATCATTAATAAATCTGAGTCATCAGCAATAAGTCTGCAGAAATATAGAATAGGAAGTCTGGAGAACAAAATGATGGAACACACAAGGGAGTGAATTCTGGAGGTGAAATGGTTGCTTCTTCTAGAATTTTGTCAGTGAAACATCAAAAATGCTACTTGTTCAAAATAAATTATGGACAAAAGGATGGTCCTAGAAGATGTAGACTGATATTAAGGCGGAGAGTCTTCTGAAAGGCACAGCCACGGGTACTGAATTAATAACAGCATTTCTTATGCTGACATCATCCTGTGATTTTGTGTGCAGTTTCATGTATCGCATGAGCCTTATTTAAAGAAGCAAATCAGAGATTTACACAGGTCGGGGAAGGCTCAGACAATAGTTTTACAGAGAAACCAGGTATGAGCATACAGAGATGAATCACAAGATCAGAGTTGAAATCACTGCAAATCCTTGTTAAATGAAAATAGCAGCAGCAGTAGCTGCTGCTGCCAGCTTTTTATTTTTTTAAAATTTTTACAGCAACACTGTTGGCATAGCAGAAAAGCAACAGCTAAACTCTGTCCTGTGAACTACTGGAGTATTGCTAAGAAGAGGACATCATTTTCCTGTGATCAGAACAGGTTAAAAGTATTAACTAATTATTCTAAGAAAATTGGAATTCTGACTCATAGGCGTTAAATTCTTTCGTTCAGACTTTGAGCCAGATAACTCAAATGTGTTTGCTTCAGCTGCTCACCAAAACATCTGCAAACACATGTTGCTTATGCAGAACCCAGGCCTATGTCTTCAGATCAGCACAATGACTTTATATATGCAAAATGACTATGGGTGCATAAAACAGGTAACTGTATGGCTAAGAATGCAGTCTGCTCATGCAAATGTTGCGTGCAGTCATGGATAGAGATGCAGTGGGTACACGCATAAACTTTTAGTGCAGTAAATGCCCTCCTGTTTTGAAAATCTATCCCCAGTCAAACAATTTTCATTTGTGACCAACACTGTAAAATGGCTCACCAGAACCCAACCAAACAAGCCTGGCACACCAGCCTCAAAAAAACAGCAGCAGGTTTTCTTTGAATTACAATCTGGATGTAAATGCCAAACAACCTACCAGAGTTTTCAGAGCAAATAAACGTTCTTGTTGGCTTTAGGTTCATTTACTCTGTCCCTAGCTCCAACACCAATAATCCAGAAACACTCACGAATGATTAATTTTCATTTTTATTGACTAAGTATCAGGTGAAGAGCCTCAGAGACTCAGTTATAGCTACCTGATAAGGGGAAAAAAGTGCTCTGAAAAGTCATGGGAAACCCACTGAGTATAGCATTGCTGCTTATGAGAATCCTAGGTAAATACCAGCCACACTCTTCTTTTCTCGCGCCAATAAAAATAACCAGGTAAAAACCTGAATTACAGATATCAATTTCAAGTACTTACATTCTGTCAAGTTAGAAATTTTATGTAGTATAGACTATGGCTTCTTATCAACAGTGCTGGCTGATTATGCAGGCTGGCTGTTTATCCACTGTTGATATAGTGCTAGATCCTGGGGCCTGGCTGAATTTTGCATAGTGCAAGTTAGGAGGGGTGTAAAAGTGGACATTGGAATCTGCTTCTCCAATTCTTACACAATAGAGTTGCATGGATTCTGCTACCCATAGAAGTCTTTATGACCATAGAGGCCTTGGTGGGATTTGTCCCATATTTTTCATTCCATTGTATTGTTAAGTAAAGAAATTAAATGTGCAGGGAGGTAATTGCCAGGATCATTGCTCCTCTTTTATTTATTTAAATGAGCTACATTTCCTTTTTTCTTCTCTTCTATATTTCCCTCCACACACATAGGCCCTAATTCAGCAAAGCAGTTAAATGTGCTTAAATGTTACACGTCAGTAATCCCAATGAGTGCTTTGCTGAATAAAGGCCAGAGTTTTCAGTGATACAAGGTCATTATCAAACTATTTCCTCTATTTTAGGGTAGAGATCAGCTGATGTGTATGTTAATATTTTCCAAGCTCAATTTTCCATTACCTGTTAACAATTATTGTTGCAACATTTTCTTCATTTCCTAATTATTCCTATTTTTTTACTTGTCAAAGACATCTAAATTAAGCTTAGTAGCTGGGCAATTTGAGTAATTAATTTCATGTATCAGTGGACCTATTTTCTTTCCATTAGTAATTGTTATGTAAGAGCTATCCCTACCACAATGCCTACAAGACTTTAGTCAACCACTGCAGGCTATTTAAAAAGGCAGGTTTTATATGCAAAAATACTGTTATGAGCTGGGTGAAATCTTGTTATGGCTTGAAGTAAAACCTTTCTGAGATTGATGGATGTGAGCTCACCTTTCAATTAACATTTCTAAGGACATATTAATCATAAGCCCCTACCTAAGCCAGAAAGTGTTAGGTGAACTCATCCAGGAGTTTTGGACTCTGTGGTTGGAGAGGCTTTGCTGAGCTATTGAGAGTGAGTGAGGAGAGAACACACAGAAACTGAGAACTGAGAAGAACAGACGAAGAAGAAGAGGCAAAAAGAACAAGAAAGCCAAATAATAGCCTATGAGTACAACGTGACCCTGGAGAAGCTAGAGAGCTATCACATCTGGAATTGGCTAAAGAGACTTGGGTCTGTAAGCTAAGAAACTGCTCCTTTTCTTCGTGAATTCTCCTATGCCTGGTGAAGCAGGACTTTATACATTCCTTGTAAATAAACAAGACTGCATTGTTATCTGGCAGCTCTGTGTCCTGGGGGAACCAGGGCGCAAAACCCCTACTCTCTCTGGCTCACCTGAATCCCTCCCCCAGCCTCTGTTTGAACCAGAAACCAAAAGCAATGAAAAGGCAGTGAGACACAACTAAAACCCTCCAAACAAGGGTGATAGGATTGAGACAACTCCCCTAGCCTCATCTACATAGAAGATGTAAAAAGGAGGCATCTCAATTAACACATCGAATGGAGAACAGAAGCCTCATCTACATCGAAGATGGAAGAAGAATTAGCATGGAGAATGGAGAACCACAGTCCAAAGCAGGGATCGCACTGAACTCTGAGATTGGCAAAGCAGGGATGCACTGCATGGTGGGAGATCTCTGCCCCTGAAGTAAATGAGCCCACAATGGCACCCATCCAGCTCTGCAGTTATCAGACCATTCTACCTATTGATACGCAAAACACTGAATCTGCCTGATTGCATCGTGAGCTCCCTCAAGGATCACTGCCAATAGCCAGAATGATCAGCTCCTATTGTCCAGCATAAAGAAAACCACTCTGGATACTTCCTTGAGACACAGTTTACCCATAAACAAACCTGGTTCCACAAAACCCCCTTCCCAAGTCCAAACCGCTGTTCTGATGCCTGGATCCAAATGGTGCATCAGATCCATTGGAACTTCCCCTTTTTCTGACTGATCGTGTTGGGGGCTCTGCCTTTCTCAAGTGCTCCAGACCCTAAGCTGAACAGCCTGTCTCCTGGGAACCTATGAGCTGCACGGAGTGGTGAGGCCTCCCCATCTTCCTCCAACACTCTCTCTCTCTTTCTCTCTTTTAGTCCAGGCATAACTTTCTACTTTTGTAAACAAACCTGGGATAGCTTTCCCCAATACCCCAACTGTAATTGTATAGTATTGTAGGTGATACATTGTTTTTTCCTCCTTGTATGGTATCACTATTAGGATCATAAGTTTTATATACCTGGCAATAAACTAACTGTTCTAATCAAGCTGGTTGCCAGTCTCTCTATATCCAAATTCATTTACTCCTTTGTGTTCATGGCTTCCCTATCTTGCTCTGCAGCAACGCTTTTTTTACCTAAGCGAAAGATCATAGAATCATAAAATATTAGAGTTGGAAGGGACCACAGGAGGTCATCTAGTCCAACCCCCTCCTCAAAGCAGGACTAACCTCAACTAAATCATCCCAGAGAGAGTTTTGTCAAGCCGCAGCTTAAAAACCTCTAAAGATGGAGATGCCACCACCTCCCTAGGTAACGCATTACAGTGCTTCAGCACCCACCTAGTGAAAATCTTTTTCCTAATGTCCAAACTAGACCTCCCCCATTGCAACTTGAGACAATTGCTTCTTGTTCTGTCATCTACTACCATTGAGAACAGCCTAGCTCCATCTGCCCTGGAACCCCCTTTCAGGTAGATAAAGGCTGCTATCAAGTCCCCCCTCATTCTTCTCTTCTGCAGACTAAACAGGCCTAGTTCCTTCAGCCTCTCCTCAGAAGTCTTGTGCTCCAGCTCCCTAATCATTTTTGTTGCCCTCCGCTGGACTCTCTCCAACTTGTCCACATCCTTTTTGTAGTGGGGGGGCCCAAAACTGGACACAATACTCCAAATGCGGCCTCACCAATGCCGAATACAGGGGAATAATTACTTCCCACGATCTGCTGGCAATTCTCTTACTAATGTAGCCCTATATGCCATTAGCCTTCTTGGCAACCAGGGCACACTGCTGACTCATATCAGCTTCTTATCCACTGAAACCCGGAGGTCCTTTTCTGCAGAACTGCTGCCTAACTCATTGGTCCCCAGTCTGTAGCTGTGCATGGGATTCTTCCATCCTAAGTGCAGGACTCTGCACTTGTTCTTGTTGAACTTCATCAGATTTCCTTTGGCCCAATCCTCCAATTTGTTTAGGTCCTTCTGTATCCTATCCCTACCTTCCAGGGTATCTACCATTCCCCCTAGCTTAGTGCCATCTGCAAACTTGCTGAGGGTGCAATCTACCCCATCCTGCCATTCATTAATGGAGATGTTGAACAAAACCGGCCCCAGGACCGAGCCCTGGGGCACTCCACTTGTGACCGGCTGCCAGCTAGACATGGAGCCATTGATCACTACCTGTTGAGCCCTATGATCCAGCCAGTTTTCTGTCCATTTTATAGTCCATTCATCCAACCCATGCTTCTTTAAGTTGCTGATAAGAATACTGTGGGAGACCGTTTCAAAAGCTTTGCTAAAGTCAAGGTATATCACATCCACCGCTTTCCCCACATCTACAGAGCCAGTCACCTCTTTATAGAAAGCAATCAGGTTGGTCAGGCATGACTTTCCCTTGGTGAATCCATGTTGACTGCTCCTGATCACCTTCCTCTCTTCTAAGTGCTTTAAAATGGATTCCTTGAGTGCCCAAAAATCCTATGGGGTTTGCTCTTCAAGGGGGTTACTGCTAGAACAATCATCGAGTGAGGGGGAGGTTGTAGTGCTGATGTGCTTCTCTGCCTAGCCTATGGAATCCAGGGGCATAAAAGGGTGGCAGCTGAAAGTGCTGTTTGGACCCGGCCTGCTCAGAAGTGTGCTTCATTCTGGTGCGGTGCAAAGGAGCATATAAAGGTGGCCGCTGAAAGTGCTGTATCACCCAGCCTGCTGAGTTCAGGGACATATAAGGGGTCAGCTGAGAGTGCTGATAGCCCGTTCTGCTCAGACACACTCGGTTAATCTGAAATGGTTGTGTGTATCTGTGGGGGGTTTATTTGAATCTGGGGCTGGAGGAACCCAGCCCTGAAAACCTTAGGTCCTACAGGATAGCTCCATTTGGAGGGAATTGTAGCCATATAGACACACAAGTAGCACATTAATAGAATCACACACCCCCTTCCAGGATGGTAACCCTAATAAATGAGCATACTCCAAAGTGACGGGCAAATCTGGTAACAGCATCAAAGAAACACCTGACTATCACCAATTTCTCCTCACTGGAACATCCCCATGACCCTGAAATTTGACTAGCTGCCCAGCCAAAAAAAGGACAATATAATCCAGGAACTAACAAGATATGTGCTAATCATCATCTGGCTAGCTTTACTTAAATCTGTACTTTTTTACCCCCATCTTTCATCTGTTTTTTGGTTTGGGTGGGTTTTTGTCTTTTAGAGTGCAAGCTCTGCAGGGTGGGGGCCGAGTTTTCCGATATGTTGGTATGGCATGTAGCACACTTAGATCCTAGTTCAGCAAAGCTTTTAAGCCCATGCTTAAATCCATCCCCTATTCAGCAAAGCATTTAAGTATGCTTAACTCTAAAACAGTGGGAATTAAGCACATTGTTAAAATTAAGCATGAACTTCAGTGTACCATTAAATAAGGATGAACTGTTGAATTGGGGCCTTTTAACTCTACTGTAAAACATATAATTGTAAATGTATTAATAGCATTACACCAACACCAGGATAGACTCTTTATAAATAATGTCCACAACCCAAAGAACTAGAAGTCTGATTTTGCACTGGGATCTGCTAACTTGGATCCGTCCCTGGCCCTCTATGAGTTTCCACTGGATTTAACAGGATTTGGCAGAAGCAAAAGGGTTCACTCTTGGATCCTGATGCAAGATTTGATGCACGTACTCTTTGCCTCTGATGTATTTGTAAAAGCTCTTATTTTATGGATGGGAATCTACCATTGAATGGCAAATTTTGGCTTTGGCTCAAATACATTAATATTTTATGGAAACAGCAATATTTGCAGGCCATTAATCAAAGTAAAAATTAGTCAATTTAAAAAACAATTCTACTCCAATACTGATCCATCAGTAGACACCTGGAAAATATTCAACTAGTTCGCTTTGAGAGTTTAAATGTTTCTGAATCAAACGATGGGGCTTGATTTCTTACAGGTGGAAAAGACAATCAAATGTATTTATCAGAACAGGCGTTTTAATTGCCACCAAGCTTTTTTTCCTCTGTTGAGACTCAGTAATTTTCTCCTCTCTCAAGAATAGAAAATAAAATAGCGTCAGTGTCTATCATAGAACTGTAGGGATGTGATGAACACATCAAGGAAGCATCACTTATTTCTGTGTTCTAATGTAAAAGGCAGTTTCATGAAGGCAGTTGCTACTATGGGGGGGGAGGGAAGAGGACATTTCCATCAGAATCTTCAAAGCAATGACAATGAATGCCCTGATCTAAGCACCACAGAAAATCAGGAGTTGACAGATGCATAAAAAATGCATCAAATGTAAGAGCTGTGGTGATCTATTTGTGTACCAGCATGGGCAGCAAGAAATTCAAAATGACTCCTAACACGATGCTATTCACAATGCCACCACACAGTCAATATCCTGTCTTGAGCATTTCTCCTTGCATGACTGGGTTTCCACATGTCAGATGAGATCTTCTTGCCATCTGGCACAATAAAATATAAGCATGTCTAAGTGAAGTTGTGTATAAAGCATTCCTTAATCAGCAAAAAGGTCACTGCTGGGACACCAGAAGCCATTTTCTCCAGTCGTCCACCTCCATAGGATGGACACACCGTCTATGTAGTTTCCCAAACCCTGTCATCCTGCAGAGTGATAGATAATCTGATTATAGTTAGAAAAGATACAGAAAGATAAATCAGACATTAGCATACATGTTCTCCTGAGTGTCTCTATTTTGCCAAGTATCTGAGAAATATGTGTCACAAAGACATCGATTTTGTGTTATGATTTATACCCTCTGACCTGGATTATTCAGAATATATATTATTAAATGTATAAATTGCATGTAGAAATACCTGGAATACAAAACCTACCTGCAATCAGAATTTTGACCTGTCTCACCTTAAAAAAAAAAGTAGTGATCAAAGTATGTATTAATCCACTGAACTGCAAAGATTTCACCCACTGAATTAGTAGTACATTGGTAAGTGGTATGTTACATACTAACATCTGCAGTTTATGATAACCTTTAACACTGATATTTCAGAAGCATAGCGGAAAGCTCTTGATTACTGCATTTTTAGCAGCATAACCACAGTATGCAAAGAGAGGATTAGACTGCAGTGAAATGTGAAAAAATTAGCTGCTCAAACTGAACCATTATCCTGCTTTAATTTTTGGATCTTTTCTTCTCCCTTCAGATCTGCTCAGACACAATTATAATTCATGTGGACCTCTGGCTCAGGATTTGTTCTGGGCCAGCACACATTGGAACACTAGCTATCCCAGAAGGGATGCTGAGGTCATGCTCCAGCCTCTCTGGGGACAAATGTGCTGTACCTTCTAAAGGTGTTCATGGGATTTCTGGGAAATATTGTGCCTTCCAGGTGCTTCTCTAGGGTGGGGTAACTCTCCACTTCCTTCAATGGGGGCTAGTGCCTGTGGGGCACAAGGATAAAGAGCTATGTTCTCAGTTGCTGCACTGCCTGTAGAGTTTGGCCATCAAGATGGCTTAACCAGCTCTGAAAAGACCCCTTTTCCATGCAGACGGGAGTCCCCACAAAGCCAGCATACAAGCTCATAAACCCACTCCTCCTCTCCGCTGCCAGTATAGCAGGGGAAAGGAAGCATGGCTGGAACAAGGGGCGAAGTATGGCCAGAATGTTCCAAGTATGGGTTAGATGAATGGACTATATAATGGATAGAGAACTGGCTAGATCATAGGGCTCAACAGGGAGTGATCAATGGCTCCATGTCTAGCTGGCAGCCGGTAACAAGTGGAGTGCCCCAGAGGTCGGTATTGGGGCCGGTTTTGTTCAACATCGTTATTAATGATCTGGAGGATGGGGTAGATTGCACCCTCAGCAAGTTTGCAGATGACACTAAGCTAGGGGGAATGGTAGATACCCTGGAAGGTAGGGATAGGATACAGAAGGAACTAAACAAATTGGAGGATTGGGCCAAAGGAAATCTGATGAAGTTCAACAAGAGGAAGTGCAGAGTCCTGCACTTAGAATGGAAGAATCCCATGCACAGCTACAGACTGTGGACCAATGAGCTGGGCAGCAGTTCTGCAGAAAAGGACCTGGGGTTAGTGGATAAGAAGCTGGATATGAATCAGCAGTGTGCCCTGGTTGCCAGGAAGGCTAATAGCCTATTAAGCTGCATTAATAGGAGCACTTCCAGCAGATCACGGGAATTGATTATTCCCCTGTATTCGGCATTGGTGAGGCCGCATTTGGACTTTGTGTCCAGTTTTGGACCCCCTCCCCTCCCCCCCATAAAAAGGATGTGGACAAGTTGGAGAGAGTCCAGCGGAGGGCAACAAAAATGGTTAGGGGGCTGGAGCACAAGACTTCTGAGGAGAAGCTGAAGGAACTAGGCCTGTTTAGTCTGCAGAAGAGAAGAATGAGGGGGGACTTGATAGCAGCCTTTAACTACCTGAAAGGGGATTCCAGGGAGGATGGAGCTAGGCTGTTCTCAATGGTAGTAGATGACAGAACAAGAAGCAATGGTCTCAAGTTGCAGTGGGGGAGGTCTAGTTTGGATATTAGGAAAAAGATTTTCATTAGGAGGGTGGTGAAGCACTGTAATGCGTTACCTAGGGAGGTGGTGGCATCTCCATCTTTAGAGGTGTTTAAGTTGCGGCTTGACAAAACCCTCACTGGGATGATTTAATTGAGGTTAGTCCTGCTTTGAGGAGGGGGTTGGACTAGATGGCCTCCTGAGGTCACTTCCGACTCTAATATTCTATTATTCTACGGAATAGCTATCTGGGATGAAGCTTCGTTCAGCCTTGAAGCACTTTGCATCCGGTGATGGCCGCCCAGCCCTGCACCCAGCTGCTTCAGGATCAGAGGAATGTAAAAGTGTGCTTTATGCCACATTTGCACTGCCATCCTCCTGACATGCTCAGTTTACATTTCAGTTGGACTCCAGAACCCGGTCCGCAGTATAGATAACATTTCATCCATTTCTCATTTCAGTAACTAGGCAACAATTCTTACATATTTAGTCTAACAGATTTTTTTCTTTCAGATGGGGAGGGCAGGTAGAAGTGTTTGTGGATATTGTGTATGTCATTCTTGTTCTTATTATGGATGAAAGGAAGCTATGTAGCATTTCCTTAAAGGTGGTCACATTCTGGATTCCCCTAATTTTCTCCTGAAGTTTGTTCCGTAGCTGGATCCTCTCAACCAAGAATGCTACATTCCCTGCTCTCATGCACTTGGTCCTGGGCTTTGTGATCTGCTCGATATGTGGGTAGAGGCTTTTGTTTGAAGTAGGAAGCAGTTACAGCCTAACCTGTTATCTAATAAGATTCATGCTGAGAACCTGATTCTCCTCGCTATCTTACACCAGTAAGAATGAAAAGTAACTCCACTCAGGTCCCTAGAGTAACATCAGATCTACACAGGTGTAAGTGAGAAAAAGTTTGGGTCCTGAGGGATAATCCTATACTAGACAAGCAAGGAGATGCAATACATACCAATCTTCAGGCAGATTTAAAGTAAAGGAGCAGGAGGTGGCTTTCTTCAACTTCATTATTTTATCATTTTTATTATGAGGGGTTATGCAGAGAGTGGCTTGGTGCTGTACAATATGCAGAAGAAGGTAAGAGGCCAGATCTTCAGCTAGTGAATATCATAGTTCCATTGATAAAAAGAGCTATGCCACACTGAGGATCTGGTCCACCATCCCTGCCCTCGAGGGTATGCAAACTAGGGGCCAAATTATGCAAGGCACTCAGCACTTCCTGTAAGGTGCTTAGCAACCTGTGCTCTCGGTTCAGAACTTTGCAGGACTGGAGCTTTGAAGGAAGGAGTCTACTCCGAATTAGTTCTTGATTATTCTGTTTCTATAAGTAGCAGTGAATGAGGGTTTAGTATTGCAGCTACAGTCATTTTACATTCAAAAGGATGTTCCCAATCACCTTTGTACAAAAAGGCTGGTTGCCTGTTTATAACATTGCCGCCATATTTTCAAGCCTTTATATTTAACTGTGATAGTTAAGCTGTTGGAGGCATTTCCCACAAGTGGATGAAGTCATCCCGCGAGGAAGGAGAGTGGGGGAGGGCTACGAAGCTAGCTTTGCAATGTACGCCTTAGCAGATGTTGCTATGTGATAGGCATTGTCCCACAGGGGAAGCCACAGAAAATTGCATGTGCATTTAGACAGTGCCTTGTGAGAGTCAAGAGAAACTCCTACTGAGCCATAGATCCAATCCAAGCTGCATGTCCTTGTTAAGAATGCTGCTGCTTACAGAGGCATACATCATTACTAAGGAATGCAGAAAGCTGTATTGGTGGCTTCACTTGATATGGTATTGCTGCAGAAATCACAAAATCAACATGATTTTAACAATCTGTTTGTATTCAAAGCTTTGATTATGTTATTTTTAAGTGTACATTCTCAGAAACCATTTGCTGTGCTGATAACTAAATATGGAATCTGCTTTAAAACCTCATATGTCATGTGAATCTGCTAGTTACTAAATATGAGCAGGTTGATTCTTAATATATTATACAGTGAGCTTTGCAAAGTGAGAAGCTCATTAGTCACTAATAATACAAGGCAGTGATAACTTAATATGTTTTTCGGAGGGGATGGAGGGGTTTGATTTGGCGTCGGTTTTTATGAAAGACTTTTTGGTTTACATTTTAGTGTGTGTGTATACACACACTAAAATGTAAATAAAAATGTTATATATTTATTTATTTTGGGGGGCATGTTAGTCTGAAGCGCTCGAAAAGCTGTTCCAATTACTTCCATAAATGACATATAAATTAACATCCTTAAAGTGAAAGTGCTGAATTTGGTCTGTAAATCCTTGTGTGGGTTGGGCTATAGCTAAGTCTGTTGCACATGATCTGACACGGCAATTGAGATCAGCTTGAATATTTCAGATAATAGACCCAATGTAAGTGTGAAAGGGCCAGATATTCTCAGAATTCAAGAGTCAAATATCCTCCTCTCTCCCATGTAGTCTTATAGTTAATGAGTCTCCTGCCTTTCAGGGCATTGTGCAAGACCCAACCCTTTTCTAAAGCTTTGGCTTGAGGGGAAAAATCAGAGGCTTGATTGCCTGATGAGCCTTGTCTTTTGCGTCTGAAAAGTGGAAGATTTATACATGCATTAAATATGTTATATGTAGTCTGAGCCAGGAGGAAAGTTACCTTTTTAGAAATCTAAAGAAAAAACATTAAAAAGATGGAAACTGCCAGTTTGAACTAGGTTAAACAGTCAGTTAACTGTGATACTTCTTTAAATATAACCAATTATTACTCCTAAATAATCAGTGATACTGTATTTAAAGGACTGATTTTCTGTGAGACTGTGACTCTCCACAAATTAATTTCTCTTTATTATAGCTGTAAAATGTTTATCTCTCTGTATCTTATCTGCAGCTAATGGGCATAGCCCTGTTGTTTCCTTACTGATGAGTGTAGGTCAGCCAGTGTCCTGGGATTTAATGTCTGATTAATCCCAAGGTACATGACTTGTTGGGAACACTGATAGTTCATGATATCCGTTTCACCTGGGAGCTTTCAATTAGCTGCAACACTCTGACAACAGCACAGGAAGCTTCATTCCCTTTAATGTATGAAGTTGGCCCTTGCCAGCAGCCCAGACATGTTCACAACAGAGTATATGTCCATGGACATGTACACAACACCAGTATTTAAAGATCTATTTTACAGAGAAATTTTCACAACAGCCTCTTCTCATTCCTTTCATTTTGCTTGGGTGTATTCCCTGATTTACTATATTTTAGAGTTCAGTTTGCACTGGGAGAGCAATTTCACTGTTCAGACACTTAATGCTATTAATTAAGCAATATTACATATAACAGTGATCAAAACCAGATGAATGTCTCCTTCCATTTTAATTATCTGAAAAGACATGCTAAAGAAAGACAGAACTGTTTACGTTAAAGCCAGGAAATTAAACAATTGTTTGTTGGCCATACACACAGGGTTTGTATCATTGTTAACAATACCAAATGATGCAGTTATAAATATGCTGTCAAAATCAAACATGCAAAGTGAGACTTTTTAGACTAAAACACATAAAGGTGCTCTCTCATTTATTGTGTTCTAGTCCACCAGCTGCAGTGTCGTGGCTCTGAATATGCGGTAAAATCTGTTATTGTTGTGTAGCTGATTTTAGAATGATCTAATCAGAGCTGAGGTAGAAAGAGCCAAACAAACTCTTGCACAGACAAACCTCCCTTCACCTAGCTAAGGAAGGAGGTTTGCACTGATTGCACTCTTCATTGGTCTCCTGGATGAGGCTGATCATGGGCCTATAATGTGTTGCTAGGCTTGGGTAAAGTTACCACAGTTTAACTAGGGTTTTTCTTAAAATCATTATTTTGCTGTAGATGAGAAGAAGATATATTCCAGAGGTCATATTTTACCTATCACTCTCTAACAGACGGCAGGTTTCAGGATTCCGGAAAGGGACAAATGGCTCTTTTACTGATCTCTTCTACTGTCATGTGTTGGAACCCTACTTAAAGGAGCAAAGATATTTCTGCTGATTCTTGGTTGGCAGGCTGCGAAGGCTATTGGTTTCAATTCAAGATCTGAAAGATTTAAGAGGAGGCTATTTCTCTCTCTCTTTCTCTCTCTCTCTGCTGGAGTTGGTGCATGGGAAAAATGTAAAGATCAGTCCAGGTCAGGAAAAAGCTTAAAATTAGACTTATGTTTTGCTGATACTTATGTCACTAGTAGCAATAAATTCCAGAAAGAGGGTAAATTGGACCACATCCAAAGTGAGCTTGATTCTCCACTGCCTTGCACCTTATGTGATCATTTATACCTGTACAATGTGAGTGCAAAATGGCTGTCAAACACTACCATTTTGATCTGGTAATGTTTTACACCCATGTCACAGACTGGCTGGCTCTTTAAGGGGATTTGAGCTCAGCCTGACCTGTGGCAGATTAGCTACCCCCCTTCCAGCAGATGCTGACTAGTTGGGGCTCAGATAGCCTAACTGGGGAAGAGTTGGGCGATTTCCATAATTGGCACTAAGCAAGCTCAGTTGAGAGGCCGTGTTCTGTGACTACCCTTGAAGAGAAAGGATGATAGGGGAGAAGGAGGCTTCTGTGGCAAACCTGCAAAAAAACTAACCCCAGACAGATGGGAAATAAGGACCCAATCTGGGGAGAACTAGATTGGGGAAAGATTTCAAGAAGAATCCCTGAGGATTACTAGCTTGGATAGGAACTGGACCTCTAGGGAGAAAGTCCTTTGTCTTTGAATTAATGAGACAGAAAGCTAGCTGAGGAAAGGTGGATGGTCTCCCCTCACCTCTAATTTTTTTGTTTTCTTTGAAGTAGAAACTATTAGTTGGTAGTCTCCTTGAAAGAAGGTAGGCACATTTCAGGACTACTGGAGGGACTGGGAGGGAAACAGAGGCAGAACCGCTGTCGTATTGTGCCATAGTGGACCTGTCACATTTTGGGGTGCAACCAGACCAATGAGGTTATATCACCAATTGTGATGTAACCCTGAGTGCCATTAAAAGTTCTGTCGCTGCAGCAGCTGCTGTATGGATACTCCCAGCATACAAGTCTGCACAGAGTGTGTGTGTATGTTAAGCGGCCCTGGTTCAGCCACTCTGACTCCAGCAGCCTGCTTGTTACCCCGCAGCCACACTTCAATCTCCACTGGGTTTGGTTATTATTGGACAAGTAACCCCAACACACCACCAAATCCTGAATTTCTCCCAAACCATCTCCTCTGACGTGTCCAGCCCTTCCTTGGAACACCCAGAGAAGTAAAGTCCACAGTTCCTTCAAAGAGACAGAAGCAACCCAGCGGTTTGTTGCTGTCACTTCAAGTCAAACATAGCAGTGGGATGGTTTAGATTAAAAGTAAAACAACCTTATGAACAAGGAAAGGGTTTTAAGTGAGTTCAAGTGGAAGGGATAAAGTCACAAAAGGTTACAAGCAACTAAGTGAAAAATGGTTTCTAGTGACTAAGACTTAACAAAACTACAGGCTTGGTTCCAGGTCAGAGTCTCATCACACCTCGTTCCAGCAAGACGGCCGACCACCCTCTTGGTCAGGATCTCCCACAAAATTCTTTTCTTAGCTGAAAGATAACATGGGGTTCTTTGCCACTTTCTTTTCTTGTCCCAAGAACTTTTGAAATGTATCCTCTCAAAGTCCAGCAGGCCTGCGGTGACAAGAGATGCTATGGAGTCTGAAGGAGAAAGTTTCATGCTGGTTTCTTCCCTGCTTTCTACAATGCAAGTTGATCTGTCACTGCAGCCTCTGATATGCTAATGAATGGCCACTTGACTCTGATTACCCGTTCTCTGTGATTGCACCTGGATGGAGGCGTCAGCCTTTCCTTTGTCTGGAAAAAAACCTGTTTACCCATTCCCCAGACTTGTCTGGCTTAAACACATTTTAGTCCCATATTTTCTTCATATTTGTAAAGCCCTTTGGGCATTTATCGTACATACAACATGCAAGAATATTAATGGTTAGTGTGTTGTTGGTTTTCCAATGATACCTCACATGAGACCTATTAGATATAGATTATAGATGGGGTATGCTGGACTGATCAGGGCATCTGAAAATCACAACCTGATACCAGTGAGCACCTTGCCCTTTGGTTTTGGGATTCATAGACTCATAGACTCATAGACTCATAGGTCAGAAGGGACCAATATGATCATCTAGTCTGACCTCCCGCACAAGGATTCTTTTGGGGTCAGAGGGTCTCCAGGGGATCCAGAGAGGGTATGCTGCAACAACCTGCTTTGTACAGATACAAATGACTACACAAGATGCAAAACAACAGAACTGATGCTCTCTGCATACTCTACTCTGCCTAGGGCCTTGCCTATAGGAAAAGGTTCACTAGGTTAACTAAACATGTGACTTTTACAGATCCAATTTACTTAAATTGGTGTAAAGGCCTGTACGGCCACTCTTAATTTGATTTAAACTAGGGCTTTTTTGGTTTACTTTACATGGATTAGGATTAGTTTAAACTAAACTGAAATAAAGCATTCTCAAACAGAAACGTTTTCACACCTATTAGTCTGATAACACTGGTTTAACGAAATTGGTTTAAAATAACACCTTTAGTTAAATCACCGCAACTTTTTTGTATGTATGTAGGCGCTGTCTCTGAGGATGAGAACACTGCCTATCTATGCTAACTTGCTTGGTGACAATACCAATAATCTTTTAAGGGTGCTGTCAAAATACAATGGCCAAGATTAATCTGAACTAACTGAAATTATGCTAAATGAACAAAACAAAAAAACAATTCTTGGAGACAATAAATGAGCTTGAATGTTTATGATAAAATGAATTGGAACTGACTTAAATGATTATGCTATTTGAAGGTAAGGTCTTATTGTCATATTTTAACCTGTACACTAATGCTGTGAAGTAAGTACATACCTAAAATAAAACCTTTTACTCCCCCCAGTGAAGATATCTTCACCTTATTATATGGTGAAGGTCTTTATGGGCTGTTTAGCCAAAATGCAGCTCCAGTGCATAACAGAATCCTTTATAGGATTTCGCTAGGTTTGTTAAGTGTTGAAGCTTTGCCTGCAAAGTAGCTCAGACTTCCCTATTCCCTTGTGCTTTACATGCTTGTTCATACTACTTTATGCTGTGTATAGTGTTACTTAAGGGAGTGTCCAAAAACAGGTCATGTTTGCTTTCCATAAAGCATTATGGATTCTAGTCTGCTTCCTTTGAAAGTCAATGGGAGTTTTACCATCAACTTACATAGAAACAGCCCCATACAAGAGAGGAGGAATAAAGAACTTGTATGGGTTCCAGAAAAAATGTCGAACAGGATTCTAAGTTTTTGTTGTGCATTTTCCAACTGCAGTATTTTATCTTCTTAAGCTGACTTGTTTACTATTTAGCACTTTGGCCCCAGTCCTTCAATGAGCTCTACTAGGCACACTCTCCTCACATGGCCATTTTGAGTTCATTGGGACTGTAAGAGGGTGCAGAGCACTGCAGCTCATTGGAGACTGGGAGACTTACCTACTTCAAAAACATGTTTTGTTGGCTGACTTACGGATTTGAAAAGGCAAAATGGTAATATATTTTGACTATGGACTGTAGTGATTCAGCCTGAGGAGAAAAATCAGTCACTCCCAGGAGCCTCTCTTTTTCTATTGACCAGATTATCCACTAAATTTAGTTCAACTGACAGTTGCCTTGAGATTAAACCATTTGATCTGAAAGATTTTCTGCCTTTTCCAGATTGGTAGCACATTTTATTGTATGTAACTGAGATGCTTGAATATTTTCTAGCAAAGTCAGAAATGATGGGCTTGATGTGGGAATCAGCTGGTGAAACTCAAACCAATCTATGCCCTGTCTATGCAGGAGGTCAGACTAAGGATCAGAATGATCGCATTTGGCCTTAAAATCCATGAACCTACACCACCATTTTATTAGGGTTGTGACAGACTGACAATATCCTGGACAAACCTTATGGAGTTAAGAAACTGTGTTGAATTAAGTTAAACCTTACTGACTTAGGTATAATATCTTTGGGGTCCATTGTATTAAAAATTTAGTTGTGTGTGTGTTATTGTATTTAACATTTCTAGGAGTGGACGATGCTAATATCATTCCTCCACATATCAGATCTTTCAATCCACCCTTGGAGCCACCTATACTAGTTCAAACTGGATTCTCCAGGGATCAGTAGACCAAGAGAAGATTTTGTATAAAAAGTCTGGTTTTAAACTGGGTCATGAGCTTCTTCCTTATTCAGCCAATGGACAGCACTGTGGTCCGCAGATGACCCACCAGTCCCTAGTGAAAGGTTGGAAGAACTTGGCCTACTGAAGGCCCATAAGACTGTGTGCTTGTTCTGAACTGAAGCTGTGATGAACTTGAAACCACAAGGAGACTCCTTGGGTGGGGTTTTGAAGGTCTGCTCCTTCCAGAGCCCATGTTAGGGTTAGGGTGAGCTCTGGTAAGTTATTAGCATGCCTATTGGTTTTTTTATTGTTTTTTATACGTTTTCTCTGTAATGCTTTTACCTTCAGAATAAACTAGGCTTGCCCAGGAAATGCTTTGTAGTAACTTATAACTGTGGGCAGTTACACTAACCCTCTGAAGAAAAAATAAGCAGACTTGGTTAGGAATCTCTGAAGGGATATCACAGTGAAAGCAGGGAACTGTTCAGCCTTTCCTTGGTCAAGGGCATGTCCTTACTTGATAACAAAATAGGCCAAAAACATATCAGAATACAATATGTGATATTAACCATATAAGCAATGCTGAATAACTTGGGTTGGCAAACTTTAGGAATTCATAACTGCCATGTAGGTCAATGGAAGTCTTTGTAATACAAAAATGATGTTTTCAGCTGGTAGGAATAGGTGGAGCAGTTCTTCTAAAATCAATGGAGTTATGCTGATTTACACCTGCTGAGAATCTGGCCCAAAAACTACAGAATTGGGAACATCAGCCCCAATAACATTTCTGAAAGAATGAGAACTGCTGTCTTGAAATAGCTAGCAAAATAAGTACAAACAGTTTGGCATGAGATGAAACAAAGTAGGAAAAAAAAAAACTAAAGATACATGGATATAATTAGACTCTACTGAAAAGCAGAGAGGATGATATCATCACAAATACTATAATTGAACCAGAGTAGAATGTAAAACAAAGGTAAATTGAAGTTTAATAACAAAATACCAAACAGATTATATTGCACAACAGCTAACCAGTTCAGATGGTGGGGATTAAATGCCCTCAAAGGAAAATAAACTGCCTGTTCATTTCTGCTTCAGTCCTCTCACGTTCTACAAATAGACTGTACTAAACCAAGAAATGTACCTGACCTTGCCAACAGTTTTCTAGTTATGCATATTACACTTTGGTGCAATTGTTATTAAATATTAATCACTTCAGAATAATTCATATTATTCTTGCATACTAATGCTATGAAGCAAGCTTTCCCTTTAGTTGTTGGTTTTTTTACATAATAGTTCTGATTATTGAAACTCTAATCTTATCATATTGTTACCATGAAGAGGTCCAGGCTAAGTAAAAGAAAGATTGCATTAATTCCAACTGAGTTAACAAAGGTGATATTTCAGGTTTAACAGCAAAGAAATTGCTAATTACTAAGGGTCACTCTTTTGAGTGTGTCATTCTGGCTGGATTGAGGGAGGGGTCATTTATTGTATTATTTAACATCAATATGTCAAAATCATAATTATTCGTATGATATATGCCATGTCAGGTACTGTTAGAAAGGCTATAATGTGCTGAGTAAGATGATAATGTTTATGTCCATGTGTTATGTGTGTAATGGAAGTTATGGATATGGTTGCTATATCTGTATTTCAAATTGTGCTGTCTGGGTAACATCTCAGACAGGATGGCTGCAGAACAATAGCCTGCTTAATGGCCCATTAAGAGAGTCACAGGTGCAAGAAGCCCAGGCGGAGAAGCCAGGGATATACCTGATGAGTCACCAGGACTTGCTCATGTGACTCTGGACTCCATTTTGGTTCCTGTGAAGTTCCACAAGCAGCATGGCAAGGGCCAGAGGACATAAAAGGCAGTGGCCCAGGATCCATTGTGTCTTCAATTCTGTTCAGCTTTCAGCCACCTATCTACCTCTGGATCAAGTCATCTACAACTGAAGCTGTGAAACAAAGGACTGAGACTCATCCAGGTAATCATTTGTATGTATCTGATTGCTTTAATTCTTTAACATTTCTTTTATAGTTTGTTCTGTCTTTTATAATAAACCTTTAGTTTTAGTTACTGAAGGATTGGCTGGCAGCGTGATATTTTGGGTAAGATCCAAACTTGTAGTGAACTGGTACTGTGGCTGGTCCTTTGGGGTCAGAAGAACCTTTTTGGTAAAGAGCATAGAGTTTAAATAACTGGTCTCTTTACTAGACCTAGTGGCTGATTGGGAGCCAGAGACTGAAATGCAGTAAAGGGGGCTGTGGGTATTTATATAGTGGCTTCTTGATAACCAGTGTGGGGGAATCAGAAGCCTTGTTTTCGGCTGGTTGGGAAGCCTGACTTCGGTGTCACCCACCAGTGCTGGGAGAATCTGCTCTCCTTTTACAGCCTGCCCTGCCCTTGGCATTTTCAGGTGGCAGCCCTAGGCATGGACAGGTCACAGAGTGTGTGTGACTTTTTCTAAGCATATAGAATGAAACGATGTTCCAAAACAGGATGGTGTAAAATATACCATCCAGTACCAACAAACCAGGGTGTCTTGGTAGCATGATCCAAGCATCAGCATAGAACCCCACTGAATCTATAACTGGAAAAGACCTTTCTGATCTCGCAGCATTTTAGGCCCCTAATCCTACCAGGTGCACTGTTTGGTAGATTTCTGTGCCACTGCTGAGTCCCCGTGAAGTTTTCTGTCCACCAGGAGTTCCTTGCAAGGTCAGTGCCTAAAACTGGTGTAACAGTGGATTTGCTCTGGATTCACACCACTATAACTAAGAGCAGAGCTGGCCCAAAGGTGTTCTAAAATTCAATAAACAATACCTACTTTTATGCGGCCGCATGCAACTACAGTAAACACCACTAATGTTAGAGGAATCTCTTTTTTTTTTTTGCTAGGCATAGAAGGAGCACATATACATAGATAGTATATGTGTAGCATAATATCAGAATGAAGTGTATAGCAGTAGACAAAATAACCATTATGAAAGAAGATTATTTTGGTGTTTTCAAGAAGACATAGTGATACTAGTTAGATTTTTTTTAAACAAATTTAGATCCAAATACAATTAATATTTATCAGTTGTGACTTGCATATAAATTGTTTGGACGTTCCTATTTTGCTCAGCTATCCATTTTTTATTTTATTGGTATATGATGAAACAGGTGCATTCTTCAAGTATAATGTCACCCGAGGAATGGTGACCCCATAGTACAGGTTGTGTTGTCAGTTGTGGAGGAGGAAAGGAGAATATCAGTGGAATTTTTAGCAGCTTACTTTCTACTCCTTACATTTTAACTTTGCTTCTCAGGGAAACATGTGGCAGAAGGGCTATAAACAGGATCCTGTCTCCTTTTTTCCAGAGATCTCATTCACTTGTGTTCGAGCACATACTAAATCCATAATCAAACATTTATTCATATGCTTGATTTTAAGCATCTCCTTTATCCCATTAAATTATTTCTGGTTGCAGAATGGAGTCTAAACGTGAGCAATATACACACATGCTGCTTTTGGCATTTTCATGCAGGTGACAGCTGCAAAGGGAGTTTGTTCTCTAAGGGCTTCTGTACATGAGAAAGTTGAAATGGTTTAGCTTAATGTGTATTTTTAAGCCAATTGAATTAAAAACAAGTGCAAAGATTGTTGGACACTTGTTTTGGTTTAAAGGAGGCTTAATTTAATTTCAGGTCAATTGATTGGAATTGGATTAAGCTAAACTGCAATAAATAAACCAAAGTAAGAGGGTCCACACAGTATTTTGTATCAGTCTAATTAAACTGGCTTTAAATCACACCTTAATTTACATGGTGTGAAAAGCCATGTCCACACTACAGAGTGAAGTCAACGATCACAAGCCGCTTTGATTACATCGGTTGTGCATGTCCACACAACGCTATTTGTGTTTTCAGAGCACGTCCATAGCCATTCCTCTTGCATTGATAGAGAGTGTTGCATTGTGGGTAGCTATCCCATTATGCAACTCACCACCCTCTGCCACTGGATGCGGTTCTTTCCGTCCCATTGTTCCAAGGGCTTCTGACTGGTATGTGTTGTTTTTCAACAGCCCTTGTAAACTCTGTTCCCACCATCTCTGCCCGACATCATTCCTGAATTGCTGACCAGTCTGGAGGTAAGTGTTACGAACACAATGTGGCTGGTCCTGCAGTGTGTCGTGAGCTGCGAAACACAGTGTGAATCAGTGATGCCTGCCCTGCTGTCTGCCATGGAAACAAATAATTAAGATGGTTGTTGGCATTCATGGAACAGCTGCACACGGTGGACTGTCTACACTGGGTTTGGGAAACAAGCACTGAATGGTAGAATCACACTGTGATGCATTTATGGGAAGACAGCAGTGGCTGCAGAACTTTCAGACGCACAAATCCACCTTCCTGGAATTGTGTGTCTAGCTTACCTCAGCATTGCAGCACAAGGACACCAGAATGAGAGCTGCCGTCACTGTGGAAAAGCAAGTGGCAATCACTGTGTGGAAGCTGGCAACTCCAGATTGCTATCAGTCAGTTGCAAATCAGTTTGGAGTTGGAAAAACCACCTGGAGGTTGCAGTGATGCAAGTGTGCAGGGCCATTAATTGTCTCCTGCTATGAAGGATTGTGACTCTTGCTAATGTGCAGGAAATAATTGGTGGTTTTGAGGCAATGGGATTCTGTAAGTGTGGTGGGGCGATAGATGGAACACGTATACCAATTTTGGCTCCAGACCATCGTGTGATGGAGTACATCAATTGAAAGGGCTACTTCTCTGTGGTCTTGCAGGAGCTGGTGGATCACCGGGGCTGTTTCACTGACGTCAGTGCAGGATAGTCAGGGAAGGCGCATGATGCATCTTTCGGAACTCTGTACTGTATAGGAAGTTGCACGCTGGGACTTTCTTTCCAGATGAGAAGATTCCAAAGGGGATGTGGAAATGCCCATAGTGATCTTTGGAAACCCTACCTGTTCCTTGCTCCCATGGCTCATGAAGCCTTACACCAGGAACCTAGACAGCAGCAAGGAGTGCTTCAACAACAGGCTCAGCAAATGCTGAATGACCGTTGAATATGCCTTTGGTCGATTAATAGGTCACTGGTGCTGTCTTTTTTGCCAGTTAGACATCAGTGAGAAAATATTCTGATGGTCATTGCGGCCTGCTGTACTCTACCTAATATTTGTGAAGCGAAGGGGAAAAGTTTCTCCGGGGGTGGTGCCCTGAGGTTGATCATCTGGCTGCTGATTTTGAGCAACCAAATATCAGAGCAATTAGAAGGGCACACTGGGAGCCTGTTCAAATCAGGGAGGCTTTGAAGGAGCATTTTGACAATGATTCCCAGTAATGTGTCTTTATGTGATGCATTCGGCTAGGCGATATTTACTTGCTACCTTAAATGACCCCTATACTGTGATTGCTTCCTGAACGTTAATTGTACTGAGCAAATATTCTTGCCTATAGCAACTGTGTTTGAAATAACACGAGTGTTTGTTTGTGTCATGCACATATCAGGCAGTGATAACATTCAAAGACTCAAGTTTAATAACAGGACAAAACACAATTTTTTGATCAAACAGGGGACATGGGAATGCAAAATAGTCTCACGCTTAGGGCTCTCGCAGCTGTGTAATACCAGCTTCACAATGAAAGCTGGACCCGAGGTGTGGAGTGCATGGGGTGCTGTGAGGAACTAGGAGCATGTGAGGAATGTGGTGGTGGAGTTTGGGAAGGGCATGGAACAGAGTTCTATTTTGCTTGCAGGAGGAGTTGTGCATGGATGTGCTCAGACTGCAGTGTAATGAGGAATTTCAGCATCTCTGTCTGGCCCTCCAGGAGCTTTATCATCCATTCTTGACCCTGTATCTTTCCAGCTATCCAGCCTGAATCTTTCATTAATGCTCTTATTTTTGCTATGTGCTGTCTCTATTGTCTGCAGCACTTTGCAAAAATATCTGGTTACTCCTCCTGGTTCACTGCCAGATCTGATGAAGGTGCTCCACTAGTGTGGAGGAGTGGGTCCTCAGGGGCACATCTGCAGAAAGCAAAGAAACAATGAATAGAGACAGTACTGAGAGTGCGCTCACAGCTGTGCATTACCCATACCTCTTTTTCACTGTCCCTTGGCTTGCACCACAGCTTGGCACGAATCCCAAATATGGTGAGTTCACCAGAGGGGAAGGTGGGGGGTGGCAATGGAGAGTTGACAAGAAGGAACAAGGATGGTTTGTGGAGGAGGGGATTACTACAAGCCTCTTGGGAGACTATTCCACAGGCTAGGGTAATCAAACCCGGTATCTCATTCCTAAGGATAACCCAGATTGCAAGGTGCCTCCCCTGCATGCGTGTGCCTTCAGACTGGCTCTGTGGGCTGCTCGCCTGTATGCCACTCTGGTCCCTGCAGAAATAATTGCCAGATGGTGCAGCAAAGTTTCCTACAGTGGGTGGAGAAACAAAGCAACTCTGCCAAGGAACCTTCGGCAGAGGATTGCAGATTACATACAGAAAAGTTTCCCCGAGATCTCTATGGAGGAGTCCCAGGACATGTCAGTGTACATTAACAAACTTTTCCACAGGGCCCCCACTGTATAGATGCACAGGCTCTGTTGCATAGGCAACTGATAACTGCTGATAGTGGGGGAGGGGGGAGGCACAATGGCAGTCTCCTCCACCACCTCCACAGCCATGATCAGTTTCCTGGTGACTGCCAAGGCATCCTCCAGCAACAACCTCATTCCTTCCCCAAGCATCCTCCCTGGCCACCACGGCCCTCCCATCTCCTGACCCCCACTGCCTCTTCCTCCATCTCCCCAGCCCTTGCTGCCTCCCCCATACCTGTACCCATCAGCCCTGGCCCCCGCTGCCTTCCCTGGCTCCCACCCCACCTTCAGCAGCCCAAGGTCCCACTGCCTCCCTCTCCCCATTGCCTCAACTCCCGGAGCTTCCTTCTGCACACCCCAGGCAGGCTAGTCCAGACACACATGTGAGCAGGTAACTGCGGCCGCTGCCAAGGAATGGACAGGACTCAGACAGCTTCCCCATGCCCGTTCTGGCAGAGCTGTGTTGCCAGCCCGATCTCGCTTCCCTGTTCTGGGTGCCATTTTGTGGAACTCAACAGGGGTGCTAGCTTCTGGTGTCTTTCCATTCAGCCCGACTCCCACCCTGGAAGAAATCTGGGGCGGCATGTGATCCCGCATACCCTCCCATGTGTCACTTGTACTCTGTGTTAATTTCTGTCCCTTACCCCTCCTCTGCCATATGACAACATACTTGAGAGCTCAAACACCTCTCATCATGCAGTATCAAAGCAAAATGAGCACTTACTGGAGTGCCCTTCCCCTGTCATGAATGCAAGAGCCAGAGTGCAGGGACTGCCTCGACTCCTCCAGAGTTGAGAAGTGGTCTTGTCTTGCCATGTCACCAATTGACCTTCTTATGTACTCCATCATCCTTCAGCTCCATTTCCTCATCTACCACTTCCTTGTCTGAATTGACTCTGCTGGCCGCTGCCTCCAGTGCCCCCCGAAGTATCCATGGGGATCTTGGCGGTGGAGATGGGATCACCACCAAGGATGACATGCAGCTTCTACAAGAAGCTGCATGTCTTTGGCACCACACTAGAGCGACGGTTCACCTCTCTTGCCTTCTGGATACACCTGCCTCATGTCCTTGATCTTAGCACGGCACTGCTGCATGTCCCTTTCGTGCCCCTCTCCTGCACGCCACTAGCTATCAGCCCGTAGGTATCAAAGTTCCTGTGTTGGAGTGAAGCTGCAACTGCACAACCGCTCCCCGCAGATCCAACAGCTGCGGGTGTCCTCCATGTAGGAGAGCATCTGCTGCAGAAATCTGATATGGTCAGCTGGGAAGATGCTTTTTGAGCTGTGCATGCTGAGCAAACAGGAAGAGAAATTCCCAAGCCTTGAAATGGGGGAGGAGTGCATACCTATGTACCTTCAGGGCAGAGGAGTTCAAACTGCTGCCCAGAGTGATCAGGCTGGCGATTGCAGGACACCTCCTGCAGGCCAGTTAAGGTGACACAACTGAGTTCAGTGACTACACTGATGCTTCCTCACTCTAACAGTGAGCAGCATAGGCCTTTTTGTGATATCGAGGTGGTTTTATTACGTCAGCATAGCAGGGGAATGCTTGGCGGGAGGAGCATTTCAGTGTGTACACCTCCACTCTTTTGTCATTGAAAGCTGACTTTTGTCAACAAAGCTGTGTAGTGCAGGCCAGGCCTAAGTTTCCCATGTAGACCAAATGTAAGGCCTAAGATTTGGTCTACACTGAAAATTTAGATTGACATAGCTACAGCACAGGGGTGTGAAAAAAACTGAGTACCGTAGCTATGCTGACCTAAGTCCCAGTATAGAAACAGTTAGGTCAACCGAAGAATGCTTCTGTTGACCTAGGTACAGTCATTTGAGGAGGTAATGTTCCTACGGTGACATAAAAAATGTTTCCATTCCCATACATTATACACTACAGGATTATGCCAACATAGGTACAGCACTATAGATACGCTAGCATAGTCCCTGTAGTATAGACATGGCTTAGAATGTTACATTTTAGGGAATTAGAGGTACAATATTCATGTACACTTCCTAACATGACAAGAAAACAAATTTTTCATGATGATTACAATTTTAGCAGTCATGTAATAGGTTATTATAAACTCATTAAGTACTAGCTTATGTGGTTAGTAGAGCTGGTTATAATTCTTGAGACACATTTTCTGTTAAAAATGGCCTTTTTCCCAAAATAAAGTTTTTTCAAAAATCATTTTGTTCTCCTGAATTTTTTTCCAGAGCCCTATGGCTACTTGATGTTAAGGTACTAGGCATGTCTGCATTATTCCAGAAGGGCAGCACAGAAGTAATGGTTATTTTGATGTCTTTCCAAGTGTAAACAGACTTTTCAGAGTAGGATTATTGTGTAATAATTTGAAATATATGTGAGGTTCACCCTGTACCGAAACCACCAACCAAGATTTAGCAATGGTCCATCACAGTAGTTGTATAATTTATCCAACAGATGGGGTGTGGGGAGGTGTTATGCCATAATAAATGGTTATTTAATGTTAGAGAAGATATTACAACTGGTTGTCAAAACAAATAACGTAAGAGGGATTTTATTTAAATTAGAACAAACAGAACCGGATTCCACCTACTTGCAATAACATTAAACAGAAGAAGATATATAATACAAAATACATAATGGTTCAAATATAAATATATACACAAACTATAATTTACTACTAACTGTACTTAGCTAAATATAGCCCTCTAAATAAAGGAATATATCTATTTGTATGCACAGGCTATTATCTTATAGGTGTTTATTATGATTATTTTTTTAGTCCAAGGTTCCCTTTCTTCCAAATATCTCACTGGGTGCTGTTTAACACCCAAGTCAGTCTTTGATCCTCAGGCACTTCTGTGAGTTCTGACGAGATGGACTCGACTTGCAGGGGTGCATGTTAGACCAGACTCATGAGGACTTTTGGTCCTTTTGTTCAGAAGCCCTGAGACAACATGAATCAGTGCTGGCAGACAACTGGAACCGATGTTCAGGAACGGATGCTCTGGAACAGGCCATCAAGCATGAACTGACTTGACAAGAAAGCCTTAAATCAAAGGGACCCTCTTCTTCATATCTGTCTCTCTTTCTCAATCTCAGACCTTGTCTACACTAGCACTTTTTTATAACTTTTGTTGCTCAGAGGTGTGAAAAAACACCCACTTGAGCAACATAAATTTTGCAAGCATAAGTGCTTGTGTGAACGGCGCTATGAGGGCCAGAGACGTTCTCCCACCAACATGGATACCACTGCTCTTTTAGGCAGTTTTAAGTGTAGACTAGTCTTCAGTCTCTCCATTTACTCTTGGTTTCTCTCTGTCCTGGTTTCCCTCTATCCTGCTCTCTGCACTGTCTCTCTCCCCGTTTCTCTCAGTTTACACATAGACTTTCTGTTTCCTTTGCCTTTCTCTCTCAGGCTCCACACTGCCTGCCTCTATCCCTCAGCTGTCCCACTCTTCTCCTTCAAATGTCACTTCCCCTTGGTCTGAGGGGAGGGCTAACCTTTCATTTTCCCAGAAGGAATGGGCTCCCTCCTCTCCACAGAACAATGACAGTGCATTCATAATGAACACACCCTGAATCATATAGCCCCAAACGGGGTTGAGTCCCTTTGCCGTATTTACACAAGTATAGAGGAAATGTTTAGGTAGTATTTCATATACCTCTGTCTATAGAATCCACTGGAAGCACAATCTGCTTATGTTTCTGAGGCACGTAGAAGAGTGTGGTTAAAGTGGTAAACCTTACAGTCCAAAGGTAGATCTTAAAAAGCAAGGAGGTTTAAGTGACATGGTGGAATACGTTTATCAAATTATGATCACCATTTTGTATTATGAGTTGAGCACATGTCTAAACTTGCTTCAGGACAGCTTATTGTACAACATTCCTGATAGCTACCCTGTCTGACAAAAATACTTGACACCCTGTTGGAAGGACTACCCCAGGGAAGCCATCAAGATAGCAATCAGAAGCCACCAACTTGGTCTCTCAGCTGTTGATCTGCCCCCTTGAAACCACAGTCTCTCTAAACAGGTAAGTGGGTGCATCTCAGTTGAACACATGGCACAAAGGAGAGACTAAAGAGCCAGGTTCTGCTCTGCATCACGAGAGAGGGGAACTTAGAGGAGGGAGGACAACCAATGCCACAAATAAGGATGGGCAGGAGGGACTCTGCTCACCCTGAAATGCTGATGAACCTTGGACTCACAGGACGTGTGGGATCAGACTAGGGGAAGGTACATCTAAGGATTTATATTATTTTCAAATATCTGTAACTCTTGAGGGCTTTAAAGAGTAAAGTGTAACCCGTCCGTGCCCAGAGTAGCCCACTGATAATGCCAGGGTCAGGGCAGGCTGTAAAAGGAGAGCAGATTCTCCCAGCACTGGTGGGTGACACTGAAGTCAGACTTCCCAACCAGCCACAAACAGTGCTTCTGATTCCCCCACACTGGTTATCAAGAAGCCACTATGCAAATACACACAGCCCCCTTTACTGCACTTCAGTCTCTGGCTCCCAAACTGCTACTAGGTGCAGTAAAGAGACCAGTCATTTAAACTCTACGCTCTTTACTCAAAAGATTCCCTCTGATCTCAAAGGACCAGCCACAGTACCAGTTCACTATAAGTTTGGATCTTACCCAAAATACCACGCTGCCAGCCAATCCTTTAGTAACTAAAACTAAAGGTTTATTAATAAAAGAAAAACAACCAATAAGAGAAGTGTTAAAGGCTTAAAGCAATCAGATACATACAAATGATTTAAAAGTCCATCAGGTTTCTAGAACAATTGTGGCGTTGCAGGCTTGTATAGTCCCTCTGGTATACAGACGGGTATACCTGGATGGGTCTAAGTCCTTCAGTTCAGTTGCAAAGTGTGTTGATCCAGAGGTGTGTCCGCAGCTGGACAGGAACAAAGACAAAATGGTTTCTGTGGTTTGATCTTATATACCCTCTGCCTCTGGCCATGTGGCTTGTGGAACTTTACAGGAACCCAAATGGAGTCCAGAGTCACATGGGCCAATCCTGGTAACTCTTCAGGTATGCCTTTAGTTTCTTCCTAGGCCTTTGGCTTCTGTAAAGGTCTTGATGGGCCATTAAGTGGGCTATTGTCCTGCAGCCTCTCTGTTTGGGGTGTGTCTTCTACAGCACAGTTTGAAATACAGGGATATCAAAGATCTCCATAACTTCCCTCACACATATCACACATGAACACAAATATTATCTTCTTACTCAGCACATTATAACCTTTCTGACAGTACCTGACATGGCATGTCTTACATGAATCGTTATGATTTTGACATATTAATGTCAAATAACACAAAGCCCCCCCCCAACTCCAGTCTACATGGCATAAAGTTTCTGTGGTTTAAGACATTCCTGTGTCCTTGCTTTCCTGGGGTGACCACAGCTTAGGTAGAGCTCTGAGGGAGCATGTCTAAGTGTCTAAAGTGCAGGGGGCAAGAGGGACCAAGGCCTGGGAGGTCTTAGATCTCAGGGTCTAGGGTGGTGGGTGACAGTGACTCACATATCAAGGAAGGGTGTCAGACAAGAATTCTGAGCCCAGGATTGTATTCTAAAGCTCCAGAACTAGAAACAGTGACTAGAGTCTCCTCAGACCCAGTGCCCTTGTAAGCATCTGAGACCCAGCAGCTGGGTCACTCTCAACAAAGCTGTGGCAGTACAGTGGGTATTGAGCCAGGTTGTTACAGTTTTATCCATTTCAGTCCTATGGAAGTGTTCACATAGCCAAATGCCCTTTTACATTCTTATCCAGTTCTATGCTCCAGCAAGAAGAACTCAGGAAGGAGTGTGTCAAAATGTGAACCTATGAACCCTACCAACAAAATGCAGTGATTAGCAATTATGCTTAAGGAGAAGAGGATATAGTATGAAAGGAAGTCTGATTTAATTGAATATTACAAAGATCCACTGCTGGCACCAGCTAATGGAGTTATTTAGGAAACTTTGGGTTCTACTCCCAGAAGTAACTTCTCATAATTAATTTATTGTGCTGTACTGTTTCTGTAACCCATTAAGGAAGAATGTTATGGAGTAGAAACCTGGATTATTGGCTACTGAATGGTGCCAAAAATGTTACTCCAAATCACACAGGAATTTATAAATGATATGGGATGGGGATCAGGGATGGATTTTGAAATGATATAGAAAGATGCAGTAATACCTCTGGAAGAAATATTCTGTCCCTTCTTGGGTATAATCTTGTTTGTGCATTAACCCTTCCTTTACAACTTTCCTACCTTATCTGTAATTGTATTTAATATATTATATTACAGCAAGCGTACATTAAATCAAACATCATGGCTACAGGGACACATGCCAGTACTGTAATAGTGATGGTTGGCTGGATATTGTCTAGCTTTTTATTTCTGATTTTTAAAATTTATTTTTCATCACTTTGTGTGCAACGTTTTGGGACATGTTCTGCAAATGCTAATAAAAAAGAGAACCTTTCTAGCCAGTGGCACCAGCAGAAACATTCCTTTAAACTTCTCAGCACCCTGAGACATCCTTTCGAGAACCAGAGCTGAAGTTTCACTATAGTTTCATTTGTATGTTGGTAAATTTTGTGGATTAAGAGCATTAAAGGTAATCCCAAAAATACCTTTCTGAAGTGAGGGCTTGTGAAAGGTAATGAGGATGTTTTTAAGATGAATGAGGAACAGAAATATGTACAGTAAATCATATTTTTTACTACAATTGGGTTAAGCAGCAATTAGTGTATCACTGTGACACACTGCTCAATTATTTTGAACAGGAGTAGATTCTAAACAAACTTCTATGTGGAACTAGCCCCTCTGGCCGGGAAGGCCTCTTCACAAAACTCAGTTTTCTATTCCTTTGTCTCCCCAGGTGAAGGATAATCTAGGGGTTCACTCTTCCTCTCTTTATAGTCCAGTAAACCTTTGTAATGTAGTCTCCTGAAATGTAGCCTCAGATGAAGTTCCTTTTCCCTAGTGAGTGTGGATGCCATGCTGTCTTCTCTCCCACTAGTAATTTTTATAATCCAAATGATCTCTTCCAATAACCTACAATACAAATGAATAGCCCATTGACTATGGCCAAATTGGTTTGAGGGGTTGGCCTCTTTCTTTTGTCTGTAGAAAACCTGTTTATCAACTTCCCCCACCACATGCCTGCTTTAAACACCTTTTAGTTACAATTTTCCAGCTCAGCTGTAAAGGTTGACAGTACATGCGTCATACAAAAATATTTATGATCAGAGAGTTATTAGTTTTCCAGTGATATATGACATGCCACCTTTTGAGCAGATATCATGAGAGCAGTATGCCATCTGGCCTTGGGGTACTCTTAAGGTCACAATGCTGAAGAATTTATTTTTAGTTTCCTAAATCATGGGTTAGCAAAACATTGATTAGTGGATGCTAAAAGGAGGAAATTGAGATCTTTCTCCAGGAAAACACACATTTGACGTGGGATCTGGATTTCTGCTAGAACATTCTGAGCTGTCAGCCTCATTATTTGTATAGAGATACTGAATATGTCATATTAAAGTTAAAGTGATCGAGGCTTTGTCTATACACGAGGTGCCCAGTATAACTCATTTTCAGGGAGGGATCTGATTTCCTACGGGTAAAGTAAAGGAACATCGACACAGCAAGCAGGTTCCCATGGCAGCACGTCTCAGAGCCCAAGGCTGCAGACTTGGACTCATGCTATGGTGCTCCAAGTAACTGAGTAGAAGTCTGGACTCAGGTTCTGAAGCCCGGGGAGTGGGATGGGCCCCCAAGCACCCACACAGCTATTTCTAGCACTGTAGAATGAGCCTGAGTGTGTAGAAGTGAGCTTCTTAAGTGCTTAAATTAGGAGTAAAAATCCCCAGATTTTTAAAGCCAACCTTTAGAGACCAACCATCTTCTTTTTCTATCCTAGTGGTAGCATCCGCTCAGTGCTGGAATTGGGGGGGTGAAAGGTCTGGTAATATTTGCAATAAAATGCTCAGTCAGAGCTGATAACTAATTTTGTTTGCATGGCAAGTTACTCCTCAGCAAGCCAGAGCGCGAATCTGCAGCACACTAGCTTGCCTCACGCTGGGACTTTCACTGCGCTTTAGCAGGGCTCATGCAGAACGTTGCTGTGCAGCAGGCGGCCAAAGATTCATACCCTGGCTTGCCACAGGAGCCTCTTTGTGTGGTACAAACCCTCCTGTGGTTGGAGATGGACCAGTAAGAATGTGCTTATATAACTTGAGAGAGAGTGTAGTTTTTTGGGTTGGATTTTTACAGGTATGCCTATGGTGACCAGACAGCAAGTGTGAAATATCAGGTCTGGGGAAGGCGTAATAGGCATCTGTATAAGACAAAGCCCTGACTATCAGGACTGTCCCTATAAAATCAGGACATCTGGTCACCGTAGGTATGCCTTTCTGCTGATCCATAGATTACATGGGCCCTTGAAGAGCCTTGGCTCTTAGCTCAAGTCATAGCAACTCATGCTTTCAGCTCAGGAGGTCTAATTCAATTCCAGTGCCGGTACAAGACGACAGCCATCACACTTTATCCCATTGTAGTTTACGTAAGGTATACCAAGTCCTCAGGAAAGGGACTAAGGTATAGCGGTATAAACTACCCTTATAGTAATATAAATGCATCTGCATAGGGGGTTATACTATTTCACGCTGGTAAGAAATCCGATGCCTTAACTAAAGTAGTTATATTCGTACAAAAACAGCGTGTAGACCACTTTCGTCTCTTAAAATGAGTGGCTGATTCCTATTTATCATCTCTGATATTTTTAAATATGTTCTTAATGATTTCTTTGTGTGTATTGTTGTAAAGTCAGGCCAGATGGCTACCAAAGGGTATACCAGGGCCGGTACATGGGCCCTAGAATGCGAAAAGCCCTTTATTCTGCAGGCAGGGGAAGGGTTACTGCAGGCCAATTAGAGACACCTGGACTCAATGAAGGGCTTCTCCACGCGTACTTAAACCCTGCTTCCCCAAGAGGGAGGGGAAGGAACAAACCAGGAGGAAGTTGTCAGAAGGTTTGTGGTAATACACCTCTGCAGCTGGAGGAGAGAAGGTGAACACCCCTGGTCCCAGCTGGTAGGCAGGAGCCACAGCTAGGTACCTCCCTCGGACACATACAGGGTTTGAAACTACCTGCTCAGTCTGGTGGGGTGTGGGACATTCCCCAGGCCTGAAGTAAGGCTGCATCAAACACTCTGTGGGAGAAGTGCTAAGGGTAAGGGATAAAGGACTTGTCCAGATTGGGGCCAGAGTTACCCGCAGGCCCCACTGATGGAGGAGACTGCTGCCAATAGGTGAGACTCAGGGGGTTACCATACCACAGTATCTTTGCTGCATTATTATGTAGCACAAATATTCTGATTAGTTTGTTTCTGTTTAGGATGTGACTTGTTTTAGCTCTTACTGTATGTTTCCTTAGCATAAATTTTATGCTGTGCTATTGCTTCATGTCTTACTCTCTGTCCACACTACAGGCCAGATCGTGCTATCCTCTGTTATGACAGGAAGACAGCTAACAATGTGTAAAAATAGTCCTGATTTTATTGATGCAAGGGAAAGTTGAGCCTCAGCATCCCAGTTCTTTTTTTTTTTTTTTTTTGGCCTCTTGAGAGCTCTACATGGGATCCCTAGATGTTTGTGGCCTGATAATGAAATGTGGTACATCTCAATAAGGGTTTGGGAAGGACACAGAACCCAAGGAGAACTGCTTTCTGCAAAATCATCCCATATCCAAACCTGCCAGGGATTTTCCTGCATAAGTTAATGGTAATTAAGGGTCACACTTATTGTATGTCCCATGTTCTCCACTAGAGTGGAGTAAAAAATGTCAGGCAGATAATTTTTGTTGGAAAAATGCAGTTTCAGTGAACCCAGAACTATTTTTGAATTTGACCAAGCAGTTTTGTCCAAAAAAAATTTCAGGCTAGGTTTATGAGAGGACTTTAGTACCAGTCACAAAGCATCTGGAGAAGGTGGTGGTGGTGCTCCCCTTATAACTTTTACCCACTTGGGACATGGGAAATCTAGGTTCAAATCCCTGAACCTTATCTACATGCAGCAGAACAGCTTTAGTAGGGGAGACTGAGACATACCCACCCCAAAATAGCTAACAGCCCAGTAACTAGGGCACTCACCTAGAAGGAAGACCTGATTTCAGATCCTGGTTCCAGAGCTGGGGTTTGAACTTGTATTTGTTACACCTTAGGCAAATGGTTTAAGCAGAGGGTTGAAGGCTATCAGGATGGAAAGAGAGGAAGGTCCTCTGCTAACTGGTGTATGACTAGCCCTTTTAAAATGGCTGGAAGCAAAATGTTATGGGTTGAACTATACATTTGGTTCAACACAACTGTTCGTTTGAGATGTGTTTTTTTTTATTTTGATTCACTGAAAGAATTCAGATTTCTGTTTGAGCCTCTATCTAGAACAGCCAGTGAATGAAACAACAAATTATTAGCCCAGCTCTTCTCTCAGCTTCCTTCTCCTATGATGCTTTTTGGGTCAAATGTGCTCAGAGAACAACCATACAGTACTGCTAACCCCCAGTTTTCTAAAATAATGAGCTAGGTGCAAAACATATATACATTTTTAAAAAAGTGGACAAAGCTTTTGGGGTTCATTTTGTCTTCTGCTTTTTGAGTCTTTAGTCAGTAGTTGGGTCACAATTTCAAACTCTTCTCTGCAACATGGACAGCTAAAACATGTTTTTAAAATAAAAGTTGCAGTTCTCACCTTCACAAGACTCCAGGATCTCAGGCTTTGAGAAAAACACCAAATAAAATGAGACAAATCATTAATGTCAAAACGGCTATGGCTCCTGAGACAGGTGGGGCACAGATGTGTCAAGAGGCACTGAAAATGCTGGAATAATATAGAAGAACTAGGTATTAATGCTGTATGGCTATCCTAAGAGCTGCAGGACTTCCCTTTGGATCATGGGATTCCCTCTGGATCATGGGTGATTAGGAGGCCCAAACTACCTGCCTGGATTGTGGGACTTGGGTAGCACTGAACTGAGACATAAGAAACCCCAAAGTCTGAAGGTAAGGGTATTTTCTACAAGGCTGAACTTTTGTTGCCTTTGCAAGTGATCATGTGACTTGGTTCCATTTTCCTGAGGCCACATTTGACGTTCCTGACTTCTATTCCTAGCACTAAGTTCAATACTGGTGGTTTCCTGACTTAATTGTTATCCTAGTGAAAGGATACCATGTGATTACAGTACTTGAATTATGTTTTCCAGAAAACATAAACCAAATGCATTTGGTACATCCAGCATCAGCCACAGTGACTTATTAAGCCAGTCATCTAGCATCTCGAAGGGTATCCCTATTGGAAAGCTCTGGGCAAATTTTTTTAAAAGAACTTCAAAGAACTGATTTTTTCCTCTACTAATTTTTTAAATAGGATAGATGGTGAAAACAGACTGTTAAATGCTAGTGCCATGATTCTTCAAATAAAAGGTATATGGTTCCTATCTAACATCCACTAATGATAATGGAAAGACTTTCACTGACTTCAGTGAGACTTACATTGACTTCATGCTAGCAGGACAGAACTCTAACAGCCATCAAACTCAAGTGTTACCACTAGAAAATAGGCTAGAGCAAAAGCCAGTCAATGGGAAGGATTAGACTCTGAGTTCTAGTAACTAAGGTTGTTTTTTTTTAAAGGCTTCTTGAGTCACTTGGAAGCTGAAGTCCAAAATCTAGATTCTCAACCCCCCTGGCTCCTGTCTAACCCTGTAGGTGCCTAAAATACTTAAGCATCTACATTTGCAAGGGTAAAGTCCACCGTGCCTAAATTTCTAATAGTGGGCATGAACATAGCAGTTTCCATTCTGACACCACTGAGCAGCTCAACATCTACCTCAGCCCCAAGGCATTGCCCCAGCTATCTTCCCTGTAGGGTCTAATCTGTTAAGCATGCTCAGAGGCTGCCCACCCATTTGGGCCTTGCAGAGAACATAACTGGTGGTGGTGGTGCTGCTGCTGCTGCTCCACCTTAACCTTTAGTGCAGTGGTTGGAACGCTTCCCCAGGGTGTGGAATACCTGGGTTGCGTTCCCCATTCTGTCTAATATGGAGCAGGGGTTTGAACCCATTTCTCCTGTCTCTCAGGTGAATGCCCAGCCACCAGGCTATAGAATAATCTGATATAGGGGCTCCCTCAGTTTCTCCTTTTGAAGCTGTTCCACTTTGTATAACTTATTAGTCTTTGGAAAATGGACTGGAATGTGGGTGTCCCACATCCCCAGGGGGTGTCCTAACCACTTGATTATACAGTCATTCTCACTCTTTCTTTGGCTCAATTACTATTTATTTTATACATAGTGGAACAGCTTCAACAGGGGAGACTGAGAAATCCTCACCCCAGAATACCATATATCCACTCCCATGAGGTTAGGGACCTAGATTCAAATCCCTACTCCAAATCAGGCAGAGAGAGAATTTGAGCCTGAGTTTTCTACCACTTGAGTGAGTGTTCTACCCACTGGACTAAAGATTGTACGGGGGAGTGGTGCTGCTGCTGTCCACTATCAGTTTATATGAGACAGGGCGTAGGTGCCTAACTCCAGGGGTGGGATGTCTTGCTGGGGTAGTGTCCTTTTCTTTTTTGTAAACATAAATATACTTCTTGCTCTGCATTTCTGTTAGGAAAGTCAAAGAAACGTGTCTCCTGCCTTGTGAAAGAGTCATGAACAACTGGTGCCACTCGTGACTGAAACACTCAATGCCTAATACAGAGATGGAATCTTCCCTCTGGCCTACACATAAGCCTTTAATTTTCTTTGAGGGGAGAGGCTTACATCTCACCCCTTTCCTCAGCTCTTCCTATTAGGCTGTTCAGCGGCTTGCTGGATTTTATGGATCCCGCTTTAGGCACTTAATTCCACCCATAACTGTACAGTGAACTTGGGCACCTAACTCAGTGTGGTGGATTCTCGTAGGTGGTAACAAGCCTAAACGTTAGTCACTCCAGTGCTGACTCTAGTGTAATTACTGAGGCTGCTCAGTACTGGAGTCCTCCAAGCCCCTAAAATGTGTCACGACTTAGAGACAAGCACTGCAGACACTTCAGCAGCTAGATGTTGTAGGTGCTAGCTCTGCCGGAGAGGTCCCAACAACCACTCAGACATCAGATCCATGGCTAAGTGATGGGATATTTTAGGAGGGCTGCCAAGAAAGGGAAGGGTTGTAAATACCCTTTATACAGAGGATTAAATGGACACAGTTCTTGTTTGAGTCCCTGAGGCAGTCCAGTTGAGAATTAGAGCTCTTCAGGTCTAGTGCTCGGGAATCTTCTTAATGCTAATCTTCATTCCAGCAAACAGGTGCTTTGCAGGTTTCCGGGCCCTATTCATTTAGTGTCTCATTGGCTACCAGCACAGCTGGTGCTATTCCCTCCTAAGCCCCACACACAGACCTGCACCCAACTGTAGTGTCCAGCAGTCACAGCTTGTTCCACATGCAGTTCTGTGTTCAGTTTCTCGGGGTTATCATAGAAGATGAGGTTGGAAGGGATCTCAGGAGGTCATCTAGTCCAATCCTCTGCTCAAAGAAGGACCAACCCCAACTAAATCATCCCAGCCAGAGCTTTGTCAAGCCACACCTTAAAAACCACTAAGGATAAAGATTCCACCACCTCCCTAGGTAACCCATTCCAGTGCTTCACCACTCTCCTAGTGAAAGTTTTTCCTAATATCCAACCTAGACCTCCCGCACTACAACTTGAGACCATTGCTCCTAGTTCTGTCATCTACTACCACTGAGAACAGCCAAGCTCCATCCTCCCCGGATGGAGGTAGTTAAAGGCTGCTACCAAATCCCCCTTCATTCTTCCCTTCTGCAGACTAAACAAATCTAGTTCTCTCAGCCTTTCCTCATAAGTATATGCTCCAGCCCACAAATAACTTTTGTTGCCCTCCTCTGGACTATCTCCAATGTGTCCACATCCTTTCTGAAGTGGGGGACCCAAAACTGGACACAATACTCCAAATGTGGCCTCACCAGTCTGAATAGAGGGGAACAATCACTTCCCTGTTGGCAATGCTCCTACTAATGCAGCCAAAATGTTAGCCCACTTGGCAATAAGGGCACACTGTTGACTCATCCAGCTTCTTGTCCACTGTAACCCCCAGGTCCTTTTCTGCAGAACTGCTGCCTAGCTAGTTGGTTCCCAGTCTGTAGCAGTGCATGGCATTCTTTCATCCTCATTCTGTGCTGTCCAGTGCAGAAATCTGGGAGCTGACCTTGTCTGTGAAGACAGAGGCAAAAAGAACATTGAGTACTTCAGCTTTTTCCACATCATCTGTTGCTAGGTTGCTTCCTCTATTCTGTAAGGAGCCCACACTTTCTCTAACCTTGTTGCTAACATATCTGTTGAAACCCTTCTTGTTATCCTTCACGTCCCTTGCTATCTGCAACTCTGATTGTGCTTTGTCCTTCCTGATTTCATTCCTGCATGTTCGAGCAGTATTTTTATACTCCTCCCTAGTCCTGTCCAAGGTTCCATTTCTTGTAAGCTTCCTTTTTGTGTTTAAACTCACCAAAGACTTCTTTGTTAAGCCAAGCTGGTCGCCAGCCATATTTGCTATTCTTTGTGCACATCAGGATGGTTTGCTCCTGCACCCTCAAGGTTTCTTTAAAATACAGCTGGCTGTCTTGGACTCCTTTCCCCCTCATTTAAGCTTCCCAGGGGATCCTGCCCATCAACTCCTTGAGGGAGACAGTCTGCTTTTCTGAAGTCCAGAGTCTGTATCTCACTGTTCTCCTTTCTTCCTTTTGTCAAGATCCTGAACTCTACCGTCTGATGGTCACTGCTGCCCGGGTTATCACCACGTCAACTTCCCCTGCCAATTCTTCCCTATTTATGAGCAGCAGGTCAAAAGGGGCACAGTCCCTAGTAGGGCCCGCCGCACTTGCACCAGGAAATTGTCTGCAACACTCTCAAAAAACTTCCTGGAGTATCTGTGCTATGCTGTGTTGCTCTCCCAGCAGATGTCAGGGTGATTGAAGTCCCCCCTGAGAACCAGGTCCTGTGATCTGTAAACTTTCACTAATTGTCTGAAGAAAGATTCCACTCTGCACCTGTGACACAATGTGATTGTTGCTTCCCCAGTTCCTAAAAGAGCCTAGCTACTTCCTTGTTAAGGACCTTTCCTCTTACCTGGCCAGGGAAAATGGATGTATAGTGGGGAAGTGGCTGATAGGAGCTGTAGCCCTCTGCTTAGGAGATCATCACATTCAGTTGCTTTTGTGGATCCAGCTGTTCATGTGGTTTCTCCCCGCCCCTTCGAAAGCACTCAGGCACCTAGGTTACTTGGGGGTACTTTTAAAAATGTTACCCCAAAGCTCTATTATTTGTTTCTCTAAATGCTCTGTTCAGCCCAAGGAAAGGGTAGGTGGGTGGCTGAGTGTAAAACGAAGATTCATGAGACAGGGGGAGCCATTTGAAGGAGACGTAATCTGAAACAGAGGCAATATTTCCCCCACAGGAAAAATATTCAGGAGGCATTAGTTAAGCCAGTCACTATGCCTCGTCTTCAATGCATTTAGTGCAGTTAAAAGATGTAGACTTTGTAAGACTAAGGCTGTGATTTTTTTTTTGTTTGTTTAAAGGGTGACAAATCTAGGAAGTAGGCAATGATTTATCACTATAGGAAGATAATCAATGCCTGTTTGGTGTACTACCACCACAGCTAAATAGGTAATTCAGCAAAAGTTGCTTTCTTAGCATTTAAAGAACAGAGTTTGATTAAAGGAAGAGATTTTGTTTGTAAGGGAGACATGAATTTCAGCCTGATAAAACCTTCTGAAGGAGGCTTCACTTTTAGGTTTTCAGTAAACTGGTGTTTTATGTTTTCTAAATTCCCAGGCTGACTAGTCATTGCTATGATAGATCTTCTTGGTTACATCATTCAGATTGTCCATGGACATGATGTGCCACAGAGATAAAAACATCAGCCTTAAGAAAGAAAAAATAATAATCAGCAGCCTGGGGACTCCCAAAATCAGAGTATCAGATGAACCCCACTCTGAAAGAAAATAAAAAATGTTAGGCTGGGTGAGGAATCTGGTTTGTCCCTAGCTATGCAGTCGAGATATTTATTCCATCAAATATGGTACCTGATTTTCTCAAAGCATGTTCAGTGGGAACAACAATAGTCATATTCTACTACCCATACTCCTTTTGACCTCAAGAGTGGGTGCTCAGCACTCTTGAAATATAGGCTGGTCCTTAAATAAATAAAGGTTTGAAAGCCTGAGGTCTGACCCACACACGCAATCACTGCACTGGTTTAACCAAAATGTGTTTTTAAGTCTATCAGTTTAGTTACAGCAATGCAAACCCCAGTGTGAACCTTCTTAAATCAATTTAAATCTGGCTTATATCAATTGAGTTTAAATCAGTAAGGAATCAATTTAAACTAAATATACGTAATTCTCATGGAATAAGTTGTCAATATACAGCCTTGTCGCATTAAAACAGATTTTACCTTTATCTCGTGCATTAGATGAACACAGGGAATATTTCTTATTATTGCATAAATGTAGGCTGACCACTAGAGTTGGTTGAAAACTTTGTCAAAATATTTTTTGACAGAAAAGGGTGTGTTAGGTGGGAGTTGTCCCAGGTCCAAGCCCTGTGACTGAGCACAAATCACCAACCTTTCCTTGTGGATGAGGGGTGCGGGGTTGCGGGTTAACTCCTGGAACAAGTACCACACTTACCAAAAGAAAAGCACTTTTATCAAAACCAGGAACAGACCCAAGTCAGGATCTCTAGCAGTAGTTCCATAGATTCCTTTGTCCCTCACATAGCATACAACAAAACGGCTGTTCCCTTCCCCCCACGCCTGGCTAGACACACAGACTCTGTGTAGACTGTGTTTCTTGCCACTGCAATCTCCTCACCACTCTTGGAGGGTGGGGGGAAATTAATTCTGAAAATTGGGGGGTTTGGACAAATGACCAGCCTGGGAAATTCAGAAAATGAAGAAAGAAAAAGCCCTGAGCTAGGGGTGAAAAGGAGGAGAAATCTCTCACCAGCTCCATGGGGGGGGGTTTTGATTAAATGTAAATTTTTGAAAAATTGTTTTGGGTTCTTGGAGGCTTTCACCTCAAAAACTTAAAACTTTTTTTTAAATCAACTTTTTGCATGGCATAATATCCTTTCCTGACTACCTCTAGTGACTAAAAGTCCAAATTTAAGATTATGCGTTAAGGAACACTGACTTTCTTGGACCATATTTACCTGGGCTTTTGACAGCTCAGATCTCATTAGGACAGAAAGTTCATTGGGGGGTTGGAGGGAAGGTGGGCAGGGGCATAAAGTGTGATGTTTTGGGGACCAACCAGACTGGTAAGGGATTCTGTCACCGCCTGCCATGTAATTTTGGGGGCTTTTGAGCTGTGCGGCTTTGTTTCAGATCCCTGACACAAGTAGCCAGCCCACAAGCACAAGGGTCTCACCCTGGTTGTCACCAGCCTAGTTATTCTTTGAATGGTGATACCAATAACCTCCAGTTTTGAGTCTCCCCAATAAGTCCTCCCCAAGTTCTTAAAGACCAGACACTCTGACTGTTCCCCTCTGATTTGTCACCCCCAAAGGCATGAAATCAGTTCTCCAGACGCCAGCTTGCTTTGGCACACGTGCTGCACACAATGTGTAGCAGAGACCTGCTTGGGATAAAAATAAACAAAAAGTTTATTTAATAGAAAAATCACCGATTCAAGGATGAAATAATAAGGGAAAGCAAACAAGTTACACAGAAAAGAAATGTAAAGATTCAACCCAGGTTTTATATTTTCACATTAGATAGTCCATTTTCTAATCCAAACTACTTATTGACTTAAAACAGTTTCTCGGCACACTGTACTAGGGATCCAGCATTCACAGACAGCCTTCCATCACAAGACTGTTCTTCAAGTTCTGGATAAAACCCCTCCGTTCCAAGCTTGCTTTTAAAAGGCTTTTGCCTTTGTTTTTTTTCCTCAGTCCATGGTGACTGATTAACCATATTCAGAGTTGGGACTCTAATGGTCTATCATTGTCTTTCCCTGGGCTAGACAATGGATGGTTACTTGCAGTCTATTTCATGTAAACAAGTAGCTTGGGAGGTGCACCTCAGGACATGGTTGTGAGGTGTAGCTGAAGTGGCAGCACAGATCATGGGCACAGTTTTTTATATATACGAACATGTCAATTCAGTCTGTATACGTATATCATAATGACCATCAATATCAGAACATTTTATTGTATGCAATCAGTTGATTTAGCTACTTATTTTGGAGGCTTCAACCTTCTGTTCTCTGCCCTGGAGCGTCTGGACTCCAGGTGTTAGAAAGGGACATAGGGCATTGTAAGAAAAATGTGACACTAAGAAAAAGCCTTCCTGGCTAGCCAAACACCTGTGCCCCATGCCAATTAGGTATATAAAACTGTAACTGTTTAAATGGTAACCAGCTGTTTAAACGTTTTAAACAGATGATTACCATTTAAACTTGGGGAGGGGAGTGGCAGCTGGGTTCAGCTCCCTGCCAGTGAGAGCAGCTGGGCAGCTCTTGTTGGGGGGGAGGCATGAAGCCCAACATGGAGGGAAGGGGTAGTTACAGCTGGGCTTAGCTTCCCGGGGGGAGGGGGAGGGACACAGGGCCCGGTGTGGGCGCCCCACTGTTTAGCCGTTTACCATTTTATTTTTAGAACATTTAAACGGATTTTTAGTTAAACTAATGTTTGCATCCACAGTGCCAATGCAATCCCTTCCCCTCGTCACAGTTTTAAGCACTGAATAACAATTAAAGGTAGATAGCATACTACATTCCTTAAGTGTTAATCCCTCATCAAATAGTGAAGGGAAATGCACTTTGAAACTCCTTGAACCAACGGTAGTGAATGCGATCTCTAGATGTGTGATGAAAATCTCAGTCTAAACATTGCATTAGAATAGCGTTTCTTTGCACATCACTGTATAATCTATGAATTTCAGTAGTAAATGTACTCTGCTATATCATAGAAATATCAGGCTGGAATGGGCCTTGAGAGATCGTCAAGTCCAACCCCTTGTGCAGAAGGACCAAGTAGGTCCTAATAGGTGTTTGTCCAGCCTATCTTTAAAAACCTCCAGTGAGGGGGATTCCACAACCTCTTTGGAAGCCAATTCCAGAACTTTGCTACCTTTACAGATATCTCACATAATAGCTCATCTAAATCTCTCTTGTTGCAGATTAAGCCCATTGCTTCTTGTCCTGCTTTCCATGAACGTGAGAACAATTCATCACCGTTCTCTGTACATATCTGAAGACTTCTCAGGTCTCCCCTCCGCCTTCTTTTCTCAACACTAAACATGCCCTATAGTACATAGTGCACATGATATACCACATGTGTTCCAGGACATGAATTAGAGCCATCATGATCCCAAATAGTTACATTTCACCTAGTTAAATATGTATTTCACTTTGTTTCTTATGCGCTCTAGAAATTTGTAAAGCAAATCTGATTGTTTTAAATACATTTGTATTTTGACACATATTACCATAGGGGAATTCACTGGCTCATGGTGTGATGCAGTCTAACAAAAGGTGACATAACATAATCCTTTGTGACAAAACCAAGATTACATGCACTAAAAGAGGACATTTAATTAATTATCCCAACTGATACATTTTATTTACCAATGTCTCTCCTAAATCACTTTAAAAAAATCAGTTAAACCTAAATAAATATTTAAACAGTTGCTTATGCACTTCTGCAATGGTTCTCTTCTCTCAATATATACTTCCTTTACTACTACAAAGAAAATCTTGTTTACATAGTTAAAGTATGTGCATTGTATATTTTGCACGCTAGCGAAGTACATGCAACGTAAGAAGTGTGTGTGTGCATGTTTGTGTGTCTGAGATTGTCCCAGCAATACAGACTGAAACAGCTCTGTCAAATATTTCATTACTAACTATAACATTGTTAGGCTAATGTAAAGGAAGAATGGCTGGCACCAGTTAATTATACTAGAATATTATCTGTTCATGAATTCCAGATAACTACTGTACCCTTCCAGATAATACTCCTCTGACATGTTATTAAGGTCCTGAATATTTCACCAATCTTAATTAAAGCTAAATCCTTTACCTGTAATTTACACAAAATATTGAACTTGTATGTAAATCACTTTGGCTTTTGAAAGTTCATCAATATTCATTTTAACTTGGTTGGAATGGTCCCTTCAGTTGTTCCTGCAGGCAAGTAAGGCAATTTAGTTATTCATGGGAATCAGAGTGTATTAAAATGAAATAATCTCAGAAGCGGCTATTTATGGCTTTTATCACAGTTTATGGGCTTCTTTTTAATCAAGGAGAATAAAAATAAATGGCTATCACTGCTGCCATTATTGTTGTAATATCAGAGGTATTTGAAAGGACTAGCTGAATTTTTATTTCCTTGCTGTGTCATAGCAAAAGACTTACTAGGCCATCTAGGCAGATATAATCAAAAACACGTCAGGGAATCAATCAGCTGTGATCTATTGACTGTTAGAGAAGTTCACAAAATAAACTAAGGCAGTTCCAGAAAGACAAATAAAAGATTCCTTCTAGCTTCCCTGCCCCTCCCGTATATACACATGTATTTGTCAGTGTCTTTATTACTGTCTACTTTGGTCTTTCTAACATAGATGAAGGTATGGGGCAAATCCCATAAATCCCATGGTGCAGCTGAGCTGCTGTAGTGGTTTAAGTGTAGGCATACCTTATTTTTATAAATTATCCAATTAGTCTCTCATAACTCATTCTTTCTACTAATTATATCACATATTAAATATCAGTTATTTACAGATTCTTAGTTCACATAGATATTGGGAATCTATATTGTGTATATTACACACAGACACACACACTTTTACCGTCTCCTCAAAAAACTTGAGATAGTTTTATATAATCCCTTCTATTGAAGGCTTTATCTACATCCAGACTTTTTTGGTATAATTTAAGGTATGAAGATAAACTCATATTCAATAGCAAAAAACTTCACGGATGCAGAGATAAGGTTGCTTAGAGCTAGGTTGTCCCATTGTAGAATGATGAGTTGGGCAAAACTCAAACGTCTGAAAAAAAGGAAATATACAGTTAAAGTTGCTCATGCAAACATTACTCTGCTGTCTTTCAACAGTGCCCCAATATGCTGCCTAAACACATATAGCTCGACTCTATTAACCCACAGTTGCGAAAATATACAAGCTCTTTATCTTCTTTTAGAGTGTATTCAATCTCATCCACAGGATTCTAGTTATTATCAAAAGACAAACAAAACAAAAATTGCCCACATCAACTTCCCATTTCTTTCTCTGAGCAATGCCTCAATATGTACATATACTGGCTCTTGGCAATATAAGATTGAGGAGGTCCAGAGCCAGATCCTGGCATTCATTCACACACTTAAGCCTTGTCTACAATTCACAGTTTTGTCAACAAAAGTCAGCCTTCATTAACAAAACAGTGAAGGTGTACACACTACAATGCTCCTTCTGCCAACAAAAAACTCTACACCTCTGCCAACAAATAAAACCACCTTGATGAGAGGCATAGAGCTTTTTGCAGCAAAGTTATATCAACAAAGTGTCAGTGTAGACACTGAGCTTGGTTATGTTGGAAAAGGGCTTATGAATGGGACATGCCTCCGTGCCATGTGAAGACAAAGAAGCTGAGATAGCGAGGCAGAGGGCAAGGGAGTCAAGCCATCATTCTGGTGCTGCACCAGTGAACTGCTGCTTCTATAAGAATCTGGATGCTAACTTCAGTGGCAACCCCACCTCCACTGCCAAGAGCCTGTGGATACCTCAGTGGGGCTGGAAACAGCAGACAGCAGATTTAATCCTGAGGTTGAAGTCATTGATGAAGAGGTGGAGTTGGAGGATGAGATGGACCAGGTGACAGCGTCATCTGGTACCATGGTAAGCCAGGATCTCTTCTTGACCCCAGAGAATTGGAGGCAGTCCAGCATTCTGCCTCTGGCATGCATGAGGCAGGAGAAGGGAGCTCTGTTAAGTGATCTCTTTGAGTTGATGCTGCTCAGTTACATGAGGTAGAGCTGTTCTTTATTCTATTCTAGAAGTGGGCGAAGGGATAGAAATGAACAAGACTAGCTGTGTTTGAGTGGCTTCGCATTTCCCTGTGCTGCTAAGTAGTGTGGCAGAACACCGTGTTAATGCACACTGTGATTCCACGGAAATCCTCCAGAGAGATCTCTAGGAAACTTTCCTGGAGGTACTTGGCAATCCTCTGTTGAAGGTTCCTTGGCAGGCTCCTTTATTGCTTCCTTCTTGTAGGAAGCTTTGCCGTATGAATCGGCAATCGCGTGTGCAGAGACCAAAGTGGCACACAGGCAAGCAGCATAGGGACCCCGTCTGAAGCGACATGCATGCAGGACACGCTCCAGTGCTTACTTGCAGGAGTGAAAAATTGGTACAATGACCCTGGCCACTGGAAAATGGTGGCAGAATTTACAACTTTACAAATTTTAATAGGCCAAGAGCAGATGATAAAAGTGATGGAGGACCAAATGGAGATGTTGACGTCTCTAAGCAGGCTGCAGGCAGAATTCATCTGTGCTAATCCACCCTGCAGCCAATACAGAACTGCTTGGCATGCCTTCCCTAAACTCCTTCCACACATTCCTTGCAACCTCCTGGCTCGTCTCAGTACCCCATTCATTCCGCCCCTTTGGACAGCTTCCGAAATGATAGCTGGATTTACGCACAGCTAGGAGAGCCTACACTGCCTTCACTGTTATCTCCCTTCCCGCCAAGTGTTTTGTGGGTGTTGTTAATTGGTATTTAATAAAAACAGTCCCTGAAAGTGCTCCTTGCTGCTGTGCACGTTTCCCGAATAAGGTTTCATGAGCCAAGATCACTATAGGCATTTCACATTCCCCAATGGAATCTTCTGGGAAAAAAGTCCCTGCTTTCTGTAGTGTTCCTGATAATGCATGGGTTTTGCACTTTCCCTGGCCCCTCTGTGTTGATGTCAGTGAAATGCGCAGAGTGATCCACAAGAGCCTGCAATATCAAAGAGAAGTACCCCTTTGTATTGCTGTACTCTGTCACAAGATAATTTGGGGCTAAAATGGGATCTGTGTGTCATCTATTGCCCCGTTGCAGTTAAGGAATCCCGTTGCCACAAAGCCATTCACTATTTCACGCATATTTCCAAGAGTCACAGTTCTTTGTAGCAGAATGTGATTAATGACCCTGCTCACTTGCATTAATGCAACCCCTGTGGTGGACTTCCTGACTCCAGACTGATTCGTGACACGCTGGTAGGAGTCTGGAGTTGCCAGCTTCCATCCAGTGATCAACACTTGCTTCTTCAATGAGAGAGCAGCTCTCATTTTGGTGTTTTGGCACTGCAATGCTGGGGCAAACTCGGCACACAGTTCCAGGAAGGTGGCTTTCTGCACTTGAAAATTCTGCAGCCACTGCTCATCATCCCAGACTTGCATAGCGCTGTCATCCCACCATTCAGTGCTTGTTTCTCGAGCACAAAAGCGACGGTCCACTGTGTGCAGCTGCTTTGTGAATGCCAAAAGTAGTCTGGTGTTGTTTCTTTCCATGGTCACAGCAGGCACCTCTGATTCCTGTTCAGATTGGGAGCTCATGATGTACTGCACAATCATCCGCAATGTGTTCATAACAATAACCACAAAAGTGTAGAGCAGTGCAGGATCCATCCTCAGACAGAGATGGCAGACACACAGTAAATCAGGGGCCAATGAAAAATGTTATGAAACATAGTTGGAAACCCATGGAATGATGGGACAGAAAAAACAGCATCCTGGGATGTTGAGCCCACACCTCTGATGCACTGCAATCCACTCCACCGTCCCACAACTCCCAGCTCCAGAAGGTGGCGAGTTGCACAGTGGGATAGCTACCCATAGTGCACTGCTCTAACTGTCAGTGCTAGAGCACCAGCTATGGACCTGCTTCACCGACAGGAGTGTTGTGTGAAAATGCACAAGTCATGTAATTATAGCGCTTTTTGATTGTTGCTGTAATTGGGGTTGACAAAACTCTGTAATTAGACAAGGTCCAGAAAGAATACTACATGTATAGTACTTCGCAGCCTTTTACATCTCTTTTATACTTATTCACAGGATACCTTAAACTACATTTTCATGTAATTATCATTAAAGCATTAAAATTCTTTTATATGCCACCTCATTGCTAACAATATCCTTCGCAAGAGAAGCCCTATGCCCTGCTTTTGACATAACCTACACAATTCTGCATAGAAAGGTGGTACACATTGCACCCTTTCCTTCACCCATATGAGGGTGTAAAACAGATCTTCTCATGTCACAGATCTGTCACAAACCTCAAAGTAATCCGCAAATACACCTCCGTGACGCAGAGCTAACTAGTGCCTCCACCATTCCGAGAGAGAAAGTGAGTGAGGTAATATCTTTTATTGGACCAACTTCTGCAGGTGGAAGAGACAAGCTTTTGAGTGCCACAAAAGAATTTTTCACATCTGGAAAAGGTAACCAGAGTATTACAGCTAAATAGACATCAGGACAGATTGTTAAACTGGATTTAAGGGATTAAGACATGTTGCAAGAAACCACCTAAAAAGAAGTAGGCAATTAATACCTCTGCAGTCATAGGACAAAGGAGGGTGGTAGGCAGCAGGATCTGTTACCAATTGTTGTAATGTCTCTGTTGAGACCATGATTTTCATTCATAACAGCTGCACCTGACACCAAGCACAGTCACTTTATCTAGAGTGCATACAGACAATAAATGCTTAGACTGCTCTCATATGCCAGCTTGTTACTGACAGTACCTTGTGTTATAAACCCCCTGTGCCCTGCTAATTATTTAACATATGCAATTCTACATAGAACTGATGCATACTGGATCCTCAAGGCACACATGCAGGTCTTCCCTTACACACACTGGAGGGTGCAAACATAGATCTTCTCATAGCATAAACACAGCTATGTCACACACACCTCAAAGTAATCCACACAATTCCTCATATGGCAAGCACGCAAGAAAGCCCAACTACTACCTCTCTATCATTTCATGTAGGTGCACATAACACAGATTTCACCTGGAGTGTATCCAGATAATTCCCATTGGCTACTGCCAGCTCCAGGGGAACAGAAGGAAGGTGGTGTGGGCAACCTTCACCCTCCCCTTTTTATCCTTAATGGTGCTTGGGCTTATTTACACTTGAAAAGCTACAGTGACACAGTGCTTCAGTGTAGACACTACTTACGCCAACTGGTGGGTTCTACCCATCAACAGAGTTAATCCACTTCCCTGAGAGATGGTAGCTAAATCAGCAGAAGAAGAATTCTGTCAACCTAGAGCTGTCTACACTGAGAGTTAGGTGAGTTTAATTATGCTGCTCAGGGGTATGTATTTTTTTTACAGGTCTGAGTGATGTAGTTAAGATACTTAACTTTCTAGTGTACACCAGACCTGAGGTGACAATCAGGGGCGAGAGTGAATGGGCTGCAAAATAACAAGAAGAGCAGGTACATTTTAGCAACTGTGGGGTTAATTCCCCCCTTCTATAATCCTACTCATGCAGTGCCAGGACTGAAAGACAACTATGTTACTGTGGAAAGTGTGCCTGCTCATGTTTCAGAATGGTTGGAGGGGAATTTGTGGTAGGGTTGGTGAGAGAAATCACAGACAGGGTTTCTGTTCCAAAATACTGTAAGTTTTATATTTGAGACAAAGGTCCTCTGACCCCTGTCTAATGGATGTACTTCATCTCCAAGAAGTAGTGAGGTGTCAGAGCTCGTAATGTTTCAATGACATATGGTACACATTTTCTGGTCAGCTGTGAACCCTCCAATTTTCCAATTAATGGTCTTCTAACACTTATTAATAGTTTTTATATTGTCACTGTAGCAATTATTCAGATGCTCAGCAATTCAGAGAAAAACTATCACAGCTCCTGGACACAAATCTGTGATGCAGTTCAAATCTGCTTTCGTGCATTTTATGAGAGGTATGCCAGGAATAAGGCCCAGTTTATTTCTGCCCAAGTGAATCACCACAACATCTGGAAGATCACAACCTTGTGAGTTACTAGTTAGTCACTGCAGAGTGGGCAGAACATGATACCAGTACAGACCATCTTACTCCACCCAAATCAGCAGTCCTCATGTCATGTGTACTGCTTGCTGTCTTGCAAACTCATGATCCCAAAATCACCTGGAATCCAAATGTTGGCAACCCTGGCAGTGGCTTTTTTTGTTCTCATCAGTGGCCAAGGTACCTGCACTGTCAGTTCTAAAACTCCATGCTACATGTCTTTGGCAATATCACAAGATGAGGAAATAAACTTTCTCCTGGCCTCTCCTACCTCACCTCTGGAGCTAATATAATACAGATTGTATCAAACTACTAATCCCCTCTACCCTGAAGTCCTCTGGCATCAGATCCTCCCCACCTGATATAACAAAAATTGTGGTTAGAGTGGTTACTGACTGTTCTTCTGGCAAACACCATGAGTTATTAAACCTTTATTGTGCATGTGTACAAAGGTTCAGACTAGAAACATCTAGTGGGGTATTCACTAAAGACACTGGTGTCAGCACACTGCCTTGAACTACCAAGGCAGGCATAAAGTGGCCATATAGAAACTCTCTCATGCTTTTTTCCTTTATTGGGGCATGTATACTGCAATCTTTCCAGACCGCACATACACATAAGTGAGAAAGTGAATGTGTTTTTCAATACTATTCTCTATTTTGGCCCCCAAAGATTCAGGGGGCACCATGCACTACCTTGGATAAAACTCAACAGATGGAGACCCTTTTGACCTGCATCACATCAAAACTTTGATCTCTAGCTCTGCGCAAAACAAAAACCTAGAAATGTTTTTTTTAAAAATGGCTATTTTTTTAGGGGTTATATCTCCACAACCTTAGTTCAATGGCCTCAAATCTAGGTCACTAACTCTAACCTGCACCCCCCTGAGGCAAATGAAATGTCAAAAAAATCTGACCAAGTAGATCAATTTTAGAGGACTTAGAAAGGTCAACCTTGAAACAGAAATTGTGATGCAACCTTAACTATAGTAGTATTGCTGCAGCATTATAATATTATACTGGTATACCCCTTCCCTCATATACAAAATTGGCTTTTTATCACTTGGGAATGTGTTTAAGACAAATTGAAAAAAGCCACTCTTACGCTGGAATAAAAAAAGTCCACCGGGGGATCATATATGTCTAACTGTGCTACAGACTTGCTGGCCATTTAAGGAGAATTGGGCTCAGCCTCACCTATGTTGGATCTGGATCAGCTACAGCTGGTTCATTGTCCCTCACCCTGATTTTGATGGGCTAGGGATCAGATATCTTGGTTCAATTATTATCTTAGCTGAGAAACACTGTGATTTCCCACAAAGCAGAGAGAGCTCACTTGGGGGTGGGGAGAAGTTGTTTGCTGTGGCTGGTCCTGTAATAAAAGAGTGGTGGGAGAGAAGGAAGCTCCTGTAGTAAGCCCTAGAGAGACTCAATTCCCCAGGCAGATGGCTAGGAAGTAGGCTGAGAATGAGGATCCAGTCAGTGGCAAATTCAGACTGGGTGGGAGGGTAGCTCAGGGGGGATGGAAGAGCCTTTTGTTTTAGGTCTCCTTTGAGACTAGTGTTTAAATTTGTTGTCAATGGCCTGCCTGTGGGCACTGAAAGAGATGGCTGAGTGTCAAGAGCTTCCCTGAAGAGAAGATTTGATCTCAGATGGAAAGCCCCAGCACAAGGTCAATTAAAGAGATATCTGGAAAGCCCAGGTACAAGGGGATTAAAGATCCATGGAGAAAGTGAGAAAGGATGAGTGATGCCACGGCTGAGTTCTAGGGGGTGCTATGGAGGTGGACCCTACCAGAAATTGCTAAAACTTTCCTGTGTAGACACAATCATTGTCTTGGTCCTCTCAAGCAAATACTGTGAAATTTGTTGTATTTCTGGAAAATTGATATTTTTTAAACTTACTTGGATCATTGTCTTCGACAGATTTTAATCCGTCTCTAGAGGGAAAAAGCAGGTACAAAAAACAAGTGTGAGAGCTAGCTCTAATAAAACACTCTACTGAAATGTGTTTGTGTTTTCTAGGACTATTTCATTTATACAATACTGAAATGCCAGTAAGAGTATACCCTTCCGAGCAACATTTATTTTAAATTTGTCCTGTGCTCTCTAAGTCAAGGAGGCTGCCCTTTGTAATGTTAGAAAAACTGAAATAGCAATGCTTTTCTAAAAAGACAGGATCTGCTTTCAGGAAGTAATGCTTCTAGAAATGTCATTCATACAGCTGTTCGAAAAGTCAAAACATAAATCAAATTTTGCAGTTGCTTCCATTTCAGTGAGTTTGTGAAACTTATTTTTTGTAATGTTTTAATCAAAATAGCAATTAATGTTTTATATATCAAAAACCAGAAAAAAAGAGAAATTTCCAATCGCTTTAATTTAAAAAAAAATTACACAAAATATGAAATGTTTAAAAGGTCAACAGCTTCATTTTTGGAAAAGGCCTTTTGTCAGTGAAAATACTTTCCATTAAAAAACTCCATTATCCCTACACTTAACCTGATTTTTGGGCTGGTACTTGTGCATTAAAAAGTCTCCATTAGGGGCTACATTATGGCAGTTACTGCACACACGGGTGCAGGGAACTGCACAGAATCACTGCACCCTAGAAGGAACACTAGAGGTATTATAAAGAACAGTCTCACCCAGCACTATTTCTTGTGCAAGAGCAATCTGCTCCATCTATTAAATATCTCTCGCCAAATATACTCACTGTCATAGGGTCGATATGCTGGCTTCCATTCTGTGGTGGCTGGCTATGGTGGAGCAGACTGGCCCAGCAGGGGTTAGCTCCATTCTGTGAGCTGAGGTGGCTACTCTCCCTCGGCCCTGTTGGGGATGCTTTGGCTAGAGCCCGGATACAAAGGGGAGTAGCTCAGCTCAGTCAGGACAGCCCGCTGAGGAGGAATGACACAGTTCGCAGGCTGCCATCCAGGAGCTGCTGGAGCCCCAGACCTTCAATGCGAGGTGCGCCAAGACCCAAGTCAATATCTGCGAAAGCCCAGGAAGAGACAGATGTTAGAATCTACACCAGCCAATGAACCAGGAGACCCATGAACTGCAACAAGGTGGGACAGGGTAGGAAGTATCCCAGGAGAACTAGACAGTTATCCAGTTGCAGAACTGGGAGCTTGGTCCCATGTTTCCACCAGATCCCCACTGACCCAGTGGTGAATACACTCACCACTAACAGGGCCTTGGGCTAGGACCCATTGGAATAGGGAGGGCAAAGGTCATCCTACCCCAGCCATCAATCCCTTGGAGGGTGGCCTATTCTCCCCCAGCCATTAAGCCTGAAAGCCCTGAGATTGAGGGCAACCACATTGACTTTGGCCCCTAGGCCACGCAGCCCTGCTGCAAGGGTTTGAGCTCTTAGACTGTTTGATGCTCTGGCCTGCCTGAGGGTCTGAGCCTCTAGACCAGTGTTTCCCAACCAGTGTGCCATGGCACTGATGTGCCGTCGGGCCTGAGCAGGTGTGCCACGGAATTTCTTGGAAAACTGCTTGAAGAGTTTTGAGTTGGCTCATGAATATCCATGAGTTCATTTGGAGACTATATGGTGGTTTGCCTCAAAATAATTAAAAAGTATCAAGGTGTGCCATGGCAGAGAAAAGTTTGGGAACCACTGCTCTAGACCAGTGGTTCTCAAACTCATTCTATTGGTGACCCCTTTCACACAGCAAGCCTCTGAGTGCACGCCCCCTTGTAAAAAATGTGGTTTTAATGTCTCTTAACATTTAACACTATGTTAAATGTTAAATTTCAATGCTATTGCTTAAAATGAATTTATCTTTTCTCACTGCTTTTGACAGGGCTGGGGCTCACTGCTCTGCTGGTGACAGGGCTCAAGGCTGACAATCCCATGCATGGCGGGGCTCAGGGCTCACAGCTCGCAAGCCCCACATAACCCGTTATGACTCCTGAGGAGTCGTGACCCCAGTTTGAGAACAAATATTCCAGACTGTTTGTAGCTCACTACCAGATCACTATACATTTGGATCTTACCCAAAATACCACGCTGCCAGCCAATCCTTTAGTAACTAAAACTAAAGGTTTATTATAAAAAGAAAAACAAACAATAAGAGAAATGTTAAAGGATTAAAGCAATCAGATACATACAAATGATTTGAAAGTCCATATACATCAGGTTTCCAGAAGAACTGTGGAGTTGCAGGCTAGTATAGTCCCTCTGGTATATATCCAGTACCTGGATGGGTCTAAGTCCTTCAGTTCAGTTGCAAAGTGTGTTGATCCAGAGGTGTGTCCGCAACTGGACAGGAACAAAGACAAAATGGTTTCTGTGGCTTGAATTTATATACCCCCTGTTCTTGGCCATGTGGCCTGTGGACACTTACAGGAGCTAAAATGGAGTCCAGAGTCACATTGGCCAATCCAGGTAACTCTTCAGGTATGCCTTTAGTTCCTTCCTGGGCCTTTTGCTTCTATAAAGGTTTTGATGGGCCATTAAGTGGGCTATTGTCCTGCTGCCTCTCTGTCTGGAGTGTGTTTTATACAGCACCATTTGAAACACAGGTATATCAAAGATGTCCATAACTTCCCTTACAGATATAACACATGAACATAAACATTATTATCTTACTTAGCACACTGTAACCTTTCCAACAGTACCTGACATGGCATGTTTCACATGAATCACTATGATTTTGACATAGTGATGTCCAACAATATAAGGAATACTTGCTTCCCCTCCCCCCAATCTAACAGTGTGACAGACCCCCCAATCTAACAGTGTGACAGACCCCTAAAGGGAAAAGCCTCTGCAATTCAATGCATTGTCTACTCAGTGAACTACAATTCACAAAATCCTTTGCAGAATATTCATGCTTGGTCAAGCCAAAACTGATTATGACTAATCCTCCAGTAGAATGAGAAATGGAGAAACTGATGCCAATGTAGTGATGATGCGCAACAAATAGAAAGTGCAAACAACTGTAGCTGTACTGGGATTTGTATTGATTCAGCACTATCTGGAATTCATTTTTTTAATTTATCAGGAGTACAAAGCTCCTAGTTTGTTTACTGCATGCATTTTCAGCTGACTGTGGGGTCCAGCAAGTGAGAAGCAAAGAATGATTGAATCTAAAAAACAACAGCATAATGTAAAACACTGCAAAACATGCCATTCATTTGTTTAATATATAGAGAGTGTAACTGGTTCAAATCAAATAAGAACCAACTCTGTCTAAAATTCCATCCAAACCCAAGAGAACCTTTTGAGTTTTAAAGTAAGTTTAGATAATTTTTTCGGTACTTTTTCATTTTCGTATACCTCTGCATTTTATCGTTGTTCCTGGCACCATCAAGGCCAGAAAACCCTATATTTAATTTTTTAAAAGTAAATCGGTTGCTTATGTCTATCTACAGGTGGCTCTCAATGCCACAGTGTCCGAGTGCCTCACCATCAATGGATTTTATCCTCATGACATTTCTGTGGGGTGGGGAATCCCTGATTTTGAGTATTGGATTGAGAGGCACAGGGTGGATCCAAAGGCCACACAGAAAACTTGTGGCTGAGGCAGGACTTAAGTCCAAGTGTCACAGTCCAATACCAATCATTAGCCTATTAATCCTGCCCTTCATTTTCAGCCCTCCAATATCCTCCAATTAGCCACAGAACAGGTAAAACAGAGGCAGCAACAGTGCCTGTTCCCCAGGCAACTATAGTTCCAAGGACAGTCTTGACCTAGAGAGAGATCTTCTCTCTTGTCTGAAAAGATATTTATTCATCCTTGAGACTTCCCTTTTCAGCTGGGACTGCTGAAAATACCAATGGCATGAAAGTGGACACCTGTCCATGAGGAACTAGTTAGAGACTGTTTCGATATACAGTACTAGCACTATTCTGTTCACCAGAAACAGAAAAAGAAACAGAAACACGTTTTAGTGTAGGAGCTTACAGAATTAGGTCAGCATAAGCTGCCTTACATCAACCTAACTCTGTAGTGAAGACAAGGCCTGAGTACAATTAGACAAGTACTGAAAACAACCTCAAGACTAGGGATTTGAGCCCTGGGAGTCCTTATTTTCTTGGGAATCTTTGTGGAGACACATACAGGCAGACCCTTAGCTCATTGCAGTGTCAGGATTTCGGTACCCATGCTCATCTCTCTACAGTACATCTCTCATTCTACTCTACTTTTTCTCACCTGTTTGCATACGAAACCAGTTACAGCCAAAGTTACCGCCTTCCATCTTATTAGGAAAACAGCTTTAGCTTGTCAGCATTATTTGATACAGTGATATTCTTGGAAACATCATTTTTTAGGTGCAGGTGGGGGATATTTTTGTGAATGATGACATTTAAGATAATGCCACACACTGATCTGAAGATGGGTCAGTTGGTTATTTACCTGTGATATTGTGACATTCCAAGAAACAACCTTTTCAATTGCTGTTAATTCTAGCAGTGAAATAATAAAATAAAACCATCCTCTACCCTGGTTCTAAATACACACATGACTAAGTAGGGTATCTAGGGAATTTTCATAAACATCAGATCATCTCATAGGGCTTTTTGTTTCTGATAACTCTAATTTACATATGAGTAAAATAAAATACTCACTCTATGTCTATGGCATTTTTTTTAAATGGTGGTTGTTGGAAGCACATTGGAAAGTAGAGCTGGGCAAAATTTTTTTTGGAAAATAGGAAATGTATTGAAAAATGCATTTTTTTGTATGGCACCACAACTATTTGCAGATTCATGTTGAACTTGGTGAATAACTTGGGACAAAAAAAATAGAATTTTTTTGCAGGGTGGGAATGTTGAAATGGTTCATTACAATAGTTTTAAAATGAACCATTTGAACACTTCATTTTGAACCTGCAGTTTCAAAATGAAAAGTTGATTTGAGTTGGTATTTGAAATATATTTGAAATTTTCATTTCAGTAAGGCAAAATTGAAAAAAATCAGTTGGTGTTAAACAAATCATTCTGGGGAGGAGGGATTCTTTGATTCAGTGTCCAAACTAAAAAAATCAATTATTTGCTAAGTTCTATTAGAAAGTTGGACAAAGACCCAGAGAGATGGATGTGTGGAGAGTGCTGATGACAATTGTTCCCTGTTACCTTGCAGCTCTGTGTTCTTGGGGAACCAGGGTGAAAAACCCCTATTCTCTCTCTGGCTCACCTGAATCCCCCCAGCCTCTGCTTGCACCAGAAACAAAAGCTATGAAAAGGCTGTGGGAGACACACCTAAAACCCTCCCAACAAGGGTGATAGGATTAAGACAACTCCCCATGCCTCATCTACATGGAAGATGTAAAAAGAGGCATCTCAATTAGCACATGGAATGGAGAACTGGAGCCTCATTTACTTCAAAGATGGAACAAGAATTAGCATGAGGAATGGAGAACCAAGCTCCAAAGCAGGAATCACACTGAATTCTGGGATAGGCAAGGCAGGGACACACTGCATTATGAGAGATCTCTGCTCTTGATGTAAATGAACTCACACCTACACCCATCCAGCTCCGCAGTTATCAGACCATTCAAGTATTGACATGCAAAACACTGAATCTGCCTGGTTGCATTGTGAGCGCCCCCAAGGAACATTGACCATAGCTGGGAGTGATCAGCTCCTATTGTCTAGCATAAAGAAAACCTGCCTGAAGTACTTCAGTGAGACATTGTTTACCCACAAACAAACCTGGTTCTACAAAAAACCCCTACCCAAGTTCAAACCCTCTCTTGCTTTCCTCTTCTGATGCCTGGACCCAAATGCTTTCCTGACTGATCCTGTTGTGGGGTTTGCCTCTCACTCAAGTGTTCCTGACCCTAAGCTGAACAGCCTGTCTCCTGGGAACTTCTGAGCTGCAAGGAGTGGTGAGATCCCCCCCCATCTTTCCCAATTCTCTCTCTCTCTCTCTCTCTCTCTTTAATCCAGTTATAATTTTCTACTTTTGTAATCAAACCTGGGCTAGCCTTTCTCCAATACCCCTACTATAATTTTGTTGTATTGTAAGTGTTAGGTTGTTTTTCTCTCCTTGTATGGCATCACTATTAGTAGCATAAGTTTTATACACCTGGCAATAAACTAACTATTGTAATCAAGCTGGTTGCCAGTTTCTCTCTCTCTAAATACATTTACTTCTTTGTGATTTGGCTTCCCTACCTTGCTCTGCAGCAACGCTTCTTTTACCTAAGCCAAAGATCCCTGGAGTGCCCAAAATCATATGGGGTTTGCTTATCAAGGGGGTTACTGCTAGAACAATTGTGTTGTGAAGAGGCATATAAAGGGGGTAGCTGAAAAGTGCTGCTCTGCCTAGCCTACGGAGTCCAGAGGCGCATAAGGGTGACAGCTGAAAGTGCTGTTTGACCCAGCCTGCTCATAAGTGTGCTCCATTCTGGTGCGGTGCAACGGGCACATGAGGGTGACAGCTGACAGTGCTGTGTCACCAGCCTGCTGAGTTCAGGGACGTGTAAGGGGTCAGCTGAGAGTGCTGATAGCCCGGTCTGCTCAGACACACTCAGTTAATCTGGAATGGTTGTGTGTAGCTGTGGGGGGTTTATTTGAGTCTGAAAACCTTAGGTCCTGCAGGATAGCTCCATTGGGAGGGGACTTGTAACCATATGAACACACAAGTAACACAAGCAGCACACTAATAGAATCACACCCCCTTTTCCAGGAAAGTAACCCTAATAAATAAGCATACCCCAAAGTGACGGGCAAATCTGGTAACATCCCAGATGCATGAAAGAAAAATGAAACTAATCACATAGCTCTTCCATTTATTACATGGCTATCATCAACACATGTGAAGTGTTAGTTGTGTAGATATCCATTTATATATACATTCATTAGTGATTTGTTTTCATACTGATAAGCTATATCCTTGGATCACTGATATTTGATTTATATCCAATTTAATGATAACCTTCTAATATTTAGCAAAATGGACTTCAATGGACTAAGAAATTGCATTCAAACATAATATATAAATCACCACATCACATCTAGGCCAACTCTGTTTATCAGACCGTCATGTTGTTCCAGTGAATATGGCGTCCTTAGTTTTAACTTGACATTAGCGTAATGTAGATCATTAATGGAATATAATTAGTCTTTGCTATTATACAATTATTAAGTTAATATACAATAATTAAAGTTATTAAAACATAGTAAAGACTTTTTTTCAGTCAGTAAGTTATCCCCAGTGAGTGAAACAAATTGCAAGGGTGCCCAGTGGAAGATCATTATGCTTATTTGTGGAGCTAAATAAAGATCATAACCTTCTGTATCTGGGTCTAGTCTAAAGATTTCTGTCACAAAAGAAGTGGACAATATTGTTAAAGATTTTTTCCAAAACTAGATAGTTTGAGTGTTTGTTTCCAAAATCAGGGGCAGTTGGGTTTTGAATGTGCAGCCTACTTTAATTGTCAAGTTTCTATGCTCATTTGGATTTTTTATCAAGTTAAATCTGTGAAGAGTAATTACTTAGCCCATAGTCCAACACATGGTTAATTTTAAGCACATGAGTAGACCCATTGACTTCAGTGAGACTATTCACATACTTCTAGGTAAGCGTTTGCTTTAGTGCATTGCTGAATTGGGGTCTTAGGATCTGTTAAGTGCCATTTGCACTGCACAAAATGTCCACAGAAATGTATAGTCACTGGAGATACCTTCAAGGGGCTAAACAATTGCTCGTTTATTGTTAGTCCATCCAACAAATTGAGGATACCAAAATAGTTAAGTTTAGAAATACAGTACTTGGATAATGTAATACATGATACTTGTGCCCTGTGAAATAGTAAGTTCTTTTCCACTACCTTATGCTGGTTTAAATTGATAGAGTACATATTTCTCACAATTAAACTTAGTAAATAGAATGTTCTATCAACTGCTCACATATATATATACTATCTTGTATTGTATTTCAGATATTTTTAAGGCAACTGCCATCATGCTGTTTGAGAGACAAGATGGGTGAGTTTTTTTATTGGACCAACTTCTGTTGGTGCAAGGGGACCATCTTTTGAGCTTCTCAGAGCTCTTCTTTGGCTCTGGGAAAAATAACCAGACTGTTCAAGCTAAATACAAAGTGGGACAAATTACTAAGCATAAGGGGGTTCACACATGTTGTAGACCAATTAAACACAGTTTCATACATCTGAAGTCATAGGACTAAGAAGGGTAATAGGTAAATGGGGTGTGTTACAAATTGTTGTAATAAGCCATAAAACTAGTGTCTCTGTTAAGTCCACTTAACAAGTTTTCAGTGTCCAGCAGAGTTATGATGAATCTGTTGAAAGTTTTGTGCTGATGTTGTAGTCTGGGATGTAGGAGTTCAGACCTAGTGGTCAAAGCAGTGGTGGTCAGGCCTAATAGTCAGAGCAGGAGTCAGGAACCAGAGCTCGGCAATGGAGACAGTCAGGAATCAAGCCACAGATCAAAGCCAGAGTCAGTAGGCAGTGAGGCATAGAAACAGGGATCTGGATCAAGACAGAATCCAATGTAGCAACCACATAGGGATTCACGTAGCTGCTCAGACAACTTTCTGTGATGCCTTCTGTCTTAAATAGTGAGTCTGAGCCAATCAGAGCTCCACCAATTGGAAGGTTCCTGGGCGAGGCCTATGGTGGGCTAGGGTCCATCAGCCCACACTCCCTAGTAGTACAAGTGAGCTGCTGGGTGATGGCAGCAGTCTAAAGACTGCTTGGGAATCTGCATACCCGAGTTTGAGACCTATGATCCCTCTCAGCAAGTTGTTGGGCCAGAATACTGAACTGGAACGTGAGCTGGACTTGTTCTGTTTGCCTTTGGTAACAGAAGATTTGCTATATCAGATCAAACCAGAACATCAGGTGGCCATTCCCAGACTCAAGAACCGCATGGTGGAGAATTATGGAATAAAGAAGTTTTTTCCTAACTCACCAATTAGTGCTCGGCTTATGCCCTAGAGCATGGGCTGTTTATATGTCCCCTAAATATTCTTTCTATTCTAATGTAACCATGGATGTTCTAATTAGCCATATGAATATTTACACCTTTCTTGAATTTTACTAAGCACCTGCCCTTAATGGTATCTTGTGGCAATACATTTTACAGGTTGAGTTCTGTAAAAGAATATTACCTTTGTCAATTTCAAATTTGTTTGCCTTTCAATTTCATGAAATGTGTCCTTCTTCTTTTTATTATGGGAAAAGGTAAACAAGAGCAGCCAGTTTATCTTTTCTATACCATTTACTATTTGATATACCTTTATCATTTTACTCTTAATTGGTTCCTTTTTAATTACATAGTATCAATCTTTTCTATCTTTCTCTATCCAGAGTCTTTCTAAGCCTTTGATCATTTTCTTTGGTCATCTCTGGACCACCTTCTACTTCTGCTATATAATGTTTTAGGTGGAGTGTCTAGACCTGAACACATTCTTCCAGTTGAGGGCCTACCATTGATTTATAGAAAGGCATTAAACTATTGTCACTATTATTTTCCATCCCATTTTTTATACATCCTAACTGCTCGGGGGCCAGAACGGGAAAGGTTGCCTTCAACTGTGCATTGAAAAGATACTGTCATTGTGTTTTCCACAGTGACACCCACTTATTTTTCCTGAGTGCTTACAGTTAATTTAGAACACAGCAATGTGTAATAGTAGTACAAATTATTCTTTCCAATGTGCATTTCTTTGCATTTTTCAACGGTGAATTCCATCTGAGTTCATGCTGCTCATTTACTTAGATTTCTGTTAGGTCCCTCTCTGGTTTCTTAGTCGTCTCTAGTTTAGATTAACCTTATTAATATGATCACACTCTATACTATGGTTACATTTATAAATAGTTAATAAAATTAATAAATTCTATATGATGTTTTAGGTGTGTTACAGACATGAGTAGTACATCAGTTACAGGAGTTGTAAGTCCTGGTTATAAAACAACCTATAGATTTGTTGAATTCCATAACCTTCTATAACAACTTGATCAATGACATAATAGAACCTATTAATTTATTAAGCCATTATACATTATTTATAAATGGTCTCAACTATAAAGTGACTAATATTTTAGGGTCACCTTCAAGTTTTGCCACCACAGTTTTTCCTCTTTCCCACATCCTACACTTCCTGCCTCAGTTCCTCTGGCAGTGCCACTTCAATATGCATCTGCGCCAAGAGAGATTTAGGTTAGATATTAGGAAAAACTTTAACCATAATAGTTAAGCTTTGGAATAGGCTTCCAAGGGATGGTGTGGAGTTGCCATCACTGGAAGTTTTTTAAAAACATGTTGAACAAACTCCTAATAAGGATGGCTTAGGTTTACTTGGTCCTGCCACCGCGCAGAGAGCTGGACTTGATGACCTTTCAAGGTCCCTTTCAGCCCACATTTCTATGTTTCCATTTAACAAGATTTTTCTTTAGGTTACGGCACACTTTTTTTAGAGAACATGTTATATATAATGGTCATATACACACTCTTATACATTTTGGAATGTCTCTAAAATGTGCCCCAGTATCCATTTTAAAAGACACACCTTGATCTGTGTTACTGCATTACCATTCTCCAAATGGGTAAATACTCTTGGTTTTAACTGTATGACATAATCCCAAGAATCAGTTTTCCACTGTATTTATCACATTTGACCAGGCAGTCTTTTTGGCTCATGTTCTCAACCAAGCCCCAGGGATAGGAATGTTAGTTTGTTGTAACACAACTTTGGTTGCTACAGGATTTTGGTTATCTTTTTGCTTTTCATTTTGTCTTTTTGAAAAGATGTCACAAGGGCCAACTGCTCATTCTGTAGTGGATTTTTTTAAAGCCTGAATTTGTATATTTTCACTTTCACTGGCTCAACACATATCTATGGCTCATTAAAATTAAATTAACTTCCTGAAGCAATCTGTACTTTGCTCAATTGCTTTGTATTTCATATACTCTATTGTACAACTTTAATAGTCAAAGTTCCCCAAATTCACTTGTTTTAGCTTTAAGGTCTTAGTTGATATACACATGCATCAGTTGATTCGTATTGCCTTTAATTAGGAACAGGAACAAAAAAAGTCTTCTAGAAGCAGCACTTTTCTGTGATTACAGGTCAGATTCAATAATGCTTTGGCTGCGCATTAATAAGAGCGAGGTCCTTCTTGGGGTCCACGACGTTGCGTCTAAGTCTGCTGCTTAACTTACTATTTATGGATAATCAGTATCACTCTGTCTCTCTGTGCCGGTCATAAGAATCAGTAATGTTCTGAGCGTGGCTGGGAACAGACAGACCTATCTGCTGTTGAAGATGTTCTCTGTGAGCAATTGCACATCCTCATTTTAGTTCTGTTGATTCTATTAGAGAGTAGAGAGCGTCATTGATTTCCCCTCCAGCCCTAGTTAGTCCACCCCTAGTCCTTTGCAGATCTCGGCAATAGAGGCAGGCCGTGGTGGCCCTTTTGCAGAGATGCAGATTAACCCTTTAATCAATTCCCCATCCAAGAGCTGAAGAAGCTGTTTCTGAAAATTGTAGTGACAATTTCTTATCCCCTGCCAAAATGACAATGATACATGTAAACAAAGCATTCACTTTCTGAGTCAAAACAGAGCCACGACACACTCTAGATGATCAGAAAGAACTAGAGCCTGAATTTACCATTTAGCTATCATACTTTGCTCTACAGAGCTTGACTTCTGAAGCATTTTGTGTAGACTCCATCAGGAGATATTTAAATATTTACTCAGCGCCAATAAATTGATATCTTCCTCAAAGATCTCTGATATACAATAGTAACTGAATAGGGTTTGTAGTTTAGAGGTTCAGGAAGGGGTCTATAGGTCAATACCCATGGAGATATTCATGCCCACTTTGGCACCTGTTTGTCAGGTGAAAGAGCCAGAATGGCATGAAGGGGCCCTAAAAGCCCTTCATCTAACTAGAAGAGGAGTCTGCTGGCTCAGGCACTGGGGAAAGCAGCCATGAGGCTGCTTCTTGAGGACCTCCTTCACAAACCCAGCACTTCATATAGAAGCTTAATTATTACTAATCTTTGCCCGTCTGTGGGAGTCAATTTTCACCATATCAAAGTTTCTGGATCTTATCAAACACCACTTTTAAAAAAAAAAATAAGAAGGGCGGTATTAAAAGGTTTGTATATGGGGGAATTGAAGCATTTTTTTAAAAGACTCTTTGAAAAAAATTTTGAAGTGAATTTTAGCTTTAGGTATTTTCATAACTGGTAATACATTGTAACCAACTTTTTGCTTTCTGCAAGATATCTATCCTTGGAGTATTGCTGATAAGTTTTAGTGTTGTTTATAAAGCTTTAGGCCATTTGTTTTCTGGCTCAAAGTTTTCCTAGAAAAAAAAATGCCTCCATATTAATTTAAATGATTTATATATGTATGTCAGAGATGTTCTGTCCATGTAGTGTTCCTTAAAATAGCAACTACTGGAGGAAAAATTCTGCAGGATTCCTCAGTCACTAGAAGCCTGTAATACCTCTGGCATAGATATGACAGATGTTAGGAAAAGAATACACTTATTTGTTCTACATTTTTAGATGATTTAGAAGAATTTATTTTAGTTATTTTAGATTTTAATACTTTAAATTAATCATCAAGAGTTAGAATGAGTTTAAGTTCTGCAGCAAATAGGTTCAAAGTGAAAATCAGAATGCTTTCAAAATAGCGATAACTGAAATATTGGTTTTAATGTGCTTGCTTTCATGAATGTAATACCCAATGAAATACTAGACTTAGTGCTGATATTTAGAGATACTGGGTGAAATTCTGACCCCCTTGAAATCTATGGGAATTTTACCATTAACTTCAATGGGGCCAGGACTTTACCCACTGCATTTCATCTGCACTCCTTAATTTGTGCTTTTCACAAGGCAATCTTTTATTGGTGCCAACAACAATCCCTGCTACAATAATAAGCCAAAAACCAAATCCCTTACAACGAGCTAAAGAGCACAGCAAACCATAATGAAATAGTGCTAAGTGGTGCACCTGCTTCAGATGGCAAGTCTTCCACAGGTCACTGACAACAGTTCTTAGGTGTTCCCTAGGACTTCCCCTTACAATCCTCACAACGCACACATTCTCCTCCCCCACACTAGCACTATACTATAACTGTGACTATAGCTATAACTTTGTCTGACAGACTCACTCCAGTGATTACATTGCATTCTCTCTCTCTCTCTCTCTCCTTCCCCTCCCTCAGCTGTCCCCTCAACCTGTCTCCTAAACTATCAGCTGGCACACTGACCTTTATACCATTTTTCAATTCTATTTTTAGACACATGACATCATCCTGCTTGCCATTATTTATCTCAGTGTTATGGTGTGCTGCGCCATTGTTGTTTACCACTCTCCCCCATCGGTTTGGTTTTCCTGCCAATTCTATATTTAGCACTATGTGGCCTGCAGCTTCCTTCTAATAGTGGAGTGAGTCTTGCTTATTCAAAATGGAGGCCAGGGATACAAAAAGGAGTCTGGGGATTTCAAAATGGGGTTTTCCTGGTATCCGTGGTGACTGATGTGTTTGGTCTGCTTGTGGTTGTTTAGTTGACTGTTTGGTCTCTGTGTACAGGCTGCACAGCTAAGCCCCTGAATAAGCAGGGTGCCTTGCTAAAAGCCGTGAGACTCTAGCTCTTGGAGCTTTGATCATCCCAGCTGTTTGAAGTCAGAGTGGTTAATCATTCCTTGGCATTACGGGGCAGAGCAAAGCTAAGCTAAGCAGAGAATCCTTCGTATAAAAAGATGGGTGAACTTGAGAGTTGCTAACAGAGGCAGCTAACCGGAGAGTTGGGGAGGAAGTTTAGAGATGGAGTGAGTGGCTTTCCTTCTAGGTTCAGCACTACATGTGATTTCATGGTGGCCAGCAATGGAACAGTGGTGGTGACTACAATGGATGTGCCACATTCTTTCCTGTATGAGGCCAGAAGGTATCTCCTGTGCATGAAATGTAAGTTTGGTGGCTATGCTGGAGGAAAAGATTCTTGAATTGCAAGTGCAAATTGAGATGCAACTGAGAATCAGAGAAGCTGAGCTGTTCCTAGATGACCAGATTCAGGAAACACCTGTACCCCAGATTTAAGGAAGACTGGAACAGGCCACCAAGGAACTCAAGAGAGAGGAAATCAGAGAAGACTCACCAGAGGCAAGAGATCAGGATGGCCTTCTACACAGTTGGAGACAAATGAGGATGTGCAGGCTGTGGCTATGAGAGAGAAGAGAAGCAAGAGGAATTCCACAAAGGTAAAAGTTTCAAATCGATACCATGTCTTCAGTTTGGAAACTATGGAAGACACCTCTTAAGATCCAGCAGGTCCAAAGGAATGGAGAGATGTACAGGACACATCCTATAGATGGCCGCTTGGCCTAACCTGTAAGAAACCCAAGTTTGCCCTCAAGAGTTCTCCAACCATGTGAGGAAGATAGGAATCATCCAGTTTTGTTAGAGAGTCAATACTCAGAAGAATGGAAAGAACACACTGCAAGAGAGAGGTGAACAACAGGATGGCATGCTGCCTTCCTGGAGCTAAGACACTAGATATCACTGTAAAATTGGATAGGCTTCTGACATTGATGGGCAAGGATCCATTGGTGATGGTTCACATCAGTGCAATGACACTGCTTCATGGGATATCTCACAGAAAATGGATTACTTCAGAGCACTTGAAAGTAGGCTGAAAAATTTCCAAGCAACCTTTTCTATCCCATGAACAAAGGAAGGCAGAAGATTGAGGAAATGAACGACTAGCTAGGGAAGTGGTATAGAGTGAAGTGTTTTGGTTCTGTGGAACATTGGTCCACTTTTTATGGGGAAAAGGGGCTACATAGTTTGAATTGCCTCCACTTCACTAGAATGAGAACCAGTCTCTTTGGGGAGAGGCTGGCTAAAGTAGTCAGGAGAATGTTTAAACTAATAGCAAAAGGGGATGGCAAAAAAAAAAAAAAAAAAGAGGAAAGATATGAGCAGTCAGCACAATGTCAAGATGTTGAGAAAAAAATTAATCAAGGACCTAAAGGACACACAGAAAAAAAATATTGAATTGCATATACACTAATGCAAGGAGCCAGATAACAAACAAGGGGAATTGGAATTGCTCATTTATGAGCATAAATTCTAGCTGGTTGGTATTACTGGAGGGATGATTCACACTATGTCAGGGCTGGGTTGTGGGAAGCCAGACATAGTGGTCAGAACTATAGTCTTCAGTGAGGAGTCAGGAGTCAGCATACTGGGAGATCTGATACAGGAGACAAACTAGAGATCAGAACCACGTGTCAGTAACCAGAGTCAGGCTGGGTCAGGATGCCAGGGGGCCAGAGACAGGAAATAAACTGGAGGTCAGAACCATAAGTCACAGGGATAACTTGAAGTCAAGCCAAGGGAGGAGGATGTATACAGTCCAGAGCAGGGTAGATCCCAGTTGTTCAGGCAGCTTCCTGTTCCTGTTGCTTAAGTAGAGCCAGCGGGTCAGCTGGCTGCTCTGGGGCTCCACCAATGGCATGTCAAGGGCAAAGCCTCAAATTGGGGCAGAGCTTCATGGGTCCTGTGTCAGCAATTGTCATCAGGCTGCTTAATTGAGGGTTGAACAGGATGACCAACTCCTTAGGTACCTGTCAGTAATGTGTAGGGGGAAAAAGCTGTGTGATCACTGGAGACATAAACTGAGTGACAGAAGCTGGAGGTCTCATGCTGCCAGTACTAAAACATACTTGGAATTTCTAACTCAGAAACTGTTGTAGCCAACTTGGACAAATTCTTTATTAGACCTTGTCTTAACCAATAAAGAGGAATGGATCACAGAACTGAAAACTAGTGGTAGCTTAGGTACCAGTGATTATGACTTGATCACCTTTATAATGTCTAGACCAGAAATATAAGAATATAGTGATTTAGTGGGACTAGTTTCACAGAGTTGAAAACAATTATGAACCAAATAAACTGGGAGGAAGAATTTAATCCGAAAAATGTGAATGATAATTGGGAATCATTTAAGAACACCATATTAGATGCTCAGAAAGCCACAATCGCACAATTGAAAAAGGCTGGTACTGGTTTAAAAAATTCCCCACCTGATTTAGAGAGGAAGTGAAGGTATAAAAAACAAAATATAAAAAATGGAAAAAAGGGGAAGTTAATTGTAATGACTATAAATCAGAAGTTAGTCATTGTAGCAAATTGCTAAAGGAAGTACAGGGACACAAGACGAAATCTATGGTCAACAGAGGTAAAGACAATAAGAAGCAGTTTTTAAAGTATATTAGAAACTGTAACAGGGTGGTTTGCCACAAGGACTGGAGAGCCTGATTATAGAATTAATCATCAGATAGAATTATCAATAATAATATAGAAAAGGCAGTAGTGTTCAATAAATATTTCTGTTCTTTATTTGAAGGAAAAAACATATAATTGTTTATGATCATATGATGAGACTGTCTTTCCATTCCACTAGTATCTCTGGAGGATATTTTAAAACTAGCAGGTCTGGATAACGTGCATCCAAGAGTTTTAAAAGAGCTGGCTGAGGAGCTCGCTGGACTGTTAATGTTGCTGTCCAACAAGTCTTGGAGCAGTGGGGAGGTTCCAGAAGAGTGGAAAAAAGCTAGTCTTGTGCCAATTTAAAAAAAAAAATAAATGGGATGACTCAATTATAGGCCTGCGAGCTTGACATCGATCCTAGGCAAAATAATGGAGTAGCTGACATAGCACTCACTTAATAAAGAATGAAAGGAAGGTAATGCATATCAACATGGCTGTATGGTTAATAGATCCTGTCAAACTAACTTGATTTTTAAATGAGATTATAAGTTTGGTTGATAAAGATAGTAGTGTTGACATAGTATACTTAGATTTTGGTAAGGAATTTGACTTGGTACACCAAGATATTTTGATTAAAAATACAGACATATAAAATTAACATGTAAATGGATTAAAAACTAGCTAACTAATAGATCTCAAAATGTAGCTTTAAACAGGGAATCATCATCAAGCAGGTATGTTTCCAGTGGGGACCAGCAGGGATCAGTTCTTGTCTCTATACTATGTAATATTTTTTATCAATGCTGTGGAAGAAAATATAAAATCATCATTGAAAAAGTTTGCAGATTACACAAAAATTGGGGGTGTTCTAAATAATGAAGAAGACAAGGTCTCTGATTCAGAGCAATCTGGATTGCTTGGTAAACTGGGTACAAGTAAACAGTAAGTGTTTTAATATGGCTAAACGTAAATGTATACATCTAGGAATAGGATGGGGATCTCTATTCTGAGAAGCAGTGACTCTGAAAAAGATTTGGGTGTCATGGTGGATAATCAACTGAAAATGAGCTCCCAATGTGGTGCTGTGTCCAAAAGAACCAATGTGGGAGCTCATGTTCAGTTGCTTGTCCACCAAGACTCCTAATTCCTTTACAAAGTCACTGCTTTCTAAGATAAAATAAAACCTGCAGTGTAATGAGTGACAGTGAAAGAAAAAAGCTAAAGATAACGATGGATACACAGAGGCTTTTTAAAAGTTTAAAAATCAGTGGAGCTTTGTCATTATGATAAAATACAAGAATTGTATAACACATTTTTAAGAGTGTATGTAAATAAAGTGTTTATGTGATGATAAATCATGGAGAAAAAGAGTATCATCTAAAACACAGAGTAAAGGTAATATTGTTCTACTGTTCTGCTTTGTTTTAAGATCAATATATCTTCAAAAGATTTATTTAAAAATTAACCATTGTCTATATATTTCAGCACACATAGAAGCCTACTTTGAAAAAAGGCTTCTCACACTTGAAAAGCTGAAATGACTAATTTGCAACTGTTTGAGGCATTAATTCATAGATTGTCTGATCTTAGGTTAGCCCTGCAGGTACTTCAGCATGTATAATTTGTAATTCATGAATCTGGGAAGAGAATTATGAAACCACTTTGAGAAATAAATATATAGGCACTTTTAAGTGCAGCCTTTTACTGAGACATATTTGGGGGAAGAAAGTGTTCAAATTTCTTCCCTTCTCCTCCCCTCTCCTGAATTACAATATTTTTTAAAAATGAGTATATAAGATGACTATTTTATATGTACCTGAAAATTAAAATATGTTAGCTGTTCTTAACTGGCTTTATTCCATTGTAAGATAAATATATGGCTGTGCAGTAGAAAGAGTGTGTTTTAAGAGTCCATTAACGACAGGAAAAGTGTCTATATTTTTTAGAAATGCATATTCAGAACAGATGTAATTAATATATTTAATTACAATCACATGCACACATACAGAATGTTAAAAACAAAAACAAAATCAAGTTTTGTAAAAATACAGTAGTATTCCCACAATGCAATTTTTGTTAATTAGTTAAGCTGGGTCCAACCTTCAAAAAATAGGATCCAGAGGTTCAAAGTGTATCCAAAATGCAGGACTATGATTGAGTTTTAGTGCCAATTGGTGCAATGCCAGCCAGTGTTGCAGCTCAGATGTAGTCAGTTTCTGCTCCTACTAAAGGCAATGTGAAGCTTCTATTAGCTTCAGTGAAAGCAGAACTGTCTCCGTGATAATATAGTCTGGGTTGGCAGCACTGCCTGTTAAAACTACCTGACTCTTTACATCATAAGATGCTGTTTTCCATTTTTTGTACCTTCACCAAACTTTATCTGGGCTGAAATTTTCCATGCCAGGTGTTTGCCCCAGTTTCCAAAACTATTTTGGAAAGTTTCAGTCAAAATGCTTCATCCATTTCCAAGAATGAGGTTGGGAAAAAATATGGGTTTTGCTATGTTTAAGAAAAAGTCTTAGAACAGTTTCACTGAGCCGTTCTAGTGTCCCCTTTTTTGGAGGAGGGACTTGAAATTTGACAGTTGGACCTTGGTATCAGGGATGTGACTTTTGATGTGTCCATGAAAAATTGGCCAAGTTATAAGCCTTTGAAAAAAATCTCATTTTGCATGCCATCAGAAGAGATTTTTTAGAGTTTAGCTACTAAGTTCCCTGATGATTCTGTATGCACTGAGCATACTCCAAGAAGTGACCACGGTACATATGCACTGTACACCATCCCCACAGAGAAACATAACATGTTCCAGCCCAAGTCTACAAAGCCTCAGCTGGACTTTCCCTGTAATTGCAGCTACTGACTGCCTCAGGCCAGGGAACCTGACTCTTCTGTGCTCTCAGTGACACTCTCCCCACCTTTATGGTAGCCAGGCAGAGGAAGAGGAAGGAGCCTAACTTGAAGGACGAGGGGATAGGAGATGGACTGGAGTTGTGAGGTGGGGGATAATTTTGTCAGCAATATTCTGATTGGACTCGGTGAGTCAAGGGTAGTATAAAAAAGACCCAAGAAGGATATTAGAAGTAGAAAAAGTCCAAATGACCAAGGAGAGGATTCAGTCATTAGAATTGAGAAAGAGGCCTGAATTTTAGTGATGTAAAGTAGCAGTAAGGGTCTGTCATTGTCTGGATGTAGTGGGGAGAAAAAGCAGAGAGATGACCCATTTACAGGCATGTGTGACAGAGAGGATGGAGTGTGTGTCCACATATGAAGATAACAGAAAAATATAGGGAAAAATGATCAGAAGTTCAATTTAGACCATATTGAATTTGAGATTTATAGATATCCATCCAGTAGCGCCAAGGATAGTCAAGCAGTGGTGGCTGCTACCCGCTCCTCAAACTATATGTGCTGAGAAGAGGGGATTGCTGTTAAAGGCAGTAGCATGAAAGTACCCAGGATTCAACACTTGGCATGCTTTAAGTGCTTTTCTAGCTCTCTGTAGCTGATCAGATTTTTCACCAGGGCATATGTTCCAGTGCTAGAAAATCTGTGAAATCATCACTCTATATAAAACAGAATGCAATACTGGTTCTAGTCAGAAGCAAAATGGACTTGGGGGCTTTATTTAATATTCTGTGTGCATATTCTTAAAACATCAAAGCACATATTAGATACTTCATTGCATTTCTGTGCGTCACTTCATGTTTTTAGTTTTTGTTCTGAAGTGCAGATACATGAGACACCACTGAAAAAACCTTTGGGTGCCTTTGTACTGGTTCCTTAGCTTCTTATGATTCACCATAATAGCTCATCATAAGCAATTGTTTCTCTATATGCTTATGCGTTCACTTTGTGGTGAAGGTTGCTGAGTGAGGCCCATCTTCCCTCAAAGGGAGATCCACTTCTCTTTTCACCTCCACCCCCACAGAAAATGTGTGTAAACAGGCTTTGTATCCAAACTATCTAATATAAGCTCCTACATTTATGACAAGCTGTATAGGTTGAGTACAGTTCAAAAGTCTTGCACACATGGTCTCATTTTATGTCTGTATACACTTAGAAAGTGATGGGCCGTATAAAACCATTAACTATGGTAGACACATGCAGTGTTCTACCATTTTAGTTAACAACAGGAACTTGTTCCACTTCAGAGCTAGTTTACAACAACCTCAGCTAGAACTTGTTACAAAGCAAGGACACACCTTGTAACTGCGACAATCTTTAACACACATACACAAGCATGCACACTTCCTTACTAATTAAGTACTCAGTTTCAGAAAGTGGTAGATTGACAGATTTGGGTAATTGCCCAAGAGGTAGTCTGTATGTTACTTTTCACCAAATCTTTGCTCAACTGTCAGCTTTTTGCTCAATTATCATTAACAGCAGGAGCTGACCCTGCAAGGTCATTTTGATTGGACTTTTGGAATCTTCAGTAGTAGTATGGATCACCATCTGAATGGTCCACACGAGCACTTCCAAGAAGAGGAACCATGATTGATCACCCAGCAGATATAAGATAAAAGTGCCTATCTCCTTCAGCAAATTGTTTCCTTAAAGCCAAAGACACATGGAAGACAGAAAACTAGGCAGCCTTCTGGAGACATCAAGTATGTATCTTGGATAGGCACTTCTAACTGTCTTTCTTTTATCTCAGAAATTTGGGTTGCTGTCTAGCACACCAGGAAAAGATTATACTTTAATTAGTTAATTTAACAGTTACATTTCTGATTATTCCACTCTACAGTAAAATGTCCTTATAAACACATGGTCTGGCTTCAGTTCCTTTTATTTCTTTATTTATCTTTCAGAACAGGTGTATTTCACTAACTTGATAGCATATGCATGCTTGATTGCAAACATTAGACTTACTAATTCACTTTATCACTTAAACTAAAAGAAATCAATATGAACACAACCTGCTTCTTTCCTAACAGGATTGCCCATGAGGTAAACCATATCATTAAAGTTTACAATATTTTTCCTAAAGCTGGATCATTTGTAGTTATCTTGCACTTTATACATATTTTAATCATATTAGATTCTATCAAGTTCCCTATTTACTGGTACATCAGTAAATATTAAATTAATATCAACCACTTATATTATATCAATTCACTCTTTCACAGAAAGGGAATAAGTGGGAATCTCTTTAGCTGCACCAGCAGCCATTAGACCTTGGATTTTTATTCTCTTAGCCCTCCGTTATAGTTTTTCCACAAGGCCTGGATGCCTGAGCAATTACTAAATAGTAATCACTTATAATTTTGGGACCTTAGTTCCTACATGTCTTTTTAAAGAAAGTTACTATAATTGCTCTGTATTGTCTTTTCAAACAAATTTTTAGTCCTTTACTTCTGAACAGTTACTCTCAGGAGCAGTTCCATTAACATCAGTGGAATTACTTGGATGTGTCGTGTCAGTGTCTAAAAGGGGTTCACAATCTGCAACTCCAACTACTTGCTATTCAGGGAATGGAGCCATCCCAATGCACTGGACTTGACCAGATGGAGTATTAAAGTTTGGGACACTTTCTTGATGGGGTGGAAAAATGACACACTGCAGGAGAAACTCATCAAATATACACACATGGGCTTATTATTTATCTTGTATGCTGAAAATTCCAATAGGACTTGAACTCTCAACCCTTGTTAATTTTACATACTACCTAATCATTTTTGTAAGAACTTATTATTGAGTATTAATTCAAATAATTCATACTCTTATGCTGCTCCCTATCTTTCATAATGTATTTTGAATATATCCAATTATATTTTGTTAATCTTTGCATCGTCAGTAAAACAGATTATTTAAAAATAAATCAGTAAAAACGCCATACATTCATCTACTGTGAATTCCTGTGAAGCTGTATTTCTATTTTACTTAAGAAATAATTAATCATACATATTAGAGACGGAAAAAACCAACTGGGTGATATCTCTGATCCTACATGGCTGCAGTCAGTGGGAATTTTGTCATTGAATTTAATCGAACCCTTTCTAACAATAGTGAGCACACATTCACATAGTGTTCCCATTGACTTATTGGAACTACTGGTACAAGTGAGTTTTCACCAATGTGAGAAAGGGTTGCACAATCTAGTCCAATATGAACAAGATCAAAGCTTCCATCACATTCCCTGCTGATACTAGTTTGTTTTCTATTGTACATTTAGTTCATGCTGAAGATTTATTTTGAAAATTACATTTAAAAAAAAAAAAAGGCACCACATGAAAATTAGAATGGTATATTGCTAATACACCTTAGGCTGAAATTCACCTCTGTGCAGAAGGCTAGCATGAAGTCATAAGGGGACTTACATGGTGCATAGGCTTTGTGCCACCCCTCTGCAAAGAGTTGAAATTTGCCATCTAGTGAGTAGCTGATGCATTTTAAATGGCTGAATTTTGTGACTTTCCAAGCAATCAGACTATGACAGCATGTTGGAAGCTGGCAGGTGAGCCATCTGATTAGTTGGGCACCAGTCAGTTCCCAGGGAGAAAGTTGACTGGAGATATGCCCCTAATTAGCTGATAAGACTGGGAGGGCTCATGAATCAATTAGCCATCAGATGAAGGGTATAAAAGAAAACACAGAAAGGCTATAAGGGTAAGTAGTTAGGCAAATTGAGTTTAGTATGCACTGAGATCTTAATGAATAGAGACTTGTTTTTCCCCTGGTCCTGTGGGAAAAGGCTAACAGGGAAGAAACACTGTAAATACTTTTCTATATAAGACTATATTGGTGCTGGTGATAGAACTATAAATCACTCACATGAAGTTATCACTTACTGGACAGAGTCTGAATGGAGAAGTAGAGCATGTGGCTGGAGTGCATCCTGTTACACAAAGAAAGCTAAAGGCAATATACTACTATCTGTACTGCATTAATTACTCTGGTAAGTAAAGTTTAGTGTCCAGTGTAATACTTTGCAGCATATTAGTAAATATGTGAACCATCAATTTTAAATTAGTGAAGACTTGGTAATATGAGTCTTGTAGCCCTTTGACTTGGTTTGGGTGCAAAATACAGGAGTCATTAACCACAGGTTCTCTACTTATGTGGTTATGTGAAATTTATTATAAGACATTACATTGGTGAGTCACAGGAAGCAATGTGAAGACATCATTCAATAACTAAATACATACAAGTATAATAGTCACGGGGGGCGGGAGGGGAAGTATAGTAAAAAGACCCCCACTGTATTGTGTATACTCGCAACCTGATAGAGAGCTTGAGACTACAAGGGGAAGATATGAGGTGATGGGAATAGTAAGTGGTGAAGCATCATAAGTGGGTATGTTGTTCAAGGTTTCCACCATCTTTATTTGGTCCCAGACCCTTGCCCATGTTTGTCATTATGGGGATTCTGACTTATCTTAAACTATTTGCATCAATAAATTTCCCAGAGGTTTGCTATGTAAGTTGTGGTTTTGCTCCATGGTTACATATACCAAAAGCCCCCTAAAATGATACTATTTTAAACTTGTTTTGTGTCTTATGGGTCTATCACAGATATATATGGCAAAATCTTATTATATTAGGTCAAGCAATTAGCATAAGGGCTGAATACTTAACCTGATCGATTAGACCTTATACAAAGCCTATTTCAACTAATTTTACATCTGTTTCCCTTATTTGCATTACAGCCTTAATTATATCTACTTTCAGCATCTTGAAGCATGTTAGCTTTTCCCATCATATAGATTAGCTTGGTTTTAGGCATAAATTTCCTGAGATCAGGTCAGGAATCAAGAGTAAAAAAACCCTAAGATTAGCTTTCTAACTTGCTAAGAACTGGGGATAGGGCAGCCTTTCTGAATGTACATTATTAACGGTTTGGATTAGAAAAGGGTCTGCTACTGAGGTTCAAGTATTATGGGTCCTGCTAAATGATGAACACTTCTTACAAGTGCATGTGAACCTTCAGTTCCAAGAGAGAACAAATAGCACTGCAGATGATCAGCAAATGTGACTGAGGACTGACTATGCATACTCTTACTTATGCAAGGAGTCAATTGACTACAATGGAACAGCATTGTTTGTTTAGGGGGTTGGATCCACTCTTAGAACCTAGTTTATTTAAAAACAAACAAATGTTTACCCGGGAGGAACAATTTTGTGACACTCTTCACCCCGATGGAAAATCAAATAGGCGAACAATGGAAAAATGGCAAATGACTTAGGTATGCTATTATCACCCATTTGAATTTAGTCTAAACAAGTCTAGTACCAAACCTTTTCAGACAATAGCTTTCCATGGCAGTAACAATTGCTTAAGGCAATGAAAACATGTAGCTTTGAGACAGCGCAGGACCTGCTTCACCTATCCTGAGGCCATGACCTCTAGGAAGCTGACAAAGGAGCAATATATCTGGCATGTGGGTCTAGAAGCTCTCTACGCTACAGTCAAAGAATATACCATTATAGTACTTTATCCCCCCTTCTTTTCTTCTGCTTGGTAGAACTTTGTATTCTTGTGTGTTAAGAATTTAACTTCATGTTTACTTTCATAATTTTGGAGTTGGATACATCTGTAACAGAGTTCTCAACCTTCTTTTGAATACTACCCCACCTTAGAGTTTCTTTAATTGGAGTTTCTTCCCCGCCCCCAAAATCTGAGCAAGTGGCATTGCAACCTGATACTTGGCCTGGCATACTTTTACTATGATTACATAGTAATTGGCAGGCTCGCTGCACTGTCCCACCCCCTGAAAGTTTGGTATGACCCCCTCCCCCAGCTGAGAACTTCTGATTTATGAAGTCCACTTTTATGGCTGAAAGTTTCACTGAGCCTTGACCTGACACCTAAAACCATACACAAAATTTTGTGTATCTTCACATCCCAGCTGCTATTATGCAAAACCTCATGTTTTATTGTGTGAATTGCACATGTGCACAAACTGGATAGTCATGGGATTAGCTTACTTTATTGGTGTGTACAATTTTAGAGCCAAAAATTGCATCTTTGAAAATTAGTCCATATCTTTGTGCCCTTCTGCTGCTCTTAATCTATGTATGGGAGCCACTGTGGTTTAGAAGATAGGGAATTGGTCTGCGAGTAGGATTTCTGAGTTCTTTTCTGGCTCAACACTAGCCAGTTGTGACTTTCGGCAAGTTGCTGTAGCTGTTTCCTTTCCTATAAAATGAGGGTGGCAATACTTCCCTTTGTAAAATGTCTTGAAATTTATGGAAGAAAAACAAAGTAATTCTTATGAAAGGATCCTTGGGATAAATCAGAAGGTGAAGTGTAGTAAAATTATAAAACTATGATTCTGGATTATGTAGAAATTGTATTTCAGTAGCATTGTATGTATTGTTGCATGTACTCTGTATTCTGATCCTGCAAGGTGTTAAGTGCATCTTGAGAAGGAATAAGCCTCTTTTAGAAGAGGCTCACTGGATTGCAGGATTGGGCACTAAGGTTACATACATAACTGTCAAAAGGACACTTTTGAAATATGCTAACAATCTGATCAGGATAGTCTCAATTTATGTCAAATTAAGACACTATACATTATATAGACATTGCTAATTTACCATGTAAAATATTCCAAAACTCTGAACTATGTAATCTTGACAACTATATCCTGTAATATTCACTTGCATTCAGGTCATATTTTAATATGACATACTTTGAATCATAGCTTTAAAAGATCTTAAAAGAGAGGTTTTCGACCCTGCTGTAAGTAAAAAATTTTCAGTACCTAAAATTTGTTTAAAGGTCGATTTGGGAGTGATTTTTCACAACTCGGAGAAGGCTTGGTGTCCATTAAACAATAAATGAATACATGATTCAGTCCTAGCTATTCAGAAGTACAAGAGGGAATGGGCTGGGTCTTGCAAATCTCTATCAGTTCTCAGGTAAATAACCAGGGTGTCTGTTGTTGAATTTTGATTGTCTTTGACAAAACATTTCAAACCAATCCATTTGAGTGGCAGAATATTTAAACTATTGTGAGATTAAAGTGTGAATATTAGCAGGGCTACATGATGTTTCAGCAAATCAGATTCACCTTAGTGTTTCTAACTATTTGATGTTATAACAACTTGTGGCGGACCCATAAGGACTGAATTATAATTTACTAATTTAAACCAAACTAAAACCTGAATTGTAAAGAACAGATTAGCAAACCGCTGATGCATGATACATGTCTTTCAGATACACAAATATAGAGCTAAACCAAGAAGAGATGGCAAAGGACAGACTACATTGTAAATCTTCTTGTAAATCTGAACGGCTTCTCTTCTCTGCTTGTGTTTTTTCCTTCTAAATCCAAAGTGTCTAGATTCCCACTTAGATGTTAGAGGCCAACTGATGAAGTGGTCTGCATGAATCACAGAGTATCAGCAACAACTTTCTTACTGTGAAATTATTTTACATGAATGAAAATCCTTCCTGTGTAGTAATAAAATACTAAAATCTTTTCTCTGCCTCATCAACTCTCATTTTGGAATGAGAATTGAAAATTATTCCTTTTCTTTTGCTGCCACCCCCATACACCCAACCTTTTCTTTCTCTGATAGTATTATAAATTTATAGTCATTTACTTTAGAAACCATTTGGTGTATGTTTTGCAGGAAAAATGTGACACAAAATCAAGTTCTATTAAATATGAACCACAGGGCAAAATAAATGAAATTCTAAACCTATGCTGTATTAGTTTCATTAATGTGTGGATGAGTGCAAATATGTCAGTGTAGAGTCCTTTAATACTCCTTCAGGATTGACTCTTGTACCAGAAATTCAGAGAACTTTAAGATTGCCAATGTAAATTATTCAGAACTGCTTTTGAAACACTAAAATGCCATTTTCCTTCTCTTGTTTGTAGTCTTCCCTCACCTTCCTTGTCCCCTGTAACAAAGGAAGAGCAGAGAATTCCTAATAGAAAATGATTGCCAGGAGAGAGTAACAATGTTAAGTCTTGGGGAAGAAAGTAGGGGAATTAGACTACTGCAGTGTGTGATTGAACAGTAGTAGCTCTGTCAAATGATTTCAGCAGGTAACTCCCAATTACGTTCAGTGCATTCACTGATTTCCAAAGTCCAGAGTGAAATGGTACTGGAGAAACCAACGACTCATACTCAGGGCTAAAATGAGAAGAGGGAAATGAAACACTGGATATTTCTCTTAAAGCAAAGTTTATGATGTAAAATCTGTCACTGCTCAATCATATCTGACCTTTAAAAAGTTTGTTTAGCAGAGAATGGCTAAACTGAGGTCTTGCTGAATGTAAGAAATTAGAAGGGCTGTACTGTAATCTATTTTGCTGCTGGAGGCCAGCACCAAGCTGTCTGTCAGGTGAGGTATTTTTTTATTTTACAGGATATATTTTTATTCCAAGGTGGGGAGGAATAATGCTGACTCGGTATATCTGCTTTTTCTCTATGGCTCCTATCCAATGCCTATTAAAGAAATTTTCTTTCAAAGAATCATAGATTAGGGTTGGAAGGGACTTCAGGAGGTCATCTAGTCCAGCCCCTTGCTCAAATCATGACCAACCCCAATTAAATCATCCCAGCCAGGGCTTTGTCAAACTGCACCTTAGCCTCCAAGGATGGAGATTCCACCACCTCCCTAGGTAACCCATTCCAGTGCTTCACCATCCTCCTGGTGAAAAAGGTTTTCATAATATCCAACTGAGATCTCCCCCGCTGCAATCTGAGACCATTGCTCCTTGTTCTGTCATCTACTACCACTGAGAACAGCCTAGCTCTATCCTCCAGGAATCCCACCTCAGGCTGCTATCAAATCCCCCCCCCATTCATCTCTTCTGCAGACTAAACCAGCCTAGTTCCCTCAGCCTCTCTTCATAAGTCATGTGCTCCAGACCCCAATCATTTTTGTTGGAAAAAAATCCAGAGGAGGGCAATTTGTCCACATCCTTTCTGTAGTGGGGTTCCAAAACTGGACACAATACCCCAAATGTGACTTTACTAATGCTGAATAGAGGAGAATAATCACTTCCCTCGCTCTGCTAGCAATACTCTTACTAAAACAGCCCAATACATTGCTAACCACCTTGGCAATAAGGGCACACTTCCACTGGAGGGTAGGGATAGGATACAAAATGACCTAGAGAAATTGGAAGATTGGGCCAAAAGAAATCTGATGAGGTTCAACAAGGACAAGTACAGAGTTCTGCACTTAGTGTGGAAGAATCCCATGCATGGCTACAGACTGGGGACCAAATAGCTAGGCAGCAGTTCTTCAGAAGAGGCCCTATGGGTTACTCGTATCCAGCTTCTTGTCCAGTGTATCTACCACACCCCCCCCATCTTAGCGTCATCTGTGTTGGTCAGTGATAAGGGGTGCTAGAAAAGGATGACTCAGAGGCACTGTGTGTAGCAACAGCAACTTTATTCGAAGCAGAGTGTCCACTCATTCCACCTCCCAGTGCTGGGGAGTGAGCCCTGAGTCTAGAAAAGGTATATACATATGTACCCATTTACATGCTGTTACCAGATTTGCCCGTCACTTTGAGGTATGCTTATTTATTAGGGATACCTTCCTGGAAGAGGGGGTGTGATTCTATTAATGTGCTGCTTGTTGTTACGTGTGTGTTCATATGGCTACAAGTCCTCTCCCAGTGAAGCTATCCTGCAGGACCTAAGCTTTTCAGATTCAAATAAACCCCCTACAGCTACACACAACCATTCCAGATTAACTGAGTGCGTCTGAGCAGACCCGGCTATCAGCACTCTCAGCTGACCCCTTACACGTCCCTGAACTCAGCAGGCTGGGTGACACAGCACTGTCAGCTGTCACCCTCATGTGCCTGTTGCACCGCACCAGAATGGAGCACACTTATGAGCAGGCTGGGTCCAAACAGCACTTTTCAGCTGTTCCCCTTATGTGCCCCCTGGACTCAATCAGGCTGGGTCAAACAGCACATTCAGCTGTCACCCTTATGCGCCTCTGGACTCCGTAGGCTAGGCAGAGCAGCACTTCTCAGCTGCCCCCTTTATATGTCTCTTTGCAACACAATTGTTCTAGCAGTAACCCCCTTGATAAGCAAGCCACATAGGATTTTTGGCATTCTGGGGAATCTTTGGCTTAGATAAAAAAAGCGTTGCTACAGAGCAAGATAGAGAAGCCAAGAACACAAAGGAGTAAATGCATTTGGAGAGAGAGAAACTGGCAACCAGCTTGATTACAATAGTTAGTTTATTGCCAGGTGTATAAAACTTATGATACTAATAGTGATGCCATACAAGGAGAGAAAAACTATCTAACACTTACAATACAACACAATTACAGTAGGGGTTTGGAGAAGGCTAGCCCAGGTTTGATTACAAAAGTAGAAAGTTATACTTGGATTAAAGAGAGAGAGAGAGAATTGGGGAAAGATGGAGGGTAATCTCACCACTCCTTGCAGTTCAGAATTTCCCAGGAGCCAGGCTGTTCAGTTTAGAGTCAGAAGCACTTGAGAGAGAGGCAAAGCTCAGAACAAGATCAGTCAGGCAATGGGGAAGCACGCAGAATTTGGATCCAGACATCAGAACAGGGGTTTGAATTTGGGTAGGGTTTTTTTGTAGAACCAGGTATGTTTATGGGTAAACAATGTCTCAATGAAGTGCCCTAGAGTGGTTTTCTTTATGCTGGGCAATAGGGGCTGCTCACTCCCAGCTATGGTCAGTGTTCCTTGGGGTAGCTCACAATGCAACCAGGCAGATTCAGTGTTTTGCATATCAATACTAGAATGGTCTGATAACTGCGGAGCTGGATGGGTGTAGGTGTGAGTTCATTTACATCAGGAGCATAGATGCCTCATGCAGTGCGTCCCTGCTTTGCCAATCCCAGAGTTCAGTGCAGTTCCTGCTTTGGAGCATGGTTTTTCATTCTTCATGCTAATTCTTGTTCCATCTTCAATGTAAATGAGGCTCCAGTTCTCCATTCAATCTGCTAATTGAGATGCCTCTTTTTACATCTTTTACGTAGATGAGGCATGGGAAGTTGTCTCAAGCCTATCACCCTTGTTTGGAGGTTTTAGGTGTGTCTCCCACAGCCTTTTCATAGCTTTTGTTTCTGGTTCAAGCAGAGGCTGGGGGTGATTCAGGTGAGCGAGAGAGAGAATAGGGGTTTTGTGCCCTGGTTCCCCAAGAACACAGAGCTACCAGGTAACAATGCTTTTTGGCCTTCCCTGAGGAAGATAGTGTCTCTGTATTTTTACCTTATAAGGTTATCCTGTGCATACACTTAGACCACCCCTAATATTTACCTTTTTATGCTGACACTTTGGGCTTGGATTCCTTTCCACTGTATGTTTGTGGTTAGGGCACTTCCCTTGGCCTGTAGCAGGTCCATTGGCTGTGGCTAGATATTGGTACATCCACTGCCCTGTTAGTGGCCTATAATCTGCAAACTTGCTCAGGGTGAAATCCACCCCATCCTCCAGATCATTAAGGAAGATGTTGAACAAAACCAGTCCCAGCACTGACCACTGGGGCATTCCACTTGCTGCCAGCTAGACATTGAGCCATTGATCACTACCCATTGAGCCTGAAGATCTAGCCAGCTTTCTATCCATTTCATCCCTCTTCAGTTTACTTAAAAAAACCCCAAAAACTGCTGAGATGTCTATTGAAATAATATTCCCTATAACCATTACTGTTCCATGAAATGCTGCTGCTTTGGAACTTGTAAAGGTCCTGGGAAAGTATGGAAACCAAGTAATTTGACTGGTAGGAAGTGCCCTTTTAGGGAGGAAATGCTGTAACTAAAAGCCATCTTTTGGTTAAAACAAATCTACAACTTGTTTTAAGAAGATTCTTGTCCGTCTTCGGCCAGAAGAACTGTGGTTCCATGGGAGACTTCAGGGTGGGTGGAAGAAAGAGTTAAAAGAATGAGGAAATAAAAAAACAAGGACTAGTTGGAGTAGCAGAGTCTGCCTGGAGAGGCTGCACAAGAGAAGGCTGGTGAGGAGGGGTGGAAAAAAAGAGTACCTGAACACTTTCCTCAACCCCTCCCAAAAGAAACTAGAGCAGTCCTGGGGAGAAACACCTCTATCAACAATACCATCCAGTGACTGCTTCTTGCATGGTCAGAATTCAAGCCATACTATTTTAAATGATATTTTTATGAGGATATTTAAAATGCCGGGATTTCTTATAAATTTGAGTCTCTGTTGCTCTGAATATGCAGTTTTCTTCTGTGCTTTCCTAATTATCACTGTCATGCAACTCCCCCCCCAAACTCTTGACAGCACATACTGTTAAATACATCTGGAACATAGGAAGCAACTGCCCATGTGAGGGGCACTAATGATATTTGGCCAACTCCGGAGATGACTCTACAGACATCTGACCAGATGTAACTCCCCATCTTCTGGGATTAGTCTAAACTGTACTTTAATTTATAAGGGTGTGCTTTGGAAATCTTTACAAAGAAAAATAACTAAATATTAATTAAACCATTAGTATTTGACAGCAAAGTGGCCCATCTTTCTTTCCTTGAAGGAAACTTGTAGGAGCCTTTTCTGCTTAAGACCTATAGTAAGTCTTGCAGAGCAGATAAATCTCTTCATAGTTTCTTCAAAGACCACAGATGCATGATGTCATTCTTTGCATGTCTTGTGCTGAGGGAATGGTTATCTGTGGTGTACCAGTGTATTTCAAAGCTAACAAAAATAATTCCATTTCCAACAAATGTGAATTCCAAGGCGAATATGACTACCTCTATAGCTATCTAATGTTACTCACTGCAGTGCAGAGAGGCTGTGCTATTCAACATAGGATGAACTTGTGCCAATCTTTCCATCACATGAGTCAAGTTGAAGCCTGTTTTCACATATTTGGATTTTAGTATCTGACCTTAAACTGGATCATTGATTTTTGACACCTGTTTTTCACTTACCATCTTTTAATTGAATGAGGATGTGACTTTCATGTTAAAAGCTTACAGTCCTAGCCATCATTCAGAACAAAACTCAAGGACTTCTAAGACATGTGGCTTGTTGCTTTCAGACCTTCAAATAATCATGGTAATACAGGTACAGAAGGTATCAGGTATATACAAGACACTAATGAAGGGCATTTCTTGCAAAAATGAGCTTCAGACAGAGCACTGCTTTCATGATCCCCATGTCCTCTTTCTTCCTATTTTGGAACAGAGTTCAGGTAGTTTATTTTAAATATTCCATCACCAATTTTTAATTTTAATTCTTGTAACTGTCTGAATTCCTTCACTTCCGACGTGAAGGACACTAAAGATATTTGGCCAAATTCAGAGATGAGTTTAAGATGTAACTCCTACTTTCTTCTGGCCCTCTTCACTATGTAAATGACACTCTTTGGACATGATCTGAAGTCCAGTGAGCAAAATCGAGTCTTTCCATTGACTTTAATGGGCTCTGGTTCAGGCGTTTAGTCTCCTTTATATTCATCCCCACTTACCAATTTGTAGCTTACACTCCCTTATACATAACCTGTGACGTTGGCTCATTGAATCCAGTTCACTCTCTATAGGAGCTTAAGTAACTTAGCTTTGATAGCTGAAAGCCACACGTGTATTAGGATAAGTAATTAAAAGGAAGTGGAAAGACAATGCAAGTTAATGTGGTAGCTGGGCTGGAAACCCACTCCCATTGCTGGTGGCTATTCGGTCTGGAATGTTTTAAGATATTAAAATTCATGTTCCAAACTTAAAAAAAAAATAAATAAAATTCAGAGCCTACATACTTTCTGGAGGATACAAGAGGACAAGCAGTAAAATAGCTTGATGCTAACTTTTATGAATGAAACAAAGAGAGTCCAATGACAAAACCAAAAAACCAAAAACCTGTTGGCTCATTTTATGTAAGCAGAGAAAATTGTATTAAATAAACCTGCTGGAGCAATTCTTGGTACTACCTAGTTTTATCAATTTTAATGTAGATAAACATGTAGTTTTATCTGTTCCCACCTTGCTAGACATTTTGGTCAACAGCGGTCCCTTGACCACTGTAAGGTAACAAATATTCTTCAGAATTTGTGCAGGGATAACCCCAAAGAAATCAGATATTGGCAAGCTTGAGAAGCAAGTAAGATAACAAAAAACGAATGCAGGCTTGTTATGCAATATTTCATCAGCCCAGGCAAATGAGGCACAGCCTAAATAAGAATTTCCAAAAGCTACAAAATATATTTTTGCATATTCTTTATTTGATTGATTGATACACTGGTTGAAGAACAAACCGTGACTTGATTTAAATGTCAACTCACTTTATCAGTATCAGAATGTGACACCAGATACTTTGAAGAATGTGGGGCTGAGTGAGGCTCAAATCTTTGTTATAGCTAATAGTGTCTCAAGAAACTGCCTTGTTACCATGGCAATTTATCACACCCAGAAGTCTTTTTAAAAGGGTGTTGCTGTGGTAACCACAGCTTGTTGATCCTGGCCAGGATTATAGCAGTGAAACCCAGGCTGCAGGAATTTTGCAGGGGGCAGAGATGGGGCCCGCACCTCACCGTGGGGAAGGAGTCATGCATGTGTGAAAGGAGCCACCATCGTGTTGTGGTCTGCCTTCTGCTCTGCACCCTGCGCTGGCCTGGGTAGTGGTAGCAGTCAGGGCTCCACCTCCCAGATCTTCCTGCTGCTTCATCATTCTACAGAATGATTTTAATAGTTATTAAATTATACATTGGGTGGAGGGTGGAAATAACTATTTTGTGGTTTGTGTCTCACCTGTCAAAGTCAAACTGTCACTGATTTTTAGAGAATATTGGGCTGAGAATGAATGGGACCTACCTATTTGTTGAACACTCAGCTTTGGGTCAGATCTCAGCTGATGTAAATGGATATAGCTCCACTGAAATCAAAGGAGTTATTCACTTCACACCAGCCACAGAGACCCATTATAACTTAAAAAAAATCATTACATTCAAAAGCTGCTGACACAGTGCATCACAGAAAAAGCTAAAAGCAGCGACCAGCTCCAGAGATTGTCTTACTTAAAATGGAAGGGACACAAAAAGCTTTCACCACTTCACCCAATATTAATATCAGATAAAATGGAGACTAGTCCAATTTTCACAACGAGCACCCAGAGAGATGATGGCCAGCAGATGAAATTCTTCAGGTCCATATTGCAAACGAATTTTCACTGGAGTTCGGTTTGAGCTGGGGGCACTTCCATGTGCTTATGATAGGATTTTTTGAGGAAGGGTTCTGCCTCATAAATTCTTTGAAATTAGTGTAATTAGCGAACTGTTTTTTTTTTTTGTCGTGTGAAGGAGGTGGTACATAGTTAGTAAACAGAGTTTTCACCTGTGGAAAATTACGGTCTTCCAAATATAAACAAACTATTGGAACATCTGATAATTGGGTTTTATTCTTTAAATCTGGTCACTCCCCTAGCAATTTCTGGCATTTTAGGATTATTTTTATTGATAGAATTATAATTGTCAGGCTGAAAGCTGATTTCTCTAAGAAGCTAAAATAAACCATAAAATATCCTTCTAATTTGAATGAGTTAACATAATCCTTTATGATGAATTCCACTGTCCAGCTGAAGGCCTTTTATTTATGTCAGCACTGATGGCTGGTGCTACTAGCTTTTTGACCGGTGAGTGGAGGAATAGACAGTTATTACATTTGTTACATTACATTTGTTAATCATATCTGTCTTTCACAACTTTGCCAGTAATATTTTTAATGGCTTACTGTAATTATGTAAAGAATGCTTGTGAATGTTGAGACCCTTTGTCTCATTCTACTCTGGGCAAGACCAATGGAGCATAATTCCTTTGTTAATTCTACAAGTGCGACTGTTGTTGGATCACTGATCTTGAGATTACAAATCTGTTTGAGTACCATCTTTCTTCCTTTGCTTGATTTTTAGAATCTGTAGTTGCAAAACTCCCACAGATTGCAAGTGGGTGACTTACAGAGCATAGTGTGTGTTCTCAAGAGCTGTGGCAAATGGGTTCAAGCAATCATACAAATTACTTTTCCTATTATCAGTAACAGGGACAGAAGACCAAAGATCTAAGCTTATAGCCCTCCTCACAACTAGAGGTGTATATTTCCAAAATCTCAGTTGGCTCGGAAACAAGTGAATCTGAAATTTTTGTTTTTGTTTTTAAGCAATAATGCTAATTGAATCTGTATTGATAACTTTGTTTTATGAATAATATATCTGTCAAGATCCTGGTCCATCCAAATAGTGTCAAGATGACATATTTTTTATTGGACTAACTTCCAAAGAGATGAGTAAAATTCTATAAAGCTTTGAAGTAGAGGTTTTACAGGTGACATTTTACTTTGAGAAGTCAGAAGAAAAACATATGGATACAAGAAGTTCTGAAGGTAATTGACGTTGCAGGATTAAATTAACAAGAAAAAAATTGGAAGCCTTTAAGATTGTCTTATATGCCTTTCAGATGTGTGGTATAGTGAGGGCACAGGGCAATAGGAGAGTAGTTCTATTTGAGGATCAGGAGACGGTGGGTGGGCACAAGCCCACCCACCGCTAAAGGCCTATCCCCTAGCCTAACGGGTGAAGCCAACTAACCCGGAGCTCAACTGATTACGCGGGACAACAAATGAGAAAACAGGAAGGGGCGTGGGGGTCACAGGTTTAAAAGAAGGGAACCAGAATGGGACACTGAGCAGAGAACCCCGGACAGTGCCCACAGCTCCTGGAAGGTGTCTAGGGAGCCAGCGGATGCTGCCCAGAGGAACTCTGCCCAGATACATGAACAGATAGAGGAACAGAAAAGGTCCCACAGTCGCAGAGCACCCCTTCAGCCAACCTCCTCTCCCTGGTCCTGTAGATGGCCACTTTGGCCAGGGCTAGTAGGAGGTTGACAAAGAGGTCCCACAACTTCATGGGGCTCCAGATAAACAGGTGAGGGGGGAGAAAATGCACCCAGAACCTCAACAGGAGGTTCTGGAGGAGCTGGAACGGGCTGAAGCCTGGCACACTCCAGCTAGGCATGCGCCAGGGTCTCCCTTATGCCACAAAAGGAGCAGGTGTTGGGGTGAGGGGTGAACTGCGCCAGGTACACACCCATGCTCATGGCTCCATGAAGGAGCCACCAACTGATGTCCCCAGCAGGCCGTGGGGTTAAGATGGAATAGAGGCTGGCCCACTGGGGGTCCTCACACTCCATAGGTGGTATTAGGTCCTGCCATTTGGTGTCTGCGTGGGACATGAGGGTGAGGAAAGGAAGGGTGTGGAGCACGAGCATGTACAGATGGTTCCTGAGCATGGTTTGAAAAAGAACTGGCTGCAAGTTGTGCAGCCGGCTTGGTGCATGGGGATGGAGAGGCTGGGGGGGGCTCATGGGGCTGGGGCCCAATGGTGAGCACCAGAGGTCTGGGGCTGAGGGGGGGGATGGGGAGCACCCTCTCATAAGACCCACTTGAGGTAAGCCTGAGCAGTGGGGGGAAAAGGCTGCCCTCACCTCCTGGAGGTTCAAAGGGTGGGGCACTCAATGTGCCAAGCCAGCACCAGAGGATCCACCCAGTCCCCCTGGGAGCAGTCCAGGAGATCTCCAATCCTGGTGACTCCTGCCAGGACCAACCTCTGTTGCACTGAAGCGTTCTCCGCCACCTGCACACGCAGCTGGGGGTTGTGTAGCAGGGGCTTCACGAGGAGATCCTCCTCCTCAGTGACTGCATGGGGCCTGGAGGCCGAGATCAGCCTCCAGGTCCGGAGGGGGTCCTGGTAGAAGACTGGCAGCTCAGAAAGGTCTCGTGGAAGAAGTCTTGGGTGGAGAAAAAAGAGCTGCTGGTCATATCGGAGCCCTCGGAGGTGGCGGAGGAAGGCGTGTGCCAAGTGGCTCCATGCCAGACTACCTGCACCATAGAGGAGTCTCTGCAGGGCCTGGAGGTGGAAGGTGTGGACCTGGCTGTGGATACAGCACAGGCCCTGCCCTCCTTCCTCCAGGGAGAGACTCAGGATCCCTGTAGAGACCCAGTGCAGTCCTGGCCAAAAGAACTCCGGAACTGTCTCCTGGAGGTAGGCCAGGAACCTTGGGGTCAGGACCAGGGTGTTGAGCTGGTGCCAGAGCATGGACAGGACCAACTGGTTGATCACCAGTGCCCTCTCCCAAAGGGAGAAGCACCATAGCAGTCCTGTCCATTTCCGCAGCCGCTCAGACACCCAGTCCTGCAAGTCTTGCCAGTTCTCCACCGGGGAAGGATAGGTGGTGGAAAGGTAAATGCCCTCATATTGAGGAGCGGACCCATGCTCCACCGGATGGCTTGAAGCATGGGTGGAGGGAGCTCATCTGCCACCTGGCCCCTACCATTAGGCCAGAGCGCTTGACCCAGTTGACCTGGGCGGAGGAGGCCGCCGAGTAGACAGCCAGGCAGGCCTCTAGCCGTGCCAGGTCACCTTGGTCCTGGACCGCGAGGAGCACATCATTGATGTACACTAACAGGACCAGCCTCAGCTCTGGCTTATGGAGCACCAACCCCATCAGCCTCCGGTGGAGGAGACAGAGGAAGGGCTCAATGGCCAGAGCGTACAGCTGGCCCGATGGCGGGCAGCCGTGGCGCACTCCTCACCTGAAGCTGACTGTTTCAGTCAGGGTCCAGTTGAACTTGACCAGGCACTCTGTGGAGGCATACAGCACCCGGAGAAAATCCACAAAGCGGGGCCTGAAGCCAAACGCCCACAGGGTGCCCAGGAGATACCCGTGGACTATCCTGTCGAATGCCTTCTCCTGGTCCATCCCTATACCTGAGCTCTAGGAGGTCCTGGACAAGATAGAAGTTGTAGAAGATGGTGTGGCCCGGGATGGACCACGTCCTGCAGCATGGACCCCAGTCGCAGGGAGAGAGTAGTCCATGCTGGGGAACGAGAGGGGACACCAGTTCCCAAGGTCATGGAGGTCCTCCTTCTTGGGCAGCAAGGTGAGTACAGCCTCGGACTCTGGCCCAGATGGTGGCGAGGTCTGGGACGAGGACATTCCAGAACACAGGTGCCAACACCTGCATGTAGGTTTCCACCTAGGGCAAGGTGGACACCAGGAGACTATGGACCCCGTGCTTCCTGATAAGGGCAGGGAAGGGGCCCCGGCCCCCAGGGATGGTGCTGGAGGTGGCAGTGGGGGCAAGTGACAGGGCTGTGGGTGGGGGGCCCATGGCCACCTGGGTGTATGCCCTGGGAGTGGCGCCACCCCAGAGCTAGTGGAGGGGACAGCGAGGGAGGGTAAAGGGGGAGGGGGAGGTGGCCCAGCCACGGGAGGTGTCGCCTTCCGGGCGGGGTCCTTGCCCTTCCTTTTACCCACTTGGCCCTTCTTCCTGGTCGAAGGTGCATGGCCCACCCCCCTCCCCACCCCCAGAGTAGGGGGAACAGTAGCCGTGGTAGTGGTAGAGTCCCCAGGGTCCCTACTTGAGGTTCCTGCCACTGTTGTCCCAAAATCAACACCCAGGGGCCCAGAGCACCCAAATGCAAAATGGCAAGGGTTTCCCTGGTATGTCACAGTAAAACTCAGCTAGCCTGATTATCTCATTACACCTCATACTGTTTTGTTTAAAAGGTGTTATGTAATATATCATTTTTGAAAACTAACACCCTAGTCATTAATATCACTGTCAAATGTTTGTAGAACACTGTAGGTGAAACAACGGATACTCTGTTTTGGAGCAAACAAAAAAGATGGAAAAAAAAAATCCTGGGAAGGCAAACAACTCTGTCCTGGTGGCAAACTGAGTCAGGTGTGACCAAACAATGGATAATGGTCAATTCACTTGTAGGAGAGTGCAGGAAGGGCATTTGCAGTGTAAAAATCTCAGACTGAAATCAATATGGCATCAGCTCTCTGGGGAACACAGCAAGTAGAGCCAAGCTGAGCCCCCAGCAGGGCTTCCAGTGTCTGAAGTCAAAGATAAACTGGGGGCATATGTGGAACTGTTGAAAGTCTTTGGGGGTATCAATCTCTTGAGTGAAAAAAGAAACCAGCATTTTGACACTGTAAGGGTGGATCCTGGCTGGAACAGCCACTCTTGCTGGAGAAATTACTGTAAGTAAGGAAACCAGACTAAACAAGAACTAAAAATTAATTAGCTATTATCTTAGAAGCATGTTTTACTTTTGTTTAACCAGTTCTACCTTTATTCCTTCTGCTTTGTTAACTTAAGCTATGTTGTGTTAATGAACTTGTTTTTAATATAATCTAGTTCAGTGGTGTGCTTTAAATAAGTATTTGTCAGCCCTTGTTAAATTGAGCTTCAGTGTATTGACTTGTTAAAAGGAATTATGAATAATATCTTCTGTGAATTTCCACAGTGAGGGGGAGGGAGAAAGGGTTATACACTGCAGAGAAACATCTGAGGGGCTCAGGGGTTGGAGTTCACTGATTACCAGCACGGCAAGGTTAAGACTTACAGAGCCTGGGAGTTTGCTGGTAAGGAACACAGACTGGAATGCCATGGAGCTGACACAGTCTAATCACAAGCAAAGCTCACTTATGATGAGGCAGAGAGGTAACAGTAGCTCACAGCTCTGGGTATCCCCAGCAGCATGTGACACCAACCAAGGCAAATATTCTCTTCAAATGCATCCACAGAAAAAGCAACAGCAGAAATATAAAACACAGGCCAAAGCAGTGCAATAAGACTAGAAAAGAATATGAATAGCATCACCAAAGGAGCTGTAGGAGCTGCTGAAAGAGAGGTGATAGAATTTTAAGTAGATAATTTTTTTTATATTTACTAACTGGCAAGTTTGCACCAGCTAGTGGCCCTGTTATGGATAAACAAGGAAAGGCCTTAGTAACAGAACAAAAAGTGATTGGCAGATCACTTTCTTGGAGTGTTGATTTAGCAGCACTTTGGAAACTATTGACTAATCTAGCCAGTCAGAACTAATGTGACATCTCTTATCACAAACAAAAGTGAAAGACAATAAAGTTAACCTAAGAAAGCTGCACTGGCGAGCCACTGGGAAAATGAATTAAAAATCTGCAACTGAAAGACTAAACAACAAATCTTTCAACTCAAATATTTCCAGCTTAACATAGTGATGTGAATGCTGGAAATCCACCAAACGTATAGACCTCTACATGTCTTGAAAAGCAAATGCCTCAGGAAAATACTAGGTATTAATGGGAATGAATTTATAACAAATGCCAAGATTCATCAAAATTCAACAATCCTGTTTCTCCAAAGTTATGCAGAAGAGAAAATAGAAATAGCTGGGATATAAGATTGAAGCCAGAATGTCTTGGCAGGCATGCCATTGGGCAGCTGAAGGCACAGTGTTAAAGGGACAAACCAAAAGAATCCCTTAGTTGAACAGTACTTAGAGAAGAAAAACTTATGGGTCTTAACAACACAACATGCAAAGAGCGGTCCAAGACAGCTAGGGATGGTAGGGCATGAATAAGGCTTCAAGGGATGATTGGCTTACAGGGGATTCAAATTCCGCACATAATGCAACTGGGAAGACCATGAACTTGCCCTGTCGATCTGACACCTTCTCTCTCTTCTGTGAATCCTACTACTGGCTCTTTCTTCCCCACTGCATAAAGTTCAAACTTTGTCACCAGTTTGAAGGCCTTAAATAAATCTCCCCCTCTCTACTCATGCAGCCTTTTATAGCATTGCTCTATTGATCAATCAGCTCTGTCACGGCCATCACCATGTTTTATTCCATATGATCCCTGCAACTGCAGGCTTCAGAATATTTATGTCTGTTCATTAATGGCCCCAATTCAGCAAAGCCTTTCAGGATATTCTTAGTTTTAAGCACATGCTAAAGTTCTGCTGAAGTCAATGCACATATTTCAAAGAGATCTTAAAATTAAGCATGTGTTTAAGGGCTTTACTGACTCATGGTCATACACCCTTCCTTAAAACACATTTATTAAATGCAGGCCTTCATCTGTGATTTTTCCCCAGAATATCTGTATGGTTTCAGAATTTGTGCCAGAGAATCATGTATCTGAACTACAAAGCATGAATCTGATTTGGGTCCTGATGCTGCAAATGTGAACATGTGAACTTTACTCATGTCAATGAAGTTACTAATGTAGATAGGTATTTGGAGGTTTGGATTCCTAGACTGTAAAATCAGTGGGGCAGGAATCCTCCCTCTTGTGTTTTTTCTTTAACTAGCCCCATATATTGAAATTTCAGTAAATATAGGTTTTCTTGTATTGGCAAAACCATAAAATTAGGACAGTTTCCTGGACGCTGCAGTCATGGCAAAACAGTATGCAGTGGTCCAGCTTGATTAACTCAGTTTTCTCTTAAAGTTTGAGAGGATGGTTTTTGAGGTTTTGATATGGCCTGTGGAATTTATCATCTGACCTATGTTTTGTGAGGGACTGGTAGGAAGCAGACAACTTTATAGATTTTGGCAACTACAGAAGCTATATTTCCCCCCTTTGATAAGGAACAATATTTTTCCCTGCCAATATTTAATAATAATATGATCTCCATTTGAAGTCAATTAGCACAATTTAAATTTGGCTCCACATTTGGCCTGGCTGACTTGAGTTTCACAAGGACACCAGTACTGATAAGTAGCATGTTAGGGTTACTACTTTCCCAATGATATCTATGCTACTGATTGTGACCAATAGCAGAACTGTGGGATGAAACCAGATGAGCCAGATGTTCATAATCTTAAAATAGTGAGCTTTGCAAAAGTGTGTGTGTGTGTAAGTGTAAGTAAAAAATCTTGCCTGGTTTCATGTCACTTTTGTGTTGAATTTCCCTTTGAATTTTTAAGACCCTGAGAAAGGAAGTTGGAAAACAAGTTCACATTAAACATGGCTCTCTGCTTTTTGTACAACTCCATACTTCCTCAGGTCTTAACCTAACGAGTATAGGCAATAACTTTCGTTCCTGTGGTGAAGGTATTCCATGTTCATTAAATGGATCTAGTACAAAGCTATGTGCCTGCAAGAACCTTGCTTTTTCCACAGTAGACTCAGATTCCTTCCACAATCTTTGAGGAATCAGGAATTAACTTCAAGAACAATTGCTTTGCTCAGCTATAAACACTTTTATCAGGGCAGAGACAAAAATCTCAGTATAAAGGATTGTTCAGGTGCTCCTAGGAGGACTCTCAGATACCTTTCTCTAGTTCAGTGTACTAAATCTCTAATGTCTAAATATACAGATTGATACTCTCTAGTCCCATGCAGAGTCCAAACAGCATCCAACTCCAGTCTCTTATGCCCAGATCCACAATGGAATTTATCAGAGATGTAGTGGAGCTATAGTGGTGCAGTTGGGCCAATTAGCAGAGGCCACTGTTAGGCACCATTGCAATTATGTTCTGATTTTCCACGAGGGCTAGATAAGCAACATTTTCCATTTTTTGGGAAGGGGCCCCTCACCTAATTCTTGCTCCAAGACTCTTTAGGGCCTTGCTAGGCTCTTGGAATTTAGGCTTCTAACTTCCATTGACTTGAGTTGAAGTCAGTGGAAATTGGGAGTTGTAACAATTTCATGCAAGGCCCACCTCTGTTCAGGTCCTTTCTGCCCACAAACCACCCAGAGACCTCAGCTGCATGGTCTCACCAGTGCAATTTATTTACAAGTTGCTTGTCCACAATCTTCTATACACAAACAGTCCAACTTAGTGGCCTCATGGGCCTTGCAGTCTCCTCCACCACCAACTGAGGGGAACTCACTGTCCTTGCTCCTCTGTGGTTTTTCCCTTTCTAGCTTCTCCTCCCCCCGGCCTAACAGGCCCAGCAGCTGCTCCCTACTGGCCCACTAAGTGCAGGCTTACTCAGCTGGCTCCAATTCTTCCTTAATTAGGGCTCAGGTGACAGAGGGCTAGCTCCCAGCTTTCTTTGCCTAGCATCCTGTCACAGGAATCTAAATACCTTTATGGATTAGGGCCTTAGTCCCAAAACAGGGTACTTTCCGCCCAACATAGCAAGCTTGGACATGTGAATATCAGTCTCTACTGGGCTGCCTAGTGTCCATGCTTGTGGCTACCATTCTGGTCAGAGCTGCTCTGACGCATCTGCGCTGGTCTTCCAGACAGGCTGCAAATGTGCCCCGGCCTGCTCCCTAGGCCCCTTTCCCTGACCCGGGCTCAGGTGTTATTCAGGCCTCCTTCAGTGGTGATCTTAGCATATATTCTTGCTGGGCCAGTCAGTTGGCCTTGAACCAACCAGGTAGCCTGTAAAAACTCTGTCCAAGAGCTCTGAAAGGCAGAGCTCCTGCGCTGGAGTGGCATTCCTCTCCTCTAGTGAGAAGTGGGTTGGCAGAAAAAAAATCAGGGGTGAGGATTTCTTCCCAGTCCTTTAGCCATCTGCGGCTCTGGGGTCAGCTCCCCATTCTGACTGTTTCCTAATCAAGCCAAGGCTTGTGAGAGTAGAGGTGATTCTTTGACACTGAGGTCATGTACATGCAGGACTCCACACTTCCCAGATCTTATCACAGCTTAGGCACCAGCACTTCACTTAACTTCGGTTCCAGAAAAACTACCCCTTAATAGACAGAATTTCATGAACTGATAGTGAGAGAGAGAGAGAGATCTCCCCTCTTCCCCCCCACCACATACATCTGTGGGTAAAACTGTTTCTCCTTCGAGTGGTTGCTCATATGCATTCCACTTAGGTGTGCGCGCTCTCGTGCACGGCCAATCGGAGAACTTTTACTAGCAGCCCCTGCAGGGGCCGGTCCAGCGACCCCGTAGTGTCGCCGCCCTGCGGCGGCTCAACAGTCGCTGCCGGCTCCTCCCTCTTCAGTCTCTTCTTTCCGCCCGTGACGGTCGGTCGAGAGCTAACCCCTGCTCTTCTCAGTTTGTTGTTTCGCCTTAAAAAGTGAGTATTTAGTTAGTAGTTCGCCTCGAACTAAGTTAGTTTTACAGTTAGAAAGGGTTTTTATAGTTAGTTAGGGAGCCTGCGGGCTCAGACGCCCGCGGCCATGCCCGGCGCGTCGGGCTTCAAGCCATGCGCTAGCTGCGGGAAGGCTTTCCCAGCTAGCGACCCCCACGACAGTTGCTTGCGATGTCTGGGGGAAGAACATCGGCGAGACCGATGTAAAATCTGTAAGTCCTTCAAGCCTCGGACACAAAAGGACCGAGAGGTGAGGCTGAAGGCATTCCTCATGGAGACCGCGCTTAGCCCGGCGTCCGAGCCCACGCGGTCCACCTCGGCACCGAGTGTATCCTCGGTGCGGAGTGCACCTCCGGCACCGGGGGCCATGGTGCCGAAGAAAAAGAAGAAGAAGCGGCACTCGCCTGTGGAGAGCTCCCCCGCACCGCAGGAGCGGCCGGGGTCGAGCACAGAGGTGCGCTCCCTGGACCGGCCCCCGACCCCAGCACCGGGCCCGACTCCAGCCAAGGAGGTCTCTCCGACTCGCGTGAGCGAGGGACCTGCCTTGCAGACTCCGTCGACACCGGAGGCTTACGAGGCGGCACGAGTCCTGATGACCTTGCCCACGCCTCCGGCGCCCTCTCGCATGAGGGCCCCAGAGTCTGCTTCCCGGGGCAAACCCGCACCGGGTGTCCCCGAAGGTGGGCGGCATCGGCACCGAGCGTCCAGCCGCCCATCTTAGCCATCACCCGGCACCGAAGGCCCGAGCCCAGAGACTCTTCCCCTTCGTCGCCGGAAGGCCCACATCAACGCTCCCGCCGCCGCTTCAGCTCAAGTTCCAGTTCGAGCCCGGCACCGAGCCGGGGCTCTCGTCACCACTCCCCGGCACCGAGGAAAAGACGACGGAGATCCTCCCGGCGCAGATCATCATCCTCATCCTCGGCGTCGTCCCGCAGGCGAGGCAGGCGTCATCGCTCCGAGTCGCGGAGCACCTCCTCTCGGCACCGCCGTCGCCTCCCCCGCACCCCTGGCTCGGGATCCCGGACCCGCCGCCAGGAGCGAGAACCCTCACCGGCACCGCAACAACCGGCACCGCCGCCCCCGGCACCGCAGACCTCGGTGCCGCACCCGGCACCGCAGACCCCGGTGCCGCAGGTACCTCTCCCCATGGTACAGGCACCGCCGACAGCAGCGCCGGAATTGCCCTCGGCACCGGCGCCGCCTCTGACCTGGCCCCAAGGACCCTGGCAGTGGCCAATGCGGGCCCAATGGGCAGCTCAGATGGGGCAGGGAACTATGCCGGCCCCTGCCTCGGTCACCCACTCCATACAGGCACCCTCTGTGCATGAAGGTGACCAATCCCTCTCCTCACAAGAGGAGGACCCTGGGGAGGGCCCTTCCTCAGGACCACGCCACCCCTCGTACTCCTCATCCCCAGACGAGGCGGTCATAAGGGACCAAGGGGCCCCACTCATTGATTTTAAGGCCCACCAGGAACTCCTGAAACGGGTGGCCTCGAACCTGGACTTACAGGTCACGGTTCTGGAGGAGGAGGTGGATCCCCTCTTCGGCCGGGTGGGCACCCAAGGCCCTTCTAGAGTTGCCCTCCCTCTCCACGACAGGGTCCTACGCCTGGCCGATGCCGTATGGCAGACCCCTGCCTCGGTCGCCCCCACGTCTAAGGGCGCCGAGAAGAAGTATTATGTGCCAGCCGAGGGGCACGAATACTTATACGCGCACCCTGCCGCTGGCACCCTAGTGGTAGAGGCTGCCAACCAAAAGGACAGGCAGGGTGCACAGAGCGCCACCCCAAAAAACAAGGAAGGTAGGAGACTAGACCTCTACGGCAGGAAGGTCTACTCCACAGGGGCGCTCCAGCTCAGGATAGCCAACCATCAGGCTCTCCTGGGCAAGTACAATCTGAACCTATGGGACTCCCTGAAAAGGTTCTCAGAGTCCCTGCCGCCTGACCAGGCCGCCGATTTTGCCATGGTCTTAGAGGAAGGGGTGACAGTGGCCAGTGCAGCCTTACAAACTGCCTCTGACGCTGCAGACACTGCCAGCAGGGCTATGGCCTCCGCTGTCGCTATGCGGCGGGCAGCCTGGCTGCAGTCGACTGAACTGTCTCAAGAGGTGCAGCACTCCATACAAGACCTGCCGTTCACTAAAGCTGCCCTCTTCTCAGAAAAGACGGACGAGAAGCTGCACGCCATAAAGGATTCAAGGACCACGCTACGCTCCTTGGGCCTTTACACACCCCAGGCGGCAAGGCTGCAGACGCGCCAGCAGCCACACCAAATCCCCCAGCGGCAACAGCAGCAGGCTAGGCCACAGCCTAGACCCTACCCCCCCTCCAGGGGTAGGGACAGAAACAGGGGCGCAGGGCGGCGCGACCAAACCGCGACCCCCTCGTCCTCCTTCAAAGGCCCCTCCAGGGGACCTAAGGGCAAAAGACAATTTTGACATTGTGTCCAAGGGTGGTTCCCTTCCCTGTTCCTTGGGCCACCCCCCGCCTTTCCGGGACAGGCTAAGACCGTACCTCAGCCTGTGGCGGGAGATTACATCGGACCAATGGGTCCTCAGCACCATTCGCTGGGGCTATGACCTCCAACTACAGACTACCCCCCCACTCCCCCCCCCGTCCCTTTTCAGGGACCCCTCTCACGAGCATGTACTCCGTCAGGAGGTCCTCACCCTACTTCTCAAAGGCGCGATAGAAGTGGTTCCACCACTCGAGGTGGGGAGGGGATTCTACTCCAGGTATTTCCTTGTCCCCAAGGCAAAAGGAGGCCTCAGACCCATACTAGACCTGCGCAGATTCAACAGGTGCATAGTAAAGCGGAAATTCCACATGGTCTCCCTTGCATCCATCATCCCAATATTGAACCCAGGGGATTCGTTCGCCGCCCTAGATCTGAAGGATGCGTACTTCCACGTCTCCATCCTTCCAGCCCACAGAAAATTCCTAAGGTTTACGGTAGCTGGTGGCCACTACCAGTTCACGGTCCTTCCCTTTGGCCTGGCCTCATCCCCCAGGGTGTTCACAAAGTGCATGACAGTGGTGGCAGCCTCCCTGAGGCGCAAGGGAGTCCAGATCTTCCCATACCTGGACGATTGGCTAATAAAGTGCAAGACCAAGTCTCTCGCCCAAACTACCTGCCATACCCTGGGACTGCTCATAAACGAGCAGAAGTCAACTCTACACCCGGTACAGGTCATAGAGTTCATAGGGGCCCGCCTGGACTCGATACGAGCAAAAGCCTCCCTCCCACGCTCGAGGTTCGAGGCCATGTCAGCGATAATATCGCAGCTCCAAGGGTGCCCCACGACAACAGCCAGGCAGTGTCTACGGCTGCTAGGCCACATGGCCTCCTGCACCTATGTAGTGGAGCTGGCCCGCCTCAGGCTCAGGCCCCTCCAGAGCTGGTTAAAGAAAGTGTACATGCCCAACAGGCATGCCCTGAACAGGGTGGTAACAGTCCCCCCTGCGGTTCTGGGTTCGTTGAACTGGTGGATGGACCCCAGAATCGTGTTGAAGGGAATTCCCTTCAAGGCCCCCACCCCCTCGGTCACCCTGATCACGGACGCTTCAGACCGGGGATGGGGAGCCCATATCACTGGTGGTCTGACCACTCAGGGCCTCTGGTCCCGGAGGGAAACTGCCCTACATATCAATGTAAAGGAACTAAGGGCAGTAAGACTGGCTTGCAAAGTGTTTCGCCATGCTTTATTCGGGAAAATGGTTCAGGTGTTGACAGACAATACCACTGCGATGTACTATATCAACAAACAGGGGGGCGCGCACTCCTCGCTACTGTGTCAAGAGGCGCTTCGACTTTGGGACCTAGCAGTGAGACGCAACTTCTGTTTAACCGCCTCTCACCTCCCGGGGGGTCAGGAACGACGAGGCAGATCGCCTCAGCAGGTCGTTTCTCCCCCAACACGACTGGTCTCTTCACCCGGAGGTGGTCGACATGATCTTCCGCGAGTGGGGTGTTCCCCGCCTGGATCTGTTCGCATCAGCCTGGAACGCGAAGTGCCCCAGGTTCTGCTCGCTCAGGGGTCGCGAGCCGGGCTCCGTCTCCGACGCGTTCCTGATCGACTGGACGGGGGGCCTCCTGTATGCGTTTCCCCCCCTCCTGCTCCTGCCCAGGGTCCTCTTGAAAATCAAGAGGGACGGAGCGGACATCATCCTGATCGCCCCATCGTGGCCGAGACAGTATTGGTTTTGCCTGCTCCAGGACCTATCGGTTGCTCCCCCGATCGAGCTACCGAAGAGACCGGACCTTCTCTCTCAGGACAACGGTCGGCTACTGCACCCCAACCTGGAATCCCTACACCTGACGGCCTGGAGGCTCTCTGGCTAACGGAGGAGGAGAGAACCTGCTCGGAGCAGGTCCAGCGTGTGCTCCTGGGAAGCAGGAGGCCCTCCACCCAGAGTGCATACAAGGCCAAGTGGAGGAGGTTCACCTGCTGGTCGGAATCGCGGGGCATAACCCCCGGTACGTCTTCCGTGCAGGCGGTCCTGGACTACCTGCTGCAGCTCAAACAACAAGGGTTGGCGCTGGCTTCCCTAAGGGTCCACTTGGCAGCCATTTCGGCGTTCCACCAGCCGGTGGAGGGGAGGTCTCTTTTCTCTCACCCCATGTCGGTGAGGTTCCTCAGGGGAATCGAGAGGCTGTACCCGCAGGTCCGTGACCCGGTGCCTCCCTGGGACCTGAACCTAGTCCTTGACAGACTGACGGGGCCCCCCTTTGAGCCCTTGGCCACTTGCCCCCTACGGGTCTTGTCTTGGAAAGTAGCCTTCCTTGTGGCCATCACCTCAGCCAGGAGGGTGTCCGAGTTGAGGGCCCTGACCTCGGAACGCCCCTATACGGTGTTCTTCCGGGATAAGGTGCAGCTTAGGCCTCACCCAGCTTTTCTACCTAAAGTAGTCTCCAGGTTTCATTGTAACCAAGATATTTTCCTCCCTGTGTTTTTTCCAAAACCGCACGGGTCCGAGGACGAAAGGAGGCTACACACCCTCGACGTGAGGAGGGCTCTGGCGTTCTACCTCGATAGAACCAAGCCGCTCCGCAAGACCACTCAACTCTTCGTCGCGGTGGCAGAGAGAATGAGAGGCTCCCCAGTGTCATCACAGGGCATCGCCAAGTGGATCACCGCCTGTATCCGGCTGTGCTACGAGAGTGCGGGTGTCCAGCTCCCCGGACCGGTGACAGCGCACTCGACAAGGGCCCAGGCCGCGTCGGCGGCCTTCCTGGAGAGGGTTCCCCTGGAAGACATCTGCAAGGCTGCCACCTGGTCATCTGTACACACCTTTGCCACGCACTACGCCATCGTCCAGCAGGCCAGGGACGATGCCCGCATGGGCAGGGCAGTGCTGGGAACAGCCCGTCGATGACTCCTACCCGCCTCCAGGTAAGGCTTGTTATTCACCTAAGTGGAATGCATATGAGCAACCACTCGAAGGAGAAAACATAGTTACTTACCAGTAACTGTTGTTCTTCGAGATGTGTTGCTCATATCCATTCCACACCCACCCTCCGTCCCCGCTGTCGGAGTCGGCAGAAAGAAGGGACTGAAGAGGGAGGGGCCAGCAGCGACCGTTGAGCCGCCGCAGGGCGGCGACACTACGGGGTCGCTGGACCGGCCCCTGCAGGGGCTGCTAGTAAAAGTTCTCCGATTGGCCGTGCACGAGGGCGCGCACACCTAAGTGGAATGGATATGAGCAACACATCTCGAAGAACAACAGTTACTGGTAAGTAACTATGTTTTATATTTGAGAAGCCTGTAATAGATGAGATTTCCATTACTGCATGA
>ML675616.1:65982273-66064323 GCA_007922155.1 Mesoclemmys tuberculata | reverse complement strand
ATCTCCTCTATTATTACCTTTTCACTCATTCTTTCCTCCAAAGCAGCAGCAGCACTTCTGCTGCTGTTTCCTTGGCTTATACCCAATTCCCATTTCCTGCCAAGTGCCATAGATCCTACAAAGTGCTTGTTTTGCACTTGTAATTTTGCTGTTTAATATAAAAGAACAGAATTTGCTCTGGAGCTCTTCCATAAATAGAATAGAATTTCTCCTAGATCTCCCACTGGTTTGCCAAACTGATTCAAGTCAGTTAGCAGAGATGCATAAATTGACACTCTTTCCTCTTCTATTTGAACTATAGTTTTTACACAATTTTTGTATAAGCATTTATATTCTGAAGGGGTAAAATATTTTCTTCTTATACACTAATACCCAGTATTCTGTTCCCTTCCTCTTTTATGTTCAAACACAACTAAAGCTGTGTAACAAACCAACAAAAAGTCTGGATATTGGAAATTTAATAGATAGAGCCGCACTTAAACCCTATTTAAAAAAGGGAAAAAAGTCTGCTTGCCAGATGACCTCAGAGTACCTTAATAGTGCAGAGTTAACACACCTCTGAGTTTATCTAAACAAAATAACTTGTTCTCTTCCACACCACCCCCCAAAAAAATACCCCAAAGACAGTAATTTAAATTATAGATTCGTTTCCTGAACAATTTTAATTTAACAACAAATCCATTTGTAGATACATAAGGATGGGGAGGTTATAAAGTTTAACACTGAGTAGTAAGGCTTTGAAAAAATAATTTAAGATCCTGACTCGCTCACAGTACTGTAGAGCTGGTAATTGATGTAGTAATTTTGCTATCATGCTGGGGGAAGGTGAGTGGGGATGGGGAATCTATACAAATATTTGTTGCAAAAATAGTTGATTGCCCCATGGTGCTTTCCATAAACATATGGAAAACTGCAAATACTTAGGGTCAGATTTTCAAGTGGTCCTTCTGCCTGTAATATTTGCAATTGCAAAATTAAATTCTAGCTGCACTTTGCACCCCTAATCCAAATATATGTACAAATCAGAGTGACCATCTTTAATTACCTATTTTTATTTGTTGATCAGGCAGTTGAAGCAATTCTACTCTAACTGCGCTGGATGGTGGTGTGGTTAGAGCAATAGTCTGGGCCACAGCAGATCTGGGTCTCGTGTGTTCTGCCGGCATAGACTTCCTTAGGCAAGACACTTTATGCTGGAATTTTCAAATGCTTGTTCAAATGCTCAAGAGAGCTGTTGTGCTCTCTAGCTGGAGCTCAGCACACGTTTAGATGTCTAGGTGATTTTTGGAATCTGTCTGCAGTTGTGCTGAGGTCTCATTGTTTGGGTGTTGAGTACTCCAAGAAGACCGGGAGTCTGGAGTTAGCATATTTTATTATGCAGGCACTCTGGAATTAGCATACTTTCTATCAGAGCTTGGCATACTGGAGATGAGCCAGATACCTTGGAGAGCAGACAACGCTGCTTTCAGAAGTAGGAAACCCACTCCATGGAGGGAGAGGGAGACCGATAGACCTGAGGTTAGTCTATACAGTATTTGTAGCAAGACTCCCTGGATTTTGCCATGACTTCTAGGTCCTCAGCAGATCAGCCACACTAGTACTGTTCCAGAAATGAGTCTGCTTTAATATGGAGTGAACAGAAAAGACCACTAAAAGGCAGACAGTACAGATTTGCACAAGACCACGTGTATTCATGACAATGGTAGAATGCACGTGCCAGCTAATACCTGGCATCTCTCTCAGGAGACAGATATCTTCTAAGGAACTTGATTCTTCACCCATCATAAACCTTCTAGCAGTTCTGAGATTACCATTGTGCCCTTTTTGAACAGTCTCAGATAGTATTTGGTCTTCTCAAGAAGAGATTCAGGAATCTGCTTCAGAATGGAGGCAATATGCACCCCAAATGTTTAACAAGCTATTCCTGGTAAGCTGCATGGTTCATAACATGGCCATTAGATGTAGGATATCTTTTGTCTGTGGGGGGCTGGTATTAATGACAACATGAACCCAACAAATGAAGGTGATGGGAATTATGGGCCTCAATAGCAAAAAAAAAGATTAACAGGATTTAGGAGGTGGTGGAAGAAGTCAGTCACTTTTATTAAGCCTAAGGGAACAGGATGACAGCCAATGCATTTTCAGGTAAGCAGTGAGGAAGAAATGAATAATAGGACAAATAGTCACATTCTGATAAGATGTTAAATGAGTGTATGTATTACAGTAGGTAATAGGCTCACAACAATAGGTGTTGGATTCTCAGGACGATCATGTTTAGAAAACATTGCCATGGGGAAAGAAAGGGAGCAGGAGTGAGGGCGTCAAGTCCTCTGATTTGATCAGGGCTCATCATGAATAAGTAGATCTTTAGTTTACACAGATGATATACTCAGAGGTTTGGTGACTTGTCTAAGGTAACAGCAAATTAGTAGAACAACCAGGAGCAGAGCCTCTTCTAATTATTAGATCACATAAACTAGGTTCCATCACTGCACAATCTAAACCGTAAGGAAAGACTGTTAAGCGTTATAAAACACTGTCGTTACAGCATTATGAAGAATTTGTCTGTAATATTGCTTTAAAAATGTACCCAAATAAACCATTAAACAGATTGGGCCAAGCTTCAGCTAGTGTAAATTGGCGTAGTGTCACGAACTTCAACAAAGAGATGCTGAATTGCAGCAACGGAAGATCCAGCCCTTTAATGTGTTGCAAAACGAACGACTTGTTGGACATCAACCACATTTGAATTTATTTTTAGTATTTACCAGCAAACAAAAATTGAAATCCCAGACTTCAGAGCAAGTAACTGCTGCTTTGAACATTGTAATGGAATCATTACAAATCCGATGCTGGTATGCAATTTACAATGCAGCTTTTGCAAGGTAAGGTGGATAATATATTAAGCGACTAAAGATTTCTGTGGCAGGTAGAATTGAGATTGACACATAATTATAAGTGAAAATTAAATATGTGCATGGAGAAACATGCATCTTATTAAAATATTATTAAAAAGTATGGAAAATATTTGCGGGGGGTTTATGTTAGGAGACTATGACAGCATTCAGTAACATTTAACGTTTTTAGCTTTAGAGATTTATACAATAAATCTGACACAAAACCTGCCCTAAAGGAGTTTGTTCTTGATTCTCAGTGTGAATAGATTCTGACCCCATGAGTAATCTCACTGAAAACTAAGGTGTTGCCCTCATTCAGTGTGAGTATCATAATCGAGCCCTTAATCATTAACTTTACTGTATTAATTATATATGTTCTCTACATGCAACCTATCCTAAAAACAATGTCTTGTATTTAAGTAAGGCTTATTTTGTTACAATATGTTGCACCTACTGAAATGTGTAATGTTTCATAAAGAATTGCACTTGTCAAATGCCTGATTGGTACACCCTTAATATTCCCATTGAAATTAAGTGATTTCACTGTCAAATGCAGTGAAATTAATGAGAACTCATGGAGTAAAGTACTATTCAACCTGAATAAGTGTTTTGCCAGCTGCCTGTGTAAATGTTCCTTTCCCATTGTTCTACCACAGGTAGGCAGACTTCTCCCACTCTTACCTCCAGGTGGAAGGACTCTATGTAGCCTCTTTTCCTGCACCCTTCCCTGACTTGGTCCACTATTCTTCCACCCTTGCAAGTTTTTCTTTAAATACACCTTTTCTATATGTCCAAAACCAACCGCACCAAGAAACCATAGCACAGTACACTTGACAAACTGAAAAATAAAATAAATACAGAACTATGGAACTATAGGGCACTGAACTTAATTTGCACTGCTTGTTCATTGCTTTCATTCTATTATGTGCAAAAATGCTACATTAAAGGAACTTCAAGATTGCACAGCAGAGATCTCAGAAACTAGGTAATGCCATACTTAAAGATGTCTATTCCTTGTGTATATGCATTATGCTATCTTTAATTAAATTTTCACATACAATTTTTTCCTACAAGTCTACTGCCTCATTCAGAGCACAGGATGAAGGTGTGGCCTGGCCATATCACTCAAAGTATGGCTTGAGATCTTATTTACTGCATACTATTCAAGCCCTATAACAAATGCAAAATTATGAATTTCTTCATTGGCTTTGTTATGGTGCTCTACCATAGTGTCTTAGTGGTTTATAAACATTAACAAATTGATATTCTCTACAAGCCTGTGATGTGCGATGGTACTATCCCCATTATACAGAGGGGGAACTGGTGCACAGTTTGAGGCCAACAATGTTTAAAAAAACGAACTACATGTGTGGCCTCAAGTTTTGAAGCCCTATGACCGGATTTTTCAGAATACTTGATTTTTATATGTTCAAAGCCAGCTCCCCTTGACTTTAGTTGCAGTTTTCAGTGCTCTGTACTTCTTCTAAGCCGACCCTACCTGTCTCAAGATGGTGACCCAGGAAATTAAGAATTCAGTTAAAGATCACTTGTGAAATCATTGGTTTAAAGAGACTTGATCAGAATCACACAGGACATCAGTAGAGGAGGCAGGGATAGAATCCAATTTTCAAGGCATTCACCTGCTATGACCATGAGACTAGCCTTTTCTCTTCCAGGAATCTCCTTCCTCATTCCCACCCCGCTGTGACTCTGGGGGTGTAGCTTGCCATGTGTGGAATTTAATGAAATCAAGGAAACCTTGGGCTGGACACACCATCTATTCATCCTGATGGGATGCGCTGTAAAACATAAGGAGGCGTTGTAAAACATCACCTTATCTCCCTCTGCTGCAGCCTCCCCTGTCCTTGTGTCTGGTCCTTATCGTGCAGCTGCAGCATCTCCCCACGGCCCAGGGTCAGGAATTCCACAGGTCATCATAAAATGTAAATGCCTCCGGACTTTCCAGCGCCAGGAGAGCCCCCCTTATTTATGACCTGACACATTGTAAGCAATTAGGTACACCCTAATGAGACCACTGTACGATCCTGCCTGTAATATGTAACTCTGACTAACCTATATAAACCTCTTTGTAACTTGAAACCAGCGGAGTGCCAGTGACCAGCACAAGTGCTGCCTGGGCTCCCCCATGGCTATGGTCTGTCTGTCTGTGTGTCTGTCAAATTAAAGTCCTTCTCGATCTTCACCTGAATTGGAGTGGCTGCGTGATTCCTTCCACGACACATGGTTGTTGCTAAGTGTGTGGGAGCAGCATGGAGCCCTCTCCCCATTCCGTCTACTCCTTCATGACCATGTTTGATTGGAGATTTTTTTCAGAAATTTAAAATCTGGCCAACTATAGGTAGATTTTCACAGGGTTTGCAAAAGGTGCATTCCTGATCCCTTTGGCAAATTTCAAAATCTCTGATCCAAACCGTGGAGGCACTAGAGCTTCTCAAGAAAACAATTTTGAGAATTTTTAACATGGTCAAAATAACGTATTTGTCCCCAATCATGTTCTCAGAAATTTAACTTTCTTTGTAGCTGTTAGTTCCCCAATGAATGAGGCAGACTCCCAGCATGGAAAATTTCAGTCTAAGTTGTTTAGGTTTAACAAATATATAAGCAACAGAAAAGAGAGTCTAATAATGGAAGGTATTAGGCAACTTTAACTATAGGCATTGCTACTTCAGCTCCTATAATTCATTTCTGCCTGAGGCTCCAATTGTTATAGTAGATAGATGGCAAAATGTTTCCCTTGTTGTTTGCTTGTATTTTAATATATTCAGGACTAACACTTTTCATATCTTTCTGTAAAATGCCTCGCACAATATTAGCACTGAACAAATTAATAATAATGTTAATAGGCTGAAGGCCACTTTTAAAAGATTTGGCTAACCTGGGAAACTTAGTGATGTCATGTGCAACACTGGTGACTGTTTGGGAAGTAATTTCCCTGGGCTACTAGTATTTAATTGCTTTGAAGGGCGGAAGAAATGCAGCTGGCCTGATTTTTCAACTCCTGTTGGTTTAAATAGGAGAGGCAAGTGCTCAACATCTCTAAAAATGAAGCCTATATGTATAACAACCTAATGATTTGTCATTTCATTAGTATAAGTGACCAAACTTACACAGCACTGGCATTAACATTAATGTTCTAAAAAACAGTTCATTTGTCCATCTTGCTAGCAAGAGTATTTACAACATAAGCAACTTTCAAGAACAGAAGATTCAGCATCAAGAGTGGAAAAAATGAAGACATCACAAAACAAAGGGAGTTAGTTTCTGGACTCTCTCTAAGCCTAGTTAGTAGCAGGGCCAAGAGCATCCATACAGAAACTAAGCAAAAGTCATTATTTGAGAGCTCAGGAGTGCACACACCATCTGCAGTCATGACAGATACTGTAGTGTTAACCCCCTTTCCCTCAACAGAACATCTGTAATAGGCACTGCCCTCTGAAGGATTAATTTAGATGGAATAAATGGGCCAAATGTGTTAATACAACCTGGTCACTCTCCAACATTAAAGTGTTAGACAACATTTGGGGTTTGATATACAGAGGCCTCAGCCTGCTTAGCATCATGGCAAATATGTAATTAAACATCCTTTTTAACCTTTTATTAAAAATACAAAAAAATTGAAAAACAATTAGAGCATTTGAAATGTAAAGTATTAAGTAAGGCTTTCATTTGAACATCATCCCTTGTTCCTTTTAGCTGGAGAGAGTCTTTAGGAAGGAAAAAACCCTGTGTTTGACAGTCTTTTAGATGGTATCAAAGATGGTAATAGCCATTCTTTTGGGGACAAAAGAGAAGAAGGTAGCTGAGAGAGACTAGAGCTGTTGTTGCTGCTGTTGTTAAAGTCCGATCTCGTTTCCTAGAAGACACAACAAGACAAACATACACACAAAGGAAAAGAAAAGGACAGCAAAGATAGAAAACGGAGATTCTATCTCTGTTGTTGTTGTTGTTGTTCCTTGCAATGACACTGCTGGAGAGAAACAAGTACAGAGACGGTTTTATCAGCCATTCTGAGACCTGGCAATCTTACACAAGCATCAGCTGTTTAGGACATTGCTTTGGGTTGCCTCTTTCTGGTCTCAGACTTACAACAGTATTGTCAAATATACAGTCTTGCCAGCTATGCCAGACCCTTATTAGACAAAAGGAAAAAGGAGAGATAGGAAAAAGAAGAAATGAGGTAGGGAAGGAAAAGGACACATGTTGGGGATAGGGAAGAGAGGAGGGAGATGTATGGGATTGAGCTGGAGCTGGCAGTGTCATATGGGTCCCAATCCCCTGGCCAGGCTGGTCAGGACATATTTTAGGATTAGGATGATGAAGGCCCAGGAGACAGTTGATGTGGCAGCCATGATGATGAAGCTCAGACTAGTAGCCATATTTTCCAAAAACCTTTTTCTTTAAGGACCCCAAAAGGGAATGATAGGTGGAATAGCCGATCCCTTTATTAGCGTGTCCACAAATTAAACCTAATTTCCAAGACACCCATTTTGATTCACTGACTTCGGTTCCACTTTTCTTGTTTACCAATCATGATCTTAATACAGTCCTTGAATTATATCGGTAGGCCTTTTTGTTTGGATTAATTCAGTCTTTGTTATCCTTTTGTATCTTTTTCCATCAACATTTGTTGTTATAATTTATTGTGACATATTATGACATGTCATTTTGTAGGCCCAGTTAGTAATCACACCTCTCTGCAGGTGGACTGACAAGGCACCCAGCCATGGTGTGTCTGAGAGGGTGATGCGAGCAGAAATATACTGAGGCTGAGGGGGGCCCATTACTGCATTAGGTGGTTGTAGTATGATGAATGGGACTGGAGACAGAGGGTCAGATGGCAGGAGGCACCTATTTTGATGTGATATCAGGGTACTTAGGAGTGCTACTTGAAGCATATTTCTACACAGACCCTCAGCAGGTAAAACTGGCCTCTATGCACGCTTAATAAAGATCTCTTTACTGAAACTCTGCCAGTATGTTGCTAATGAAACAGCAGTTACTCAGGGCCTAATTCTAAGCCAGCTGAAGTCAAGCACAAGAGAAGATGGAGCATTTAAATTGTTCCAGTGTTATCAGGACATATGATTTTATAGTTAGTCCTGCAATATTGGGTGTTTTTCTTTAAACTCTAGATGCCAGCCATATGATTAACTCCACTTTGATTTTATTTTTTTAAGTAAATTTTCAGCCCCCCTGGCTGTAGAGAAAAGCTTTAAAGCATGAGCCCTGAATGTTTATATTCTAACAAGCAAATAACAAGGACTGTTTAAAATTCTCATGATTTTTGAATGTTCAAAGTTGGCATTGCTATGTTCTTTGAGTTTGGAGAGACGTTATGACTAGAACTGCCCTGAAACAAGGGGACAAAGAAGCTTTGAAAATCCCTTTTATCTATCTCTATTATACTCCAATGGCAAGATGACTCCCCCCCCCCCTTTTTTTTCTTCATTTGCTTGTGAAAAAGTAGTGATGTTGGATTCTAGCTAGAAAAACCTTGTTTGGATTTGCCCTTTGAACCAGCCATGCAAGTTTCCAATTTTAGGTTGTTTCTCCAGCAGTCAGCCTAAGTTCTCCTTCTTTCCTTGGAGGGAGGGAGGAAACTTTCACATAAAACAAGCAGAAGTGAACTGAGGTGAAGTAGCTTCCACTAGCCTCATTTTTCATTGAACAGCAGAAAATATAGCCATGTGTCAAACCTATATACACTTTTAGGGTGTAAGCTGAAGTGGCCCCAGGCAGCTTTTTAACTTTCCTTGTTTGCTGATTTATCTTACTTTACAAGGAATGTATGTGTTTCAGAGCACAGGTGTAATTGTTTCCCCTATTTCCTTGATCAAGATTGTACCCTCTCCATTCCTTAGTTCCACCATTTGGTGTGTAATGTGGAGGTAGCCATGAATTTCTAAGAGGGAAAAGAAGTGAATTCATTGCAATGATCATAGTCTCTAGATGGATATGTTAAAGTCCTCATTTTTACACAGATGCAAAAATCACATGTGGAAGATGCATATAATTTTCAAAGGGTTGGTCTATTGCTGCTCAAACCTTAAACTGCCCTTTTAGGTTCTCTTTTGGAATCAGCTTTTTCACTGTTCACCAATTGTCATTATATCATTGTACAAAATGATAGGTGACGAGCTTAAAATGTAGTTGACAGCATCCCCTATAGTGGCAAAACAAAGCTTTGCATCCGTATAATGATCCTTAATGAGAGGGACTTCCCCTGGTACAGTAAAAGCATCTAACACTGAATTGTGAGGTTAATATGCACTCCACTGGAAAAAGCTTTTGTCCTCCATGCCTCTGAATTGCTGTGCATTTCAGTCTATCCACTCACACAAATTTGCCATTTGTATTTGAAGTTGTCATTTATTTTATCAAAATATGGGTTTGAATGTAGCTTTTCATCTCAAAGAAAATAATTTCTGGAAGAATGAGCAGGATAAATGAAGGAAAATTCAATTACTCATTCACGATTCCATTTAGTGAGATTTTGCTTTTGTCTCTCACAACAAAAAGAGAAAATTTACACAAAGGGAAAGGAGCACCTTGCTTGGATAGGCGCATTCCTCCCACCTAGCTACCAGAGCAGCACATTTCCTAAAAATTACTTTACACAGATGATTTTTTTGTTGGGGAGAAATGAAATAATGAAGAGATTTTTACTATGAAAATATCCTAAATAACTCATCCTCCTGAGTGTTCCGGACAGATTATTTTTCAGTTTGTTCATGGCACAAAGATGAAGGGCCAGTGAAACCATGCCAGTTTACACATGCTGGGGATCTGGCCCTGAATTCATGGATTAAAAACATTGTAGCAACGCCCACCAGTTTGTACTGCTTCTAAGAACATTTTACAGGCATAGAATTCTTCAAAGCCTGATGTGCTATTTATTATTTATACTCTATTCTACTTTAATAAGATGGTTTAAAAAAAACAAATTAAAACTGGCAGCATGATTCTTGAGTAAATACTGATAATTTTAGGATCCTAAAATATTCCATTTCCCAGATTCCATGTTGATTCTTCTTTGTGGTATGTTGTGCCAATCCCCAAACATTAAAACTTTTATGGTTGTAGTTTTATTTTTATTCTCTGTAGGTGCATTAATCGAAGCAATTTGTTACATGCTGATGTGTATTTTGGAGTAAGAAATATTATTAAAGTAAGTTATCACTTGTTAAACAGCTACTTATTTTGGAGCAAGCAGGATTATTAAAGTAATTTATCATGATCTGAGCTGCTTATTTTGAAGAAAGAGACGTTAAGGTTGGTTTTCATTGTTCCAACCCTGTATGGGCCACAAAACCCACTGGATAATTTCAAAGAAGTGTTGAAGCAGTGTTAACTGGTTGTTTGGTTTCTTGGTGTTTACATTTTCTTCCCCACCATTCAGAAGTCAGTCAATAGCCTAACAAACCTGGGTTGGTATTCCTATTTATTATTATTCTAAGATGCAGTTTTCCTCTTTTTTGCTATGTATTTGTACATTGACTAACTAAGCACTCTACATTCTACCACAAGGACAAATGAGCTTTTTTGTCAAAAGCTTAAGCCACTGCTGCATCTGGAAAGGAGTGAGAAGGTACTGTAAGTGCATCCTGTACCAGCAGCATTTAATCTCCTTAATTAGGTGGGGGGAATGACCTGTTGCCAAAGCCAAGATATTCTGTTTGGCAGCTGATTAGTATCTAATTTTTTACAATGTTTTATAATGAACATTTACATTTAAACAACATAAGAAAAAGACTGTCCTGTGGACTTAGTTCTTTCATTATTTTGCCTCTCAAATTATCTGTTGGTGTCCAGCAAGTCATTGCCTTTGGATCTCACATATAGAAAATTGTAACCTATGAGCATAGCAAAAGCTAGACCTGCTGATAATGTGATTTGGTTTTTTAATGAAAATTTATGTATCTGTCACATACTCAGACACATGAGATAAGCAGTGTGAAGCAAACTCCAGAAAAATAGCAGGAATTATGGTTTTTAAAATTATATTGAATACGAGTATAAAGCTTCAGCTTTTCTCATCCTGACGTAAATGGATACAACAAGACAAATGTATGAAAGGGATTTTATTTCTCTTATGTCTTCCCCATCTTGCTTTTGCATCTGCATTCTGAACTATCACATAGATATACTATGACCAAGTTCAAAATTTAAAAAAATATGGGCCGGAGTTAGGCACTTAAATCCTGAGTTAGGCACCTCAATAAGTGGTCTGAACGTAAGACATGCTGAACATCCACAGAGCCCCGGTACTGTGAGTGCTCAGCACTTTTGAAAGCTTTGGCCTATGTGCTCATATTAAGCAATTTCATACACCTGGTAGATATTAAGGCGAGAAGGGATAATTATGGTCATCCAAATTCCTAAATAACACAGAATTTCACCTAGTGATCTCTAATACTAGAGTGTTCTGGTCCACTACAGATGCCATATTGCAGTCAAGGATGCTTCGTGTTATGGAAATGGGAGTGACTCTGCCAAGTACAGTTACAACCACTTAAGTCTCTTTTCTGATCCCCATTGTCCCTTTATCCTAAATGAAGTCAATGTACAACAATGCTCACAAAGTTTTTAATGCTGACAGCTGGTGGCTTAATGCTCAGACTATTTAATAGCATTCCTATCACTTCTACTTCCTACACGAGATCCGGGTATGGGATTCATGCCCTGATTCTCCTCTCTCACCAGTTTTATAGTAGTTTGCTTCCATTCAGTTCAGTGCAATTAGTTTTGACTTTTGCCAATGTAAGAGAGGGGAAAAGCATGACCAGTAGTTCATTTAACACTAAATTAATAGTGTTGACTAAAAAAAACACACTGGAACATATTGCAGAGAATGGGAACATCACATCTGAAACACCATGAACTTTGGATTTGAGCTTTCCCAAATTCTGTATTTTGGGCCCAAATCTGATGAATTAATGTCCTCCATATAGTTGTATCATTCAGCCAGTTTCAGATGTACAGTCTGGCACTTTACAGTCATTTTGTAGCATATGGTCAGGGGCCCCACATGGGAAGGAAAAAGGTACACTTTACAGAGCCCTGGAGGCCCTGGGCAGCCTGGCCTAGGCTGCAGCCCCCATTACTATTGCATTTTCATTGCTAATGAGATTGTATGTATGGGATGAGAGATTGTGGTTTGTGTGTGGGAGGGGCCTGTGTTACAATTTTGTACTGGACCTGAAAAAATTATGCTTGGGTCCTGCACATGGTAGCATATGTGCCATTAAGAATCGGTTAGCACTTTCTTTTAGTTCTTTTTCTGGAGGGTTCCTAACTTACCTATAGTAATTTGCTTCATGATGGTTCTTAGTGGATACATTCTTGCAAAATTTGCCCTAAATCAATCTAGTAACTTTGTATTAATCAGAGACTGGTATAGGACTGTGCTTGTTTTTTGTTGGTGTAAAAAGCCTCTAACATTTATACTCAATATTTTAAGTTTTAGTGCTGGATGAGTTTGGATTGTCACCTGCCTGCCCTAGGTATGTTGTACAGTGCATAATTAACCATTAGTGCAATTGTCAGAGAGACAGCTGCTATTTTTAACATCTTGTCTTGGGAGTGGTGTAACTATCTGCTAAATTGTATTTCCCATTTCCTTCACTAACATTCTTACATTCTCTTAACTTACAGCACTTAGATTCAGCCTTCGAGGTACAATGTTGCACAAGTAGAAGCAAAGACACAGCTCAGGGATCCCAATGGAAGGAACTGAATTACAATTGGAAAAGGGACAAAGTCCAGCCTCCCAACAGTCCTGGGTTTTGTCCCAGTTTGTTCCCAAATCCTCTTGTCCTGACTGAAGTGAACATTTCAGGCACTCAGGGCCATGCTAGGATGGGAGGATAAGGGGTAATTTGCCCCGTCCCACCCCCTTCGTTGGAACAGATCCCCAAATGGAGTGGTGTTGTGACCTGGCATATGTGATTGCACTGTGACTAAGGTTTGAACTGTCTGCAACTCTTCTCCCTCTATAGAGAGGCGAATAGGCCAAACCTTAGTGGCACTTCATTCCTCATTAGCCACTTGAAAACCTGGAAGGGATGTTCATTGTCTTCAGTGGTGAAAAGGGGCCTCGTCACACTGCTTCTTATTTAAAGCTATATTGGAAGATCATTGCACAGGGTTAGGGCTGCAATGGCTCATTTGTGTAACTGTGCTCTGGGGAGCACAGGTTCCATTTACTCCTACTTCCAATGGGGGAACAGGAGGCCAAATGTGGGGTAAGAAGTATAGTGGTTGTAGAGAATCTACTCTGTTATCTGTGCTAGTCTTTTAGAGTATCCAGTATTGTAGCCAGGTAATGTGAGTCCATTCCAGGTTTTGGTTTTGACTAGAGAGCTCAGTTAGCTAGTAGCAACAGAGAAGCAGCTTGCTGTGTTTTGTAAACTGCAGGATTAAACCAGTGCACTGTGGAACCTTACTTTAAAACAATATACTGTGTGTGATTCATTCCAAAAGCTTCTAATTGGTTAGGAAACAACAAAGAGGAGCCTGGGCTGGTGGGAAAGACCTCTGCACTGAATCATGGAGCAGAGGCTGCTGCACTGCAGGAGAAATATGCTGTAACCCTAACAGAGAGAGCAAATTGCACACAATCTCCTCCACTTCCCCCGAATAGATCAGCTACAGAGATGGAGCCTCCAGAGGTACAGTCTATCTAAGGTGTCTCTTGGGATGGTGTAGGTCTGCACCACCCCTACTGAGAGCAATGCATAAATGTCACAATCTAGCTCCTACTGTATATATCAACAGGGATAATTTTCCGTGATAAAAAACCTCAACGTTCTCTAATAAAAAACCATAAAAATATGCACTTTGCCACAATTAAAATGAAAGTCTGAACTTCAGTTTCCATTGTCACCGTATATATAGGTATAATTTGAACTCAGCTTTTTATTGATATTTTTAAGCAGGTTCGAAGCCTACCAGTGCCATCAATCATTTTAATACAATAAAATTAACAGAATTGCACTTTGTGTTTCTTATATACACCAAATACTTCTTTATTTGTATTCTATATTTTAAAAAAATTGGTGCCTTTTTTTAAATGAACAAAAAATAAAGTGAAAATTGCTTTTATGTTGAGATTGCTCACTTTTCGAATTAGTGCTGGTTGTTAAAATAGTGTCATCTTTCCATAATTTTAATTACATCTAGAGGCTGAAGTGAAATTTTTAGATGCATTGAAGCATAAACCCTCATACACCATTGAGTAACCTCTGTACACTGGAAGCAGTTTATTGGAATTTGTTTAGCTATGTAAATTTAAAGCAGATTCAAAAGTCAACCACAAAAGGAGGAGGTTGGGCTCATTGAATAAGCGACACTGGTACTTTCAGTAAAATGTCATTAATAGTTAATATATGTGTTTTTATTTTTTCACAAAATGTAAAAAATTAAGAAAAAACACAAATTCCATATTTTTCCACGGCAAACGGATTTGTAGGATCCCTGTATATATCATCCTTGGTTCCAGTTGACTGGAAATGATGCACAACTTCCATTCCAAAAGAACTTGTCTTTTTTATTTATGTGGTGCAGTACAAGGCCATCAGAAAGGATGGGAGGGAAGTAAAATGTTATGAAAATAACTTGGAAAGTCATTTGGGCAGCAACCCATTTACATTAAATTACATCAAATTTGTGCGTCCTCTTCTGTTGAGCATGTGGGAACTGTGCAGTCTGCTTTGAGTATGGTGTTGCAATGAGAAAAGAAATCCACCTTCAATAGCAGCAGTGTAGCTGTTATGGTTGCCTGGTGTGCCACCCTCTGCCAAGAAGGCAGAACCTGAGAGTCCATTCCACTTCCCTCCAGTACTATCATTTGCAGCATGTAGGGCACTAGCAAGTATTGTTTGGCGATGTGTTCTCCAGTGTGTCAGGAGGACTGGATCCTCTCTGTCTGAATGTCAGCTAGGGTTGGGATCCAAAGCTCTGAAACAGCTGTCACCTGGGAAGAATTGGCATGAGGTCCTGTGATATGGGTAGTTTATGTTGTCAGTTTGGGATTTATTGGCTTTTTGCTTTCTAAAACAAAATTGTAATATGCGATATTCTTATCCAGTGAAGAAACATTTGCAGACTTGTAACTTTTATGTACATATGACAAATTTGTTTGAAAACTCTTTGGATATCCATTAAAATGACTTTGAAGTCTTAATTGTTTCATGAACTTGGACAATTTTTAAAGTGGCTTCAAGATTTGTTTGTTAGACTTCTATCCAGTTCCATTGTGGAGTGATTACAAACCAAATTCAACTTTTCCATCATGGAAGTGTTAAATCTAGTCTCCCCTTTTGTAAGCAAAAATAATCTTATTTTCAGAAGAACTGAGTACCCCCAAATCCCAATGAATTCAATTGGATCCACAGAGACACAAAACCTGTTTGACCAAAATCAGGTCAAAACCATGGTAGCATTCTCCATTTTAGCAGGGTTTTAAAGATGTTATTTTGCAGCTGATCAGTGAGCATTTGTGCACCTTTTAAAATTCTAGAACTAAACAACAAAATGCAAAGTGCTTTCAGCTCTCTCACTTTACTGGATTTATAAAACCTGTTTCATTTGTGTTTAATAATTGCCTCAGGCTTTTGCAAATTTCAAGTTTTCTACAGCATGGTCATTCTTTCTTATATGACCTTAGTCACAGTACTCTGTAGCAATCTAATTAGAATTATCATCTAATTGTACAGAGATAGCAGTCACTGTATGTTAAAGTGGGCTTGTCCTTCCAGTGGAAAATCTGATCTAAATGTCTGATTATATTTTCAAAATGAGCTACATGTCCCTGTTGTTAATAATAATAATACCAATTTTCAGGGGTGGATTCTAAAAGCTCATCTTGAGGATAAGGAAGGGATTGGCAGAGGAAAGGGAATAAGAAATCTTTCTAGCAGGTGCTAACAAAATGTCAATAGAAAGCAAAAATGTCATATATAAACTATATACGTAATAATTTGTCCCTATTCTTTTCAAACACCGTACAAATATTAATGGATGATCCTTAAAACGCTCCTTTGAAGGGTAAGGATGGGATCATGCTGACAATACTAATTCTTTCAGGAAGGAAGAATAGCTGTGTATCACAACTTTGTGGTTGACAATGCCAAATCTACAGATAGAGCTAATGGCACAAGGAAGGATGTTTGCCTTTTGTCCACGGGCAACATATTCCCCCCACAGAATCAATAAGAACCTTAGCCTTAACTTGTGTCCTGAAAATAAAGGTTTGAATTTGTTTCCATACTCCTAGTATTTTATAATGTAGCTATCCAGAGGTGAAGTGATTTTAATAAGCTAGGTTGGGCTATAGTTAGCATGGGCTATAGTTAGCATGGGCACTCTTTGGAACCTTCGTGCTGACCAGGGGTCCATACTTTTGAAGATAATCTATTCAAAATAAAACTTTTTACTGTAGCGATTTTTATGTTGTGAAGCAAAAGGATGAAATACTGTATTGGACTGTGACTTTTCATTGACCACGCATCAGTTCCTGAGATTTCACATTAATTCTCGAGGATTGATAGTTTTGACAGCTGGAATGGAAAATATTTGCACCTATTTTTTGAGGCTCTATGAGTAATTTGTCAGTGGATTGGATTATGTTTGCATAGATCTTAGACCAGCAATACCCATTTTACTGCTCTATCCTATGTATGAACTGAATGCCAGCTCATCTGAAATTAACCAACACCCTTTCTACTTAGCAAGCAGCAGCTCTTTTAGGAGATAAGCTATAGGGAATTTTTCAAATGTCAGAGGAGTAAAGGCACGTATCAGTTTGAAGGGGCTCTTTTATATCACAAGATAGTACAGAATAAATGTAAGTATTTGTTGATTATGTAAAGTAATGTGAGAGACTAACTCATTAGCATGTCTTATCCTTCCTATTCAGACTGTTGTAGCCCAGAGACATGAATAAGAAAATCGTAGGATATTGGGGAAGGATTATAGAAATATTTTCTGCTAGCACTGTGAGAGTCTGAGTCCTGCTCTAGGTTAAATAAATTCATAGGCCAGGATGTTGCAAAAATGACCATTTATTGACAGAAAACAAACATGCATATTCTAAAGAAAAAATAATTATGTACAGATAACCTTCAAGAGCCACAGTTTCACAAACCCGCTGTGCTATTCAGAAGAAGTAAAAAACAGTTCCTTACCTTAACAACTAAGCTTCTTCATGATGATCGCCTGCATGGATCTATGCAGTAGGTGATGCGCTTGCCACAGGCATGTGAGCTTAGAACTTCCTGACTGCTTTCTACAGATTTAAAGGAACAGTGCAGCTATGCACTTCTCCCTCCTTTCCAGTGTCTACTACCATCATTCACCAGACTGTGGCTCACTTAGATTGTAAATTCTTCTGGAGAGGTACAGTGTCTTTTATTCACTTATTAGGTTCCATACCCGTTGATGGTGGTATAAAAGTAATATGATGGAAAAAAGTGCACAGGGGCTCCAATGAATAGACTTGAAATTATTCTTAAGTTTGACTTGGTTTGGTTTTCCAACGGTGAAACTGTTATATTGAGAAACAAGAAGAAATTGTTTTGCCATAGCACTTTCATACGCTAGAATCTTCGAATTCTGAGTGAAGTATATAGTGGTAGTAAGCCCTGCCCCTGAAGGGTTACAGTCTGTATAAGTATCCATGTTCATATCGCATCTAACATAAAAGGTCTCTGCCCCTGATCACTACCACTGGACACATTAATAAGTATTACATAACAGTCCTGTGAGGTTTCCAGCACCAAGAGGGTAACACCAGCAATTGAATGAATTTACTCATCGTTATTTTTTCTCAGTTGCTCCTAGCTACCCAGGTCGCCTCCTGTAGGAATGTGGTGGGATCAAGAGAGGTGTCAGTTTGGAGCCTCCTGCTACAATCGCCTTTCAACTTGTCTTTCTGACGTGTTTGTACAGTGCCTGGCACAATGGATCTCTGATCCAGGACTGGGCATCAGGCACTAGTATAATTCAAATAATAACTTCAGTGCCCTTTAGCAGCTAATGGTAAGTAACTCTTTTGAGGTAGGCAAACATAGAAGCCATGACAGACTTAGCAACGCTTTATGCACTCGGCTGTGGACACTATTGAGAGAGTTAAGTACCTTGAGCAGATTTATGTTATTTTAGTAGCTCCCAGGAAGCTCAATCAAGGATCAGGGCTCATTGTACTAAACATTGTACAAAACAAAGTGACAACAAAGACAGTTTCTGCCCCAAAAGGCTTACAATTTCAATCTCAAACCAGGCACAGCTGGTGGATGAAACAGAAAAAAGAGCATAAAGGGGAGTGGGAGAATGAAGTAACAGAAACATAGAAGTCTCATATTTCCTTCTGAAGAATTACTGTCTCTCTCTCTATATATATTATAAAATAGTAATGGCATATATACAAACTGATAATAGTAGATGGATTCAGTGTATTATGTGTGAGTTGGGGAGATTACATTGCTGTGGCTAAACGTTTGTGCTACTCTTTAAACTCATCAAATCATGCATCTAGAACAGAAACTAAATTGCTTGTTTAAATGAACCCTATAAAATAATGAAGTAGAAGGAACTTTGTAGGATTGGAGAAGCTTATCAGGCACTATGCAGCCTTGCTTGTTTCTGCAACATGTCTCTGGTCTTGTTCAAAGGTTTAGATTTCATTTTCTCCTGTTGTGCTGTACTTTAAAGAGATATTGTCAAAGTTTACAGGCCCATAATGTGCTCCCATGCTAAAAAAAAAACAAACTTCAATTTTTAAAATATCCTCCTGATAGGTTTTTACCACTAATCTTGAAATAGTTGTAAAATGCCAATGTAGTGAGAGAGGAGATGGGGGGATGATGATAAAATATTTTGTATAACACTCCCTGTGTAGTTCTTTCACTCCTCTTATCTCCTTTTTTTTTTAATAGATCAGTACTATTATTGCTTTCCCCCATTCATTCTGAACTTCCTCTTATTTGTAAATCATGTTGAATAGCTCAGGCATCTCCTGCTTGCAGCAGTTCTGTGGTTATGTTGTCACCTGCCAGCATCTTTTTCTTTTTCAAACATTGTGTCAAGATCTTGTTTACTTTTTCTCTAAGAATCCTGGCATCTGTTGTCCCTCATTTGTATTAGGAAACTTCTCCAGGACTGTTTCACTTATTGTTCTGTACATTGTACAGTTCTTCAAAATATTTTTCCCATTGTTTGTTGTTCGTTCGTCTTCAGTTTTTTGCCTGCACTTGTTTTTCACTGCTGACATCTTCAACAATCCCTGAGTCACATTTCTGTTAACGTATTCTTCTGCTTCTTTACATTGTTTGCCTAGCTAGTTTTCTGTTTTATCTTTCTGGTCAACCTATTGTACTCAGCTCTTAAGACTTTGTTTTTCTTCTCCTTCATCTTCTTTCACTTGTCACTCAACTGCAGCACTTCATCCATTATGGTTTCTTCATTTTGACCTTGAAGCCCAGCACTTGCGCAGACACTCTCGTAATCCCATTTTTTATATAGCAGAACCTCAGAGTTAGGAACACCAGAGTTACGAACTGACCAGTGAACCAAACACCTCATTTGGAACTGGATCAGAAATCAGACAGCAGCAGAGGCCTTCCCCCCCAAAAAAGAAAATACAGTACAGTTCTGTGTTAAACCACTAAAAAAAAGAGAGAGTTTAAAAAAAGGGTTTGACAAGGCAAGGAAACTGTTTCTGTGCGTGTTTCTTCTGCATAGTAAAGCTGTATTAAGTCAATGTTCAGTTATAAACTTATGAAAGAACAACCATAACATTTTGTCCAGAGGTATAAACATTTCAGAATTACAAACAACCTCCATTCCTGAGGTATTCATAACTCTGAGGTTCTATTGTACTTTAACATTAATTTCTTCTTTCATTAGAGACATGATGCTTTTCTGCGCAGCTTCTTGGTATTCTTTCTCATTTCTGGTTCTTTCAATTTTTCCACATCCTAGGTCTTAGTTCTTGGCATTCTTGAAGATGCTCTGATTCTCAACCTCCTGGATGCTAGTACTAACGTATCCAAATCAATATTGACCTAAAATGATCTGCACAACATTGCACTTGATTTCCATATGCTATTCACAAGTAAGAACTCTATCATGTTTTTCCCTTGCCCATCAGGTGATATGCAAGAACTACAGAGGAATCAGCTTATTGGGTGTGCCAGGCAAAGCATTCACCAAGGTGTTCTAGAGGAGAATGAAGAGATAAATGGAAGAAGTACTTGCAGGGAAAAGGCCAGATTTCAGCCAGGATGAAGTACAATAGATCAGCTATTTGTGATAAAAACAGGTATAAGAAAAATACATAGAACCCAACTGAACCTGCTATAATAGCTTTAGTAACTTCAAACAGGCTTTTGGTAGCATTTGGCAGAAAGGGCTATGGAAAGTTTTGGGAATGTATGGGATCCCTGAGATCAAGCTGATTGAGAACATCTACAGTAAGTTGATGGGTGTGGTCAAAGTAGACAAGAAGCTGTTGGAATAGTGAAAGTAAGACAAGGATCACCAGATTTGTTCAAATTGGGACTGGAAGAAGTAATTGCTGTAGCACTAGGGCTACATCTAAAATGATGGCGGCAAATTCACCTCTGTCAGATCGATCCAGAAATTGATGGAGGAAAACCACCTCCCTAAGTGGCACAACGCAGTGTGGATGGCGTGCAGAACAGACGCAGCAGAGTCGACAGGAGATACGCAAGTTTTTTACGTCACTTGCATATCTCCCGTCGACTGCCCCCAAATCCAGAAGGTACGTGTAGACCAGGCCTGAGAGATGAAATGGGAAGAATCATATTAGGAGGGAAGACAGCGAATAATCTTGATTTGTTCAAGACAGAAAGTGTTGAAAAGGTTCCATGTGGCCTCATCCTTGCTGTTGAGCTGATGGACAGAAATTGAATAAGAAGAATTACACTTCCCTTCTTCCTACACCTCATTTTAAGGCTTTTCAGAAATCACTATTCAGAATTAAGCCTCAGAGCTATTGTATGTAAAACCCTGATAGATAGATTAATAGTTCCCAGTTCGTTTCAAAGAGAGAATATCATAGGCTTTCTTAGTAAAACAAACATTTAATTTTCACAAGAAAACTTTGAAAACTGTCTTATACTTATGCTCCCTTACAGATATTTTAAAACTTGGTGGCAAGCAAATACTGTTTTTTATTTGTTTGTTTGTTTTACTGACTCAGCACACTAACTTGAAGAGAGACGCTGAAGTTTGGATTGTTTTGTAAACTCATTCAACTATATTCAGTTTGTTTAATTTATATAATCTCATCCAATTAATGTTTTTCAAACTGTAATTTGAAAATACAGGGTTTTTGGCAGTTGAAGATTTTAAGAATGGGCCTTTGTCAAAGTGTATAGCTGTACAGTGTTTGGTTGAATCTCTGAGAGCCAGATATAAGTTGTTTTCCAAGTTGAAATGATTTCTATGATCAGTTTTCACATAAATTATTGCTGAATGCTGAGAATCACAGAGGTAACTCAAAGTGAATGGAAGCTTCATTTTCATAGCTTCATTACTGAGTTCTTCATACTTTTAACAGAAATCCAGAATTCATGTTGTTTGATTTGAAAATTTGGTCTTCAGCGTGTGATCACTTGATAAATCAATAGATTTTTTTTAAACCAAAATACTTAAATTTGGAATGGAGTCAACTGTTACTGAGAACATGTTTTGAATCCGTATCTGGAGGCTGATCTTCAATTCCAAGAAAATATACTTCAAAATAGGAACACAGTCCAGACAAATTAGTTAATATTAGGTCTTTAATGGCATTTATATCATTTTCACTCAGTTCTTTTAGCAAATCTGACAACACTAGCTCAGTAATTCCCTTTTTAAAGTAATGTCACCAAAGACAAAGCTTCCCAGATTTTCTCTTTCATATCTTGTATATTGTGTATTCCTACCTTGAAGTATTAGACTCAGTGAATTCAATTTTCCAGATATGCCTACAGGGTAGACTAACATTGTCAAAAAGTAAACCCACATTACTCACGTAATCTGCAAGGTCTGTTTTTCCCAAGGGGAAAAATTCTGATTTCACCATGCAGTTCAAAGATGTATTAAAACACTTTCCCATATAACAACCCCTGACATCACTGTGAGGCTGAGTGAAGCCAAAGCTTGTTTATTCATGCAGTAAACTAAAACAATGTGTTTGTTGCCTGGGTTTTTATAAAATTAACAATGTTGAGGGCCTCATGTCCTTCATTCACAACTCCTTCAATACCAAGGACTCATAGTCCAGTTAAGACCTCCCAAATTCTCGTGGCTCCTCCATGAACCCTTTGTGGGTTCCCAAGGGAGTCGTGTTTTGAGAAGCACTAGTCTAAAACATTGTAAATAGTATTGGGAATATTCTGAGCAACTGTTACACAAAAGTTATTAGACAGTAAATCTACTGGAGTGGCTTATACAGACTTCCCCACTTTGTTTCTGTTACATACATTCAAATATAAAATTTCAACATAACATTTTCTATACTGTAGCACAAGACATAAAAACACATTCCCCTCTGACCTTCTTTCAGAGATGATTTTCAGTCTTTGTAGTCTGATCATGGTATGAAGGGTGTGTCACTTGGACCCTTCAGAGCTTGAGAAGAATGGCAGGATCTCAGTCCTTTCAAACACTTCATCAGAACCTTGTGAACAAACAAACAGTAGCGAATCACCACAACTATCAGCGTTCAATTCATAACTATCAATTAATATAATTGACTGGTCTTCTCAGTGGCTGGTGAAACAGAAATCTGTACCCTGTATCCAAGTGATGCAGATATTGGGATCTGCATGTAAAATATCCATTCCCTGGATCTCTATAAGGCTCTCACTTTACAGGGAACCATCTTATCCCCCTAAGCTCAGCTAAGTCAAGTGAGAATGTACAAACTCATCTTGCTAAGTGCTATCCCATTATCTCTCTTTAACTGAGACGGAAACCCAGTTTAAAGCAGTTAGCTGATAGGTAAAGATAAATTCCACAGTAGAGTCTCTTTGGGGTAACAATATGCTCTAGATATGCTCCTATGAATTATTTGGGAGATGTTCTATGGCCTGTGTTGCACAGGAGATGAGACTAGATCATCACAGTGATCCCTTTGGCCTCAAAATGTATTAATCTATGAAAACATGTGCTCTCCCTCCCAGCTTTTGCTCTCTGCCCATAAAACACATCATGGTGGACCAAACATTATCTGAATGGAGGGGCTTCCCTAATAAATAAAGCTGGGATAGCACTCACTGTATGCCAAATGATACAGGTATTGGGTCCTGCCTTCATAGCAAACACATCTTTTGGTCCTGCATGGATCAGCTGCTGAGTCCACAGACCAGGGCTGTATAGTTTCTATATTTTTAATTCTTACTGTTGTCCAGTTGCACTCTGATTGGCTCAGCTCTGATTGGCTCAGCTATCAGAGGCTCTGATTGGCTCAGCTATCAGGGTGATTCAGGTTCCAACCAGCCTGGTAGATTGCCCACAATAAAAACTTCCTATAGAGTCTCATAACCATGTCTAATAACTGCCACACCCTATTTCTGGATGTTTCTGGGTCCTTCTAACTGAGTTGGCTTGGCCAGCACTCTGCTGACAAGCAGAGACAGAGTATTCCAACTCAAATCCATATCTCTTTCTCACTGCTTCTTTCCCTTTTTGGGGAGAAACAAAGTAAAATGCTGCATTATAAAGCATGTGGGTAACACCAGTTCCTAGGCCAGGCAACCATTCAACAAATTCAGGGGACTGGCTTTGTTGCAAGCAACCACATCACTCTGTCTCTTTCTTCCTCTTTTTGAACTGGCTTTATACTTATGAAATTCGTGCCCTCTGAAAACTTCAGAGATCAGGAACCTCACAAATTAAATTCTTCTTTTGGTTCACTAGACCACAACAAGAAGGAAGAGTACATTCATTATCCTGAAAACACACATCCTGGACTGTGGATGTCCATTCATCTGGACTAGGCACCAAGAGTTTGAATGTCATGGACCTCTTTTTGAAGAACGGGTAGTGAAAAACTTGTTAGGGCTCTAAAAATCTTTTGGGGATAGCATGTGACTGGGTCCATGCACACAGCAGGGACCTAGGGTCTGGTCATACAGAAGTAAGAAGATTCTGCATACCTACTTGTTCCTCAAGCATAATCTGTGGTCAGGGAAAGGGACAGGAAAGGTGGGAATGGTTCTACCTCACCAATGCACTGTACTGCACACTGCTAGTGCAAGGTGTTTTCTAATTCTGGTAGTATAGACCAACAGCAAATTACTACCCCTCCAGTATGGAGTACTAAAGAATCAAAGTGGGATTATGCTTCAAGGGACAGCGCCTCCCAGAACTACTCCTGAGGTGAAACTGTTTCCACACTGCCATTTGTTCAGGACTGCCCAAAGATGCAATTTAGCCTTCTGGGGATATTATAGCAATTGATCCAGAAGTAAATTACGGATCAAACTACTGTTCCATATGGAATGAATAATAGCAAGAATTTGTTAATTTAGTATGATACATATAGGAAATGAGTCCTAATCATATTTAACCTGCACATTAGTAATGGCATCTCACACGAATTCTCATTTCTTTTGTTTAATGTCTAAAGGGCCTTTTTCCCTCCACTGCTTCGCATCATTCTGAGCTGGTAGCAGAGGTGTAAATAACTAAACAACGTGAAAGACCATAAGAATCAAGTAAAAAAATATTCTAATTCTGGAAACAAAAAATAAAGCTAGTTGGTAATTTTCCATTGACACATTATTTGAACAGAAAATACAGTTTCTGCAGGAAATTTTTTTATTTTGATTATAATTTTTGATTTTACATTGGGAAAATCTAAACAAAACATTGTGTTTCAGGTCAGTCCTTCCTGAACTGAAACCAAACTAATATCAGGTCAGTCTGATATTTGTTTGACTGAGCTGCTGTGTCAGGACAGCTGTAGTTCATGGCTTAATTTCATGCCCTATTCTCCTAGATAAGCTGGTTTCCTACCTGGCTGGACTACATCTCTCATGATGCATCCTGATCACCCTTCTGGTTGAATCACTGTGTTGCATTATGGGAGTCCCAATCAATAAAGGTAACCAAAGTCTGACTCAGATGAGGCTCCATGGCAGCTTAGGTAGACACAATTCAACACTGAAGTAAACTGAAACAATTTTTCAACTTTATTCCAAAACCAAAACAAAATGTTTCAATTCAGGAATGTTGGAACATTTTCATTTTGATTGAAAATGTGAAAAAAAAACGTGGACATATCTGAATCGAAATTTTTCTGAACTTTCTATTTTGTGAAAAAATTAATAATTCCATTTTTATACCGACTAATGATTAAAACAAATGTTGAAATATCATAAATTCCCACTGGACAGAAATTCAAATTTTCAGCCATCTCTAGTAATAGATAAATAGTTCTCCCCCCTGCAGTTATGAAATAGGAGGTTAAGGACCCAATGTATGTCAAAAGAAGCATTTTATCATTGTGTTATGTCATATTCCTACTGAGCAAATGCCCAGATCAAAGTTGCCATTACAATATGTCAAAAGAATCCATAAGGATTTCATTGGAAGAATCAAAATGTTTCCTTTATTTACATTCTGCCTAATTTACTTTCTCAAATATAATCTTTGTGTTTATATTATACCACACTTCATTATTAAAGAAAAAAACTATGGAGAAGCTACTGAAAAAATATTCTGTTTCTTTCTAATAAGTTATCGAAGAGTTTGACACACTGTCTTCCCTCACCAGTGTCTTCAGCCCCATCTCTGGTACATCCAGTTCATCTTGCCCTTCACTTGGGCTTCCGAACAGAGCCTTTTGCCCTTCTTAGTCCACTTCACTAGGAGGCCAGTGGGGGGACCCTCTAGGTCCCATCCCACGGACCCTACATGCAGCAGCCACATACTGCTTCCTACAATTTGCTGTTGCTGCTATTATCTACCCTTCTTCCCATGTAGCCCCTTTCACTTCACCCTTACGTCCAGGCTGAAATTCTCAGATCCTCTTCCTCCTTGCTGAATTCAAGTACTACCAGAACTCATCTTCCGTTTCTCTTCTTGAGCTCCTGTGACCAGCAAGGAGCACCTTTCCTTGCTCCTCTGGCCCCAGCCAGGAGCTGACCTGCTCAGGTCCTGCATCTCTTTTTATCTGTTGAAAGTCTAATGAATGACATATGACATTAATTAATATAATTATTAATACATAAAACACTAGTAACAGTGATCACTTTGTCGTGTTAATGCACGGTAATAATTACAATAATAATTAAGTTGCTCAAGGTCTTGTGTGGTATAGCGAGGGCAGTAGGAAAGTTCTGGAAGGGTGATATGTAAGTGCTAGCATGATCCGGGCTTTATTCCCTATAGGCTAGCCAGAGTCAGTACAGGGTAATTATGGTCAGCTGACACCAATTAAGGCCCCAACCAGATGCTGATAAAAATCCTCTACTCCTGAAAGACAGGGTAGGAGTTGAAGTAGGTGTGTGGTGAGCAGAGGAGTGTGTGGAGATTGTGAAGAAGAACAGAATGGAGTACAGTAGTGTGTGGAATCGTGGAGAAGAACAGAACGGAGTGCAGCGGTGTGTGGGAGAGAGGTGGAGTCCTGAGGAAGATACTGGGCTCAAGAAGCCAGAAAGACAGAGGGGGGGAAGTAGCCCAGAGGAAAAGTCTGCAGCTGCAAGTAAGGTGCCAGCAGCACATAGCTGCTACTATAGAGGGCTCCTGGGCTGGGACACGGAGGAGCGGGCAGGCCCAGGTCCCTAACCCCCTCCCTGGAAAGACGGGGTAACCAGCAACGTCTTGGCCCACTACGAGGGGCAAAAGTGTGAGACCCACTAGGGAGAAGCCGGTCATTTGCCACTCTTGCTATTTAACTACTTTTCATAAAGGGCTGTAAATAATAATCAGCAAATGGTCATGACTGTATTAGACAAAGATTTTGTCAAAACTTTTTGATCTGTGTTTTTTCAGAATAATGCCTCTACCGAAGGTCACTTAAGTGGGCAGATAGGAAATGGTTATCTCAAACCAGTTCTCTAGCTGGGGCACAGACAATTGTTTACTTCATACTTTGTCTCCAACAATGCCAGCAACTTATCCTCACTGTTCAGTTCACTGGCTAAATTCAAACCATGCAGTAAAAACCTTCATTTCTTTGTGGGAGCCGATCTGCAAACCACTGAACGGAACGAAAAGCTGCGTGGGTGAGGAAGGGAGGGTGGACTTTTTCTTGAAAATGAAGGCCCAGCTCAGTGAGAAAGTCAAGGCACACACAATGCAATTAAGGAGGGATACATGGAAAGGTCTCTTTAGGTTGTCCTGGACCAGCTGTGCGCAAAATCAATCCCCTGCAGAAGTCAGAGTGCTGGAGACTGCTGTAACTTGTATCAGGTGCCTCGAGGGGACAATAGGGTAGCAGGGGATCAGCAAGGTAGAAGTACCATGACCAGTATGGCTGCTCGGAGAGGGGTGGCCTTGGAGCTATCATGTCAGCTCTACAGCTTATATTAGGATGATTCTCTTGTGCTTAGCTCTGCTGGCTTTATAGGCTGTTTGTGCCTGTGGGGCAACACCAAATGGCCAACGTGAAGTTCGAAATCTGGACCAAGAAGGGTTTCTTTTGCAAACCTCATGTCTGTCTACAATTATTGGAATGGCTGCCCCGCACCTGGACTCTCTCAGCAGTGTAGATCATGTTATGATCTTGGAGGTGTGGCGAAGGGAACTCCAAAATCAATTTTTAAAAAGTTGGATTTAACAGACTTAACAGTATTTGTGTCACACTCACAGCATCAAGAGGGCAAAAAGAGGCAGTGGGAGCCCTTGATTTGGCTCATCAGCATTGCTGCTGCCATATTGAAATGATCAGCACATTGAAATGATGTCTTGATTTCAGTGCCTTCAGTGCTAGCTCACTGGAAGGAATTCAGCCTTGCCCAATGATATGGGGTGTGGGCTAAAGGAGGAGCCCAGTGCAGATACCCTCTGTGGAAGCTGAAAAGCCAGCTATGCTGGTTCTATGCTCTACCTCCTGCAGGAGGTCTCAGCTAATTGGTATGTCCACTGGGGACAGGAGTGCCTGGGTGTCAAGGTGATTCTGTGCCACTGCTGTGCTTTCATGGCCAACTTTAAGATCAAACCTGTGAAGCATGAGCTGATATCTTCTCTTCGTAGGAAGAAGTGACAGTATTGTTCGAATGGCCTGCCCCATAAGGTCGGTGTGTATGATGTCAGCAGATCATGCATCTCCCTTTGGGTGTGCTTTCTTTTAAAATGATCTATTTTCAAAAGATGAACTGTGTGTCTTTTCAGGAGACACAGCCTCTTTTCTTTCTAATTTCAGCCGTTTTTCCTAATGATTGATTAACAAAACAACCTAAATAAATAACTCACTGATACTTTTCCCATATTACCAGAACTGCTGAAAAATGATGGATGGGGTAAAACTGAGGATTCAGTAACTTGAAGGCATTTCACCCATTGATCATTTTTATTCTCATTACTTTGAAAGGACAGTTCAAATAAATTCTTAAGTACAAAGCTGTGCTTAGCATCAGACTTGCCCATTATTGGCTTCACCTCTCCAGTAGATACTACTGAGGCATATTAAAACACACACCCTGGATTTCAGCCCTATGCAGTGACCCTGTGAAAAGCCTCTGCAACATTTCAGTTTCACTTCATGTTATTTTTTGAACCACAGAATTGCTAACTTTTAAAATTTCAAGTACCAGTAAGTTATTAAGCCATACCATGTATACATTTGCAAAGACATTGCTTTAACTCTCTCTTTAAAATCATGCAAACATAAATTAATCATTAAGGGACAGCCCTGCAGCCCTTACTCACATTTCTGACTTCAGCAGGTCTAAGGCATGACTACAAGCTGCAGTATTGCTTTAAAATGGCAAATTCATTTGTTTGAAAATGTTAATTAAAAGAAACCTTTCCTAGGTTGAAAGGGAGGGAGTGATTCCTGGAGGGATGCCCCGCCCTCCATTAAATAATTATAACAGTGCAAATGAGCCATTATAATATTTTCAAATAACACATGTCAATTTACATTCAGGATTATTTCAAAAACAATCATGTGCAAAATTGCCAACTTTGAGGAAAACACTCAAACAGTACATCAATATAAGCATGAGATCACTCCTATTAAAAGATCCAAACCACAGAACAGTTGTCCATTGAAATAGACAAGATAAACAAGAAAAAATTATTGCTAAATTTGGACTTCCAACGAATATTTATGAAACCACACAAGTTATGAACTGGGGATTGGACCAAATTAATCTTTATTGAGTTTTGTTGTCATTTGACCACTTAAATGGCTAATCCTACTGTAGTATGGCTGGGTTTTTTTAGATCAGTGTTTCTCAACCTTTATGATGCCAGGGACCAGCTTATTCTGACTGACTGCCTTCCTAAATTGTGTCAGGGAGGTCTCAGGGACCATCACCGATCCATGGACCAGTCATTGAGAAATACTGTTTTAGATAACGTAGATAGCTTACCAATTCTCTGTCTAACTAGAATCTTCTGTATATTTTGAACTGGTTAACATTTTATTTACTTTAGAAAATATTAAGTTACAGTATTAAACTGTAATCACATTAATGGAATAGACAATAGAAATTTTAATCAAAACAAAACACTCAACTTGTTTCTTTTGAAATATAATATTTGGGCCAAGTGTTTTAAAAAGACAGGCCAAAATCCATGCTCTACCTCCATTTGTGAGTGCAGATTATTTAAGTACACATGCAAATAGATATTTTCCAGCATGTACACAAATGCGGAAGAGACCTGGGCCTCTATATTTCAAAACATTGGCATTTTGTCTGTTTGTTTATATACAGGTATTATTATTATTATACTGGTCAGTTGAGGGCTTCCATTTTGTTCCATGGATGAACAAAAATTGAATTTAAATATCCACAGTAAACCCACAAAATTCAAATAAGTTAATTCCTTACTTCATACTAACTTCTACCAGCACTGAAAATACTACACAAATTGTGTTTAAATTACTCAGTTTTGCTTCAACATAAAAATAAAACTTTCCTAGATTTTCGTTATGAATTTATCTATAAATAGGACTTCAAAATGGGATTTTTATGTAGGTCAATACCATAAAACAGACTGAATCAAGTTACAGTGCTTGGTATTTTTAGGACAAATGTAGATTTCCCATCAGTTTTGGACCAGAGCAATCTCTGGCAGTGTTCTTTTCTAGCCTTGTTTCTGAATCAGTATGGTGACTTGGCTGCAGATGTAGCAAATGCTACCAACAGAGGGTCAAAGTTTCCAAAGGTCCTAAGTAGCTTAGGGGTCCCATTCTTATTGACTTTCAAGATGCTTTTTAGGTGCATCACTTTACAAACATTTCTTCAGTCAGTTCTACACCTTCAGAGATGAAGACAGAGCTATCTTCTTCCATTATTTACTACAGGTGCAATTGAGCTGTGTGCACTCTTTTATTTTATTTAAAGTGAAATCTAATAATGCAGTATTACACTAATGAGGATTCAGTTCTGGTGGCTACAGTTTTTAGCTCAGTAGAGTGAAAGTCACCTGTGCTACTTGCTTCAGATTGACCGTTTGTAGGAACACATAAAGACCAAGGATAGTGACCACACATACATTTACAAGTATAAGGTCTAGATTGTTTCACAAGTTTTATTAAAGTTATAGTTAAATTTATGATTACCCAAGCATACAGAAATTCTATAAAGTCCCATGCGCAAGTTACAGATATGGTTATACTCACATCCTCCTAGATAGTGTTAGGGTCTGATTGGTCTCTCATGGATTGATCATCAATAGAGGAATGGTACTTTCTGGAGTTTTCCCATAGGGAACTCAGTTCTTCCACTCTGGCACCCTCTTTTTATAATGTGATTCTGCCTATACTTCATACCCTGCAGTTATGTTAGAAAAATGTGACTACTGGCTATCTTTAAGCAAAAAAAAAAAAAAAAAAAAAAAATTACTCTTACAGTTAATTTTTTGCAATATCACCCATTGGTACATCTTTTCTCATAATCTTGTGGCAGAGGGTCATTCTTTGGTCTCTTACTTATGTCAAGTATTTCTTAAGCCTAGGGACTAGTATGGTTAAGCTAAAATGTTACTGGCCTCAGCCTGTAGGCCATTAATTTCAGTCCTGCTTACTTAGATACCTAATACATACTTATCCCTTATAACTACCGATCAATCTTCTACTTCTATAGTCCTACAATTTAAATCTATTTAATATACAATGATTGTATATGACATGGCATATTAGTTAATCATAACATCACACAATAAATGAATGATAAAATGAACCAAGTGGTTATATGTGGCCAAAAAGCAATAGCTCTGCTGCATACTCATCTGCTGAAAGAGGCCCCACCTCTGCTGCTTTAAGCTTTTTATTTTTCCTTTTTGGCAAATATTTGCAGCGAAGGTAGAAATCCCATTCATGTAAATGGAAAGAACTAGCATTTCCTTTGAAAAGTGGTCTTGAATAATATGTATCCTGCTGTCCCGCTCAATTTATTTGGGACTCTTCATTATTCAAGTTTATTATTAACGTTATGCATAATATTTTAGGTGCCAGTGTTGATTAGAGCAATTGCTGGAGGAATATATGTTTGAACTGGCAGAGAAGGAATGACTGGCATCCAGTTTAAATGTTCATTGTGTGAAGGTTTTTTTTTTTTTTTTTTTTGTCATTCAATGGGAAACTAACTCTAAAAACGCCATCCAAGAAGATCAAGGTATGATAGGTTCATGACAACCTATTTCAAATGCAGATTATCAATAGTCACTAAAAATTTAACATTTTTGCTCTTGATCTGTAGACTCAACATAGGGAATAAAACAGTAATTTTTGTAATGGGACCAAATCATACAGTCTTGTCCCAGACAAAACTCCCAATGAAGTCTCCTGGGAGTTTTGCTCCAAAAATCTTCAGGATTTGGCCCATAGACTAAGCAACTAGGCTTAAGAACCAGTTAGTTCTGTAGGGGGTGAAGGAGATATTTTTTCCATAGCTTCAACACAGCATCCCTCACAGTGTGATTCTTGTAGTCAGAAATCCTTCAGCCCTGCCTGTTTGCATTACTTCTCCTTTTTTTCTTTCTTTCTTTTTGCCCCCCCGGAATTGGTCACATCATGCAGTATAGCATGTTGCCCGCCCCCATCCTCTATGGGAGAGGGACATCAATGATGTCAGGTTCCTTCAAGGCCATGGAGGATGGGACAGAATTTGCACTACAACTGATAAGGTAGTGTACAATTTCCCTGAGCACCATACATGTATAATGTTTCCTTCCTCAAATATGGATTTTTTCACAAAAATATTTGCCTGCCACCTGCTTTCAAGTATATACTATTAGTTTTCTTTAAAATCACATGTGGATTGTGGGGAAAAAAAAACTCCACTTGGTGCTTAATCTATAGCAGATTTACCCTAAGTAGTCCTCCTGCCATTTCTGATGACTTAGTTTAGTTTATACCGGTAAGTGAGATGCTAAAGTGCATTGTCTCTGATTTTAGCAAAATGTCAGTTTGAACACTTTATTCACCCAAGTTACTTAAAAAAAAATTAATTATCTGAATGTTTACCTGTTTGTCCATGAGAAAAGTTATAAAAAGGACATTTGAAAATATGTTATGCCTAATAATACCTGCTTTATCTGTATTTAATACATTGTGAGGGTATAAAGAATTAGACAGTGACCCTTAACAGAGAGATGGAAAAGAAATTAATGAGTGCCTGAGTCTCTGCAGTAGATTCATTTGGTACCCACTGTGTCCCTGATAAGAGAGAGAATTTGAAAAGGAAGATTTTTAAATGACTTTGTGCTTTTGATCGGGCACACAGGTTATTGGCTGAGCTCCACTCTAAAGAAGTAGGTTGTGGTATTACTACTACCTGACCCCATTAAAGTGCTCACTGCAGTTTGGTATAATGGTTTGCATGGGGAAGGGGGAGAGAGAACAATTGGACAAAATTGAGCATTTATTCCTGTAGCCAGAGTTAAATTGGTTTAAAATACAGTAGTTGAGTAGAGTGTGGTGTTGCATACGAGGGCTACTTTGTCAGTTTTAAGTATCCTCTTTGAAATCAAAGCTAAGTTTCTGTGTTTCAGAAACTTAGATGCCAATCAGGAGGTTTCCTGTACAAACAGAGTGAAAGAATGGAAGTTGCCTCTCCTAGTAAAAATGATTGACATATAAAAGTTGCTATTGTAAGGAATTCCGGGGCCGTCAGTGGGTTCTAGTTTCCTTTCACTGCCTTTATACTGACTCACATTAGTACTAATGAATTATCCTTTTTAGTACCTTATTTCAAATTGCTAATACTTGATGTAAATGGAAGTGATATGCATAAATCTTTTGTGCACTGAGATAATAGATTGTAAGACCTTTGGGACAGGAACTGTTTCTTACAGCCCCTAGCACCACAGGACCCCAATCCCAATTGGTGCCTCTGAGTGCTACTGTAATATAAATAATAAGGGCCAGATTTCAATACCTTTGCTCTAATGTTAAGTAGTATTTTACTCCACAGGGTCAGATTGTGGCTCTGCCCATGCTGCCATGCAGGAGCACAAAGGGAGCATGATGTACTCCCGTGGGGAGAGGGCAAGCAAATTGTGTGTGCCCAGGACACCCAATCTCTAGAAAACGAGTGGGAGTGGATGGGCTCTGTTCCACCATCAATATGCTGTTCAGCATAGCTAAACTGGTTCAAAGGGGACTAACATAGTTCTGGTCTGGGCCACTACCAGATTAAAAATCTCTGAAGCAAACTAGAAGTAGAGGCATGATTCTTTCCCTTTGCAGCTCCTAAAATTTATGGAAGACAGACTTTATATGGAAAAAAAAATCCCTGATTTACAGTGGGATTTACTGAGTAGTACCTGCCTCTGTAAGGTGTTGGAATTGGACCCTGTATAATGAATAAACCTTACTGTTGTATACCTTTGTCCAAGGTTTAAGTTGAACCTATTGAAAAAGCATTTTATTAAATTTGTCATATTAGATAATAGCAATTTGAAATTTTACATAAGGTTGATTCATTTAATATGCCTACCATGACTTTGTCAATTTATTAAGATTGTACCCAACTCTCTCAACAATTACAAAAGAAATAAATGCATTTGAAATCGCTAAATTTATTGCATTTTATATTCAGTACAGGAACAAAGTAATCAGTTCAGAACCAACAACTCCCAGAACACCTGTCATAAACACAGATTCTCCAGAAAATAATATATACTGGCTTTAATTAAATTTTTATGGATATTTATTGTTAAGTTGTTGTCAGTAACCAGCAATATCAATAATTCCTAAGGAAGTATGGTAATAAACATGGTTGGGGGAATAGCATATCATAGCTTTTGTCTTATTCCCAGTTTAAGAAAAAGCTTTAAATCAGCTGATCTTTATAATAGTTACGGGCTTAATCATCACAGCTCTCCTATTCTTAAATCTCCAGCCACTTCCCTTTAAGTATTTTAAAAAAATGTAAATACATTTAGCATCCTTCTGTCAGCAAATGGAGAGGAAAAACTTCAATAATTGTCTCTGCCAGTAAGTGCCAAGTCAAACAGGAAAATGCCAGAGGGAGAGTTATAAGGCGTGAGGTGGTAAAGTGCGACCTGGAGTTCTCTCAAAACCTATGGAATAGACTTGGAGTTATTGCCTTGCTTAAGACAAGTTTCCCCTCACAATAGCAACACATATCGTTGCAGGCTTCTCTGCCTGGGAAGTAACTACAGCAGGCGTGATGCACTACAAACAGAAGGTGATGTCAAATAGGAGAGCTCACAACACAGAAGAGTGATCATAATAATGATTTCAGGTAGGTGATTAGCCTAGTGCATTTGAGTTACTATTGAAGTTGCATCTGTGTAAGTAATACTAAAATTGTAGTGCTCCTAGCGGTTATCCTGTGATTTCTGACCATTCTAGCAGGCTGATGAGTTAGTGCCCTTCAAAAAAAGAAGCTTGTTGCTGAAGTGCTGACAGAAAGATACTAGGTATAATACTGAAATAATGTATCCTAAGGACATAATTTTTTTGATTCCATAGAGTATCTTAAACACAGCAGGCAATAGGATGATGACTCATGAGTGAACAGTTCTCTCATATACAGACTGTAATAACACTGTACAAAAGAGAGACCCTTAGGAAGGAGCATTAGACTTGTATTTTTATTTATTTATTTTTACGGATATATCTGTTACATAAAATCCAACAACCCAATGTTAAAAGATTTTATGGTGGCAGAACCAAGTAGGTAGATGTTAGAAAATGCCAGAATGAAGGTTGTCTCTGCAACCTTGATTGAACGGTCAACTTCAGTTCCGGCATTTCCTAACTTTTGACTTTACATTCTTTTAACATCCTTTTTTTAAAATGAGTAATGTCCTATTTTAAAGAAGGCAATCCCCTGTGATGAGGTTTCTACCCATACAGGATTGGAAGGGGTTAAGATTTTAACTCCACAGGCTGCTGGGGAAAGCTGCAGACCCGGGAATGAGCAGAACTGCAGAGTGGGAGTCCTCCCCCACCCTCCGCCAAAAAAGAAACAAACATAAAACCTACTACCAAAACACCCCAAAAAAAAAGTTATGTAACTCTTCTTCACCTGCTTTAGGAGAGCGAACTTAAGATGGAGTGTGAATTCCCTATGAAGACCCACTTGTACGTCAGGTCTAAAAGGTCTTCATCATTACAGCCTATGGTTAAGCCTGCTGCAGTTTCTTTAGTAAAGGACATAGTCACACTGGTAAAGGAGTATTCCAGCCCTACCCAAACTGGGGAATAGGACTATCACTCGGACTAAACTTGGATACAGCAGCCTCAGCCTCAGTGCCTGAAGGTAGTGGATGCAGTCTCCCATTGTGTAGATTTATATGTAACTGGGAGGACATTGTGCACATGCAACACCCCGCCTCCCCTCCCTTCTCCCCCCCATCCCCAAAAAAACCCAACAAAAAAACAAAACACACAATAATCTGGGGTAAATGACTGATTTTTTGAGATTGGGATTGGGAGCAACTTGATGTGATGATGTGATTTTGGGTGCAAATGACCTATCATAAAGTCCAGTTTGTCTGGGTGGCAAGTCTGGAGTTGCAAGTCTGGAGAATCTAAAGGGTCTAAAGTCTGGAGAGTCTGTGACTCCGTAGTCAGATTGGTAGAATGATCCAGGAGTTCACATTTGTTACTGTCCTGATGAAATCCAATTATAGAATGTACCACCAGTTTGGGGCATCTGCCCTGTTTCCTGTCAGTCTGTGCTAACGTAGGCACTCACAGTCATGAGCCACTCCAGAGAGCACAACACCAAGATCAGGACAAAGTCAGCTGGAACAAAGCACATTCTAGTATTTCTACAAGATGACCTGACCATGGGACTAAAGGCCAATGCTTTTTGGAAAGATGAGTCAGCAGCAGTAAGAACCCATGCAATTCTTTTATCTCCATCATACAACAGAGTCCTGAATATTATCAATCCCCTGACAATATGCAGATTCATGGTATGATCTTGATCTGTGTACCACAACTTCTCAGTTTTACAGTTAGTAGATCTCTTCCTCTTAACACTAAAAGTATCTTGAGTACCTACTTGTCTAAGAGTGTTTAGGAGCTTGGTGAACTATGAATGAAATTTCAATTACCATTTCTATCAAACCTAATAGTCTTGTGAGCTAACGAGTCTTCCGACCCTAACGTCAACAAAGTCTTTCTCGTATAATAGGAACTGGTCATATTATCCTTCTGGATGAATTCAAACATCCTAAGAACCACCCTCCTCCCCATGTACACATCAAAATATCCCATAGTCCACTAGTTGGGGTACTCAGCTGAAAAGCAGTAGATACTGGTTCAAATCTCTGCTCCCTTTCAAATGGAGGGAGGACTTGAACTGGGGAGTCTCCCACATCTCAGATCTAATCACTCAGCTAAAAATTAAAAGGGAGGTCTTCTCCTCCATCATTGGCTAGCTTAAGTGAGGAGCAGCTAAGCATGCTGGTTTTTTTGTGAAGTCCATTCTGAAGCACCTATCTTCCTCAATTCATTTATATATGGAGCGTAGGCACTGAACTCAAGCTTTGTGAATACCAGTAATTTTCTAGGTGACTAAATCTAGGTGTGGTGACCTCAAAGTTTATTTGTGAGTCTAGCCCTTAAGTGCTTTTTCATTTTTGGAAATTATCCTTCTGAAGAGTTCTTCCTGGGGGTGGCCCTAAGCCCAGGCTCAGATCAAAGATCTGAGCTGACCTCAGTTGTAATGGAGATGGGGAATGCCCACTGTGAAGATTGTTTGGCAGGGAGGGTATTAAATTGAAAATTCACAAGTAAGAGATGTTCCAGAGGGGTAGCCATGTTAGTCTGTATACAGCAAAAACAACGAGAGTCCTGTAGCACTTTAAAGACTAAAAAAATTAATTTTTGCAGGCATAAGCTTTCATGGGCTGGAACCCACTTCATCAGATGCAGGGAGTGGAAATCAGATAGGTGGTATATATATCCAGTCAAGGAGAAGGTACAACAATGAGGGGGGTAGGTAATAGCAAGGTCCATACAGTTAGAGTAGCTGAGGCCTATTCACAACCATTGATTAGAAGGTGAGAATGTGTGAACAGTGACAATTACTACTTGTAATGAGAGAACCTTTCCAAGTCACTATTCAGACCCAGTCTGATTGTGTCAAGTTTGCAGATCAGTTCGAGCTCTGCAGTTTCTCTTTGAAGTCTGTTTTTGAAGGGATTTTTTTGTAGAAGTATGGCGACTTTCAAGTCAGTTACAGAGTGTCCTGGGAGATTGAAGTGCTCTCCAACTGGTTTATGGGTGTTCTCATTTTTTATATCTGACTCGTGTCCATTTATTCTTTTGCGTAGTGACAGTCCAGTTTGGCCAATGTACATGGCAGAGGGGCACTGCTGGCATATGATGGCATATATTACATTAGTAGATGTGCAGGTGAATGAGCTCCTGATGGTGTGGCTGACGTGGTTAGGACCTGTGATGGTGTCACTAGAGTCGATGTGTGGGCAGAGCTGGCAATGGGGTTTGTTGCAGGGATAGGTACTGTACAACATACAACAAAAACAGTAAGCCAGGAAGCTAAAGGAGCACTCAAAGAAGGCAAAGTCATTGTGGATAAGATTAAATTAATTCTTTGCATCAGTCTTCATTGCAGGGGATGTGAGGGAGATTCCCACACGTGAGCCATTCTCTTTAGGTGACAAATCTGAGGAACTGTCTCAGATTAAGGTGTCAGTAGAGGAGGTTGTGAAACAAATCATTAAGTTTAACAGTAATAAATCACCAGGACCAGATGGTATTCACCCAAGAAGTAACTCAAATATGAAATTGCAGAACTACTAACTGTAGAGTGTAATCTATTGCTTAAATCTGCCTCTTTACCAGATAACTGGTAGATAACTAATATGGCACCAATTATTTTAAAAAGGCTCCAGAGGCTATCCTGGCAATTACAGGCCAGTAAGCCTACCTTCCAGGCAAACTAGTTGAAACCATAGTGAAGAACATAATTATCAGACACATAGATCAACATGATATGTTGGGAGTCAACATGGCTTTTTAAAAGGGAAATCATGCCTGACCAATCTATTAGAATTCTTGGAGGGTGTCAACAAATATATTGACAAAGACGATACAGTGGCTATAGTGTATTGGGATTTTCAGAAAGCCTTTGACAAGGTCCCTCAGGAAAGGCCCTTATGCAAAGTAAGCAGTCTTGGGATAACGGGGAAGATCCTCTCGTGGATCAGTAACTGGTTACAAGATAGGAAACAAAGTGTAGGAATAAATGATGAGTTTTCACAGTGGAGAGTGGTAAATAACAAGGTCCCCCAAAGATCTGTACTGGGACCAATGCTGTTCAGTTCATTCATAAATGATCTGGAAAAAGATTAAAGAGTGATGTGGCATTGTTTGCAGATGATACAAAATTATTCACGATCATGAAATCCAAAGCTGACAACAAAGAGTTTCAGTGATCACAAAGGAAATTTGACAAAACTGAATGACTAGTCAACAAAATGGCAGATGACCGTCAGCACTGATAGATGCAAAGTAATGCACGTTGGAAAACATAATCCCAACTATACATACAAAATGATGGGCCTAAATTACCAGTTAACTGATTTTTTTTTTTTTTTTAAACCTAAAAGTCTGAGTTTTGGTAGATAAAAAATATGGGGACAAGTGTGAAAGCAAAGTAAATTGCCAGTTTGCATTATTGTAGAATCTTGGAACCTCTGTAGAAACTAGGTTTTCTAAGGGGCAGAGTGCTTACTATTCTGTCAGAAACATAAAAGCAAAATTGCTTTTGTGCTTGGGAAATTTAGCGTTACCACTCTGTTTTGATGAAATATTGAGGCAGGCAATACTGGCACTTAGATTCCACAATGACAGATGTCCTGTTGTAAGTGCTTGAAAATATCAGTCTTTAGCTGAACCATAGTTCCTTTGCACCCTGATCAACTAAATGTATTTATGTTGGAATCCACACAGTTCCTTGTTGATGCTGCATCCTCTTTTGAAACCAGAATTACATTGTTGGTACTTTTGGTTTTAAGAGTGTGAATTTTTTATTAAATATTTCAAGGCACATCCTCAGCTGGTATAAATCCACATAACTCCACTGACATCATGGAGCAATGCCAATTTAAACTGAGGATCTGATCTATTTATTTTTATTAACAGAAGCTCTTTCTGCTCATGGTACAACATCTACAAATGCAAGAGAAAATATAGTCAAAGCCTGAATAAAGTAAAAACTTTTGTAGGTGTATACAAATAATATTTACTGGTAGGAGCCTGTCCTGTTGGGGAAAGAAAGACTTGTCGATAAACACTGGTTTGTACCGAATCCCTAAATCTCATTAAATTATTGTCTGCATAAAACATGATTACAGTTACAAGATAGTTTGCCAATTGCTATGACAGCCCACATTATCTGGAGATGTCTGAATCATCTTGCATTAAGAACGTTTGTAATACATCTTCCTCACCACACACATCTCCCTCCAGTTCCCCCAAATACTGTGGGGTGGAGGTTAGAAGAAATCTATAAAAGAACAAAACCAATGGAACATTTTAAATGTAGGCACTGAGACTTGAAAAATTTCCTCCCTGGGACATTGTGCCTTTCTGAAGTGAATTGTAAATGGGCAGGCAGCATAAATTTCCTGTTTGCTCTTTTTGCTCCTCTAAGCTCACAAAACTCTCAGTGGTGAGCTTCATCTTCCAATCTGAAAGATCAAGTTTTGTAGCCTTGAACAATGGATGAGATGACAGTGTGTGCGACAGTCTGAATGTGGAGAGGCAGAAAGAGAGAGAGAGGTTTAACATGCTCTGAAGAGAAGTACCATATATGTACATGTAGGGAATACAAGATGGTGGTACAAAGAGAGGGTTTATTGGCATGCGTTTGTGCTCTTCAGTTGCATTGTTCATAAGTGGTGAAGCTTTTTATTTCTAGCTCTGCAAGATCATGAAATACTGAGACATTCCATCTATTTGTTCCTTGAACTTCAATGATTCTAAAGGGGTTTTACATTTTTCTGACATTGGACTTCTGAACTCTGTTATTAAGCTATTATCAGAGAGTGTTCCATTTTTGCTATGTGGTATATACAGTAATTGCTTTGGTTGTTACCCAACAAGAGGCAGCTGTCTCTCTCCATCCTATTTCCATTGCTTATCATGGCTGCAGGAGTATTATTCAAAGAATTCCCAAAAGCTAGCCAAAGAAAACTTCTTTTTCATGAAACAAAATTGATTCTGGTCATATTTGGTTTTTCAACCCAACATTTTCCTTCAATGGCTGATGTTAATCTAACCAGACTATAACTCTTTGTGGCCCATTTTTCTCAATCTGACCTGTTATCTGTTAACTACAAATATTAAAGAATTGTTGAAGTTCTGTACTTTTATTGTTTGAAACTGATGGATGGATCTTCCATAGACCAATTAGGTACTGTATCTGCCTGAAGAGAGACTATTCATTCCATTCCACTTAGCAACTGCAAAATTGCTCGTTTCCGTACACTAGCCAACTTCTTTCTTATCTTAATAGGAAACATTACTCGCAAAGACAGAAGAAAAGTAGGTGTTTAACGAATCTATTATTTTTGTATTTGTTTCCTTTTACTTTTTATTCAAATGGACATATATTTTTTTTTGTCATTTACCTTTTGTATTCTGAGTACATCTGAAAAAAATCCTGTATTGTTAGCTAATGTTAGCACTCATTCAGCATTCTCATTTCTCTTAATGATTCTTTGACTTATGTTTGCTTTCTGCTCAATGCTTTCAGGACTCTGAACAAGAGTTTTAAAAAATGGCTGCCTAATATTAGGCTCCTAATTCGAGATTTAGACACCCAAATAAATGACTTGGTTTTCTAATATACTCAGCACCTGGTAGCTCACATGGAGATTAATGTCAACTGCCAAGTGCTCAGCACTTTTGAAGATCAAGACACTAACTTAGGTGTCTAAGTATGAATTTAGAAGCCTCACATTAGGCAGCCATTTTTTTACATTTTTGGCCTTTATACCCACTCTTGTTGCTTTTATCTTTGTTCATATTGAACTCAGACAACTTTCAATTTTACAACTGTTTTTTGATCCATTTTGTATTAATTTGGTTCTTAAGAAAGTAAGTGAATGTGTATGAACCAAGCACTAAGGGCGCTCAGGCTATGTGCAAGGTTTATCCACATTTTGTCATTCCAACTCAGTCCAAGGCTTCTCTGGTACCAAAACACTCAATCATGCCCAGTTTGTGTGGTGACTGGATGGGGACATGAGCCCTATCTCCAGCTATGTCTTAACTATATGCTCATTTAACGTATTTAAATATACCTTAATATGTTTATATATCTTTAATATACTAAAACTGTAGTTGAGTACAATCCACAAAGCTAATTAAGCACCTAAACCCAGATTTAGGTGCCTAAATCCCATTTTTAGGTGCAAATGTCTCAGCTCCGATCCACCAAACTCTTGCTGAACCTTGTAGGCCTAAACTCACCCAGCTACTGTTTTTCAAAGTAAAAATTCCTGAGGCACCTAAGTTTTTGGCTGTGGGCATGAGCATTGGGTTACCTAGGCAGGTGGAGGAATCTCCATTCTTAGAGATCTTTAAATCCTGGCTCAATAAAGCCCTGGCTGGGATGATTTAGTTGGGGTTGGTCTTGCTTTGAGCAAGGGGGTGGAATAGATGACCTCCGGAGGTCCCTTCCAACTCTAATAAATGATTCTATTATTGCGGCCTCACTCCAGATGTCCAGCTGCATGTCTCCCTCCTAAGCCACAGAGCAATTCACAAACCAGGGAACACAGGTGTTCGGCTGCCTGACTTGCCCAAGAGGCCTGATCAGGTAGGCATGCTCAGCAGACACATGCATACTTTGTCTCTCTCTGCTGAGAGGATTTGAACAGGGGTCTCCTGCCTTTCTCCACCTCCCTCAGGGAGGGAGGGATGGGAAATTGAACCTGGGTCTCCCACAACCCAAGAATCAAAAGTTAAAGGTGGGCACCAGCATCTCTTATTTTCACTTAACTCATTCCCACAGAAAACTCTGTAGGCACCTAAGCCTACATAGCTGCTGCCGGAGAGAAGGACTCGCGGCGGAGAGTAAAATACTGCGAGATCTTGCACCAGCACGCAGGAACGCGAGATCTCATGGCGTTGCTCTCCGCCTCGAGTCCCACTCTCTTACTCTGCCGCTGACCTTCACTTTACCGTGGGATTTCGTGGAGGAGAGTAAAAGGTCTGTTACTCTCTGCCGCACGTCCCACTTGCCTTTAAATAAATAAATAAATAAATTTCCTGGGTGCACACCCTAATGAAATGTGTACACCCTAAGGAAACATGCTGTGCATGCCTATGGTGAACAGATGTCCCAATATTTAACCCTTTGTCCTGCATCCCATTTTCTGTACGATTGGGACTCCATTAGTCCCAATATTCAGATAAAAATTCAGTTCCTTGCTGCTGCAGGAGGACCTGAAGCTCCCAGTCACCTCAGGCAGCCCCACAGCTCCAATTTTCTGTGGCAGCAGGTAACTCTGGATTCCCCCACCCATGCACCCACCACCATGTGTCCCAATATTTTACTGTTACAATATGGTCAGCCTAATTATACCCTAGGTCCACTGTCCTCCAATGAGATCCACATGAGCAGGTCCAGTTTGATTTAATTTAATATATCCCCCTCCTGAGTAATGAAGAACACAGAATCATCCCATGTTTTCTGGGGTTTTATCCAGTCTAATTTTAAATATCCCAAGTGATGTATGCTATGCAACTTTAACCTTACCCATTTATCATTCTTAGGAATAGATTCATGAATAGCTCAATGTGCAGGCTGTTTAACATTATGTGTAAATATAAAATCCTGAGCTACTTCTGACAATATGCAGTGTTGCTGCTCTCCCAAATTTTTGCAGTGCAACCATTTCAGTCTACGATAGAGTAATTATAAATCTATTGTGTTATTTTTATACACTAAACACCTGGAAAAAATATTCTACAAATCATTATATAGTCTACATATTGCCCAAGAATTCTACGGCACAGTAAATGTGCAAGAATTAGTGGAACACATTAACATCCCTAACATCTATCCAAATGGGATCTGTGGTGTCTCCTGAAAATTTCAGACTCTAAAAACATGCAATAAAGTAAATAAAAATAATCTGTAATTTCTAAAAGGTAAACTAAGTTAGGTTTACAAGTGTGTAATTCAGGTTACCTATAAATATTTATTAGCAATACATCTGGAAGCTAAGTTTAAAAGAAGAAAATGAAATCTTGCATATATCCTATATAGCTTTTAGCATACAATACTTATTCAGATCCTTCTAAGAGCATTTTAAAATATTCTACTTCGAATGGAGACACTGATTATTTTATTTTAGAAATCTCTTATCTGGCATAGGCCATGATTTTCTTACTGGGTGTAGAAAATGGTAAGCTTTTATTTGTTCAGATTTAAACTACAGCTATGATCTTTGAAGAGTTTTAAAATCACAGTGGTCTGAAGACTCCCCTGATATAGTCCTGCTAATGAAAATCAGAGTTAGATGGGGGGGAAATCAGCTGTTTAATAGGGTACATATTTGTGATCAGACTGCTTGTAGCTAAATGTATTGAAGAAGCAAATTGAAAATTAGCTATCTCATAGTAATAGCTAGGGTGACCAGATGTCCCAAATTTATTGGGATAGTCCCTATATTCGGGGTTTTTTTCTTATATAGGTGCCTATTAACCCCTACCTTCTGTTCTGATTTTTCACATTTGCTATCTGGTCATCACAGAATATCTTTTTTTTTTTTAAATGCAGGTTTATATATTTAGATCTTCTAACTTTGAAAATTGTTTCACACCCATAATTATTTTTAGGACAGGAAGGGGTTATCCTGAAAATCAAAGGGATGCTAAAATTGATTGGTAGCCTGAATGAGAATACATTCTTTTTGAAAACCTCAAGCTACCTTGCTTATGATGATAAGGTCAGACAAGTAATAAAAATAACCTACCTTTATTCAGCACCTTTTATCTTAAAGGATTCCAGACTTTTGATAGACTGCTCATATAGAACCAAATTTAATATGTTTACCAGTCTTGAACAGTACCTTTGAAGCCCATTTTAGGAGTAAGATGCCTCTCAAAATTATTAAGTGTCTTGGATCTGGGCCATGTTGATCACTCATCTGTCCCTGAAAGGTAATCTTTCTGGGATGGAACATGACAATTATTTTGTGCCAACAGCACTGCACAAGAGAGGAACTGAAGAGAAACACTGACAGTTGTAACTACATAGTGGATTTTTATTTAAGATATGCAGAATGGAATTACCAGAACTGGAATTTAACCACAACATGTAGTGAATACTACCTCTCCATACTTCACAGAGTCTATATGGTAGCTTGAAAATAATAGTAGACTCACAAAATCATTATTATGGTACCTGTGAAATTGACACCATAGGATGAACATTACAAAAATACAATAAAATATGTACATTCCAATAGACATAGAGGATGGGCTTTTCTTCACAGTGAAAACAATTTACAGGCAGCTCACTTATATACACACAACTATATTTTATATGTAGTTACTTTCTTAAATCACTGTCTGTGTGTAGATGACCACTCAACCTGTATAATCCTTCTGCCACCACGTCCATGTTGTCTGAGTTCATACTTCCCTGTGGGCTGAAATCACACTCTTAAAAGACTTAAGTTAGGAGAATATTTTCTTCAAATAGGAGTTAAAATCAGTTGATTAAACCCCTTTAAGTTAAGAGGAAATTAAATATCAAAAGTAACAAGCCTTGTGGATTGGGGGGAAGTGGTAGATGTGGTATATCTTGACTTTAATAAGGCTTTTGATACTGTCTCTCATGACCTTCTCATAAATAAACTAGGGAAATATAGAGTAAAAGTGATTCCCAACCTTTGTTCTGGGGGCCAAAAGTGGCCCACTGGGGCTTTCAGAGTGGCCTGCCTCTCCCCTCCTGCTGGCTGCAGAAGGGAGCCGCTGCCTAAGGACCCAGGCAGAGTGCGTTGCCACAGGGCTAAAAGACCGGTGCAGGCTCCTTGCTGCAGCCAAGGGGATGGGTGATCAGCATTCCCCTCTCCCTGGCTGTAGCAGGGAGTATGGCAAAGTGCTCAGCCTAGGTCCATTGGCAATGGGGTCCCTGCTGGAGTCAGAGGGAGGGAAGATCAGTGCTCCCTTCCCCCAGCTTTGGCAGAGAGCAAAGCGCTCTAACTGGGTCCCTAGGCACTGGGGTCCCTGCTGGAGCCAGAGGGAGGGGAGCACTAATCTCCCGTCCCCCTGGCTGCAGAAAGGAGCCACTGCCTATGGACCCAGGTGGAGCGCATGGGGCTTCAGGACACATGTGGTTTCCCTACTGAAGCCAGGGGGACAAGAGAGCCTCCTCTCTGAACTTCTTCCATCTGGGTGGAAGGAGGAGGGAAGGACTGATGGTGTAGACTGGTGGCCCTTCAGGGTAGTAAAAATTATATCTGTGGCCCTTGAGCCAAAAGGTTTGGGAACCACTGGCCTTTATGGAGCTACTATAATGTGGATACATAACTGGTTGGAAAACTTTTGCCTGAGAGTAGTCATCAGTGTTCACAGTCAAGCTAGCAGAGCATAGTAAGCAGAGTCCCTAAGGATTGGTCCTCAGTCTGGTTCAATATCTTCACAAATTATTTAGATAATGGCATGGAGAGTATATTTATAAAGTTTGCAGACAATACTAATCTTGGAGGGATTGCAAATCGTTTGGAGGATAGGATTAAAATTCAAAATGATCTGGACAAACTGGAGAAATGGCCTGTAGTAAATAGGATGAAACTCAGTAAGGACAAATGCAAATTATTACACCTGGAAAGGAACAATCAATTGCACACCCGCAAAGTGGGAAATGACAGGGGGTTCTAGTGGATCACAAGCTAAATATGAGTCAACAGTGTCACATTGTTGCAAAAAAAAAAAAAAAAAGCAAACAGCATTCTGAGATGTATTAGAAGGAGTGTTGTAAGCAAAACATGGTAAGCAATTATTCCACTCTACTCTGTGCTGATTAGGCCTCAACTGGAATGTTGCATTCAATTCTGGGTGAAACATTTCAGGAAAAGTGTGGACAAATTGGAGAAAGTCCACAGAAGAGCAACAAAAATGATTAAAGGTTTAGAAAACATGCTCTATGAGGGAAGATGGAAAAAACTCGGTTTGTTTAGTCTGGAGAAGAGAAGACTGAGAGGGGACATAACAGTTTTCAAATTTGTAAAAGGTTGTTACAAGGAGGAGGGTGAAAAATTGGTCTCCTTAATCTCTGAGGATAGGACAAGAAACAATGGGTTTAAATTGCAAGACTCTGGTATCTCCAGCTGTCATGCTGGCTGGATTTGGGGGATGCGGGGGGCATTTATTTTATTATTTGCCATCAGTATGTCAGAATCATAGTAATCCATGTGAGATATCCCATGTCAGGTACTGTTAGAAAAGCTATAATGTGCTGAGTAAGATGATGATGTTTATGTCCATGTGTTATATGTGTAATGGAAGTTCTGGATATGGTTGATATATTGTTATTTCAGATTGGGCTGTTTCTAGGCCACTCCTCAGACAGGATGGCTATAGCAATAGCCTGGTTAATGACCCATTAAGACATTCACAGGTGCAAGGGGCCCAGGGGGAGAAGCCAGGGATATACCTGATGAGTCACCAGGACTTGCTCATGTGACTCTGGACTTCATTTTGTTTCCTGTGAAATTCCACAAGCAGCATGGCAAGGGCTAGATGACATAAAAGACAGAGGCCCTGGGATACATTTTGTTTTCAGCCTGTTCAGCTTTCAGCCACCTATCTATCTCTGGAGCAACCCATCTGCGACTTAACTGAAGCTGTGAAACAAAGGACTGAGACTCATCCAGATACTGGATGTATACCAAAGGGACTATACAAGCCTGCAAACTCCACAATTCTTCTAGAAACCTGATATATATGGACTTTCAAATCATTTGTATGTATCTGATTGCTTTAATCCTTTAACATTTCTCTTATTGATTGTTTGTTTCTTTTTATAATAAACCTTTAGTTTTAGTTACTGAAGGAATTGCGGCAGCGTGGTATTTTGGGTAAGATCTAAACTGATATTGATCTGGTGCTGTGGCTGACCCTTTGGGGTCAGAAGAACTTTTGTGGCAAAGTGCATAGAGTTTAAATAACTGGTCTCTTTACTGGACTTAGTGGCTGATTGGGAGCCGGAGACTGAAATGCAGTAATGGGGGCTGTGTGTATTTGTATACTAGCTTCTTGATAACCAGTGTGGGGAATCAGAAGCACTGTTTGGCTGTTTGGGAAGCGTGACTTCAGTGTCACCCACCAGTGCTGGGAGAATCCGCTCTCCTTTTACAGCCTGCCCTGATCCTGGCATTATCAGACATGGATGGGTCACACCATCATTGGAAGTTTTTAAGAACAGGTTAGACAAACACCTGTCAGGAATAGTCCAGTTACTTACTTAGTCCTGTCTTGAGCGCAGGGGACTGGACTAGATAACCTATTGAGGTCTCTTCCAGTCCTACACTTCTATAAGTTTACAAATCTTAGGCCCCCACTGTACCCACAAAGAAATTATTGCAGCATCAAGGCCCTAGACCTAGTATTCAAGGTCATATTTTCTGTCAGAGGGTTCTCCTGGACATGAGGACAGGGGAGTGGAATTCTAGCCAAGCGACAACTTGGTAGAGATGACTTAGGGACTTACTTTAAGGACTCAGAAGTTCTAAAGTAGGACTAGCAGCAGTAACACTTTGGGAGAAGGCTTGGCCTGGACTTTATTGTATTGTTAATTTCTTTGGTAATAAAATCAAATCCCAAGAAGTGGCTTTTCACTCTACACAGCTTACGTGGTTTATGTTTGAAAGCAAATGGAAAAGGTACATGCTCATATTGTCATTGCTGAATGTTTTGGGGGAAGGATACATAAACATGAAAATTCTATTTTATCCTAATCCCATTTTAAAGACCCCTCAGTTCACCCTGGTGTGACTGTACTTTTGCAGTTGTCTGTAGGAGGCAGTAGGACAAAGGCTAGTACAAAAAGTGAAGAAGAGTTTCATATCCAGTTAAAACTAGAGAGGCAATCTAGGGATGCTAAATATTACCAAAGTATGAAAAGTTTCAGTATAAGTGGCTAGGATCTGGATTTTACGTCTCATCTAAAAGAATCTACAAATATAATCAGACTGTAGAATTCCAGTGTAGATATTAGACTGTTCTAACATTGCTTCTCAATGCTAGAAATAATAGTGCTATTACATGAATACAAATATTCTATTTCCAGAGGCAGTGGCAACGATTTACTACTATTCACATAATTCCGTTCTTGGCTCTGTACTAAGGTTCTTTGCACTAAAGAGGCTCTTGACAGCTAGTGGAATACCACAAGCCCATTACAACTTTGATGGTTGCTGTTCATTGTATTTACATATCAAACAACCACACATGTGGAGGTGACCAGAAGAGATAAAACATTTATATATCATTTTCTGGTCTTATCAGAACAACAAGACATCTGAGATTGCTGTCCAGGGTGTAAGGCTGAATGTAAAAAGGAGACAGTTTCAGCATTGGTTAAGAACCAACAAGATCTGCATTGGCTATTTTCCCCTCAAGATTTACGTCTAATTGATTTTGTTTTGTACAGCGTTACATATTCTTTAAACAATTTAATTGCTTGCGTCGATTTTATTGTTTAGGTTAAAGATGTTTCGTTCCGCGTGCAATCATGGCCAGTAAAACCAAGTTATTCAGAATATTTGGTCATGCTATAATTAGATTGAATGTGTGTTCTTGTATTTAATAAAATGCTCCAGATACACATTAAGCTTTATTTGCTTGATACAAGTAATTGGGATGTGACTGCAGGTGCTTGGGTAAAAGGAAAAGGATTATTTTGTTGTACGTGGCTGGGAGAAAGGGGAGCTGTCTTCACTAGATTGGTGGATGAACCCACTCAATGTTTGTGCAGATGTTCCCTTTGTCTGCCCTCAACCTTCAGTGATGCTAGTCTTGGACACATCTGCACTGGGGTGGAGAGCTCTGGTCCCCTCCAAACTCAGATTCTGTGGTTGTCAAGGGATCTCTCCTTTTTTATGAACATCAAAGACCTAAGGGCTGCCCATCTCACCTGTCAGGCCTTCTTATCTCATATCAATGGGTAAAGCCTGTATGTTCTCACAGACAACACTGCAGTGGTTTTATTTCAACAGGTAAGGGGAAGCTCACTTTTTCTTGCTTTGTCAGGAAGCAGCTCTCCAATGGAACTTTTGCATAGCCAATTCAGTCAATCTTGAAGCCTCATACCTTCCAGGGGTGCAAAATGAGCTAACAGACTGCCTAAGCAGGTCATTTATGAGGCACTATAACTGGTCTCTGTAGTCTGCACTAACAATATAGGGCCAGTGGAGTGAATGCAGCCTCAGGGATGTCAATCATGGTGTCTGCTATGTCACCTTTGTGGATCTGCACATATACAGAAGGGACTCCTGGCCTGAGGAGCTCAGGTCTCAAAGTCTTGTCATGGTTATGATTCATTTGAAGGATACTAGTCTTTCTCTGCCCTGCAACAGTTACTGGTTTACCTAGCAACAGTTCCTGATTTGTTAATCTGTTTACCTATCAGTAACTCCATCCATTCTGTATTGATTGGTCAATTGTCGATATATATACTATATACTTTTACCAATTCTTGGGAGTTATTTGGACAAGATTTATCTGCTATTACCCAGGTTGCCACACTGTGACTCTGCCTGACCAACAGAGCTCCAGTATTTTTTTTAATTTCATTTCCATAACAAAAGCTATTGTTTAAATACTTATAAAAACTCCAGAACTATATATCTCAAGCCAGGCAGGTAGTAAGAGGAACCCAGAGAGGAGCACTATTGCCTGGGTGGGGAAAGGCCTACTAGTGCCCAAAAGTGTTTCCCCTTGGATGTAGCCAGACACATTTCCAAAAGTGTGGAACTCCTCAGATAGGTCTATCTGTGAACAGTGCCAACAAAACATCATCAGTTTTGCTCCCTAGAAGTCCACAGTCCCAGCTCAATCACAGATGCTTTCCTACTATCCTGGACAAGCAAGTTTTGCTACAGTTTTCCCCTATCCCACTCCTACACTGAGTGCTGCTAAAGATCATGCAGGACCACACCTGAGTTATATTAATAGTCCCAGAATGGCCTTGCCAGTGTTGGTTCTCCACTCTTCTGGACTTGTCAGAGGCAACTCCAATTTCACTCTGTTACACCTGGACTTGATGTCCCAAGATCATGGTCAGCTGCTCCAACCAAACCTGTAAGACCTTCACACAAGGGCCTGGAAGCTCCATGACTAACTGAGAGCAAATTCACCATGTCTTGTTGAATAGTATAAAGCTTTTCACCAGAACTGGCTACCTGTCAAAATGGAGACATTTCTCTATCTGGGCTTGTCAAACCAGAGTCTCACCGATGTAATCCTCTATCCAACATATGCTAGATGATCTACTGCACCTAAACAGCAGAGATTAGCAGTTTCTTCCATCAAAGTCCACCTGGCAGCAATATTAGCTTTCCATTTTCATGTGGATAACAGTCTATATTCTCTAATAACATGACAGTCAGGTATATGAAGGTCTGGAAAGGTTATACCCTGAAATAGAGAACCTATTCCCCTTTGGGAATTGAACCCTCTTTTGTCAAAGCTTATGGGACTATTGTGTGAGCTTCTTGCAATGTGCTTCTTACTGCATCTCTCTCCAAAGATGCCTTTCTTGGTAGCTATCACTTCAGACACAAGGGGGCCAAATTGCATACTCTGACATCCAGAACATCTTATACAGTCTTTGCTAAGAATAAAGTGTTCTTATGCCCTCATCCAAGATTTCTCTCTAAAGTGGCATCAAACTTTCATATTAATTAGTCAATTTACTTACCTGCATTTTACCCAAAGCCACATGCCAACAGAGAAAAGCTACACACCTTAGATGTTAGAAAGGCATTGGCTTTCTACATAGAATTAAACAATTTTGTTTGTCAACCCAACTATTCATGGACAAGGCAGTCAGAATGATAGATCTCCCAGTTTCTTCACAAAGAATTTTGTCTTTTGATAACTTCCTGTATTCATGTTTGTTATGCCCCGGCAGGCATTTCACTGCAGGCAAACTGACAGCACATTTCACAAGATCACAAGCATCCTTAATGGTGTTTCTTGCACAAGACCCTATCTGGGACATTTGTAGAGCAACAACCTGGTTTTCAGTTCACACCTTCACATTCGTTATGCCAACATTCAGAACTCTAAAGATGATGCAAAATTTGGATGATTTGTACTCCAATCTGTGTATACATGAACTATGATTCCTCCTACATGATTGCATCTGAGTCACCAAGAGTGGAATGCACTTGTGCAGTCACTCGAAGAAAAAACGGTTTCTAATCTTTTATAACGGTTGTTCTTTCAGATGCGTTGCACTGTTGCACAGTGAAGCAAAGCAGTACAAAAGGCTCTCAAGCCATCTTGATGGGTACCACTGAAGGAAAAATTTCCTAATACTGTGCATGGGACACGTGCACACCAAGAGTGGATGTACATGTGCGCCACCCATCTTGAAGAACAACTGATACAAAAAGTTGGTAACCATTTTTTAATTGGCCATATATTTTTTTCTGCAGGACTCCTGCCTTATTTTTTTCTTGATTTCCACTGCTGCTGTTGTCTGCTTCATTTGCTGCATAAAATTGAAAGGGATATGGTGAATAAGGCAAGGGTTAAGGTAATCTTTTGGGATGTATCTTTCATGTAGTTTAGAAACCTGTTAATCTTACTTTCTGCTGACTAGGATGATGCTGGTCACCTGCAAATTTAGGTGTTGCACAATTCATGTGTCAAACCACCTTATACTTTCAATTGTGTGTCTGCAAAGCCGAGAATACAGAAAATAGATTTTTTTTCATATCTGTATAAGGATAAGTGATCTACCAGTCATCCAGGGGAAAAACTTCTGACACCCTGACCAAAATTCAGAATCAAGTTACAGACTCTGGAATGAGTTTTGACTCTGATAAATGCCATCAGAACTGAAGCAATGTGAGATAAAGTAAGTCAGAGATTTATTAATTATCTTTGTTAGTCTGCAAATATTTAATATAGAATTGCCTCCACACATGTCCTTCAGGAATTATTTTTTGCCGTTGCTTATTTGTCTGTTTATAGGTTGGCTTCAGAAGCATTTACCTTTAAACATGAGGGAAAAGATGGCTTTCTCTTGAATAAGATCAAAGTATATGTACCTTTTAAAATTTCTCTGGCATATTTCTCAACATTTTGTGCATTATCTTTTTTGGAGGTGAAATCACCTCATGTATAGGAAGAGCCAATTCAAACATACATTTCACACATTAATGTGAGTTACTTTAATAAATTCCCAGTGTGCTGATGAGAGATTAAACCTGTCTATTGCACATCCTGTACAAAGCATTCTTCAAAACATTCACTCAATTCCTTAGGTAATTGATTCCATTTGTTACCAACTATCTGCATGTACCAATATTTATCCCATAGGAATTCTAACTTCCTGGCACAATGTAGAAAGTTAATTTAGTCAATGATCATAATGGATGTGCTCTATTAATATATTGCATCATTATTTTCCAATAGTGGGGAATCTGTCCATGCATACAGTATTTCCAAACAAAATATTAGTCATAGGAAAAGTGTTTTCTAATGTAGAGGTTCCACGCTGTGGCCTATGAAACACTGGTGATCCACCGAACACTTGCTGGTGGGGTCCTTGGATAGTGGGCTAAGCACATGGTGTTTGCTCCTCCACCAAATTTTCAGTCATGACATTACATTAAAAGAGAGAGAAAATATATTAAATGTGTCTAATGTTCCCTTTCCCTGTAAGCAACTGCTGTGCTTTGATTATGTGGTCAGTGCAGGGGCAAAAAGTGGCTTCAAGCTATCTTTATGCTCTCCTGGGAATTCTGCAAGGGACTAGGCAGCTGTTCTAAATAATACCCAACTATCCACAGTCCCAAGTGGTGGTGTCACAGCCAGAGGGATCTGGTAGTCATAGAGGTTCCCTGCCAAACTCACTGACCTGGTGCTGTGAGGAGTACATGGCACATAAGCTGCTATGTCAGACCTATGCCAACTAGAAACTCTGATCCTTGAGTAGTTGATTAGACTATCTTTCTGGCTGTGTTGCATTGCTGGAGCAGCACACAGATGTTGGAGCAGGTCCCAGGATAAGACCCATGATATATACATCCAGTGGCTATTAAAGTGTTAGGAAATATTTCACATATCATAATAGCTTTACTGCATTTAGATAGGTAACCTTCTGCGAGCTGATTGACTTTATCAGGAATAATTTATTGGAAACTAACAGGATAAATACATTATAAAAGCAAAGGTCTGTATGAACTAACTCCAAGCCTTACCATACATAGGGCCCGATTTTCCTTTCATTTATATTAATTTTACCCCAGTATAACTCTATGAAGTTTCTTTTGATTTACACCAGCACATTGTATTTTAAAAGTGCACCTGTCATGCGGACTGGATGGGGGGGGGCATTTGTGTTATTTGACATTAATAAGTCAAAATCATAATGATTCATGTAAGACATGCCATGTCAGATACTGTTAGAAAGGTTAAGATATGCTGAATAAGATGATAATATTTGTGTTCATATGTAATATGTGTGAGGAAAGTTATGGAGATCTTTGATATACCTGTATTTCAAACTGCTGTAGAAGACACACCCCAGACAGAGAGGCCGCAGGACAATAGCCCGCTTAATGGCCCATGAAGACCTTTACAGAAGCCAAAGGCCCAGGAAGAAACTAAAGGCATACCTGAAGAGTTACCAGGATTGGCCCATGTGACTATGGACTCCATTTTGGTTCCTGTAAAGTTCCATAAGCCACATGGTCAGAGGCAGAGGCAGAGGTTATATAAGATCAAACCACAGAAACCATTTTGTCTTTGTTCCTGTCCAGTTGCGGACACACCTCTGGATCAACACACTTTGCAACTGAACTGAAGGACTTAGACCCATCCAGGTACTGGATGTACACCAGAGGGACTATACAAGCCTGCAACTCCAGAATTGTTCTAGAAACCTGATGTATGTGGACCTTTAAATCATTTGTATGTATCTGATTGCTTTGAGCCTTTAATACTTCTCTTATTGTTTGTTTTTTCTTTTATTAATAAACCTTTAGTTTTAGTTACTAAAGGATTGGCTGGCAGCGTGGTATTTTGGGTAAGATCCAAACTTATAGTGAACTAGTACTGTGGCTGGTCCTTTGGGATCAGAGGGAATCTTTTAGTAAAGAGCATAAAGTTTAAATAACTGGTCTCTTTACTGGGCCTAGTGTCAGTTTGGGGAGCTAGAGACTGAAATGCAGTAAAGGGGTCTGTGTGTATTTGCACAGTGGCTTCTTGATAACCAGTGTGGGGGAATCAGAAGCACTGTTTGTGGCTGGTTGGGAAGACTGACTTCGGTGTCACCCACCAGTGCTGGGAGAATTTGCTCTCCTTTTACAGCCTGCCCTGACCCTGGCATTATCAGTGGGCTACCCTGGGCATGGATGCGTTACAGCACCCATATTGGTTTATAAATTGTGTACCTTGCCTCTGTTGAAAAGGAGGTGCCATCAATAAAAGGCATCTGATATGTACATTTTTCTACTGGTAATTTATTTGGTCAGAATTCTTTGTGTCACACCTGGCTTAGGCAATTGTAGAGTGAGCCTAAGGCCAAATGAATACTGATAGCTATGAGACAGCAGTAAATAACAGAGGCCACAGGTTTAGGGTGAATTACTGTAATGGATAGATTTATTTATACAGCTCACTGTAAGGTGAAATACACATAATTCAATAAGACTTGGGAAGTGCTGTAAGCTACAGAAAGGAGATTATTGCTCAAGTAACATGAGCTATATGGCTGGAGTCTGGACGGAGTCTCATATCAGTGTCAATGTATGAGGATTCAGCGAACACTATAGAGATGATAGCATGGGGGACAGAGAAAATTGTCTGTGACCATTTCAGGCTGTTGCATCCTTGCTTTGCACTGTTCATGATTTTCAGATAAGGTACTGATTCGCCTTGCTTCAAAGGAATTAATGGACACATGATAGATCCGCTTCTACTTTGCTGTGTTGCTTCCCAGTTACTGGGATTGACGTGATATGCTTTGAAGTTTGACTTCAGTACTGACCACCATAAGAGTGAGTGCTTTGCTTTAACTGACCATAAAATATGGCCTTCGGTATTCTCAAGTTGGCCATATGAACCAGGTGCCCTGACCAATGCAGCTGAACTGTTATGAGCATGATCTGAATGCCAGACATCCGACAATCATTAGGGATTTTGTTATTAGGAATCTTGTCCCACAATTTGACCCCTCAAACAAACCAAAGACAGTTCAGATGGAACTGATCAAATTCCCTGATATGGTGACAATATGTTGTCTATGTCTCACCACCATAGAGAGGTATGGTTAGCACAAATGTCTGCTAGACCTTTAGCTTAGTGTTTATTTTGACACCCTTATCATTCCATAGGCAGTGTGACAACATTTGAAATGCAGAGCTGGCCTTGGCTCTGAGATGGTTAATTTCATGGTCAGTTGCAGAATTTCATGACAGCATGCTCCCTAGGTAACAAAACTTTTCCATGGATTTAAGAGGAACATTGTTGATCTTAATAATTGGGTGGACCTGAGCATATCGCACCAGTTTGGTATATTTCAGTTTCCTTTAGGCTAATCGTAAAGCCAAAATGATTGATTGCATAAGCAAAGTGATCAGTTATAAATTGAATGTCATTGATCAAGTGAGCAGTTTGTGTACAGTCATCAGCAAATAAAAGCTCCTTAATAAGTAAATCTGCCACTTTGTGTGAGCTCAGAAGTGTTGCAGCTTAAGAAACCTCACACTGGTGCCAAAACTAAATAAATCCTGATCTATCAGGATACGAAATGCATCCATAAGCAGAGCCAAAAAAGAGTGTGGGACCCAGCATGCAGCCTTTTACGGTGTCATTAGTGACTGGGAAGGGTACCAATATCTTGCAATTTCTGACCTTTCTGGACATCATACCATTATGCAAATAAACTTTGCAGGGCATCCAAAGATGAACAAGAGTTTATGGAATCCCTCATGCTTTAAAGACTCAAAACTTTGGCTAAGTCAACAAACAGCATATAAAGACCCTGGTTTTGGTCTCAGCATTTTTTCTGAAGCTGATGGGCTATGAAGACCATCTCTGTAGTGCTCTGTCCAGACCAAAATCCACATTGAGACTTAGGGAAGATGGTATCCCCAAAATAGATTTTAAGTCAATTCAATATAAACCATGCAAGGAAATAAGACAATAGTAGTACAAAGGGGCTGCCATCAATCAAACATTAACCCCGCTCCTCTCACTGGACGTCCCACTCCGTCCGTTCCCCTGTCACCAGAAGTCCCATCCCATCTGGTCACCTGACATCTAGTCCCACCCCCTGGGTTATGACTTCCGGATCAAGATGGCCACCAGACCAGAAGCGGGGTGGTTCGGCTCCTCTGAGAACCCCTCCCGCCCACTTTCCACGAATGGGAGAGGGTTTCACTCCAAGGGGCCACCCTGAGAGTGGGATTGGACCCTGGCGGGGCACCTGACCGGAAGGGGGCCGGGGCACCCGCCTCCACCAATCGGCACGCGTTTCACACCGAGAGCAGGATTGGCTCAGAAAGGGCACAGGGAGGAGAGGGGCGCCCCTCCGCCAATCGGAGAGGGCTTAGGCCGTCCCAGAAAAGAAAAGGGCATCAATCGGGGAGGGGTGGAAGCTCTGGGGCTGGTGGTTGGTCAGGAGCGGTGCCACCCCGGAAGTGTCGGGGCCTTTAAAGCATCTGTTTTTTGAGACCGCATGGTTCGCAGCTCGTGGAAAAAATGCCAAGAGGAAAACATGGACGCCCTCGCCACCCCCGTGAGGCCTTCAGAATTTGCTTTGTCTCCTAAGGCCTTGGCCCCCTGGTGGAGAAAGAGCTACATCAGCGACAGTTCTGAGGACACCCCTTTGGCTTGGCCTTTTTTTGACACGGTGGAACCTGAAACCCGAGAGACCGGGAGGCAGCCTGACGGCCTGACGCTGCCCGCCCCCATGGAGGAAGGTGGCTCGCGAGAGTCGTCGTTGGACCAGGCCAAACGAAAAGACAACACGCAGGTAAAGGAATGGGGCTGGGGTGGGGAGCATGGTGGGGTTAGTAACTGACCCAGGTCGTGTAGATCTAAAAACAAAAGCCCAGCAGTAGAGACTTACAGCTGTTTCTTTTCTGAAAATCTCTCAAAAGGTGACCCCAAGCAATGTTGCTTCAGACAGCGTAGATGGATGGTGCCCGGCTTGTTTCTGCTCAACGCCGATACAAATCAATGAAGAGGATGATCCCGAGGTTGCCTCCTATATGGAGTTTAAGAGGAGTCTTGGCATGGAACGAACTGAGCCAGTGCCACATCATGAGTGTAAAAAAGTCATGCGGTTTATTGTACGTGCTGCTGTTTATGGTATGTTTTTTGTTTTGGGGGCCTAGTGGCAAGCCAGGGTAAACTAGGAGTAGAAATCAGTGTTTGTCGTGCAACCTGAAATAGATATTTTTAAACAGTATGAGAAGATTAAAACCAATGAGTATTTTATTTTATTTTAAAAAGCTGATAAAACCATTTTATAATAATGTTGTTTTGCTTTTACAGTACAGTCAAAAACTGAAAGAACTTTAAGCCTGGGGGCAAACAAGTTCGAAAGGAAAGAGGAAAATTCACCACTGTCAGCAACTGACAAAGCATTGAAGTCCAGTAAATATGTTTGCTTATGTGCTTATTATGTTAAACAAATATGTTGCAGGCGTGGTAGGATAAGATTTTCTAAAAATGTTATATTTGATGCTAAATTGGAACATCTGTCTTCCTAATCAGGCACAGCCGGCCTTCCTGAAGCTGTTGTCCTTGGAACTCCAACTACACCTCCAAACAACCAGAAATCTTCTACAAGACCATTAACAACGATGCCAGCGCCAAACAGCAGAGGAGCCCAAATGATGCATCAGGAAAGTCCCAAGCTTATATGTGTCAAGCCCCAGGACTCTGGTAAAAAGCACCAACACACCTCCAGTTCCTCAGCGGTCAACACCATACCAAGGCCTGAGATAACTGTGAGTGAAAACACAGGCATTCACAAACCCGGAGCATGCGCTCTAGGGCTTGTGAATAAAAAACCAAGGACTGAAAGCTCCCACGATGCGGGGTATCTGAGAATTATTATGCACCGGGTCCCCGCCTCAATACGTTTGATGCAGCTCTTCATTATTCTAAAAAGATTTGGGAAAAATATGACGCTTCGTTCAGAGGACAATTGGGCGAACATGAGGCTTTGTTCAGAGGGCAATTGGGCGAACATGAGGCTTCGTTCAGAGGGCGATTGGGCTCTGTATTCTCCAGAAACCATGTAAAAAATACCAAATCTCTTGATAAATAAGTTGAAAAATATTTCTGTTTTCCAGAGGGTGTCTCCGAAGCCACACAACTAGTCACGGAAAGGGGCACCCGACCGTTACACTTTAACGAAAAAGGGGGACGTCATTTGAGGGCTAGACAGACGGCTGCCAAAAAGTTATGGGTCAGGGTCATTGCAAAAGTTTTAAAATAGGCTAAAGAGGTGATGAGGAGAAAAAAACAAAAAGAGATGCCCCCTAGTGGAAATTTTCAAATTGGCGTGTCTGAGAATTGGGATGTGGAAACCGACTCTAATTCGGAAAGCTCTCTAGGCGGGTCCCCATCTGCTCCTGATGACCCCTTGGGGTCTGACGTAGAAGAAGGTCCCATAGAGGAACCCCCAAATGACCTCAGCCCCAACGTGTATATGGAAAGGGTGAGAAGCTGGCAAAGGGAGTTACCTAGATTTAGGGGTTTGGTGTATTGTGAGGAATTCTGTTTTGTCAATCTTGAGCGAATCAGTTCAGCCGAGCAGGTCATTGAAGCCATGCACAGGGGGATACAGGCAGTTCTTGACGATGTTAATGTCAGGCTAGACCCGGACGATTACATTCAGTTACGTTTAGAGGGTCGTAATTTAAACAATCCTTTGTTTTCGGTCAGAAGAAATAAGGACAACCTGTCTGCTGAGGATTTCTTAAATCAGGCCTCTAAACTGTTGCAGAGTAACAGAGAGGTGCACGTCGACGGGATGTTACGCATCGTTGTGACCGTTGTGAAAAACATGGGCAGGGGCGGCCGTAGGGTTTTAAATTCTATCCTCAACAGTCAAATCGTCCATAAAAAGAGACAGTGTTTACTGGACCTGACTTACACCAGTACCAATCTGTGTTTTGCATGCGGGCTCTTGGCCGTCATGTCCAACCGCAAACCTACAGATGCAGAATTGCTAGACAGGGTGAGAAAGTTGCATGAAAAACTGGATTGGTCAGGCCAAAAAAAAGGTTATGCTCAGTGACGTGGTAGCACTTGAACAGCATTTGCATGTCAACATACAGGTAGTGCTTTACACAACGAAAGGGAAGTGGGGGTTTTTTAAAATGGAGGGGGCCTGTGTACCCCAAGACTTTTTTCATCCTGCTGCACGATGAGCATTATTATGGGGTTTTGGACGTTAAAAGGTTATTCGGGGCAAAAAATTGTGAGTTTTGCCACACGGTGTTCAGTCACGACTACTTTTGCAGATACTGTTTCAGCCTCTGCTTGAGTGCAACGTGTTCAGCCAATCTGGGCACACCACTCAGATGTCCTAGCTGCAGTCTGTATTGTCAGTCCCAAGAGTGTTTTGATGGTCATGCAGAAGCTGCGTCCAAAAACCAAGTTGAATGCCTGTCTAAATCTTTGTGCGATAAGTGTCAAACTTACGTGGACAAAGGGCATAAGTGCGAAGGGTGGCACTGTAAGCAGTGTCATGGTTTCACCACCAGTGGTGTAGATAGTCACATGTTTTTATGGACAGCCTTAAAAAACCCAAACAGTCAGAAAAGTATATTTTTTATGATTTTGAGTGCACCCAGAAGACAGGGTTGCACGTGCCCAATTACATTTTCGCTATGTCCCTAAAGTAGAAAAAATATTGGGAATTTAAGGGTGGTGAGTGCCTTTCTAATTTCGTTAAGACCTTTATTGGCAAAAAGTTTCAGGGGTACACGTTCATAGTACACAATTCCAAAGGTTACGACGCTTACTTTGTCGTCAGGGAGTTACTGAAGGAAAAGATGGGCATAGAGTTGATAACTCAGGGTGGTAAACTGCTGTGCGTAGAAGTTAAGACTCTGGGCGTCCATTTTATAGATTCTTTAAACTTCCTGCCCATGAAGCTTAGCAAGCTCCCCCAGGCTATGGGTTTTGAAGGCTGCAAAGGTCACTTCCCACATTTTTTTAACACTTTAGAAAATCAAAATTACTTGGGACCGGTGCCTGGGGTGGAGCACTACGGCATTGACAACATGATGCCCTGGGAAAAAGCAGACTTTCTCAACTGGCACAGGGACCACCAAAATGATACGTTTGACTTGCAGAATGAGCTCACGTATTACTGTCAGCAGGATGTCAAAATTTTGAGACAGGCCTGCATACTGTACAGAGAAAAGATTATGAAAATGATGGCCAAGTCAGATGTGGTAGAGAGAGACTTTGGTACCTTCATGGAGGTGAAGTTGTGTATAGATCCCTTCCAGTACATAACTCTGGCATCCGTCTGCATGGCCACGTACAGATTTATGTTTTTAGAGTCTAACATGGTAGCCCTTCCTTCTCCCAACAACTATCACCGACAGAAAAAGCGATATTCGACTCCGTCTATTCAGTGGCTGCTGTATACCGCTCACAAAGAAAATATAGAGATAAGTCACACATTACGGGGGGGAGTTACAGGTGAGCCCCTACTTTCTAGACGGTTACAATGTCGTTGATGGGGTACGCATGGCCTTTGAGTTTAATGGTTGTTTTTTTCACAGCTGCATCACCTGTTACCATGAAAAAGCCCTGAACCCCATGACGGAGATGACTTTTGGGTTTCTTTATTACCAAACACAGCTCAAGACCAACTATCTGAAAAAGCTAGGATATGTAGTCAGGACTCTCTAGGGACACGAATGGGAGGGGATAATAGAAAGGGATAGGGAGCTTGCGGATTTCTTAAACGAAGCCTAGCTGTCTCAGCCTCTGGTTCCAAGGAATGCTCTTTTCAGAGGTAGGAGTAACGCCATCCGTTGATTACAAGCCCAAACCCGGTGAAGAGATCCACTATTACGATTTTACCAGCCTGTTCCCTTTTGTAAACAAAACCAAAGAATACCCTATTGGGCACCCCGATGTCATTGGTGACAAATTTGGACCTCTCACAAATTATTTTGGAATCGCGAAAGTTAAAGTGTACACCCCCCCCCCACGGGTGAGGGCTCTTATTCCCGTTGTTGCCTGTCAGAGTGGGTGGCAAACTCATGTTTCCGCTCTGTTGAACCTGTGTGGAAACAGAGCAGCGGGAAACATGCACCCAAACTGACAAGGAACGGGCCTTCCTGGGGACCTGGTGCATGGTGGAACTGAACGCGGCTGTAGTGAAGGGTACGTGGTGGCAAAAATCTACAAAATCTGGCGTTTTGAAAAAAAATCTGACAAACTCTTTTCAGAGTACATAAAATTACACCTGCATCAGAAACAAGAGACTTCAGGGTACCGCAGCTGGTGCATGGATGAAGAAAAGCAAAATAAGTACGTTAATGATTTTTATCAGAAAGAAAGCATGCATTCACGCCTGCATTAAATCGCCGTGAACCCTGCCAAGTGCCAAATTGCTAAACTGTTTTTAAATTCTCTGTGGGGTAAATTCAGCCAAAGAACGAACCTGTCCAAGACCTGCATAGTGAGAGACCCTGATGAACTCTTTGGGTACCTGTTTTCCCCCAATTACGAGGTTTCATCCTGCGGGTTTATCGATGATGAAACAGCGTACATGTCTTTGAAGCACGCAAAAGACCTCTACACGGTCTCCAGCAATACCAACATCTTCATTGCCTGTTTCACCACCGCTTATGCCCGTTTGGAACTGTACAACCTGCTAGACAGGTTGCAAGAGTGGTGCCTGTACCGCGACACGGACTCGGTGATATTTGTGCACAGGAAGGGTAACTGGAATCCCCCTCTGGGGGATTATTTAGGGGACCTCACAAGCGAAATCCTGCCAGATCAGCACATCATTGAGTTTGTGTCAGCTGGTCTGAAAACGTGTGCATACAAGCTGTCAGGAGGTAAGGCCTGTATGAAAGTGAAAGGGTTTATCCTGAACGTAGCAAACTGGGAAAAGATCAACTTTGACAGTTTGAAAGATCTGGTCCTGCACTATAGCACTGACCTGGGGAGAAGTACCTCCAAAAAAAGAGAAGTGCAGAACCCTCCATCATGAGGAACAAAAACCAGTGGCAAATAGAGACAAAGACCCTTAAGAAAATGCAGAAAGTCGTTTACAACAAGAGGGTCCTCAGAGAAGGGTTTAAAATGCTGCCCTACAGCTTTTGAGAAAAAAGTAATGGATACACAGTGGTGGAAACACCCATTTTCTGTAATCCTCGCGGGGCCCAGCAACTGTGGGAAAAGTTCCTTTATAAAAAACGTGTTGGATAACGCCAAGCAAACATTGTCTGTAATGCCTGAGAACATCATGTGGTGTTACAGTTGTTGGCAAGCTCTGTATAAAGAACTTCTCTGTAAATATCCCTTTATCAGTTTTGTAGAGGGGCTGCCCAATGCTTTTGACGATGACCGTTTGTTTCCCACCAATAAACTAAATATGGTTATTGTAGACCAGGGGTGGGCAAACTTTTTTACTCACGGGCCACAATGGGTTCTAAAATTTGACAGAGGGGCCGGGCCATAAATAAACACATTTATGCACACAGCACCCAACACACTGCACCCCAGCAGCCAGCACTTCAGACCACCCTCCGCCGTGAAATTGACTCTCCCTTGTCAATTTCGGCGGCAGAGCTGGAATCGCAGGGTACAGTCTCCGCCGTGAAATTGACTCTCCCTTGTCAATTTCGGCAGCGGAGCTGGAGAGTGGAACTCACAGTGGAGAATTTCCACCCTGAAACACACTCTCCGCTGTCAAATTCCGCGGCGGAGCTGCAGACTGGCGGGCGCGATACCATTTTAAGAACCGGTTCGCGCGAACCGCTGCGAACTGGTTGGATATGCACACTGGCGGGCCTGATTTTAAGAACCCTGGGACCTGTTCGGTGGGCCGGATTAAAAAGCATAAAGGGCCGTATATGGCCCGGGGGCCGGACTTTGGACATGCCTGTTGTAGACGATCTGATGAACTCTGCTTGTGAAAGCGATGAAATGGAGAAAGCCTTTACCAAGTATGTGCATCACAGGAACCTGAGCACTATGTATATAGCTCAGAACGTGTTTTGTCAGGGAAAAAAGAGCCTCACAATTAACTTAAATGCCAGGTACATGGTTCTGTTTAAAACCCCCAGGGATAAATTACAAATAGCCATGCTCACCCGGCAAATGTACCCTGGCAAGACGCAGTTCTTTTTAGAAGCTTTTGAGGATGCTACCAAAAAACGTTACGGCTACCTGGTGGTGGATTTAAATGCTTCCACACTGGAAGCATATAGACTAAGAACCGGTCTTTTCCCTCCAGACCAGCTGGCGGTTTACACTTTAAAAAGAGCAACAGCCGGGTATAAAAAGAGGTGACTTGTTGGTCGGTCCTTTTTAACAGTCGGGCCGGCCGGCCGAAAACATGTCTAGCTGTGTCAAAAGAAACCTGGTCCTTTTAAAATTACTTAGCAAATCATCCCCGCAACAAAGGAAGGCTATACCGTGTTCAGCTTCTGACGATTTAGTGGCTGCCATCTCAGAAATAGCGTTGAATACTTTAAAAGAAAACATACCTTTGACACAGAATCAAGTACTCGTTCTGAAAAAGAGACGCACATTTATAAAAACTCTCTGTAATAAGAGGGTCTCGTTTAAAAGAAAAAAGCATCTGGTGAAGCAGTCCGGAGGGTTTTTCGGACCTCTGTTACATTTTGCTGTCCCTCTGCTAACTGGACTTTTGACTAATCAATAATGGAGTACGTGGAAATAATGTACCTGGTGCCCAGCCTCCAGTTGGAGCAATTAAGGGCTCCTTTGAGGAAAATATCCAAAAGACTGCAACTCGCTTGCTGGATGCTGAAATGAGGTCTCTTCTTCAGAGGACTGACTTAGATGAACATGAAAAGGCTAAGCTGTATGCTGCCGTGCTTCAGAGGTACCTAATGTACGTGAAGCAGAGTGAAGCGGCTCAAAGGGAAATAAGCCTCTTTCTACCAAAACAGGAACAGAACACGCCCTAGAACTGCCAAAAACCTTTGACTCTGTTGCTCAGGAAGTATTGGATAGCATCGGTAAACGCTATAAGAAAAATGCAACAGTCTTGCTAAATAAGCTGGGTCAAGATAAAAATATATCTTCATGGGACAACAAAGGGGCTTTTGTATACAAAGGCTCAGTGGTTAACGGCTCTAACATACTCGACTTAGTCAGGTCCGTAACCCAAACGCGCTCCGTTTCTAGTGGACACAAACCAAAAGGATGGGACGCATTGATGAGCGCCATGGCAGAGCTAAACGTCCTATCTTCCATCATGGGCAACGTGGCCAACAGGGGTCTTCTGGAATGCCTGAAGACCACGGCCAGGGCTTATCATAAACCTTTTTTGCCTCATAAAAAACAAAAACTGGCTAAAAGATCTGAATCACTCAGTATGTAATGTTTTTTCATGCTGTAAAATGTTAATGTTTTTGCTTTAAATAAAAAAAAAATGAATATCTGGGCTTTTTAAAAAAAAAAACACAATCAAAACACAAAAACCCCTCAGACATCAATAGTTTTTTTTAAAAAAACCCTCGCTAGGGGCGCTTTATTGAGAAACATGGCTATGAAAGGCATTACAAGATACACATGGCTGGGCTTGTTGAAACATGTTTTGAGCAAGCCCTGGCACGCCCAAGTATTTACTTTTTATATTTCTTACAAAATTTACCACCATCCGATCATTTTGCACTAAGTTGTTAGAATACAATTTTAAAATTTGTTCACAAGGTAAGCCCTGGCTACGGTGGTACAAGAATAACGTGCAGTGATAGCCGCAGGCGACGGAACGGGGGCTTGTGACTGTCTAGTGTGAAATGTGATGTCAGTGGCATTTTTTAAAAAAATTTCATACTGCTTCTGGGAAACAACACGCTGTTCAGGTGGTGTCCGTATGAGTCAAAAAACTCTCCCTGGTCACGCTCCGTTGGGTACAAGGCAAGCCAGTGTTCACCCGGTTGGTTATGTGGAACACATCTAAGATACCCTCTTTTATGTCAGGGTCTGCCGATAAGAGGCGCAAGAGCTGCATGGTGTCCGTGTTCACATGTAGTCAAACAGAACGTTTGTCCTCTGACTTATCTCTATGATGTTGTCAAAAACTCCATATACGATCATATTGACAGTGGCCGTCAAAGCCCTCGCAAAATGTATTTCCGCTTTCAGGTTCCCGGTTTTAATCAGGCAATAGTGGTCGGCGTAGTCCTGGTCGGGAGACAGTTCAAAGGCAAACAAGGTGTAATCCTGTGCAAATTCCACATGGTCGACGAGCAGCGCTCGATCTTTCATGTGTTTGCTGGCCATCTGTACCAGATTCATGTATTGCCTCACGCAGCGCCCAGCGTCAATGTCCGGTTACAGAAGCTTGGTGGGTATCTGTTCATCGTCCACATACAAGGCCACAAAATTAATTTCGTAATGTTTAAAGTGAAAGCGGTTTTTAGCGTAACTTCCGCTGAACGTGTCATTATCCACAAACCCCAGAACAAGTTTTTTGGGTAGCTGTCCCAAGAACAGGTTCTGGTTACAGTCCCTGCTGCCTGTGGGGATGCTAAACACTTTCATTCCCGCGTGGTCCACTGGGTATTTAGCATTAGCGGTGAGCAGGGCCTCGGCATGCCCCAAATGGATGCCCGGAGCTACCAGTACTTTCTTCACAAAAAGAGATGCTGAGATGACGCGCAGTTTGTAGCCTTCGGCAGCGTAGCCCATTAAGCAAAAAGTGTCTTTACTGCGTGTCAGTTTAATTTTCACATCCACGCCGTTCAACGAAAGCTTTTCTTGAAAAAACAGGTCACTGTGCAGATGGCCCAACAGCTGTACCGTGCTGCTCTGGGTCGTCAGCTTCGCCCCCCTGACAAACCCTAGGTTTTCACCATCCAGTGCCTTGTTTTCGTGTTGTCCAGGTGTGTCTTTGAAAAACAGGCTTGCGGAAAATTGCGTGGCAAGGGTGTTTTCGCTGTAATTGAGCACCCCTTCTATAAAGGCCCAGTAAGGATAACAGTTGTTGCTTTGACTTATGAGGCGGTCTCCAAGCGTGACATCCAGCTGGCTGAAAATAGACGCCATGGGGTAATTCACCAGGCCCACTGCGGCATCCTGGGTGCGGGCGGTTCCGTCTCCCTTTACGATCTTGCAACAGAGGTACAGAAGTGTGTATATATAATCTATGCCATTCCCAGCTATAAAGAAGTTGAAGGGGGACGCTTCCGTAATGGCCGACGACAGCGGCACCTTGATGTAGATGTTTTTCTCAATGCTGGTCTGGGTGGGGGCTATTTGGAACAAGTCTAGTTCGGATCTGGCGCACTCTTCAGACCTGCAGTGAACGAAAGCCATGTTGATTAAAGTATGTCTTTTTTACCAGGTCATGGGTGTCTCCTATGCTTTCCCTTGGTCTTTCGCCTATGACCGCCCCATGCTTCACAGTCTTTCTTTTAAAGGGCTTCAGGAGACCCGTGCGTCACGGGTATGACGCGTTCCTCATTCTCTTTCTCCTTTTAATGTACATCAGCCCTGCCCCCTCCTGTGCAGGCTGTTTCCCCACCTTCTCCAGAACTGCCCGGGAGACGTTGCCTACCACATCTCTAGCTATGTTTTGAGCGGCAGTTTTGACGTGGGGTTTAATAATCTCTAGCCCCCTCCTCAAAAGCGGTACAGCTTTTCTGAAGAGGCTACGGAATATTCCGCCCACTCTGGCGCCATACATCATGGGGGCCCCGTGATAACTGGGAAGGGTTATCCAGTCTGGGCTCTGTAATAGTTGCTGTAGATGGCGGGGTTGCCTTAATTTTTTGGGATCACCATAATGTTTTGTTTGGTTTTTAGAAGCCTTGCTCTCTCCGGGAACGCAGGTGCAGCTTGATGATCACCTTGCCAGAGTGAAATGAGACGTGTCTGTTCTGGTCTATCTTTATTTCAATGGTGATGGTGTCGAGGTGATGTTTACTGACAGGGACGTAATGCGGTTTGTCATAGGTGATGGTGACAAACTTGTTGTTCGTTCCTCGGACGGGAACGCAGCATAACAGGGGAACGGAAAAGTCCCCCACAAACTGGTGTTCCACGATGTCTGTGTACAGATACAAAGTATTGAAACCCCCTGTGATGTCTGCCGAGAAGGGGATTTTATAGATGCCGATCTTGGGGTACAAACCCAGAATATTAGCCAGCTCTCCGACCGTAGAAAACATATAAGCAACGTTGGCGGACTTAATTCTGACTTTTCTACCCGCAGGGTCGTAGTTCATGACCACCATGGGTGCCCCGGGCTGATGAGCCATGGTGCTGTTCATATGTTCCAATAATTTGGGCGTGGACGAGTAATAACCACGTCGTAGGACGAAAGTCCATTTCTTGTCTCCAAAGGTGATTTTGAAAGGGGTGTCTTCGTTGATGTTGTTCCAGCTATGCGGATACTGTATTTCCACTAACCCGACCTCACAGCTACCCGGGAGATCCAAGGGTTTAATTAGCTGCACGGTAAAGTTTGAGTTGGTGTTTTGGAGAAAAACCGCAGAGCTGGCATTGCTGGGTAAAGTGACGTAAAAGCCCCCGTCGCTCATTTTTCTTTACAGGCGTAATCATTTTCTTCTGCATCTAAACGTCGCAGAGTTGAGAAGCTTCCACCCAGCTGTTAAACTTCTCGGGCCACTCAAGCCATTTCACCAAAATCTGCTTTTTTTCTCCCTTTTCTTTTCTCCGCTAGAACTTTTTCAATCCTGTAAACCCTGTCCTGTTTGGGGTTCACTTTTTGTAATTCTTCGGGGTAAAAAGATCCAACAACCATCTCGCCCACATAATCTTTTAATCGGTATACAGGTCTGGGTCCCTTTGTTAAGGCTTCGTCCACTATGAATATCTTGTCGGTAAATGTTTGTTCATAACCTTTTTCAAAAGCTCCTTTGGTTTTAGACAGTCTCACGTGGTCACCTTTTCTAAAAGGGACAACAACTGGCTTTACCTCTAAACCGTCTCCATATACCATTTTCCACACCTTCAGAGAATTTGAGGGGTTAACATTGATGGGTCTGATGCATATGGTTCTGTGAAAGCTCCTATTGTAACTCTTTATAAAGTCGGGTAACGCTTCGATGTAGCGAAAGGTGTTGCGAGAGGTAAAATATCTCCACATCCTATATTTTATAGTTCTGTTAAATCGCTCCATGACCCCTGCTTTCACTTTGTTAGTATTAGTAACAAAATGGTGAATGCTGTGCCGCTTTAACAACCCGCTTAGAGGTTTGTTTAAAAATTATTTCCCCCGATCGGTTTCTAATTTCTGAAGCACACAACCTTTGGTGAAAATTGCTTTAAAGGCCTTAGCCACTTCGCCACCCATCTTGTCTTTGAGGCCTGTGGCCCAGGCATATTTGGATAGAATGTCTATCATTGTTAAGATGTACTTGAAACCGCTGTTGTGTTTGGTGAACCTTTGCATATCAACCAAATCTGCCTGCCATTGCTAATCCACGTCTGAAACAACCGTCCTGTTTCTTTTAAAATGTATTCAAGTATTGTGTAAAGTGTAAGCATCCTGGTCTGAAAGCCAGGCTGCCACTGCTCCCCTGTTCAAAATTTTGCTATGCTTTTTAACTGTTTGAAAAAGAGAGTTCACCCCTCCAAAGCTCCCAGTTTCCCCAGGGATGTAATATACTTTCTTTAAAAGAGCCGCCTGAGCTGACATGGCTGTTACTCGTAATACTGGTTTACTAGCACGAATATAGAGGAACACATGGTCACACTGACAAATTTAATTAATTTTTATTAACCCCGTGGTTTAACACACCCTTTTACAACATCCCCACAAGCTGGTTCATTCTTGCATTTTGCTGTTTCCCTCTCAGATCGGTGTTTCACACATGAGCAAAAAACAGATGACGCACAATAGATTTATTCCTGCAGGGCTACCAACGCGTAGGTTCTCAAAGGCCTGTAGAAAGGCGTCATCGACCTGTTGAGAAATTTTCAGAAAAAGAAACACCTGTAAGTCTCTATTGCTGGGCTTTTGTTTTTAGATCTACATGACCTGGGTCGGTTACTAACCCCACCATGCTCCCCTCCCCCGCCCCATTCCTTTATCTGCGCCCCGTCTTTTCCTTTGGCCTGCCCCACCAGCGACTCCTGCGAGCTGCCTTCCTCCATGGGGGTGGACAAGGTGAGGCCATCAGGCTCGTCAGGCTGCCTCGCAGTCTCTCGGGTTTCGGGTTCCATCGTATCCATCAACATCTGGGCCCAAGGGGTGTCCTCTGAACTGTCGCTCATGTAGCGCTTTCTCCACAAGCAGTTAAAGGGTACAGGAGCGAAACCAAATTCCGAAGGCCTCACGGGGGTGGCGTGGGTCCATGTTCTCCTCTCGCTGTTTATTTCACGAGCTGCGAACCACGTGGTCTTGAAAAACAGATGCTTTAAAGGCCCCGACGCTTCCGGGGTGGCATTGCCACCTGACCAACTGCCAGCCCCCGAGCTTCCACCCCTCCCCAATCGGTGCCCCTTTTTTTTCTGGGATGGCGTAAGCCCACTCCGTTTGGTGGGGGGGGCGCCCCGCTCATCCCCGTGCCCTTTCTGAGCCAATCCTACTCAGCATGAAACGCATGCCGATTGGTGGAGGAGGGCGCACCGGCCCGCTTCCGGTCAGGTGCCCCACTGGGGTCCAGTCCCATTCTCAGGGCAGCCCCCCAGAGCAAAACCCTCTCCCATTCATGGAGAGTGGGCGGGAGGCGTTCTCGGAGGGGCCGAACCACCTTGCTTCCGGTCTGGTGGCCATCTTGATCTGGAAGTCATAACCCAGGGGTGGGACCGGATGTCAGGTGATCGGATGGGACGGGGCTTCTGATGACAGGGGGATGGATGGGGCGGGATGTCTGGTGAGAGGGGGTGGGGTTAACGTTTGATTGATGGTAGCCCCTTTGTACGACTGACAATGATTAACACGGTTTGCCCTATCACCCTTACACTTATAAAGGTGAACAATGCTGGTGATATTGAAATCCTGTGGTACTGACTCTCGATCCCAGATAATACAAAAGAGCCTTGTCAGATGCCTTGCAATATGTCAGTTACCCTGCTTGTAAATCTCTGCTGGAATGCCATCCAGTCCAAGTGCTTTCCTGTGTGGCATCTGCTTGACTGCTGTTGTGGTCTGGTATAAGGCTAATGTAAGCTCTTTTAGTGGGTCTGTGGAGCAGCATTGATTGCTTCCTCAGAGATGTTCGAATGGTGGTTGAGAAGCAAACTGAAATGTTCCATCCATGAAGCAAGTGTTTCTTTTTTTGTCAGTTAAGAGTTGATTGCCATCCAGAATGAATACAGGGATTATCCTGTTGTATGATATAAACCAGGAATCCTGCCAAATAAGCAGTTGCAGACAATCTGATGGCAGTACCAACATGAGCTATATACAGCAAGTTAAAATGACAAACGGTCATTTTACTTGCATAGAATAGCAGGAGCTATGCCCCAAAATGAGGTCTTTATCTAGACTAACTAGATGACATTATGAATATTAATGGGCATAATCTCAACTTTCTGACTCCTAGAGCAAAGGAAGCCTATTTATTAACTTTTTGAATCCCCCCTCAGAAGCATTCATCTTCTCAGCTCCTCTCTTTGGTCTTATTGCATCCTAGCAATGACATGAGTCTTGATGTGGGAGTCTTAGATCTCTTTTGCCTTCATATTCTCAGTCAGACTCATTGCATCATACCATTCATAACTATAGCTGTAATATTTGTAACTTGCTGGTAAAGTTAAAGGGAACAACTGTAGCTTCAGCCGCAAAGGAAATGAATAAATTATTAGAATCAGCTCTACGAGCATTTTAGGAAAGAGACAAAGATTGTCAATCACAAACAACATTAATAAGATTTAGATTTATTTAAAGTTTTTTCTAATCTCTCTTAAAATAAATATGGAGTACCTATATGACTGTTCATTAAATTATGGTGCTTTCATTAACAATTCCACCCCAAGAGAATTTCTTGTAAATTCACTTGAAACTGTCCTGTAAAAATGTTTTAAGAGTGGACATTTGCAAAACAAAGGCTGCTGCTGATCTTGAAGGCTGATTGATTGGTGGGACCGAGTTCTGGGAACCAACACCTATTGAGCTCTTGGAAGTGGGCAGGCACACCCTTCCCCCAGCCTAAAGGCAGGTGCTACTGAGCCAGGGCTCAAATAATTCCTGGGGATATGAAATGGAAAAACAGGGACAGTGTTATTTACAGTGTTATTTACTCCTCATAACACAAAAACTAGGGGGTCACAAAATGAACTCAATAGGCAACTGGTTTAAAACAAAATAAAAAAAAGGAAGTTTTTCTTCACACAACATAAAGTCAACTCATGGAATTCCTTACCAGAGGATGTTGTGAAGGCTAAGACTATAACGGGATTCAGAAAAGAACTAGATAAGTTCGTGGAGGATAGGTACATCAATGGCTATTTGCCAGGATAGGCAGAGGCTGGAAATGGCTGACGGGATGGGTCACTTGATTAACTGTTCTAGTAATTCCCTGTGAAGCACTGGCATTGGCCACTGTTGGAAGACAGGATACTTCTAGATGGCTAGATGGACCATTGATCTGACACAGTATGGCCATTCTTATGACAAGAGTGAAGTTACAGGTTCAAAATCAGGGATATGGAAGGGGACATCAAGCAGAGAACCCTGCCCACTGCTCCTCAGAGGTTTTAGGTTGCCAGAGGACACAGCCCAGAACTCTGCCTGGATATGTGATTGAAGGAAGGAACAGAAATAGGCCCGCACAGCCGCAGAGCATCTCCCCATCCTCCTCCCGGTTTTATAGATGGCTGCCGTGGCCAGTGCCAGGCAGAGGCTGATGAGGAGGTCTCGCAACTTCATGGGGCCATGACTGGGGTGTGCATATATCAGGATGTGTGGGGAGAAATGTAGCCAGAACCTTAGGAGAAGGTTCTGGAGGAGCCAGAAAAGGGGCTGCCTCCTGGCTCACTACAGGTGGACATGCTCCAGGATCTCCCTTACAACACAGAAGGAGCAGGTATAGGAATGGGAGTGAATAGTACCAGGTACACACTCATGCTCATGACCCCATGAAGAGTTACCAACTAATATCCCCAGCAAGCTTGGGACCAAAGTGGAATACTGGCTGGCCCACCGGTGTTCCTCACCTTCCACAGGTAGTAAAAAGTCTTGCCCCTTTTGTCAGGATGGGATGAGTGTGTTTCTGGAACCCAACAGCTGAGCCAGCACTCTAATCACTTAAACACCAATTATTGCCCACCAGCCTGGACCTGATGGGGCCTAATTAATGGATTAGAATGGGCTGGGGAGGACTATTGAACAAATGGGCCCATTAACACAGGAGGTAGAAGAAGACACAGGAAGGCAGTGCAGGTAGAAGAGAGAAGGTTGGAGGAGGAGGGGAACAAATAGAAAACCTGCATCCACACATGCACACTCTCTGCCCTCTCCTTGTCAGTGAACTGAGGAGAAACTGAAACTGTAAATAATATGGTGTATGGATCAGTAAGTTGGTGGGAAGAGCCAATGTAAATGAAGTGCTTGAGGGTGTTTAATACTGAAGGTTCCCTGGTCCATAGACAGAGCAGAAGATAGGAGAGAGATATCACCATGTCACAACTGGAAACTACTAGAGTAATAAATATATTGAGCTTAGAGGAATGGCTGGTATAAAAATGCAGAACCCCCCCCACCCTGTTATAATGCAACATTAAGGTCATGTGTTTATAATTAGAAAAAGTCATGAAATGTGACTGTTAAGCTTCCCACATCAAGGTTAAATTGGCCACACAGCGCATGGTGTGGGTTTTGTGTTATGCTTCCAGCAACAAACAAGCAAGCCCCATATCTACCTAGAAAAACTGGGAAATTACAGGTAAGGTTCAATTCTCCAAGTGTCTTGGGGATATCTAAGTATTAATATAATCAGTGCTTCAGGTCAATTAATTTCAGTTTCTATGCAAATTTCACACAAAGGGACCGAAAATAATTTAGGTTACCTAAAATTCAGATTAACAGGGGCTTTCTATGTCTGCTGTCCTTACATGTTTTATTATGGTTAGTGTTGTCCACTTCTGCTGGGGGGAAAAAAACCCCCTCTCTTTTCAGTGTATAGTCAATTGTGAAAAAAGAACCAGACAAACCATGTAACAAGATTTAAAGGTAAATTAAATAATTTTATGACCATTAACAACTTTTTCCTTTCTGCCAGCCCAGGAAACGTTGCTTGGGTAGAGATGAGTCTGCTAATGCTCCCATTTAAGTCACTGAGAATTAGCAATAGGACTTGATTCACTCCGGTGAAACACAGGCTATTGGTCCCTGGCAGCACTCAGTCTGCCTAGAGGAGATACACAGCCATACAACGTATGCACAAATCCCTGTACGGGGGGGGGGTCTGGAGACAACTAGTACAGTTTCCACGGTGAGTAGTGCTCTCCAAAAAAGAGGCATGTCCAGAGCATTGAGGACACACACATCTCCTTGGCTGCCTCTGCTGGCCCGGCTTTTATGGAACCTGACAGAAATGTAAAGCTAGCTAGTTGTTGCTGAAGCAAGCTTGAGCCTGAAAGTGTTTGCTGACCATTTCCCTGGTTCAGGGGGAAAAAAAATTCTTCCTCTTTCATACCACTGCCCAATATCTGTGGTGTTGTGAATCTAATTTCCTGTGGAGCATTTAATGGCCCCTGCAGGAGTTAATGATACTGAGCTTTGACATCACATTTCATCAGCACTTTACAAAGGAAACCGAAGGGGAAATTCAGGCACAGAGAGGTGAAGTGACTTGTCCTGGGTCACCTGCTAGCAGAGTCAGGAATAGAGCCTAGCACTCCTCAGGTCTAGTGTAGATGACCCCTTGGTCTGATTCTGTAGCATAGTGTATTTTTGTCTTAAACTTCATAGCAAGAGTCGGCTTTTTTCTCGTTATCTGTTATTTTTGTTTGGATGTGGGTATTTAGGGAGAGAAAGTTTTCTTTGAGGAGATAATGGCAGGCTGATGGTGGGCCCAGTGCGCTCCCTTACTGCTCTGTGCTCAGCTCAACAGGTGCTCCAGCATTATATGCTCTAAACTTCACTCACTTTTATTTTGGTTTTGAAATGTTGAACATTTTTTTTTCTTTTTTTTTTCCAAATGGCTTCCAGTGATCCCTAGCATTGGACTGTCAGGGGAATACTAACACATTCGCTACGTCAGCCTCAGCTCCTCTGCCCCTTTACATACAGTATATTGAATTTCCACAAATTGCAGGGTTGAGCTATTTTTGCCTCTTGAAAAATAAGAGGTCTTTGTCACTGTACTTCTGGGCCATTATCTGGCATTCAAATGAAGCTTAATAAACCAAACACAGATGGCAAAGTAAAGTTTAAATTCAGTGCATCTGAGTTCCCTTTTGAACTTTGGGTGGCTCGGAGTTATCCCAGGTGTTTCTGCATGAACTATTTTATAATCAAGGGAAACAGAATAGGAAAAAAGTCTTGAAAACTGCAATGAGGATAGCAAAGAAGGCAGGCAGTGCTGCTCCATAGATCTCAGTTTAGCCTTCTCAGTACTGTTTTCATTGATACCACATCACGGTTTGTTCTTGCACTTTCTGTCATTTCTTCAAGACCAATTTCATTTAGGCCCCGATCCACATGCTTAATTGAATTGCTGGATTGGAGCCAGAGTGTTCAGCTGTTTGCAGGATCAATCCCCACTGCTTATAAATGCCCACTGTAACCAAATTATGGCTGCATTTATAATAAAGTATTTCTTATTTTTTAATGAAGAGAATTGCTCTTGGAGCAACTATTGTTTCAGGTTCAAGTCTCTACAAGATGGCACCTCTGGTCCTTGGTTTTCCTGCTCTTATCCTCTCTGTCCTTGCTGCTCTCACACCCTTTCGTTCATTATGCAGCTTCCCATCCTTTAAATATAAAATAAAAATGGTGCAATGTATTAAAAGCTGCAATCTCGTCAACAGAGCATTTTGTTTTCCAGCGATGCCATGCTCTTTACATATAGAAATGAAACAACATCTTCCTTATCTTCCTCCTCCTCTCATTTATTTTATATTTGTTACTATTCATCTTTATTCCAAAAAATAAATAACAGAAAAGATGGGAAATGCTCAGTATTGTGAACATGATTCTTACATCTATTTTTAGTAGGCAACGTGTTTTTTTCTCTTTCTCGCTCTAAAGATTCATAACCCTCTTTTCTTATTCTGGCCCCTTTCAATCTGTCAGAGTAAGCTGCAAACAGTAGTTCACAGGCAGCTGTGCAGTCTTTTAACTTTCACTTTTTATTTAAAACCTTAGCCCAGGAAATCTTTGTGATCTTAATTTAAGCTGACACTTTCTAAGTTCAAAGTTAATATCTAGAACAACCATACAGAAGCATTATTGAAAACCACATACCCACTGATGTCATGACCGGGAAAAAATGGCTTATGAGTCTTGTTTGAGAGAGAGACACCCTCACACATAACCTTCAGGATTTAGCATACGACATGGACCTACAGCCCTTAAATTCTCTAATCTCCCCAGTGAACTCATATATCTTGTTTTCTCTCTCTGATGATGTTTTAAATACAAGCTGATTTATAGTATCATGGGGTATTTTCTAGACACACAGGTTTCCCTGTGATTTGGTCCTAAGTCTATAAGGGGAAGAAACATGGGGGCCAGAGAATCTTTGGTTGGTGTAAATTGGCATAGATCCATCCACTTTAATTGAGCTATGCAAATTTACAGCCGCTAAGGGCCTGTATCATATCTAGTCACACAATCTCCTAGGTATCTTCTCCCACCTTTCAGGCAGGGGAAAAAGGTATTAGTTGTGAAAGTTTAGAGCCAGAGCAAGGAGGTAAGACTGTAAACAAAAAATAAAGACAGTCTTGTATTCACCCCATTCACTGTGTGGTGCATTTCTGTAATCTCTACAACAGTAAATCTCAACCAGGAGTACGCGTACGCTTGGGGGTCCACAGAGGTCTTCCAGGGGGTACGTCATCTGATCAAAATAGTTACTTAGTTTTACAACAGGCTACATGGAAAGCACCAGTGAAGTCAATGGAAACTAAAATTTCATACACACAATGCCTTGTTTATACTGCTGTATGTACTATATCAGTGTTTCTCAACCCAAGGGTTGCCATTTGTTATATAATTATACAGTAAAAATGAGAAAGTAAGCAATTTTTCACTAATAGTGTGCTGTGACACTTGTATTTTTATGTCTGATTTTGTAAGCAAGTAGTTTTTAAGTGAGGTGAAAGTTGGGGTACGCAAGAGAAATCTGTCTCCTGAAAGGGGTACAGTAGTCTGGGAAGGTTGAGAACCACTGCTATACAAGGAGGGCAGCGTTCTCCTCTTCCCCTCCAGCTTTGAGGCTGTGGCTAAGGGGAAGGAAGGAAGCACATACGAGATCAGTCCCAGCCCCATAAGTGTGTGAAGCAGTAGTAGGCTTTGTACTTTCTTCTCCTCACTTTGTGGGAGCTGTCTAATAGCTTTTGAGCTAATCTGTGGAGATTCAGAGACAGTTGGTAGAATCGGATGAAAGAGTCTCTCTCTCCTCCTGCAGCTCCACTCACAGGAAGGGGAAGGAAAAATGTATCCCCTCCCTGCCCCTAGAGCCTCTCCAAGGCCTAGAGTACATGGGAAGAGGCAGAGGAGACCTCTGGAGGTAGGAAAGTAGAGATGAGAGTATCCCTATTTTGGAGAATGATTCCAGAGGGAAGAGGGACACAGAACACAGATGAGGTGACACTACTGTGGAGGACATGGAGATACAAATATGGGGGATAATGCAGGAAGGTAGGACATGGCATTGGGGGAGCAGCGTAGAGGGCCCAGAATGTGTTGGATGGACATGAAGCCCTGAGAAAGACAGAGCCATATTCAAACACATGGGCACACACTTGTCTGGTGTAAATGTACTACTAAGTACTGCTGCTACTAAGGAGCTTTGGGAAGGGGAACTGATCTCCTGTGTGCAGCCAATTCTGCCCCCAACACTTTTCTGTGATTGCCTCTATAGTCCCATGGTCTTTTTCCCTCAGCTCCTTATACAGATGCTTGGACCATGTAATATTTTGTCTGAAGAGACTGTACAGTGAATCACACAGTTAATTTTGCTAATGGACTATAGTGTAGAATTTTCCAAAGCATTAACCAATGTGGAATTTTTCCAAAGGGCAGTTCACCTGCTGAATTATACACTAAACCTTTGAAGAAATATCGTTTTAATAATATTAGTTGGTAGCAAGTTATGGCTTACAAATAAAATTGAAATATGAATCACTGATTGCGTACTGAAATATTCAAAGCTTTTGATTATCATCATTTGATTGACTACTATAATTGAGAGCCATGAACCTGTCAAAACACATAGCTTAGATTATTACTTAATACAATAACTCTAAGGCAGGTTTCCAGAGAAATAATGATACAGGTTAAGTAATTAAAGACTATTAAAATGCCCTGCCACAAGGGACAGTGCTACAGAAATAATTTCACCTTGATCATTTCCTATCTCTTGAGTGTAATCTTAATATTATTTTAATATCACTTTTTAAATGAAATTTCCTATGGGTCTTTCAAGAAAAGAGTTCAAACATAGAAGCTGCCATACTTTATCAGTTTGTCTGCATAATTTTCAGAACCACTAGCCACACCTCAGTTCTCCTCTAACCCTTTCATAGCTCCATGCCACCTAAGAGAGAGCCACTGCAGAGCATGCCTTTATAGCTCGCAGGGGACATGGAATCCCCTTATGCTACCTCTTTGTGGCCAGCTTTAAATTATGCTGAATTCCAGGAACTTTCCTAAGTGGGAATAGTAGATTTTTTCCATACCGGAACAGTAATGGGATGATGTTAATGATGAATCAACACCATTGCTATAAGCAGGTAAACATTCTTTAACGGATCCTGTTTCAAGAGGTGGTCAGTACTTTCAGTAGTTTTACATATCTTGTTAAGTCTGATGAAGGTCTGTCTGTCTAATGAAAATGCTGGGGTTATGGAAATATGAATGAAATTATGCAATATTTGGAACAATATATAAATAAATATATTGTTACTTCTCTTTACTGATAGAGCTTTGCAACTTGTGGAATCCCAACCAGATCTATGTGGCTTTCTGGCAGAACCAGCTTCATAGCTTCAGTTGCTTGCTTGGCTATTCTGACCCCTGTAGCATGACATCTTCTGGTTGGCAGATGAATAGGACAGCTGAGTAATCTTGCAGATGTCTCAGTTTCCGCATACCACGGCACATAACAAGCCAAAATACACAACATATGTGCTTGCAGCTGCACATAGATAATGGTGATGGGAACAAGTTATCCTTGAATGTCTGGGGGTACACTTTTTCATTGCCAAGGGGCATATTTTTACACTGCCCCTCCTATCACCAGATGTTGTTTTGACAACCCCAATTATCATGGTGAGAATGGAATGTAGTTAAGAGTGAAAACCCAGTGTAGATAATTAGCATATATGATAATGAGTAGAGAGGTAATGAGGTGAAAGCTGTTTATGGAAGGGTATAAGAAATCACTATTTAGACAAAGGGGTGCGCTCCATCAACACCTGACTCCATGGGAGCTGCTGGTAGGACCAGAGGATCCACTGACTCACTAGCGGGGCCCCTGAAAAAAGTTGTGCGTGTATACGGCCTTCTGAGTGACTTCTTAGCTCTCCAGGCTTAGTGAGTATGATATAGTGTAGTTAATTTTAGGCTTTGTATTCAACTAGTATATCTATAGAAAACATTGCACATTAAACCTTATTGATTTGCGAATTGGGCTTATCATATCTCACTGGTGTTCACACTAATCACTAAGTGTCCAGTATCAACAGATAAGGGTACTGTGGAAAACTAATATGTGATCATATAATTTAAAAATGGCATCATAATGCATATGCACAAGGAGGCAGACCTGTATTGTATAGGCCACATTAATTCTAGAATTTCCTAACTTTTTGAGTGTTTGCAACCGTAATAAGGATCTTTTGATATACGTTGGAGTGTGCTTATGTGCGTATGTGCATAATTTCCTAGGCTTTTAAAAAAGCAAACAGAAATAACAGACATTTCATCACGTGGTATCTATTGATACCCACATGAGTCAGCAGGACTGGAACTTCTAGATCCAACGCACAAAGCTCTGCCACTTGAACTAACGAATAGTAGTGACAGTGTAGTAGATTGGCATCCTGGGTGTGGACCAGTACTAAAAGGGAGAGACATTTTGCCAGTGGATTTCACAAATATTTGTTAGCAGCAGAGACTCAGAAATCTTTGGTTACATTCCAGGTTCTAGGGTTGGAGGGGTAGTGTTCTGTAATGAGCACAGACTCTTCTGCTCATTAGCTTTTCTGCTCCTTCCCCTCCAACTGATCCTTGCCCTCATCCTGCCTCTTTTCCACCCCTGGTTCCTCATCCCAGTGCCATTATCTTTGCCCATCCAGTCCTACTCTCACCCCTCTAAACTCCTCATCCCAGTCTCCCACACAGACTCCCAGTTTCCTTGCTCAGCCATTTCCAGTTCACCCCATCCCCCAGTTCCTTGTCCCCAGTCTCCTTGCCCAGTCAACCTCACTCCCAGTTCCTCATCCAATCACTCTCCCCATCTCCTTGGCCTCCATTTTCCCTCCTCTTTACCCATGTTTCCCAAGTCCACAGTTCGTTTCCTGTCCTGGCTTCTCCTCCTTGTCCCTCCTCAGACTCACTCCCTTCTTCAGTCTCTGTATCCCCATTCACCCACTGTCTCTCCTTGCCTCACCCATCCCAGTGTCCCCTTTACTCCAACTTTTCATCCAAGTCTTTCCCTCACATGGCTTCTTGTCCCTATCTATAGAGCCCTGTGCGGAGGGGAAAATTTGTATCCACATCTGATCTGCAAATATCATCTGCGGATGCAGATATTAATGGAAATCCGCAGATTTGCAGGGCTCTTCCAATCTATTCCCCCACACTTTGCAGGTCTGGCTGTGGTCTCCCTTGCATTCAAATCAGGCAAATTCCTCCTTACTACAGTGGCAGAGACTGGCATGCTCCACTGCAGACTGAATCATGCCTACTGCAGCTGGATCTTCAAGGAATACAGCTGGAAAACTGTGGCAATCGTCTACTGAGCATGTACAATCTCTGATTTTTTTCAAAGACTTATAAACTTAGGGAGATTTTCACAGGGATAGCAAAAGATACATTTCTGGAAAAAAAGGTCATCCACTGGCAAATGTCAAGTCTCTGCTCCAAGTCCTGGGGTTCTAGAACTTCCCAAAGAAAAGGTCATCAGAATTTTGTAACGTGGGCAAAACAATGTATTTCCCTACCTTCAATCTTGGAAATAGCTAAATGGTTTTGTTTGAAATTTTCCAAAAGGCAGACACCCAGCATGGAAAATTACAGCCCCAGTTGTTAAAGTTTGGCAAAGTTATAAGGATTAAAAACAGGATCTTATAATGGAAAGTGTAAGGTAACCATAATCATAGGCTATCAGGTTTGCCTATAAATAAGTTTCTAAAGAGTTGTGGTAGAGTTACAGACATACCAAAAGACATGAGGCTTCTTTTCTGGAATAACTCTGTTAGACTTCAGTGGGTTTACACCTGTAGAGAATTTAACCTATGGTCTCTGGCTCAAACGGTGTACAATCTCAGCGTCTGAAACAGTAAGCACTTGTTACCAGACATTACCCATTGACTTGAACAGGACTTCTCTTTGTAGTAAGCACAATACTGCAGTGTTTGTTTGCAAGATCAGTTCCTAAATATCACCTGGGAGTGTATCACCATGACAGTAGTAGCTGGTTGCCAGTTTGTCATCCCACTAATGAGAAATCTTTCCATTATCTTTCTTAGAAAAAATACCATTGAGTAAGAAGACTATAGCTCCCAGCACCCCTTAAGACATTATAATTCTTAGTCCCAAGGTGGGTAGCGGTAAATCAAACTGTATGAAATCTAAATGATCTGAGTGAGCCTTACATCTGCCTTCTGTTAAGCAACACTGAGCAAATTTAAGGGATGTTCAGTGCCGGGGATAGACCGGAGAGTCACACTGTC
>ML675616.1:65777667-65972273 GCA_007922155.1 Mesoclemmys tuberculata | reverse complement strand
AACACATCTCGAAGAACAACAGTTACTGGTAAGTAACTATGTTTTCTCCTTCGAGTGGTTGCTCATATGCATTCCACTTAGGTGAATAACAAGCCTTACCTGGAGGCGGGTAGGAGTCATCGACGGGCTGTCCCCAGCACTGCCCTGCCCACGCGGGCATCGTCCCTGGCCTGCTGGATGATAGCGTAGTGCGTGGCAAAGGTGTGTACGGATGACCAGGTGGCAGCCTTGCAGATGTCTTCCAGGGGAACCCTCTCCAGGAAGGCCGCCGACGCGGCCTGGGCCCTTGTCGAGTGCGCTGTCACCGGTCCGGGGAGCTGGACACCCGCACTCTCGTAGCACAGCCGGATACAGGCGGTGATCCACTTGGCGATGCCCTGTGATGACACTGGGGAGCCTCTCATTCTCTCTGCCACCGCGACGAAGAGTTGGGTGGTTTTGCGGAGCGGCTTGGTTCTATCGAGGTAGAACGCCAGAGCCCTCCTCACGTCGAGGGTGTGTAGCCTCCTTTCGTCCTCGGACCCGTGCGGTTTTGGAAAAAACACAGGGAGGAAAATATCTTGGTTACAATGAAACCTGGAGACTACTTTAGGTAGAAAAGCTGGGTGAGGCCTAAGCTGCACCTTATCCTGGAAGAACACCGTATAGGGGCGTTCCGAGGTCAGGCCCTCAACTCGGACACCCTCCTGGCTGAGGTGATGGCCACAAGGAAGGCTACTTTCCAAGACAAGACCCGTAGGGGGCAAGTGGCCAAGGGCTCAAAGGGGGGCCCCGTCAGTCTGTCAAGGACTAGGTTCAGGTCCCAGGGAGGCACCGGGTCACGGACCTGCGGGTACAGCCTCTCGATTCCCCTGAGGAACCTCACCGACATGGGGTGAGAGAAAAGAGACCTCCCCTCCACCGGCTGGTGGAACGCCGAAATGGCTGCCAAGTGGACCCTTAGGGAAGCCAGCGCCAACCCTTGTTGTTTGAGCTGCAGCAGGTAGTCCAGGACCGCCTGCACGGAAGACGTACCGGGGGTTATGCCCCGCGATTCCGACCAGCAGGTGAACCTCCTCCACTTGGCCTTGTATGCACTCTGGGTGGAGGGCCTCCTGCTTCCCAGTAGCACACGCTGGACCTGCTCCGAGCAGGTTCTCTCCTCCTCCGTTAGCCAGAGAGCCTCCAGGCCGTCAAGTGTAGGGATTCCAGGTTGGGGTGCAGTAGCCGACCGTTGTCCTGAGAGAGAAGGTCCGGTCTCTTCGGTAGCTCGATCGGGGGAGCAACCGATAGGTCCTGGAGCAGGCAAAACCAATACTGTCTCGGCCACGATGGGGCGATCAGGATGATGTCCGCTCCGTCCCTCTTGATTTTCAAGAGGACCCTGGGCAGGAGCGGGAGGGGGGGAAACGCATACAGGAGGCCCCCCGTCCAGTCGATCAGGAACGCGTCGGAGACGGAGCCCGGCTCGCGACCCCTGAGCGAGCAGAACCTGGGGCACTTCGCGTTCCAGGCTGATGCGAACAGATCCAGGAGGGGAACACCCCACTCGTGGAAGATCATGTCGACCACCTCCAGGTGAAGAGACCAGTCGTGTTGGGGGAGAAACGACCTGCTGAGGCGATCTGCCTCGTCGTTCCTGACCCCCGGGAGGTGAGAGGCGGTTAAACAGAAGTTGCGTCTCACTGCTAGGTCCCAAAGTCGAAGCGCCTCTTGACACAGTAGTGAGGAGTGCGCGCCCCCCAGTTTGTTGATATAGTACATCGCAGTGGTATTGTCTGTCAACACCTGAACCATTTTCCCGAATAAAGCATGGCGAAACACTTTGCAAGCCAGTCTTACTGCCCTTAGTTCCTTTACATTGATATGTAGGGCAGTTTCCCTCCGGGACCAGAGGCCCTGAGTGGTCAGACCACCAGTGATATGGGCTCCCCATCCCCGGTCTGAAGCGTCCGTGATCAGGGTGACCGAGGGGGTGGGGGCCTTGAAGGGAATTCCCTTCAACACGATTCTGGGGTCCATCCACCAGTTCAACGAACCCAGAACCGCAGGGGGGACTGTTACCACCCTGTTCAGGGCATGCCTGTTGGGCATGTAGACTTTCTTTAACCAGCTCTGGAGGGGCCTGAGCCTGAGGCGGGCCAGCTCCACTACATAGGTGCAGGAGGCCATGTGGCCTAGCAGCCGTAGGCACTGCCTGGCTGTTGTCGTGGGGCACCCTTGGAGCTGCAATATTATCGCTGACATGGCCTCGAACCTCGAGCGTGGGAGGGAGGCTTTTGCTCGTATCGAGTCCAGGCGGGCCCCTATGAACTCTATGACCTGTACCGGGTGTAGAGTTGACTTCTGCTCGTTTATGAGCAGTCCCAGGGTATGGCAGGTAGTTTGGGCGAGAGAGACCGCCTCGCGTACCTGCGACTTGGTCTTGCCCTTTATTAGCCAATCGTCCAGGTATGGGAAGATCTGGACTCCCTTGCGCCTCAGGGAGGCTGTCACCACTGTCATGCACTTTGTGAACACCCTGGGGGATGAGGCCAGGCCAAAGGGAAGGACCGTGAACTGGTAGTGGCCACCAGCTACCGTAAACCTTAGGAATTTTCTGTGGGCTGGAAGGATGGAGACGTGGAAGTACGCATCCTTCAGATCTAGGGCGGCGAACCAATCCCCTGGGTTCAATATTGGGATGATGGATGCAAGGGAGACCATGCGGAATTGTCGCTTTTCTATGCACCTGTTGAATCTGCGCAGGTCTAGTATAGGTCTGAGGCCTCCTTTTGCCTTGGGGACAAGGAAATACCTGGAGTAGAATCCCCTCCCCACCTCGAGTGGTGGAACCACTTCTATCGCGCCTTTGAGAAGTAGGGTGAGAACCTCCTGACGGAGTACATGCTCGTGAGAGGGGTCCCTGAAAAGGGACGGGGCGGGGGAGTGGGGGGGGTAGTCTGTAGTTGGAGGGCATAGCCCCAGCGAATGGTGCTGAGGACCCATTGGTCCGATGTAATCTCCCGCCACAGGCTGAGGTACGGTCTTAGCCTGTCCCGGAAAGGCAGGGGGTGGCCCAAGGAACAGGGAAGGGAACCACCCTCGGACACAATGTCAAAATTGTCTTTTGCCCTTAGGTCCCCTGGAGGGGCCTTTGAAGGAGGACGAGGGGGTCGCGGTTTGGTCGCGCCGCCCTGCGCCCCTGTTTCTGTCCCTACCCCTGGAGGGGGGGTAGGGTCTAGGCTGCGGCCTAGCCTGCTGCTGTTGCCGCTGGGGGATTTGGTGTGGCTGCTGGCGCGTCTGCAGCCTTGCCGCCTGGGGTGTGTAAAGGCCCAAGGAGCGTAGCGTGGTCCTTGAATCCTTTATGGCGTGCAGCTTCTCGTCCGTCTTTTCTGAGAAGAGGGCAGCTTTAGTGAACGGCAGGTCTTGTATGGAGTGCTGCACCTCTTGAGACAGTTCAGTCGACTGCAGCCAGGCTGCCCGCCGCATAGCGACAGCGGAGGCCATAGCCCTGCTGGCAGTGTCTGCAGCGTCAGAGGCAGTTTGTAAGGCTGCACTGGCCACTGTCACCCCTTCCTCTAAGACCATGGCAAAATCGGCAGCCTGGTCAGGCGGCAGGGACTCTGAGAACCTTTTCAGGGAGTCCCATAGATTCAGATTATACTTGCCCAGGAGAGCCTGATGGTTGGCTATCCTGAGCTGGAGCGCCCCTGTGGAGTAGACCTTCCTGCCGTAGAGGTCTAGTCTCCTACCTTCCTTGTTTTTTGGGATGGCGCTCTGTGCACCCTGCCTGTCCTTTTGGTTGGCAGCCTCTACCACTAGGGTGCCAGCGGCAGGGTGCGCGTATAAGTATTCGTGCCCCTCGGCTGGCACATAATACTTCTTCTCGGCGCCCTTAGACGTGGGGGCGACCGAGGCAGGGGTCTGCCATACGGCATCGGCCAGGCGTAGGACCCTGTCGTGGAGAGGGAGGGCAACTCTAGAAGGGCCTTGGGTGCCCACCCGGCCGAAGAGGGGATCCACCTCCTCCTCCAGAACCTTGACCTGTAAGTCCAGGTTCGAGGCCACCCGTTTCAGGAGTTCCTGGTGGGCCTTAAAATCAATGAGTGGGGCCCCCTTGGTCCCTTGTGACCACCTCGTCTGGGGATGAGGAGTACGAGGGGTGGGGTGGTCCTGAGGAAGGGCCCTCCCCAGGGTCCTCCTCTTGTGAGGAGAGGGATTGGTCACCTTCATGCACAGAGGGTGCCTGTATGGAGTGGGTGACCGAGGCAGGGGCCGGCATAGTTCCCTGCCCCATCTGAGCTGCCCATTGGGCCCACATTGGCCACTGCCAGGGTCCTTGGGGCCAGGTCAGAGGCGGCGCCGGTGCCGAGGGCAATTCCGGCGCTGCTGTCGGCGGTGCCGGTACCATGGGGAGAGGTACCTGCGGCACCGGGGTCTGCGGTGCCGGGTGCGGCACCGAGGTCTGCGGTGCCGGGGGCGGCGGTGCCGGTTGTTGCGGAGCCGGTTGCGGTGCCGGTGAGGGTTCTCGCTCCTGGCGGCGGGTCCGGGATCCCGAGCCAGGGGTGCGGGGGAGGCGACGGCGGTGCCGAGAGGAGGTGCTCCGCGACTCGGAGCGATGACGCCTGCCTCGCCTGCGGGACGACACCGAGGATGAGGATGATGATCTGCGCCGGGAGGATCTCCGTCGTCTTTTCCTCGGTGCCGGAGAGTGGTGACGAGAGCCCCGGCTCGGTGCCGGGCTCGAACTGGAACTTGAGCTGAAGCGGCGGCGGGAGCGTTGATGTGGGCCTTCCGGCGACGAAGGGGAAGAGTCTCTGGGCTCGGGCCTTCGGTGCCGGGTGATGGCTAAGATGGGCGGCTGGACGCTCGGTGCCGATGCCGCCCATCCTTCGGGGACACCCGGTGCGGGTTTGCCCCGGGAAGCAGACTCTGGGGCCCTCATGCGAGAGGGCGCCGGAGGCGTGGGCAAGGTCATCAGGACTCGTGCCGCCTCGTAAGCCTCCGGTGTCGACGGAGTCTGCAAGGCAGGTCCCTCGCTCACGCGAGTCGGAGAGACCTCCTTGGCTGGAGCCGGGCCCGGTGCTGGGGTCGGGGGCCGGTCCAGGGAGCGCACCTCTGTGCTCGACCCCGGCCGCTCCTGCGGTGCGGGGGAGCTCTCCACAGGCGAGTGCCGCTTCTTCTTCTTTTTCTTCGGCACCGTGGCCCCCGGTGCCGGAGGTGCACTCCGCACCGAGGATACACTCGGTGCCGAGGTGGACCGCGTGGGCTCGGACGCCGGACTAAGCGCGGTCTCCATGAGGAATGCCTTCAGCCTCACCTCTCGGTCCTTTTGTGTCCGAGGCTTGAAGGACTTACAGATTTTACATCGGTCTCGCCGATGTTCTTCCCCCAGACACCGCAAGCAACTGTCGTGGGGGTCGCTAGCTGGGAAAGCCTTCCCGCAGCTAGCGCATGACTTGAAGCCCGACGCGCCGGGCATGGCCGCGGGCGTCTGAGCCCGCAGGCTCCCTAACTAACTATAAAAGCCCTTTCTAACTGTAAAACTAACTTAGTTCGAGGCGAACTACTAACTAAATACTCACTTTTTTAAGGCGAAACAACAAACTGAGAAGAGCAGGGGTTAGTTCTCGACCGACCGTCACGGGCGGAAAGAAGAGACTGAAGAGGGAGGGGCCGGCAGCGACCGTTGAGCCGCCGCAGGGCGGCGACACTACGGGGTCACTGGACCGGCCCCTGCAGGGGCTGCTAGTAAACGTTCTCCGATTGGCCGTGCACGAGGGCGCGCACACCTAAGTGGAATGCATATGAGCAACCACTCGAAGGAGAACTGGACCTTGCGAAGGGAATCAAAATCAATAGTAAAAGGTTCTACAGTCACATAAATAAGAAGAAAACAAAGAAAGAAGAAGTGGGGCCGCTATACGCTGAGGATGGAACGGAGGTTAAGGATAACCTAGGCATGGCCCAATATCTAAATAAGTACTTTGCCTCGGTCTTTAATAAGACTAGTGAGGAGTTTAGGGATGATGGAGGGATGACGAACGGGAATCTGGATGTGGTGGTGGATATTACCGTATCTGAGGTAGAGGCCAAACTTGAACAGCTTGATGGGACAAAATCGGAGGGACCGGACAATCTCCACCTGAGGATATTAAAGGAGCTGGCGCGTGAAATTGCGAGCCCGTTAGCGAGAATTTTTAAGCAATCGGTAAACTCGGGGGTTGTGCCGTACGACTGGAGAATTGCTAACGTAGTTCCTATTTTTAAGAAAGGGAATAAAAGTGATCCAGGTAATTATAGGCCTGTTAGCTTGACGTCTGTCGTGTGTAAGGTCTTGGAAAAAATTTTAAGGGAGAAAGTAGTTAAGGACATGGAGGTCAATGGTAATTGGGACAAATTGCAACATGGATTTACTAAAGGTAGATCATGCCAAACCAACCTGATCTCCTTCTTTGAGAAGGTGACGGATTACTTAGACAAGGGCAATGCGGCAATGAATGTGAAAGTTGTAAGGTGGATAAGGAACTGGTTAAAGGGGAGACTACAGCGGGTCGTGCTGAAGGGTGAACTGTCAGGCTGGAAGGAGGTTACTAGCGGAGTCCCTCAAGGATCGGTTCTTGGACTGACCTTATTTAACCTTTTTATAACTGATCTTGGCACAAAGAGCGAGAATGTGTTAATAAAATTTGCGGATGACACGAAGCTGGGGGGTATTGCTAACACGGAGAAGGACCGGGATGCTATTCAGGAAGATCTGGACCACCTTGTACACTGGAGCAATAGTAATCGGATGAAATATAATAGTGAAAAGTGCAAGGTCATGCACTTAGGGATTAATAATAAGAATTTTACATATACGTTGGGGATGCATCAGTTGGAAACGACGGAGGAGGAGAAGGACCTTGGGGTATTGGTTGATAACAGGATGACTATGAGCCGCCAATGTGATATGGCTGTTAAAAAAGCAAATGTGGTTTTAGGATGCATCAGGCGAGGTATTTCCAGCAAGGAGAAGGCGGTGTTAGTGCCGTTATATCCGGCGCTGGTGAGACCCCACCTGGAATATTGTGTGCAGTTCTGGTGTCCCATGTTTAAGAAGGATGAATTCAAACTGGAACAGGTTCAGAGACGGGCTACTAGGATGATCCGGGGAATGGAAAATCTGCCTTATGAAAGGAGACTCAAAGAGCTTGGCTTGTTTAGCCTGGCCAAAAGAAGGCTCCGGGGGGATATGCTTGCTCTATATAAATATATCAGGGGGATTAACGTTAGGGAGGGAGAGGAATTGTTTAAGTTTAGTACTAATATAGGCACGAGGACGAATGGGTACAAATTGGATATTAGGAAATTTAGACTAGAAATTAGACGAAGGTTTCTAACCATTAGGGGAGTGAAGTTCTGGAATAGCCTTCCGAGGGAAGTAGTGGGGGCAAATGACTTATCTGGCTTTAAGACTAAGCTTGATAAGTATATGGAGGGGATGTTATGATGGGATAGTTTAATTTGAGCAATTGATTTTGGGTTATCGGCAGATAAGTCTGCTCAATGGTCTGTGGGAATGCTGGATGGGATGGGAACTGAGTTACTGCAGAGAAATCTTTTTTGGGTGCTGGCTGGTGAGTCTTGCCCACATGCTCAGGGTTTAGCTGATCGCCATATTTGGGGTCGGGAAGGAATTTTCCTCCGGGGCGGATTGGCAGGGGCCACGGAGGTTTTTCGCCTTCCTCTGCAGCATGGGGCATGGGTCGCTTGCTGGTGGATTCCCTGCAGCTTGAGGTCTTCAAATCTCATTTTTGAGGATTTCAATAACTCAGTCATGGGTTCGGGGTTGTTATAAATGTGTATGGGTAGGGTTTTGTGGCCTGCCTTGTGCGGGAGGTCAGACTAGATGATCATATTGGTCCCTTCTGACCTATGAGTCTATGAGTCTATTGCTTTTTTTCTCCCAGCATGTCTGTTATGCCTAATTTGTGTGTGCACATGTTTTACCATATTTACATTGATAGCTTGCATAGATGTGACTGTGGATTAGCACTCCTGCAAAATAAACAATACCAAAACAAATTACAGCATTGCCTTTCAGAGTTCTTTGGCCTAAGTTTTATTACAATTGGATCCTGACAAGTTACTGCCAGTAGTGCAGTTTGCAAAGGGAAAAATCATGCTTTTATTTTTTGAGATTTTTTTTGCCTTTTTCGTGGCAAAATGACATTTTTTTCCCATCGGTCTGAAGTGCCTTTCTGTTTCACAAAGGTCAATGGAGAAATTAGAGGCAAATTCATCAAATAAAGTATTTGCCAATGGTGAAAATTTTTTCAATCAACCTTCATTGGCTGCCTATTGTGCACCAGTTTACTACAGCTGAAACTAGATTTAGAAGTGAACCCGTCAATCTGTTCCTTTCTTATCCACTCCTGAGTTGGTTAAGTCCAAATGGATCAGACAGAGGTATCTGGGGCATTGTACTTTCAGATGCCATAGCCTGTCTCTCTGTTGGACATATTCTCCGCTTGCAATCATGAATGATGATCAGAAAGGAAGCATTGGTGCCATAGTAATAATTCATTTTTTATATGTTTCACTGTTTCTTGAATCTTGTATTAAAATAGATTATCAGATCTTCAGGGCAGGAATGGTTTCTTGCTTAGTATTTGTGCAATGCCTAACACAACAGGCCTCGATCCTTATTTGGGGCATCTCAGAACTGTGATAATATAATTACACTGAAGAACCCCTATGTGTAAAACGTTCTTTAGGATGCAAAGCTAAGCGCTCAAAAGTTAGGAAAAGCTAAATTAACGACTGAACACGCAACCTTAATTCTGCTCCCTGGTGCATTTTCCCCACCTACCCCTGCTACAGTTGCTCCAGCAGCTCCCAGGAGTTCCCAGAGCAGTTTGTGATGGTGGCAGTGGTGGTGCTGTGGCTGCTTGGGCAGCAACATGAACCTGGCCTCAGAATGTTTAGTGTTTTGGGCAAAAATTCTCATGAACACAAGTGAGAGAAGGGAAATAGCTGTTATGACTAGCTCATAGCTCAGCTGAATCTGAGTGAACTTTCAGAGGACAAGAAAAAGTTGCTGTAGTCTGAATGGATTCCTCTTGGTGAATAATGGACTTGTGGCAAACAATGGAATGTGAGAATTGCTCAGAGAAAAGGTCACAAGAATCCTTTCTAGTGGAAAGTGTTATGCAACCTAAATATAGGGGTCACTAATAGCTCTCAATGTAATCACTCCAACTTCCCTTTTTATAAAATAATCTGAGAGATGGAGAAAGATCAGTGCCTGGTGCACACTGAAAAGTTATATTGGCATAGCTAAATCAGTCAAGGTGTGAAAAACCCACACCCCTGACTGATGCAGTTAGGCCAACATAACCCTCAAAAATAGACACAGCTTTGTCAGAAGAAGACTTCTGTTAACATAGCTAACTTCATTGGGGGAAGTGGTGTTCCTACACTGATGAAAAATACCTTCTGTTGGTGTATCTTGTGTCTACAGGATTATGCTGGCATAGTTATGTCTATATCACTATATATATTAATATATAGGTATTATATTGAACTAGAGAAGCCTGTTGATGTGGGTAGGAAAAAGATATTGATGGATTTGGGGTAGTACAAACTGGAATCCTGGAAGAAAACAAAACCCCCATAAATAAACAAACGAGCACACAAATAAAACACTGAACCCAAAAAACAATGCTGGTGGTTTTAGCTTTTAAAGGTACTATATTTGACTTTGAGATTATGCTGTCTGATCTATGTTCTTTATAAGTTCAGCTGAAGATACAGTGTGTATACCATTGTCAAGATGGTGCCTTGTGAAATATTTCAGAGTTCACATTTGTTTCAGACAGAAGGAAGCAATCTGACAATGTTTTAGGTAATCCCAAATAACATTAGGAAGACATTAAGAATAAATTTCCCACTGATGAAAAAACAAGCATGTGATTCATTCATATTTAGTTTTGTAATATTTATGGTCAAGATTTTTATAAATGACTAATAGTTTTCAGTAACAGCTGAAAACCCACCTCCTGAAAATCAGGCACCTATAAGAAGTCTCAAGTTGGGTACCCAACAATCAAGGTACCTAAAATCACTTGTCATTTTTTAAAACCTTGACTCATAGCCACAGTTTTTCTCCAGGATTCTTAGGGATTTGTAGCCCCTAAAGATGCTCTCAATTTAGACTGCTTTAAATCTTCAATACTGAATATCCCATATAGCGACCACCATCATATTGGCCATGGCTGACTGGACAGAACTTTGCTGTTGTTGTCTTTTGTCACATCCAGACCTAAATAGAATAGATCTCCTTTTAGAATTAAGTAGGTTACCTCATTATTCAACCAGAATATTAAATGTATTATTGTGGTCTCCCCTCTTAGTTGCTTAATACTCTGTCTTTGAGCACCCCCATCCCAGTTTTGCAGCCTGATCTTCAACTGTGTACATCCACATAGCTCCATCTAGTCTCTTCATTCCAACACTGTAAACTCAAAGTGTATGGAAAAGTAGCTTAGCTTTGGGGATTTTACTAATTTCAAACTTCAAACTTCATAGGGGCTAACCAATCATTAGTAAGATATATGTCTGCTTCAAACCTGCAAGGGATTATTATGAAAAGGGAGTGAAAAAAATCACAAATTGTTAGAAAGTACCTTGAAAGCTTCCTTTTATGAATGTATGCTGTTCACTGAAATACATTTTCTCATAGTTTCATTTTGGGACCTCGTATTTTCACTTTCATATGAACCTGGGCAAAGTAATGATGATGTCCTTTGTATGTCAAAGGCCAGTGGGGACTGATATTGTCTCTGCAGTGATGGTTGTTAGATGTGAACTAGCAGAGGGTGAGTGATCATTGTTGGCAGAAGCGCTTTTTGTGTCCTCTAGCATGTCTCTGATTGTTAACCCCTACGGTTTGCTGGAATAAAGCCTGATACATGTTGTCAGTGTCTTCTTTTGTTCTTGAATAATACAATGGACATTGTAGAAATGAATAGGCAAGAGAGTAAAAATATTGGACTTGATGCTGCTCTCACACTTGTTTCACACCTGTGTAACTCCATTAAGGGAGATTGGTTTTGTGGCTAATACAAATAAAAAATCAATAATAATAATTAACTAAGCATTGGATTGGGACTCAGACAATCTGGTTTAAATTCCCAGCTTGGCCACAGACTTTCCATGTGACCTTGGGTAAGACATTTAGTCCTCCTGTGCCTCAGTTCCTCATCTATAGAACAGGAATACTTCTACTACTTTCATTTGAGGATTAATTCGTTATGGTTTGTGAAATGCTCATATACTACAGCAGAGGAACTCATATGAGTAGACGGATGTCCACTTTGTAAGTGAGATCAGAATCAGGTCTTTTACGTGATCTCACAGATGAAAAAAGTTAAATGTTGAACATTAACATGAGATTACATAAATTGATACCTACCAAAAATCTAATGTGTAAAATGGAAATAATCTGGGATGTGATTGGATGGAGTTGGGGAAGGTGGAATGATAGCACCATTGCAATATTTTTGTGATGGGTTGGCCTCAAACTTTAAAATGGAGATTAGGCACATTGTAGAAGTTGATCATTGGTGGAAGAAAAAGAAGAGGCAAATGCTGTAGTTTTGAAGCCCCTCTTATCAATTGCTGGGATGGTGCTTTTCTAATAAGTGGTAGAGAGGATGAGAAAAGAAACCTAGACCTAAAAGTCATCTTTCTAGGCTAAGATCCGCACAACTATATAAATAGATGGCATATTCTGCTATCAAACATGCTGAATGTTGCAACTGAAATCTCTACTGGATCTTATATACATATAGGACTAGATTGTGCCATTTAAGCCACAGCCCTACATAGGGTCACACTGCTCCAGGAGGAGCACAGAAGGGTTTAGATAAAAACAATCTCTCTAGTGCTGCTCTTGAATTTGGACGTAAATAAAGAAATAAGAACATAAAAATGGCTATGCTGGGTCAGACCAATGGTCTATCTAGCCCAGTATTCACTCTTCCAACAGTGGCCAGTGCCAGGTGCTTCAGACAAATGAACAGAACAAGTAATCATAAAGTGATCCATCCCTTCAGCCATTCCCAGCCTCCGGCAAACAGCAATCCCTGCCTATCCTGGCTAATAGCCTTTATGGACTTATCCTACATGAACTTGTTTTTTGAACCCCGTTATAGTCTTGGCCTTCACACAATCCTTTTGTAAGGAGTTCCACATGTTGACTGTGCATTGTGTGAAGAAATATTTCCTTTTGTTCATTTTAAACCTGTTACCTATTAATTTAATTGTGTGACCATTAGTTTTTGTGTTATGAGAAGGAGTAAATAACACTTCCTTATTTACTTTTTTCACACCAGTCATGATTTTATAGAGGACATCATCATTACTTTGCCAAGGTTCATATGAACCTGTATCATATCCCCCCTTAGTCACCTTTTTTCCTAGATGAAAAGTTCCAGTCTTATTAATCTCTCCTCATAAAGAAGCTTTTCCATGACCCTAATCATTTTAGTTGCCCATTTTTGTACCTTTTCCAATTCCAATATCTCTTTTTTAAGATGTGGCAATCAGATCTGCATGCAGTACCATGGATTTATAAAGAGGCAATATGATATCTTCTGTCTTATTATCTATCCCTTTCCTAATAATTCCCAACTTTCTATTAGATGTTTTGACTGCCTGCACATTGAGAGGATGTTTTCAGTGAACTATCCACAATGACTCCAAGATATCTTTCTTGAGTGGTAGCATCTAATTTTGACACCACCATTTTATACGTATAGTTGTAATTATGTTTTCCAATGTGCATTACTTTGCATTTATCAACATTGATTTTCATCTGCCATTTTGTTGCCCAGTCACCCAAGTTTGTGAAATCCCTTTCTAACTCTTCAGTCTGCTTTTGATTTAACTATCTTGTGTAGTTTTGTATCATCTGCAAATTTTAGCCATCTCACTGTTTATCCCTTTTTCCAGATATTTATGAATACGTTGAACAGTACTGGTCCCAGTACAGACTCTGGGGAGACACCACTGTTTACTTCTCTCCTTTCTAAAAACTGACCATTTATTCCTACCCTTTGTTTCCTATCTTTAAACCAGTTCTTCCCCAGCACTACACATAAGTCTATATAGATGTCTCGAGAGATCCACAACCTTCACACCCAGCAGGTAAGTTGCCATATAGATCTCCCAGTTATCATAAACCCCTATCTATGTTTGCAGTGATTGAGTCCCTCATTACTATTACCTGTCTTTTCCTAATAAGAGTTCTCTCCTGCTGGAGAGGTATCCTCAGTGTGAGAGAATACCATGACTTCATCTGGAAGGAGGGTCCCAACTCTGGGATCATTTCCCTCCACTCCAGTTTGATGTTCCCCTTCCCTGAGACTCTTATCCTCCTCAACAGCACAGAGGCTGTCATACCAGGGGTGGGACCATACTACTGTATCCCAGTCTCATCTATGTAGCTCTCTGTCTCTCTTAGCCCCTCCAGTTCAGCCACCCTGGTGTCCAAAGCCCGTATGCGGTCTCTGAGGACCAGGGGCTACTTTCACCAAATGCACATACACCACCCACCTGTAGGAAAGGTTGCACTCAGCACTATAAAGAGGATAGTTCCCACTCTGTTGCTGGACTTCTGCCTGCATTTTCTTTTTACTCCTGCACTTTTCTTTTATTGTTTGTTTTTTATTGTGGGGAGGGGTTATTTTCTTTACAGAATGTTAATGAAGTGTATCTACCCCCCAACCCCACCACTCCACTCCCTTGCAAACTCCTCTGGTCATTTAGGAGCGGGTTTTTTAAACCCTGGTTCTCCCTGGGTTAGTAGTCCTGCCTCCTGGTTTAGGGTTGATGGGTGCTAAAGTGCTTGAGAATCAAACCCTCATTAAGAAGCTCTCAGCCTTGCCTAGCAGGCACTAGGATCAGCACATGGTCCCCCAAAGAAACAGATCTCACGATATACTTCAGTCAAGCAGCAACACACCACAAACACAATCGCGCACACTATAGACAACAAACTCACCCCACGGGTCACGTAGTTCCTCCTCCTTCACCTGGAAAACTCCCTTGCAGAATCTGTTCTGTTCATTAAGATGAGGCAGAGTGCTTCCCTTGGTGCACCAGCCTCACTCTGTGGGAGAATGCAAATGGAAGGGAGATGGGGAGGGGGGGGAATTGGGCCCTGACCCTCCCTCCTCTTCACAATTCTCCATTTCCTTTTCTGAGTCCTGTGGAGAGGAGTAGAACAACGCATTCCCAGAATACATGGCTGGCTCCTGTGAGTGTCCCTTGCATCGCTGACAAGGAGAAAGGTGGAGGACTTCTTGCTGATCCAGGGGGTGCTCGCAATCTGAGCGATAGCTATGGCAAGAGTAACTCAGTCTGATTGTCTCTCTTGACATGAATAGCAACAGCTGCTTGGTGGCAGGGGACATGGTAGGATCCAATCAACTTTTCTGCTACTGTTAAGAGACCCTGATTAATGACTCTGTTTATTTTCTACAGCTTCCAGGATTTTTTTCTGCTCTTGACACAGAAAACTTTGAGTTTTATCCAATATTTCACTGTTGTGTGAAAAAGGGAGGACATGGTTCACATTTTCTCAGATTCACTTCAGTGAAGAGTGTAATTGTATGATCTTTGTGTCAAGGGGACATTTAAAATAACTTTAACTGATCTGAATGAAATAGGTTCCCCAGATATCATTAGTTATTTTTCAAAGCAACAAAATGCTAGACTGAAGCATAATAAAGCATTTAAGGGATATGATCAAAATTGGTAAGCTACAAAAATGAACTGCCTGAAAAGAGACTTATTCGTTTCAAGACTCCAAATAATTACTTAGTGTTTAAATAAAAGGAAGCGGTGTCTGCCAAAGCCATTTGGGTTGAAAATCAAGCAGCAGTGGTTGTGATGAAAGCTGCACAAGTAACCTCAGCAAATCATATCAACAATTTCAGCCACTTTTTCTGGATGCAGAATGGCCATGAACAGATCAGGATTTTCTCAAATTTATTTAAAAATGACTTCTTTTACGAGCTATTTGTGGAAGGGAAGGAAGAAGATTTTACTCTCTGGATCAGTTTTGATCAGTTTGTTGCAAGTATCTGACACTCATTATTTGAAATTTGAGCTGCTATGATTGGTTCAGGTGATCACATAAGTCACATGATGCTGTTTCTGTTCCCAGAATGGCTGAGCATGATCCTGCAGAACTTAGTCCTGCTGCTTTTTCCACATGGGCAGACCTTTGCCCCCAAGAAGAGTCCTACTAAAGTCCATCTGCATGGGATAACTTGTAGGATGAGAACCACAGTTAGGAGGAAGGCTTGAGGAAGCTAAGGAGGATTTAAATATCTCAGGCAGCAGTAGAGGAAACACTTTATAGAAATGTAGCAGATAAGTAGGATAATGGAATTTTAGAAAAAAACCAAACCCCTTTATTCCTTTCTGGGTCACACAACCCTTGCCTCAGCCTTCTCTTCTAGAAACAGTAGGCTGCTGTCAGATATATTGGCTAGGTGCAGAGTTTTAATATAAGCTTTACAAACAGGAGGAGTCCCTTTTAACTGTGTACAAATTATCCACGAACAGGTTAATTATTTGAAAAACCTATTGTGGGAGTTCTCCCACTGATTTCGATAGGTTTTAGATCGAGCTTATAGTGGAGAGGCTTTCTAAACTCTCTTCCTCACCTTTGCAGAATGAGCAGAGGTTCTAATCCCAGAAACCTTGGGTCTCATTTGTACTCCCTTCACCATCTCCCAGCTCTCCGGCAAGCCAGCTTCAGAGGAGACGTGCTTCCAGGTAATTGCCAGGCAGCAGTTACTTAACATGGTCTGGGGCCACCTTAGGCCGCATTAGTTTTTCACTGAATTTTCCTGAGGCCTTGTAATGAATGATGTGCATCCCTCCCCCATTCTTGCCTGCTCCCACTGCTGGTCACGAATCCCTAGCCCTGAAGAGGGGGCACACCATCTTTTCTGCACTATGCCCTGGCAAGTTGAGTTTGGTTTCTTTCCACCCATGTTAGTAGAAGGGAGAATAGGGCCTGACTATAATAAGCATTATTAAAAGATTTTTCATGTTTGACTATGAAATTTCAGACTGAGATGTTTATGGTAAAGAAATAAAACATTGTAACAAAGTAAAGAAATGTTTAAAACCATCTTTAGCTAACAATGAGAATGGTTTTATATACATTGTTAGGGCAGCAAACACACCTGAAACTACTTTCCCATTGATTTTTCTTTTAATGGCAAGATTTTGTTAAGTCCTAAAATCTGATTTCTGTACTCTCCAGTTTCTCTCATGGATTATTTGTCTATCGCCACTACAGAAGGATACAGCATTAAGTATAAACCTGTTTTATTCCCCCCCCCCAGACATCATTGGTAACTAATAGGTACGCCCACTGAACTGTTGCAGAATTTACTGACAGTGAAATGATTCTTTCTGAAGACATGTTTGTTAGGTGACAGCTGGAGGGTCAGTAATAAATTTCACTAGTTACCAAACACTGTTTATCAATTCAAACCCACCTTATATATATACTGTTTATTGCATTTTGTTTCCAGATGTTTTGTTTAGGAGAAAATATGAGGCACAAATATGCCTGCAGCCTTACTGTGTTTCAGAAATGGCAGATGGACTGAGGAGGCTATTTCCCGGATAGCATCAGAGCTATTACCAGGTAAGAGAGCAATGTGAATATTTTCAGCATAGTGGAAAGCTTTGGGGAATTAGGTGCATTGAGCTTGTTGCGAATGGAAGCTGCACACTAATGATGAGAGCCACAATTCAGCAATTAAGCTCTTAAACTATCTACTTAACTATCTACTACTTAACTATCTTAAACTATCTACTTAACTTTAAGCCTGTACTTAAGGCCAATTGAAGTCAGTGAATTGGTTCATAGATCCACAGCATCCTCTTTACCTATAAAAGCCAATGGGAGATATGAGTCCTCAACATCTTTCAGTATGGATGGTGGAACCAGGGGAGAAGCGGGGGTGGGAGGGAGAGCAAACACCTGCAGTGGAAATATTGTGGAGAATCCACCCCTATGTATACTTGCACATGTGGTGGGAGGGGCAGAGATGAGAACAGGATCCACAGGGACCGGAGTGGCCAGGGTGGCACCCAGGATCAGGTCAGTGAGCAAGTAAGAACTGCTGGGGCTCCTCAAGCTGGATCCAGCTGCCCCCCCCCCACCTCAAGTAGCTCCCCTCATTCCCTCCTCTTATACCTCTGCCCCCCAACCCTTCATAGCACGATTCTGCCCTACCTTGCAGGACCAAATTCCTGGTTCTTGGTCTAAAAATAATACTAAACTTTCTCAGCCACTTCCTGTCTTGTGTATTACAAGATACATTTTCCTGATGTCCAGAAAAAAACAAACAAGTTTGTTAATCTTAGAGCAAATTTTTTTTATTGACCAAGCCACTCAGTGGTATATGGTGACAGGCAGGTATAACCCAAGATGCCCATTCATTTGCCAAAAGAAAGGAGACAAAGAACTATGTATTCTGCATAGTTACCAGATTCCGTCTGGCATAATTTCTCAACTACTTTTCAATATCTGCAAGCTGTCTAAATATACATGCAGGCAAAGGCAAATTCAAAGAAGCGGTTATCCTCAGCAATACACTGTAAGTAAAAAAAAATCGGACAAAGTAATTCACTAAATAGTGGGTGCCTCTCACATATTTATTCCAAAACCAAAAGGAAAAAGGAAAAATTCTGAGAAGCCATTTAAATATTCTGAGTGAAAACACTGATCAGTCATATCATTTACAAAAACCAGTGCTTAAAAGCCAGGAATCTATTCTAAAATGTACATCGTCCTTATAATAAAGAAATTATTCTTATAAACTATAAATAATGCACGTTTCAGTATAATAACCTTCCCTGTTCCCCAAAATGAATACTATTCTTTTACAAGCAACTTCAAAATATAAAGGAAACACCATGTGTTTTTAATATTACATGTTCAATTAATGACACACAGAATATGCTATTAACTGTCCTTAATTGAGAGCTCTTTTTGAAAAAAAAAAGAACCCGTAAAAGCACTGGACCCTGGAATAAATATAAAGGGAAGTGGTCACTTGCAGCATCACTAGAGATACTGAAGTCTGTAACATTAGTGGGAATGATTTAATGAGAACCCTAGCAAAATGGTACATGGTACACATGAAAGTAGAGTTAAAAAATCCAATCTATGAAGGTATGAAACTGAAGTCTTAAGCTTCTATGGCTGTCTCTCTGTCAGCTTTCACTTCCTGGGTGGAACTTCCTCTGTTGGCCACCTTTACTGCTAAAGGTGGGTGCAGTGCTAGTGTTGCTGCTATTAAAGGGAGAAGCATAGATTCCTCCCTTCTATCTACCATGATCTGGCCACCCTGTACTGTCTCCCAGTTCCCTCCTTGGCTATTGAGTCTTGTCCTTCACTTCTTTTTCTGTTCCTTTTTTATTTGATGTTCTTCCTTTGTTGTGGTGCTTATTTTTTGAGATGTTTCCCTGTTATCTTTTTTACTTCTTCCTTTCCCTTCCCTTATCCAGTCCAGGCCTACCCTTGGTTCCCTCTTGTCCTTCTCCTCTCCCTGTCCATACCTACAGTGAAGAACATGGGAGATATCTATATTATTTTTGTGAATATTATGTGTACTTCTGTTTATTTTATTATTGTGCTGTCTGATACATGTGAACTCCTGTAGGAGTTCACACCATATGCACAAGAAAGCAGCCAATGGTTTTAGATAACCCAGTTACTGGTACTTAATGGACAATACACTTTGAAATGTTGCCTCTGATTGAGCTAAGCCCAAGATCTCTAGTTTGACAGGAAAGGGGGCTTTAGGTGGAGAACCTGGACCAACGACCTCTAGAATAGAGGAGACAATTGTCCAGGGAGACAATATCTGCAGGAAAGCAGATGGAATACCCGTCCCCAGAAGCAAGGGTACCTGGGTTGAGCTGGGCCTACCTAAGCTTTGGGGGAGTGCTAAGTTTTAGATAAAAAAAGATGTGTGTAAACTTCTTTGCTGTTTTACCCCTTTCCTCTGATTGTTATATTCCTATGGATAATTAAACAATGCTTTGTTTTGAAGAACCTGTTCGGAGTCACTGCATTAAGCTACTGGTCACAGCTCCTGAAAGGAAGTCTCTTGCAGGTGCCAAACCCAGCTGAATCTGCTGAGGAAATATGGTCAGTAATCAGGGCTTCTGCAGCCTGGGGCACATGGCCTGTGAATGGGAGTATCACAGAATTCATCCTGAGGGAAGTGGCTGTGAAGGGCTTGTCACTTGAAAGGGTGCTCTCAGGAAAGAATGGGGATGTGTTGGGGTACAGCTAACCCTGTAACTGTGACATCTACCCAGGGAGTCCTTTTAACTTTTAGGGGAGACGTTTTCCCAATCCCTTCTCCCTTTTCCTTGTCACGTTTGTATTTCCATTTCCTCCTTCCCTCATCTTCATTAATGATCTGGAAGAGGGGGTAGATTGCACCCTCAGCAAGTTTGCAGATGACATTAAGCTAGGGGGAATGGTAGATGCCCTGGAAGGGAGGGATAAAATATAGAAGGACCTAAACAAATTGGAGGATTGGGCCAAAAGAAATCTGACGAGGTTCAACAAGGACAAGTGCAGAGTCCTGCACTTCGGATGGAAGAATCCCATGCACAGCTACAGACTGGGGACCAATGAGTTAGGCAGCAGTTCTGCACAAAAGGATCTGGGCATTACAGTGGATAAGAAGCTGGTTATGAGTCAGCAGTGTGCCCTGGTTGCCAAGAAGGCTAATGGCATATTGGGCTGCATTAGTAAGAGAATTGCCAGCAGATCACGGGAAGTGATTATCCCCCAGTATTCAGCATTGGTGAGGCTGCATTTGGAGTATTGCGTCCAGTTTTGAGCCCCCCACTACAAAAAGGATGTGGACAAGCTGGAGAGAGTCCAGCGGAGGGCAACAAAAATGGTAAGGGGCCTAGAGCACAAGACTTCAGAGGAGAGGCTGAAGGAACTTGGCGTGTTTAGTCTGCAGAAGAGAAGAATGAGAGGGGACTTGATAGCAGCCTTTAACTGCCTGAAAAGGGGTTTAAGCGAGGATGGAGCTAGACTGTTCTCAGTTGTGGCATATGACAGAACAAGGAGCAACTGTCTCAAGTTGCAGTGAGGGAGGTCTAGGTTGGACATTAGGAAAAAGGTTTTCACTAGGAGATTGGTGAAGCACTGGAATGGGTTACCTAGGGAGGTGGTAGAATCTCCATCTTTAGAGGTTTTTAAGCTGCGGCTTGATGAAACTCTCTCTGGGATGATTTAACTGCGGATAGTCCTGCTTTGAGCAGGGGGTTGGACTAGATGACCTCCTGAGGTCCCTTCCAACTCTAATATTCTATGATTCTACCCATTCTTTCATATCCAAGCGCTCCTGTTGCACAATCCTCATCCATGTGCACAGGTGTGAAGGCCCCATCAGTGCACTGGACGTTGGTCCTACTGAGTGTCACCAGTTAGCAGGGTTGGGTGGACCCCACAATGCTCACCTTGGGCATGGGGCTGCTCTCCCTCATGTTCCTCGCTCTGTGCTTGAGGAGGTGAAGGCTATTCAATTCCTTGCAGGTCCTGGGAGGGTATGCTCTCTGCCTGCCTATGTCACCTGGGCCTCTGGAGCTTGATTTCAGGTCCCTATTCCATGAGCAACCCCAGTTGCTGGCATTGAATCCACGTTGGCTTAATGCTCTCCAGCTGGTCCACCTCTGAACTGTGCCTCATGCTCCATACTCTCTGGTTCCTCAATTTCATGTTCTTCCACTATACTGTACCATAAAAGTGGTGAGACTTTTTACCACCTTTGTAAGGCCAGAGATCCTTCATGGGCCAGCTTTCATTCCACCTTCATTACAGAGCTGCTGAGGACATAAGTGGGTGTTACTGTTGCAAAACTGCAGGGATGGGCATATTGTTAGTATGGTTTACAGTCTCCTAACACCAGCCATTTCTGTGCTGACATAGAGAGGATACCCTGCAGCATGCTTCATTCCTTAAATCACACATGCGGTCAGAGTTCCTTTAGGCAGCATCCACTGATTTTCTAGAGTATTTCACATGACAGTAGGCCTTGTCCAGAGTTCTCTACTTGGTGGCCTCCTCTAGTTCCTTCATTCTGTCCCTATGACCTGCACTTCTCTTCTTGCATATTTGTCCCCATAATTAATTGATCTTTGTTCTTCTATAGCCTGCCCCTCCCTACTTTTTGTTGAGGGGTAGCTAAATGTGTTAGTTTTGAAGGAGTCTCTTTGGCTTCATCCATCCCTATAGGGATTAGATAGTCTGGCAACATTCATGAGCAGTCAGTTCACATTAAAAAAATGAAACTACTGTTACCAGAATACCAGCATTTTGAAGAGAATAAGGTGCCATCCTGAAATTACAAATGGATGATTTATAGTGAACAGCCTAGTTTTACAAAAGAAATCTATTACATCATATTGATTTATTTTGTAGTTCATGACCATAATCAGTCCAGCACTCTTGTTAGATATGTGACAAAAAGGCTCAAGAAGATGAAAATGACTGCAGTTCACCAGCATGAAAAGCCATCTGGACTACTTTTCTTCCTACTGAGTTAACACCACCCACAAATTCTAAGCTTAGTAATGAGAAACATGGCAGGGCTGTGAGAGTGACTTCTTAAAAAAACAAAACAAAAAATCCCCATTAATCACAGAAGAAGCCAGGATACATTCAATGTGAAGTGAAGATTTAGATCTGAAGGATCAGATTCTGCTAGCCTACTCACACTGAGTAATCCCTTACTCTGTGAGGAAAGAAGTGTGACTACTCACATAGGGAGGTACTACTTGACATGTGGAATCTGGACCAGGGTCAAGTGAGTTATATTTCAGTCTGCTGGACAGATGTCTGTTGGCGTGCTTGCACATTGAAATAAACTATAGGCCAGATATTAAAAGTGCCGTCACACTTATCTGATGCTGTTTACCTCCTCCATAGCTGATTAACTATGTTACCTCCGTAACTATTCTGATGATCAACTAACAAATATGAAGGAAACATTTAGTTTTCTGCCTGCTCATTTTTCAGTAACCAATAATTGCTTACTTCAGTGCACATTTAATGGTTCAACATTCTTTTTTTAGTCAACCAATAAAGTTAATGAATCTCTTATTGCTTTTCTAAATTTCCTTGGCTAATTGTTCTTAATTTTTCCTGTTTGTAAGGAGTGCATTCACAAAGAATTCTCTTAAAAACTGACAATGCTACATTGTGATTGCAGTGACTAAAAAGCTTTGCTTTTACTAGCAATTAACTTTACCTACTTGTCCATATTAGTTTTGAAGGGCAGTTCAATTTTTTTGTAGCAGGAAACGCTCCTCCTCTATCAACTCGACTATCACTTTACAGTTTAAATGCCTGCTAATAAATGTTACCAGTTCATTTCACTTCAGATAACCCTCAAAATTAACCTTTTAAAGAAATTTAATTTATCTCTCTGTGCAGCCCTAATTTTCCCACTATTTAAAGTTGAGAACTGTATTGAACTGTGATCACTATTTTCAAAATCATCCTTACTAGTTTGTTTACCTAGGGGTAAAACTAGGTGCTTCCTTTAGCATATCTTCATTGGCTCAAATTTAGTCTAAAATGGCTAGATGATTCTAAGACATACTAATTTTAGAAAAGAGATTCTCTCCAAAACATCTTCCATTCTGTTCTTATTGTCCTGCGATAAACTTTTGTTATTACTCTGATTCCTAGATTGATAGGGTTAACTATCTCATCTAGTGTGTCTTATAAGATTTCAGCAGCTTTCTTTAGTAAAGATTTTCTATAAAAACACTTACCGCTTTGCCTCTTAATTCTTCAGTTAAAACTGACTCAACATTTCCTCTTATTTAAACAAAAACCAAAACCCACAAACCATCCCTATCCCTGAGCTACAGTTTATCATAGCTGGCATGGATTGCAACCTTACCCTCTTCCTCCCTTTTCTTATAAATATTTTCAAATATCTAACTCAACTAGATAAATTGTTCCACCTAATTTAATAATTCTTACAGGGATGAAGCATGTCTGCCCCTGCACTGGTACACTAGAAGGGAAACAGGGTGCAGAAATCCAGGATTCACCCTGAGGACTGAGGTAGAAAGGTGGGGTGCCTTCTAGTGATGTTAATGGGGGACATCAGTAGCCGTAATATTTGTAACTGAAGGCAGAATTGGACAGCATAGCTTTTTTATTCCTTCTCACTGAGGGGATGAATTGCTTTTTTTAAAAAAACCCAAAAACCTTTAGAATGTTTCTTCATTTTTGGCTTCCACTAAAGTAATGAAAATTGCATATGGAGTTTGAGCGGAACTCATTTACCACCAATTCCCTTCAGAAAGCAAGAAGTCTGCCCTCTTACATATAATTGCAAGTTAAAGTAAAGAAATTGAAGTAAAGACAAAACACTTGCTCCAATGAATTACAATAGCATTTGATAGCAAGTTAGAATCTTCAGATAAATCAAGTTTGGTCACCTAGGTCACCTACAGTGTATATTTCACAGAGAAAGTCTTTTGCTACAGCTGTAAAGTGATTTAGTTTATGTTTTAAAGGAAGAAAGCAATTTGAACTATCTAAATTGACACAGCCCCATACGGGAGAAATGCTTAATACATTTATCCGTGATATAGGGTAGCTGATGATGGAAACAGAATAAATAGGAATCACATTTATAATTGAATGTTCACCTTTGGTGCATGTACTTTTTTTTTTAAACTTTTACATATCTTTCTATAGATGTTATGCAATGCAATAAAATGAACAAGATAAACTCTTTGATTCTTATTTCTGTTAAGGCCCCTTTAAACAGCCAGAAAAGTGTAAATGAGCATGAATGTGAATGAGAACCAGTCCCTTTATCTTGAAATTAAGAATTTGGGGGGTAGGTGGTTGGTTTTTTTTAATTTACATTTATACAGCATATTTGCTTTCAAAATGTTTTTCAGCCTGTATAACATACAGCCACTGAAATATGTAATAGCTGTGGAGGAAAACAGGAGACAAGCAGAGCATAACATAACTTCAGTGAAAGAGGAAAAAGTTTGGGCTAGGAAATTAGGGTAGAGCCTAATCTTAGGAAAGGGTTTACGAGATCTTTGCTATTCACATCGTAAAGACAAGACTTCAGACCTTTTAAGATCTCAGACAAGACCAAAACATATTAAATTGCATGGCAGTTTAATCTATCATCTCAGAAGGAGAAAGGGCTAAATCAGTTCTGTCAGTATTTGAACTTACAGTTCAAGAGAGTCTGGTGGTCCTTAGTGTGATGCTTTATCGCGTTATACTGTGGCTGGATAAACCATTTTATCAGACCAAGTAACAAACACTGATATACTTTTGCATCTAAATCCTTAATCATAAAAAGAGAGCTTCAAGGCAGACTTCTTGATCCTATCCTCAATCCACAGAGGCAGTTTTCTTACAGTGCTGCATATGAAAAAAAGTTCCTATTATTTTCTAGCTATCTTTTTCCGTATCTACTTTTACATCTATCCATCCATTCATGTGTGCAATTCAATTCAAATCCTAGTAACTGGGTTGATTTTTGTAGTGGTTTCTTAGTGAATTAGAAATGAAAAAGCAGACAACTATAATAATAATTTTAAAAAAGCACCACCATTCAATCATATTTGGTTTTGGTGCATACATATTTTACTTGGGTAATATCTGGGCAATATTTACTTGACGGGACTGGATTTTTCACCAGCTTTTTCGAACTAAAGAATTTTTTTATCTTTCATTATCTCCCATTCACTGGAGGGAATCAAACTGGTTAACCATAGCATTCCAGTACAAATATAATATAAAAGCTTTCAATATTTTGAATGTATAAATGAACGCGAGCAAACACTTTTGCTCAAAAATGAACCACTGAAATACATAATAGCTGGGGAGGAAAACAGGAGCCAAACAGGGCATAACATAACTTCAGTGAAAGAAGAAATCGTTTGGGCTAGGAAATTACAATATATGAGAAATGTTGGAGTCTCTTTCAACTCTGTACTGTGCCTCGTAAAAGAGAAAGTAATGTCATAAAATAGTATGGATTAAGTAACAAGAGTTCTTTGTTTTTCAATTGCTTTTTAAGGATTTCTTTTCTGTGTCACATTGCATTACATTATAGGACCTGATTCTCCATACCCCTGCATCTTGTGTAATCATTTACATCAAGGTGAGGTGATTGCCCAATGGATGTAAAAAGCTACCAAATCAGAACAGTAGCATTTAACACCCATTTTGCCCTGGTGTAAATGAGGGCAGAGGGACCTGAGCAATGTGAGTCAGACCTCTGGGAGGCAGAAAATGCCCCAAGGTTCTCTTTGTAGAGTATCCAAGGAAGCGTTCCTCAAGTGGGAGAGGGTTTGGGAGCCTGGAAATTTTTCAGAGAGCAAGGCCTTCCAGGCTCAGAGGTCTACAAGGTTTATGAGAAAGGGACACACCCTCATGCTCATATCTGCAAAGGTTAGAGCTATCCTGTATATCCTATAGAGCTGCTCCCCCATTCCTATGGCTCAGGGTGACCAGATAGCAAGTGTGAAAAATCGGGACAGAGAGTGGGGAGTAATAGGCACATATATAAGAAAAGGCTCTGAATACCAGGACTGTCCCTATAAAATCAGGACATACGGTCACCCTATTATGGCTTCAGTTTGCCAGAAACATTTTGCCAAGCAATGCACAAGGTTTCCTTTGCTCTAGTTGACTGCAGTGGATCTTACAGAGACAGAATTGATCAGCAATGTCACCATTTCTAATTTGTAACCATTCCCCTCTCCAATGGCTCTTTCCTTGGAGAACCTACTGAAAGGAAAGCAGCAGCTAGGAGACAATTACAAGCAGCAGCACATTAGGCAAGTCTGAATATTTTCCCCTTTGTGAATGGTATGTTTTGAATTAGCAAACATTCCCCTGTGACTCCAAAATATATAAATGAGGACTACTAATGACAGTATAAACCATGGGCTCTCTCTAGCTGAAATTATATTATTGATATGATGCCAAGATTTTAACACATTGCTGTTAAATTGTTCCACCTTAAACTGCTGTTGTTGTTCATCACTGTATTGTGGTGGTTCCTAGCTGCCCCACTGCTGGATCAGGGACACACAGTAGAAACACATAACAAAAAGATCCCAGCTTGAGGAGCTGACAGTCTAAGTACAATCACTGACCAGCAATACATGTGACATCCCCTCAGTAAAATACTCCCTTCCTTCCTCCCTCCCTCCCTCTCTCTCTCTCAAAAAAAAATTCCACTGGTTGGTCAGGTAGGGAGTGGGTCCCTTCTGGTGTACAGTGAGTTATGGAATGGTTTCCCTTTGTTTTTTGCAGTGATCTGGTTTCCTCTTACTGTAAGTGATCTATCCTACCTGCTACAATGTTGCCAACTCTTGCAATCACAAGTAATGTGATTTGGGCCCCTGCTCAAGCCAGTCTCCAGACATGAAACTGCTGCCTTCACATAATTTCCATCCTGGCAAGAGGAACCCTCTCCCACCCACCTGATGATTTGCTGGGTATGAGATGGGCACCACTCTCATTCCACACACAACCCAAACCTCCTGTCTGCTCCTGAGGGACTAGGTGAGAGGGGGAGAGGCCAACACCATTCTCACAAGAGGAGGAGGAGAGGAGTAAAGTGTCCAGAGGGTTCAGGTTCTGCTCCCTCCTCCCCACTTGTGAAAAAATGGTTCAGGAGTCCGCTCTTGTCTCCTCTCCTCTCCATCATAAGGCTTTGGAAGGGGAAGAAGAGGTGAAGAATGCATGGAAATTCATGCCCCACAGGCCTGGAAAGGGCTAAAAGAGGAATTTAATGCAGCTACACCCTGGACCTAGAAGGGGGGGTGAAGAACCCCTGGACCTGCTGGAGGAGCAGAGGTGAGGGGGGCCAGATGTAGGGGTTGGGGGTGCTGGGCTGAGAGATGGGCAGATGTGGGGCTGAGGGGGCACAAAATTAATTGGAATTTTGAAGTTTGGAGAGAAGCTGAATGCTCAGGCAGATGGTGAGAGCTCCTGCAGCAGGGAGTAAGATGTATCATCATGGAGAACTGGTACCACTCTAACTGCTCCATACACTGGAACTAGGCAGAGGGAGATAAAAAAACCAAAGGCCAGACCAAAGCAATGAAAAGTTTTAAAATAAATCTCATATTGTTTGGAGCAATCTCATGTTTTTGGGCTTGGCAATAGTGCTAACGACAGAGGGTGGGATGGGACGAGGCTCTCTCCTGGCTCATGTAGAGGGTAGGCTACAGAAGCAGGTTTCTTCTCTTCAGTGTGTGTGTGTAGCCAAGCACTGAGAGGAAGAACTCAGCTGGGACTCAAGCCACAAGAAGGAGGGCTGTGAAACCCTGAATCCAAGGGGTCAGTCTACAGGCTAGCAAGGGCAGGACTTGAAACACAGCCTAAGGACTATGAAACCCCTGAATTGAAAGGAGGGTGAGTTTATGAAGCTGGGAAGCCAAAACTAAAAGCACACGGCTGCAAAAAGGAGGGCCCGGAAGAACCTGAACTGAAGGAGAGAGTTGACAGGTGAGGGGAGCCAGAGGTTGAAGCACACAGCCCCAGGAAGGGGGCCTAGAAAACCCTTAATCTAAAATAGACACTCTTTATGGGTAGAGATGGTTAATTTGATTAAATTAGCCCCAAGGGCAGGAGAATATTATTTTAAAGACTCTGAGTGTAAGTGGGCTATTCGGAGGACTGAGCAGGGCTCCTGTCAGACAGTCCCAGGCCATGAGAGAGTGCCCTGGGACAGCACCTGTCAACATGCTATAAAAGTATGTTATTTAAATATTTTATGGTATACATTTTATATTATAATTTATGTAGAACTGTGTGTGTGCATAATGCTTATAGGCAAATAAAAGCACAAAGGGTTGTGGTGATCACAGAATCATAGAAGATTAGGGTTGGAAGGGACCTCAGGAAGTCATCTAGTCCAACCACTTGCTCAAAGCAGGACCATCCCCATCTAAATCATCCTAACCAGGGCTTTCTCACGCTGCACCTTAAAAACATCTAAGGATGGAGATTCCACCACCTCCCTACGTAGCCCAATCCAGTGCTTCACCACCCTCCTACTGACAAAGTCTTTTCTAATAATAACCTAGACCTCCCCCACTGCAACTTGAGACCATTGCTCCTAGTTCTGTCATCTACTACCACTGAGAATAGTTTAGTTCTGTCATGGAAAGCATCACACAGCTACTCAATTTAGGTTGGATTGAGCAGAACTTTAATCTTGACAGAACATAGAAGGCTATAGCTATAGGGAAGCCCAGGCAGCGTGTCCCCGTGCTGATCTCTGGAACTTCTCTGGGTTCAAGTTACAGAGGGCTTATATAGGTTTGTTTAAGATTACATATTACATACAGATCATATAGTGGAGTTTCCAATACTTAACAGGTCATTTACCACATATCGGGCACTTATAACACATAATGGGATTCTCCTAGTGCCAGCAAGTGCCGGTGATTCTCCTGGTGCCAGCAAGTCCTGAGTCACGTACAGTCTCTGGTTATCACAGGAATTTCTGACAGGGTGTGGTTGGGTGCAGCTACAAAGGTAGTTAATGTCTTATAATATAGCCCAACAATTTTGCGTCCTGCCTGAATTTTTTGATTCCACAGCTCCATCCTCCCTGATATGCAATTGGTACTGGAATCTGTTTTATAGTGAAACTGTTATAGGCCGAGTAAGTAGTGACACCGATAGCCTAGGTTGCATAACACTTTCCTTTATAAAACCCTCTTTTCAGTTGCTTATAACTTGTCTATCTTTAAATCTTTCAGCCTGACGAGTTCTACGCTAGATGACTGCCTGTGTCTGAACATTTCCGGAATGTTTCAGCTAAAAGTGGATCAGCCATTTCTCAGAGATTAGAGGAAAAATTGTTGTTTTGCCCACATTAAAAAATCTTACAAGTGTTTTGCAGAGAAATTGTAGTGCCTCCATGTTTTGGAACAAAGGCTTGAAGTTTGGCAGGGAGCACCCAGGTATCAGAGAATGTGCTGTTTGCATTTTTGTAAAAATTCTCCCAAATTTGGCCAAGTCATAAGCCTCTGAATAAAACACTGTTTGCACATGCTCAGTAGAAACTTGTTAGTGTTCAGCAGCTAAAGATTCCATCTAAAAAGAGCATGCTCCACCCCATTTTTGACTAGCATAGGCCAAATGGATTGTGCGTATGCCATCCCTGGAGAGTGACAGAACATGCTCCATCCCAGGGTTGTAGGACTGAGCACCTTCTGGGTTCCGGAAACCACTGTGAAATCAGAAGTGAGAGCAGGGACAGTGCTCTCAATGGTTCCCCTGCTCGCATTCAGAAGACAGAGGGAGAAGCCTGACATGAATGAAAGAGGTGGGTGGGGGGCAAGAGATACAGGGCAGGAGCTCAGGGTGGAAGGGGGATAGGAGGCAAGGGCAAGAAAGGAATATCTGGGAAGAAGAAGGGGGCTGGAGCAGAAGAGGGGCAGGGGCAGGAGATCGGAACAGGACAGAATGGGGGGAAGATAGGCACAGAATGGGGAGACAAGTACAGGAGCAGGACGTGGTGAGGACAGGCATCAGAGCCAGAGAAATGGGCAGGGGATCGGAACAGGAGCAGATAGAGGAGGGAAATGGGGAATAATGGTGGGGGGAAGGCACAGGAATTGGGGAGGGGAAGATAGAAACAGAGAGGACAGTGAGTAGACTCGTGTGGCCTGATTTACAGACGTGCTAAATAGAAGCTTTGCTTTGAACATATGAAAGTGCTATAAAAATCAGGTCCTTAGTGTCTCAAATTGGGCCTCAAAAGCAGTGGACACATTTGGTCATTTCAACCTTGATCTGTGTGCCTCAGTTGCCATGGTGAAATGGAGGTAATATCATCCTTTTACCTCGTCCCCGGAGTGCAAAGATAAATTCATTAAAGGTTTTAAAGAAACAAGTTATGATGGTGAGAGCTGCACAGAAAGCCCATGAGGAAATGAATAATTCCATGTTCCTTGCTAGTAGGGCTGATTCTATGCACAGGCGAGCAGGATAGCTGCCTTCGTTGCCAACTTCTAGATGGCTCTGTCCCATTGCACTGCCTGACCTCCACCCCATGCCTGCATCCATTCACGGGAGATTGGGTGGGGAGGAGGCAGCACTGAAAACATTTTCCTCTTCAGGCAAATCAGCTGGGGTTGCTCATCAGTGCACAGTTTGGATGGTGCGCAGTAATTATGCATGGAGCCATTCTTGGAATGATGAGGATAAAAAGAAATGCTGAGCTTCCCATTCAGTCAGCATCATCCATCCTATGCACTGGATTAGGCAGGGATTCTATGCTAAAAATAGTACATGAGCATGTTAAAGGATGTATCTTGGAATGATGAGGATAAAAAGAAATGCTGAGCTTCCCATTCAGTCAGCATCATCCATCCTATGCACTGGATTAGGCAGGATTCTATGCTAAAAATAGTACATGAGCATGTTAAAGGATGTATCATAATGTATAAGACATCGTGGGTCCAATGAAGCACCTTTCGAAAGGGAAATTTTTATTATGACTTCAACAAGATAGAATAATTCTTATTGGGGAGGAGAATGGAGAGGGCCTAATCTAAAGCCAATTGAAATCTTGTTTTCCTATGCAGTATGTACTAAAAATAGTTTATATAGGTTGGCCAGTTCCCACCCCCCCCCCGCCTCCTGTGAACAGATCTCTACAAATACAGTCTGGAGATGTGCCCACGGATCTACCAGATGATATATTTTAAATTGTTAGCACTAAATACTAAATGTGGAAACATTTTATAGTAACTGTGACAGATTACACCCTTGTGTTCATGCCCACCATGCTACTATAATAATATTTGTCCAAGGTATTGTGATGGAGTGCTCACCCTGTGATTGCCCTGAAATGGTTAATGTAGACTGAGAAGGGGGCTGATTAACCTGATAAGCCACAGCTGAGTGGAATCAGCTGGCTAAAGAATCCCCTAACTGAGTGAAGGAGCCTTGCTGAGGAGGAAGAGCCAGGCTGGGTTTATAAGGACAGGAAATGGGAAGCGGGGGGGGGGGGGGGGGTGTTTGGAAAATTTGTAGTCATTCCCTGGGAGAAGGGAGGCATGTTTGGGGCTATACAGATAAGTTACTCTCTGACAGCAGGGAGTTTGGAGGTTGGCAAATCTAGAGAGTACCAAAAGCTCAGGAAAAAGTAGCATGGGCCAGGTGAGAACAGATGTTAGCTGCTGACTAGAAGGTCCCTCAGCTAGAAGTTAGGGTAGTGGTTGGGCCAGGGTTCTCCTACCAGCTGCTGAGGAAGTGGTGCTATGGGGTAACGAAGGGGGGAGACTGCCTCAGATTGAGGAGGCAAGACTTTGATAGTGACCTGGCTGGAGTGCTGAGTCATGAAGAGGAGGCTGCAACTCATGAAGCGTGAGAGGGGCAGCAGAGAGATGGCCTGCAGCTATGGGATGGAGTGTTTGACCTCATAAAGCTAATCCTTAGACTGGCCCGGTGGTGGTGCCATCCTTATGGTGAGTTGAGCAGCACATTTTGTGTGATGTATCACATTAAAAATGTATAACTTGCTGATCAATAATATCAGGCAGAATGCAGATAGCAATGTTATATGTAAGCTTATGAGCATTAGCTGAAATCATGACTGAAGTAGATTTCCCAGATAAATCTGGAGAGTCACTAAACCAGTTCCTCAGAGACAAAGGGCAACCTGTTGCCTCAGCCAGGTGTTAACAAGGATGATGGACCATTACCTACTAACAATGATTTTCAAATGTTTTGAGCTGAGTCTCTTCCCTCTGCCCCCTTTGAGTTACCATTTTTGGTCATGCCTCCTCTGAGGGGGCTGGCAACTGGGGCTTATATCTCACAGTTTGAAAACCGCTGTGCTAAGTGGCCATTCTTTGGCAGGGTAGGGGGCCAGGACAAAAATCTACCTCATAGCAAAAAAACAACATGGAGTTTCCTTTTTTCCACCAACCTGCCTTTTACCTGTCTCCTAGCTGGAAACACTTCTCAAAGTGGGGACAGGATTATAAAAAGAAGGGGAAAAAGCACACATACCCCTTCCCTGCCCATTGCATTTGCTGCCCCTAGGGGGGGGGGGCAGAAGAAAGCTGTTGGAGTGTGTGGGAGGTGTCCTGTCCTCAAGACTATAGTAAGTAACCTTGAATCTTACATAGTTTAAGCATTAGCAAACATCTTGTTTATTTTTTCTTATAACCATTTCTGATTTTTATGCCTCATTACTTACACTCATTTAAAATCTCTTTGCAATTAATAAAATTATTTTTACTGTTTTATATGGATAACTAGTTAAGATAATCAACTGGTGTATTATTCCCTAAAGGAATAATGGACTTAATATATTTGTTCTGTCCAGGGAGGTCTGGGCAGTACAAGACATACATTTCTTGGGGAAAATCCTGGAGAAGGGGTGTGTTGGGGTCACCCTGCAATAATAAAGGCTGGTGGGAGCCAGGGTGTAGCTGGCAGGCTGCAGTGTACACACAGACACTCAGGACGTGACTTGCATGCTGGAAGGCTGTTTGTGAGCAGCCCAGATGGGAGTTGCTACAGCAAAGCATTTTAAAATACCCAAGGTTGCAGGGCTGGGATGACACAACCCTCCACGAGACTGACTATGCCCCCTACGTCAGTAACTATCCTAAAATGCCAAAATGGATTTACAGAAATTGAATCCTCACCCCCTATGGCACCTGAATGCTATCTCATAATGAAAAAGATATTACTCAAAAAACTGCTACTGCTCCTAGCCACTTATATCATCACAGATGACCACACACACACACACCAAAAACCCCTCTTACATGCATTTGACTTGAAAATCCAAAGGCGCAATGAAGCTTATTTAGGAAATGTGTCATTACTGATTGCTATATGTAGATTTGGGAGAGGTGCAGTAGCTTAAGTTGTTCATGATGTAATTGGGTAAATGTTCAATATTCTAAACTATTCATAGATCAGTTATAACTTAGTTTTCCTTTGCAAAGACATGGGGACACATAAGGCATATTGGAGATCTGATTGTTTTCAGAGACAAATACACACAGTGTACCAACTCTGCTGCTGTTTAATATAAATCATTTTAAAATCACTTTTAATACAATTTCTTGAAGGCTATTGCTGTCCTATATATATTGAGCACCATCTGTTATCTGTCTAGGTTCTTGGGCCTCACCTTTCCTCATGATATCTGAGCTCTGTCTTGTAATTTCTTTATGAACATATGCTATTTGTAGTTAAGCCCCTAAGAGGCAATCCTCAACGGGTAAAATGACATCACTTCACTGATTTGAAGGAGGATCTGAGCATCTTCCTGGTTTTCAGTTCAAAAAAGAATTCTCACTTTAAAGAAATATTCCCAAAAAAGTGCTAACGTACCACAGTGTGTGAGATTTCAAATGACATTGCAGTGCCACTCCCTATCCTATGAAAATAAAATATTGATTCAAGTTCCACAGAACTTCCCTCCAAAGCTTAAAAAAGCACAAATAAACCAAGGAGGGTTTTTTTACATTATGTAGAATTGAGATGAGAAAAACATGTGCTGGCTTCTTAGAGAGCTGAGCCAATTTATTTCAGTTCTGCTACTTGCACTTACTTTTGTAACTTAAGGTTTTTCCCCCTGCAACAATAACCAAATGGGAGGATCCCTGGGTCCTCCTGCCTAGCTGTGTGACTTCTTATAGACTCCATAAAGATGAAGTGCAAAGGTTACAGCTAAAAATTCAAAATATCTTAGGTCGCAGAGGGGGGAAAATTGAATTAACACTGCATTATAACAAAATTTGAAACAATCACAATCTTAGATCTGGAGCTGAGCGAAAATCCCTGGTTCAGACACCAACTCCATAAACTCTGGTATCATTTGAATCTGAACTTTATGACTAATGAATTACCTAAATTCCTGAGAAATTTCAGCTGCAGTTTTGACTTCCCACCCCCAGAGCAGGTGAGATCTCAACTTCTATAATCATAGGCCTAATCCTGGAAACACCAAAGTATGTGTGTAACTGTATTCATGTAGACAGCTCTGTTGAAGTCGCTCTGATTAACCACATGAATCAATATACCCAGCGATGTAACGTAATTTGCACATGTAAAGAGTGGTCAATTGGCCTAACATTGCCTCCATTGACTTCAATGGGAGCAGTGCTATGCCAGTGCTGAGTGTTTCTGAAAACTCCACTCTAAATGTTTAGAGAGACACTCATTCTAAATACCTTTATTTTCACTCCATAACTTTCTCAAAATCTTCACAGATCAGTCTCTACTCAAAGGTGATTTTCTGAACATTTCAACAAAATTTTGAGCTATTTTTTTACAGATGGGACATGGCGGGGAATCTCCTTATCCTGAAAGAAGAGGTAGCTACACAATCACAGCAAAAAAAAAAAAAAAAAAACGTCATATATCAGTAGACTAGATATTCCAATAATGTTACTGTTGACAAGTGGTGTGGCAAAGAATAATGGTCCTTTTTACAGTATTTCTAATGCATCATTCATAACATACACTAGAGGATAGAGAAGCAAATAAAAATGTTTAGAGATGAAATTACACAATTATAGTATTTGTTTAAGACTGAAGAGGGTTCAGGGTCCTTTTCAGTTTTGGGCTCTGATTCATGTCCGTTCCAATTTTACTCAAACTTTTTCGCTATTCCCTGCCTCTCCAGATGCTATGGTTGACTCTTGCAAACTGTTACAGATTTAGGTAATTTTAATTCTGCTGGCTTTCTCTGCAGTTATTGTGCGTGGGTTGATTCAGGGAAAAAGCTATTTAAATGTTGCAATGTTTTCATCTGGGCTTATTCTCTTGCCTCTGTAGGAGGCCCCTTCTGTCCAGTCTTTCTAGGTACTTATATGGGCCATACTCCAAACTCTTAGACACATGTTTAACTTGAAGCACATGAGTAGTCCCCTTATTATAACTTCAGTGGGGCTGCTTTCATGCTTAAAGTTAAACATGTGCTTTAAATGCTTTGCTGGGATCATGACCATGGCTCTCAGCACAGTAATGCTGTAATGCCTCGGTATGAAGAGAGTAGATCCAGATTTTTTTGCCTCTTTGGGTGCATAGCAATGCATTTACCTCCTTGTCATGGAAAAACAGCCACTGCTGGAGTTTCTGTCTTCTGTACCTGCGTAGTTAAGGCTTCCCAGACAAACCAAGACCACTCTATGGACTTCTAGGCTAATAAAGTCCCAATATAAAATATGCTCTAATAGAAGTAGCCCTTGGACCTGTTCTCCCTCTGGGCCAAAATCCTCCCTCTTTTCGTAAGTGTGTAAGTCCTTTGGTGCAGAGGTTCCCCTTCTTGGAATATCCACAACACCTTCTAGCAGACACTCGGTCATAGTGGAACTGTTTTTCATCTTTCACAAGGTATCTCCCGGGGGCCCCAGACAAATGAAGTGGCTATCTAGTCTGTCCCCCAAACTATCACCAATTCTTTTTCCTCCAGGGTAACTTTCTACACTCTACCTCAAGTCAAGGTACTCAAAAAAACCCACCTATATCCAACCCCTGTGTTTGCCCATTGAGCTTTGTAGCACCCTCCATCTTAACTTCCTTTTTCCTTGGGTTCATTCTTTCCATCTTAGCTGTTTTCCCAGGCTTTCAATGGAGCTGTCCAGGTTCCCTCCTAGGAACAGGAGAGACTAATTCCCAAGCTGTCTTCTGAAAATTATATATGGTCACCTCCTTTCCAGCATGCCTTGCCAACCCCTAATTCCCACAATACTTCTGGAGTACAAATCTACAATATATGTTCTGAGTGAAATGCAGGGCAGCGAGGGATCTCAAACCTATTTTAAAACATTTTTAGCATTTTTGTAAATCTAAATAAACTTAATACATCAAATAAATTGTGACAAGGTGCAATGGTTCATATTTGTAAATTAGTTTTAGGAGCTGCTGCTGCCCTCCTGCTTCTTTAATTTTAATTCTCTGCTGCACAACATAGTGAATAAGACATTATTTCTAAACTCCCATAACCCTCACCCTATCCTGGAAACAAAAAGGTTCTTTATGATTAATGAGCCTGATTCTTTTCTGACTACCACCGGTTTTACATCAGTGTAGATCTTTTGACTTTGTTGTTTCCTATGTACACTAAAGTAAGTGAAAGAAGACTCAAGCCCAATGTTTACAAGTTAAAATATGCTGACGTTCCTAGGCCGCCTCTTTGCTTTTACGCCTATCCTGCAAACTGAAATTTGTGCAGCGTTCTGAACTTTTTGCAAAGCTCAGCAAGCCTGAGTGGACTGGTGTGAAACTCAAATTGACAGAGTTAAATTCACCATTGCTGCCATCTGACACTTTTATTACATTATAAAGAGGATGACATAAGGACTGAAAAAAGAGATTCCAACACCAAAGCGTTTTGTTGGCCAAATGTTTAGTAAGATCATAATATTTTTTCCTCTAATATTTGCTAGCATAATTGATCTTATCAGAGTTAAAGTTCAATCAACTGCCTTTTAGTTTAAATAAAGAAATAAAGACCCAATTTTTATACATCATTATGATTTCCCTAGATTCTAGTAAGCTTCATAGAGTAGGGTCATAAGTGGGAGCTGATGTTTTAGTGTTAAACTCAAAAACCCCTTTCTAATATAAATTTTAAAAAAATATTTTTTTAAAGTTTCCTTAAGAGGGTTGGCAAACTTCTGACAGGGCTATGTGCTGATAAAATTACACAGTGACTTGAAAATGTAATACTGTCTGTCCAGTCACATTGCTAATAAGACCCTCATTGGACCGCCACAGTAACCAAAGAATGAGCATGCATGATCTTGCAGTTAATGCACTAAACTGGAATGTGAGGGATCTAGGCTCAAGTCTTGACTTTATTACAGACTTTTTGAGAATCTTAACAAGTCAGTTAATTGCTTTGTGCCTCAGTTTACCATCTACAAAATGGGGATACTACTACTTTTTGCACATCCTTTTAATGCTTTGTCTTGTTACATGTAAGCTATTTGGGGAAGGAACTGTCCATTTATGGAGGGGTGGATGTTCCATGCTCTCCCATCAAGAGGAAGAAAGGGTTAGACAACTTCCTGCAAAGGGAGAGAAAAGGCCTGCCATGCATTGAGGGCTATGGGTTAGCTATCAAACATGGAGGAGGAGTGGTGAACTAGACCTTGATAAGGGAGAAAGGCATTGGAAGGGGGCCCTTGCACTCAGGGAGAATCTCACTGGCATTCTGGACCTTGACTGGCAATGTACCTGCTTTCAGCACCCAGGGGTGGTCTGAAAAGGAGGGAATTTGAATTCATAGAGGAAAGTAATCTGGAGGGACTGTCCAACTGTGGTCTCTCTCTAAGTGGAGCTGTTACTCCAGTAAAAGGACTAGCCAAACTCCAGCTAAGCCATGAGGTCTTCATGCTTTTACTATGCATTTGTACAAATTTCAGTGCAGTGGTTCGAGCCTTTTGATGTTACTGTACATTGTTGCCAACCCTTTTGACTTTATTGTCATGATATTTGGTGTTCTCAAAGCCCCAGCTTCTGGAGTCTTGTACTTATATAAGAATTTCAAATTTAATTTTTTTTTTAAAAGTAAGTTTCTAGAGATTAAAGTCCTGGACCTCCATGGTAGCATTCCCTGAAATGCTTCCAGTTCCACATGCAGGGCCAGTGAGAGAGGAAGAACTGCAGCGTATCAATGAGTGGTAAAAGGGAGTAGGGAGAAGGGATTTAGATTTATTAGGAACTGGGGAACATTTTGGGAAAGGGGAAGCCTTTACAGGAGGATGAGTTCCACCTAACCCAAAAAATGGAACCAGATTGCTGGCACATGAAATTAAAAAGTTTGGAGAGCAGTTTTTAAACTAAGGGCTGGGGGAAAGCTGACAGGTGTGGAGAAGCATGTGGTTCGGTCAGAGATGTCCCTTAGGGGAGAATCTATTAATGAAGATTCTCTATGTCCTAGCAAGCAGAAGAGGATGGAAGATGATAAAATACAGGTAGGATCTGAAGAGAAACAGTCAAATGAGAGAGAATCCCATTCAATTACCTCACATAATGGCAGACCGCTAAAAAGCAGCAGTTTTTAAGGTGCTTATATACAAATGCTAGAAGTCTAAAATACTAAGATGGGTGAACTTGGGTGCCTCATATTAAATGAGGATATTGATATAATAGGCATCACAGAAACTTGGTGGAATGGGAATAATCAATGGGACAGAGTCTGTTCTTCTGATATATATTTTGTATTTGGTATTACTAGGTTGTACTGGGGGGGGGAGTGGCACTATGGCCCTGTCTACACTTACCTCCTCTACACTTACTTCCGCTCAGATCCAGAGAAGTCGATTTGACGGCAGCAACTTTGCCGCCGTCAGTGAAGACATAGCCCCAGTGAAAGAAAGCGTAAAGTGAAATAAAAATCTTAAATGACCCAAACTGTAGCACAGAATCTCTATGGATAGTAATTTCATGCTTGAATAATAAGCATATGCAGTAGGCATGTACTACCGATCACCTAACCAGGATGGTGATAATGACTGTGAAATGCTCAGGGAAATTAGAGAAGCTATAAAAATAAAAAACTCAATAATAAATGGGGAGTTTCAACTATTCCCATATTGAGTGGGTACATGTCCTCAGGATGGGATGTAGAGGTAAAGTTTTTTGGCACCTTAATGACTGCTTCTTGCAGCAGCTAGTCCTGGAATCCACAAGATGCTTGATTTAAACTGAAGTGGAGCACAGCATTTGGTCCAAGAGGTGAATATAGCGGAACCACTTGGTAATAGTGAGCATAACGTAATAAAATTTAACATACTGGGGGGGGACACCAAAGCAGCCCACCACAGTAGCATTTAATTTCAGAAAGGTAAACTATAAAAAAAGTGGATGTTACTTAAACAGAAATTAAAAGGTCCAGTGCCAAAAATGAAATCCCTGCAAGCTGCATGGAAACTTTTTAAAGACACCGTAATAAAAGTTCTATTTAAATGTATACACCATATTAGTAAACATCTTAAGAGGATCAAAAAAGTGCCACTGTGGCTAAACAACAAAATAAAAGAAGCAGTTGGAGGCAAAAAGACATCCTTTAAAAGTGGAAGTTAAATCCCAATGAAGAAAATAAAAAGGAGCATAAACTCTGTCAAGTGAAGTGTAAAAATATAATAAGGAAGACCAAAAGCGTATTTGAAGAACAGCTACGAAATTCTCAAAAAGTAACAGCAAAAAAAATGTTTAGTACATCAGAAGCAGGGAGCCAGCTAAACAACTAGTAAGGCCACTGAATGTTTGAGATGCTAAAGGAGCACTCAAGGAAGATAAGTTTCTTGTGGAGAAACTAAATGAATTCTTTGCATCCATCTTCATGGCTGAGGATGTGAGGGAGAGTCCCAAACCTGAGCCGTTCTTCTTAGGTGATAAATCTGAGGAACTGTATTAGATTGAAGTGTCATTAGAGGAGGTTTTAGAACAAATTGATAAATTTTAAACTATAACAATTCACCAGCATCAGATATCATACACTCAAGAGTTCTGAAAAAACTCAAATGTGAAGTTGCAGAACTATTGAATGTGGTATGTAACCAATCATTTAAATAAGCTTCTATAGCAGATGATGGGAGGATAGCTAATGTGATGCCAATTTTTTAAAAAGGCTCCAGAGGCGATCTTGGCGATTACAGGCCAATTAAGCCTAACTTCAGTACCAGGCAAATTGGTTAAAACTATAGTAAAGAACAGAATTATCAGATATATAGATGAACACAATTTGTTGGGGAGGAGTCAATGTTGTTTTTGTAAAGGGAAATCATGCCTCACCAATCTACTAGATTCTTTGAAGAGACTGTGACCCGTCCGTGCCCAGGGTAACCCACTGATAATGCCAAGGTCAGGGCAGGTTGTAAAAAGAGAGCAAATTCTCCCAGCATTGGTGGGTGACACTCAAGTCAGACTTCCCAACAAGCCACAAGCAGTGCTTCTGATTCCCCCACACTGGCTATCAAGAAGCCACTGTGCAAATACACACAGCCCCCTTTACTGCATTTCGGTCTCTGGCTCCCAAACTGACACTAGGCCCAGTAAAGAGACCAGTTATTTAAACTTTATGCTCTTTACTAAAAGATTCCCTCTGATCCCAAAGGACCAGCCACAGTACCAGTTCACTATAAATTTGGATCTTACCCAAAATACCACGCTGCCAGCCAATCCTTTAGTAACTAAAACTAAAGGTTTATTAATAAAAGAAAAACAAACAAAAGAGAAGTGTTAAAGGCTTAAAGCAATCAGATATATACAAATGATTTGAAAGTCCATATACATCAGGTTTCTAGAACAATTGTGGAGTTGCAGGCTTGTATAGTCCCTCTGGCATACATCCAGTACCTGGATGGGTCTAAGTCCTTCAGTTCAGTTGCAAAGTGTGTTGATCCAGAGGTGAGTCCGCAGCTGGACAGGAACAAAGACAAAATGGTTTCTGTGGTTTGACTTTATATACCCTCTGCTTCTGGCCATGTGGCTTGTGGAACTTTACAGGAACCAAAATGGAGTCCATAGTCACATGGGCCAATCCTGGTAACTCTTCAGGTATGCCTTTAGTTTCTTCCTGGGTCTTTGGCTTCTGTAAAGGACTTGATGGGTCATTAAGCAGGCTATTGTCCTGCAGCCTCTCTGTCTGGGGTGTGTCTTCTACAGCACAGTTTGATATACAGGTATATCAAAGATCTCCATAACTTTCCTCACACGTATTACACATGAACACAAATATTATCATCTTATTCAGCATATCATAACCTTTCTAACAGCACCTGACATGAATCACTATGATTTTGACATACTGATGTCAAATAACACAAATGCTCCCCCCCTCCCAATCCAGTCCACATGACAGGGGCCATCAAGCATGTGGACAAGGGTAATCCGTTAGATATGGTGTACTTAGATTTTTCAGAAAGCCTTTGACAAAGTCCCTCACCCAAAGCTCTTAAGAAAAATAAGTTGTCATGTGATAAGAAGGAAGGTTCTCTCTTGGATCAGTGACTGGTTTAAAGTTAGGAAACAAAGGGTAGGAATAAATGGTCAGTGTTTAGAATGGAGAGAGGTAAATAGTGGTGTTCTCCAAGGATCTTTACTGGGATCAGTGCTGTTCAACAAATTCATAAATGATCTGGAAAAAATAAGTAAATGTGAGGTGGTAAAATGTGCAGGTGATACAAAACTACTTAAGATAGTTTAGTCCAAAGCAGACTGTGAAGAGTTACAAAGGGATCTCACAAGACTGGGTGACTGGGCAACACAATTGCAGATTAAATTCAATGTTGATAAGTGCAAAGAATTGCACATTGGAAAACATAATCCCAACTATACATATAAAATATTGGGTTCTAAATTAGTTGTTACCACTCAAGAAAGAGATCTTGAGTCTTTGTGGATAGTGCTCCGAAACCATCTTCTTAATGTGCAGCAGCAGTGAAAAAAGTTAAGGGATAAAACAGAATATATATTTTGCCTCTTTATAAATCCATTGTAAAATGACATCTGGAATACGGCATGTAGATCTGGTAGTTCCATCTCAAAGAAGTTAAACTGGAATTGGAAAAGGTACAAAAAAGGACAAAAAAATTATTAGGGTCATGGAACAGCTTCTATATGAGGAGAGATTAATAAGCCGGGGTCTTTTCATCTTGGAAAAGGGACGACTAAGGAGGGACATGATAGAGGTCTATAAAATCATGACGTGTGTGGAGAAAGTCAGTAGGGAAGTGTTTTTTACCCATTCACTTACCACAAGAACCAGGGGTCACCCAATGAAATTAATAAGCAGCAGGTTTAAAACAAACAAAAGGAAGTACTTCACACAACATACAGTCAACCTATGGAACTCTTTGCTAGAGGATGTTGTGAAGGCCAAGACTATAATGGGGTTTTAAAAAAGTAGATAAGTTCATAGAATCATAGAATATTAGAGTTGGAAGGGACCTCAGGAGGTCATCTAGTCCAACCCCCTCCTCAAAGCAGGACTAACCTCAGCTAAATCATCCCAGAGAGGGTTTTGTCAAGCTGCAACTAAAAAACCTCTAAAGATGGAGATGCCACCACCTCCCTAGATAACCCATTCCAATGCTTCACCACTCTCCTAGTGAAAAACTTTTTCCTAATATCCAACCTAGACCTCCCGCACTGCAACTTGAGACTGTTTCTCCTTGTTCTGTCATCTGCCATCACTGAAAACAGCCTAACTCCATCCTCCCTGGAACCCCCTTTCAGGTAGTTAAAGGCTGCTATCAAGTCCCCCCTCATTCTTCTCTTCTGCAGACTAAACAGGCCTAGTTCCTTCAGCCTCTCCTCATAAGTCTTCTGCTCCAGCCCCCTTACCATTTTTTGTTGCCCTCTCCTGGACTCTCTCCAACTTGTCCACGTCCTTTTTGTAGTGGGGGGCCCAAAACTGGACACAATACTCCAAATGAAGCCACACCAATGCTGAATAGAGGGGAATAATCACTTCCTGCAATCTGCTGGCAATGCTCTTACTAATGCAGCCCAATATGCCATTAGCCTTCTTGGCAACCAGGGCACACTGCTGACTCATAACCAGCTTCTTATCCACTGAAACCCCCAGATCCTTTTCTGCAGAACTGCTGCCTAACTCATCAGTCCCCAGTCTGTAGCTGTGCATGGGATTCTTCCGTCCTAAGTGCAGGACTCTGCACTTGTCCTTGTTGAACCTCATCAGATTTCTTTTGGCCCAATCCTCCAATTTGTTTAGGTCCTTCTGTATTCTATCCCTCTCTTTCAGGGTATCTACCACTCCCCCTAGCTTAGTGTCATAGTTCATGGAGGATAGGTTCATCCATGGCTATTATACAAGATGGGTAGGGATGCAAAACCATGCTTTGAAATGTCCCTAGCCTTTGTTGGTCAGAAGCTGGAAACGGGCAACAGGGCATGGATCATTTGATGATTACATGTTCTGTTCATTCCCTCTGAATTGGCCACTGTAGGAAGACAGGATACTGGGCTACATGGACCATTGGTTTGGCTCAGTTTGGACATTTTCATGTAGGCCTCATGTTCTGGAGAAAAAGCTGGAAATGTGAATCCTGGAGGTTCAAAATTCAAACATAAGATAGCCATTTATTTTATTATATATCACATGATTTTTAAACCTTTTGTTGGCCTGAGTCATGGTTTTTTTGAATGCTTGGAGTTGTCAATACTACTGTAATGCAGTTAATAATAATAATAATAATAATTAATAATAATAAAAGAGGTGTTTTCCCATACATCCTAACCCTGATGTCCTTGCTTATTACCCTGCAGAAACGCCTGCTTGTTTGTTTGAATTCCAATCCTATAGAAAAGCTGCTGGTGCCAACTCCTGAACCTCACATTATTTACCAACAATATCCTCCTCCTCCTTCTTCTTGAGTGTAGTTTAGAGTTCCATTTGAGCATTCATTCATCAATTGTATGTGGCAGACCTCAGCCAGTCCAGTGCATTGTTGGTCAGGAGCTTGAGGGAAACCCATCCTCCTTCGAGGCGGTGGATGGGTCATTCCTTCACAAGATGGTCCCCTGATGTATTTCTCCACACTCGAAGACTACCATAGTAAAAAGTTTCCAGCTGTGAATGCAGGAGTTAAAGTGCTTGACACCAGTCCTGAAGCAATGGTTGGTGATGATTTCTTGTATTACACGTATCATATAAGGGTCTTGGAGGTAATTATATAGTTTGAGGAGAAGGCCACTGAGCCAGACAGTGTTGTAGGCTGAGGGGAGGTCAATAAAGATGGCTCCACACTGTTGATGGGACTCAAAAGCTGCTTCATTATAGTCTGTGACTGCAAGGACCTGATCTTCTGTACTCCTATTCTTCCTAAAGCCGGGCTGTTCTTTAGGTAAGGCCTGCTCAATCTGTGGCTCAATCCTGTTTAATATTAAGCATTCCATAAGTTTAAATGGAACTGACAGGAGAGAAATGGGATGGTAACTCTTTGGATGCTTATTTAGTTTGTGGTTTCAGAATGGCAACAAGCCATCTATTTTCCACAGGCATGCTTGGTGAAGAGACAGTTATTGTTATGCAGTCATGTACAGAAACCTCACATAGGAAGTGATTCTGTGATGGGGACTGTCTGTGAAGGCAAGAAGTTTGAAGCCTAGGATGCTAGCTCTACTCTTATTGCAAAGGTACATCTCTTGCAGCAACAAAACAAGCACATTGTTAGCGTTGGTAATGTGTAGCAACACATCCCTCTTGGCAGGGGTGAAACCCTCAACATTCAGCAGTAGGATCCCGGGTATGGATGTGATTTTAAACTTCATGACAAGGCAAAAGGTCAGCACTGATCAATGCTCAATAGGAATCTCAAAACCGAATTACAGGGTGGAATTACAACTGACCTCCTCTTGGTCCACCCTGGAAAAGTTATATTGATGACTAATGAGTTGTAAATTCGGTTTCAGTTTCAACAATATCCCTTGTGCCATGATTGTATCAGTGCAGACAAATGAACATTTATGCAGCTTTAAAGTCAATTTATTTCCTGCAGATCTATATTACCGTAACTTGGAATAGAATATGGGCTTTATAACTTTATAACTTGTCAACAAACATGCTTGCTACAATCCAGGAGCAGTGAAAGATAGAGCCATTCAAACCATCTTCCAGATTCTTGAAACCTGCTTGAATTTTCCCATCCATAAATGGGATGTAAAGAAAGAGAAAATTTTTGTAGCACTGAGATATAGATTGTAGTGGAACAGAATATTAATTGGCAGTCACAGCAAGAGAAATTCATTTTTTAGTATTGGTCTCAATGAAAGACAAAATGGAGCTGAGGCATTTGAAATCATCCTGTTGCTTAATTACTTTCAGTCCTGGCAAACTAAGGTCCCTGCTGACAGGATTAACTGCTATATTTAGCTTGAAGGTAGGGTGGAAATTGACTTACAGTTTTAATCACAAATATTATTTGAAAGTCTAAATTTTATATTAATAACCAGTGGAAAACTCTAATTTGTCATTCATTCTTTGTGTGATCCTCGGCAATGTTGATTGTTTTAAGTGTTTGTGCAATCTTATGTATTAGGCTGTTAAAGGGAGTGTATCCACTTTGCCTAAATTGGAATCCTTGTGTATTGTGTTCTCGTTACGTCGGGGAACAGAAAAGTTCATATGTTGTTGCAATTAATGTTCTAAAATATCTTTTTCTGAGAAACAAATCCTGCAAAGGGCATACAATAAAGCTTACTAAGTGAGGCCTAGGCCATTTTTCCTTCTTTTGTTGTCATTGTTCTCTGTTCTTCTCAAGGGTGTATTTTGTGATGTTCTCTAGTGGCTCCAGACTTGATTTACAGTGAATACTCAATTTGATGGTGTTTAAGTTTCCCATGAAACACTTTTTAGGCTCACAGTCAAAAGATGGAGTGTGTGGGCTTGTCTACCCAGTGAGTTAGTGTGCAGAAAGCCAGGGGGTGCCTCTGCAGTGCAGTAGCCTGCCATGCACTAAGTTGCTGTGCAGGCCCTGCTACAATGCCCTAAAAGCTCTGTAATGCATTTCAAATAGCAATATTTCAAAGCACACTATGGAACATTTGGTGAGCAATATCTGGGTCTACACAGTCACTTAATATGTGGCAAGCTAGTGCGCTGTAGATGCACAACTGGGCTTGCTGCGCATAAAGTCACCATGTAGACAACTCCAGAGATTTAGACACTAGAGAATTTGTTACTCAATTGCTCTGAACAGCAATCACCCAGCCCCCGCAAAAAAGAGAAAATGATACTACGTAATTGACTGGAATTTAAAGTTCTGTTTGATATATAAAAGTAATGGAAATACTGCAGTCCATTCAACGTGCACTGATTTTAAATGGAGGTATAGCTAACACATTGTTTCAGGCTAGGCCAGTGACAAAAACATCTTATAACCTCCAGTGATGACAGGCCAAGCTGTAGTATTGAAAGTAAAGGTGAAAACTTTAAAGAGACAACAGAGTACTGCTAGCAATCCAATAGGATAAAAAGTAGGAGGAGTGAGATGTGAATAGAAAATTGGTTCATTCAGCCCAAGTGAATAGATGGATGGTGTGACCAGAGACATCTTGGTGCCAATTGGCAGAAGGCACAGAGATGCATAAAGTTTAAAGGGATCCCCTGGGTCTGGTAGCAACAATAGTTCACCAAGAGTGTCTTTAAGGTCTCTACTGAAAGGCTGTGTCATACTTTATGATCATAGTCATTGTAAAATATACGTACAAATATATATGGAGTTTATGTATCTATACCGAAAACCGTTCTTAAGCCATGTAGGTCAGGTCAACAGAAGGTGATAAACATGTTTTATTCAGACTACGGATAGGAGACTCTATCTCCCTGGCTGACCATTGTGTATTGTTTCTTACAATCTAAATATAAATGCATATGGAATCACCAGCTAATCAAGATTGCTAAATCAAGAAGGGATCATGAAATCTACAGGGAAGTCATACACAACGAGAGCGTGTCTGGTTCTGCTGGCTAACATCTGAACCTCTTTTTTCTTTGTGAAACAAACCTAGGTTCGTTTTCACTGTAAGCAAACCACAGATCTGTATGTTAAGCTGAGCTGGGGTCTATGGTGTAACTGATAAGCTGTGGTTTACTGTTCCTTTGGGAACAGCAGGTCTGGTAATTCTGTGAGTGCCCATTGGGAAGCATCACAGATAGGGATGTGAAACAATAAGAGGAAAAATGTTAACTAAACTTTTTGATCTCCAGCTTTGCAGACTGGTTTGATGGGCTTCATGCTGGAATTACCGGGTGAGGTTCTATGGCCTGTTGTATAGAGGATGATTCATTCTGGCCTTAAAAATCTATCACTCTTTGATGGGCCACCCCCAATTTTAATAATGGCAAATTTCTCTCTGGAATAGATTCCACTCCATTTTCACAGTCTATATTAGCATTTAGAGATGGAAGGATTAGAGTTTTATTTTTATCAGTAAGTGTCAGTAAACGTTGATTACACTGTACATACACAAGCCTGCAAAAATATTTCCATTAATAATAATTGAAATATACAGGTAGGCAGAGTAAGAAAAATGTTCCACCATAATGTGTGTGAAATGTGTTGTAATGAATGTTGCATAAAGCATATATTTAGAGCTCTGCTAAAACAGCTGATTAGTGTTAGTAGAGCTGACGCAGCAGATGATTATGCAGCGTTCATAAAGCTTTGACTGTTTGAATCTCAGCATCTACTGCCAAAATAGTGTTGTATGACATGCACCCCCATAAATTCTAGCAGCTGTAAAAATTTAAATTTTTAAAAATCTAAAAAAGCTTTAAAATATTGATATTAGCCACCAAAATAATAAAAAAATAAAAATCAAATTCTGCCAAGCCTAAGTATATTCCATACACTTGCATATAATAAGTTCTCAGCTGTGGGCAATAAGTGCTTCCAGGTGGTCTGAGGAACTGCTTTTGTCACAGTAGTGAAACATCTGTTGGTGCTGAAGAAGCGACTGTAAACATTTCGAAAGGCTTCTCTCACCAACTCATCTGCAAAGAAGCAAACACTTCCCTGCCTTCTGTGCATGGCTGCTGCTCCGTGTCTCTGTCTGTCAGCCTGTCAGGGTTTCCTTTGGAGTAAATTCAGCTCTGAACAAATGTGCAGGCAACACCACTACTGAAGAGAGGGAGCACTATATGAATCAGGACAGAAACAAACTGCAAAGAGAGTTGGTAAAATTAGCAAAGGGGTTCTTTGATCTGCCATAGGATAGGCAGGAAATCCAGAGGACTGGAGGCAGCTGTAGGCTTGACAAAATTTTATTTTTATTTATTTTTTTTTACTTTCTGATAATTTTGATATATAATAGTGAAGTTTGTTTGAAAACACTTTGATTTTTTAAATTGTTTTACAGTTGTGGGAAATTATGGGGAGATCAGATAATGGGGGGGTCAGATAATAATTTGTTAATGACAGTAGACACTGAGATTAAAGTTTTATCTGTTAAAACACAAATTGTCTGCATCACAGGTAAATATCCTTAAATCTAGCTAATTACTCAAGCAGTATTTTTCTTAGTTAGCCTATCTGTTATTGCCTTTTGATTATTATCTATAGGAATACTTTTTTGGCAGTTTATGTGTATGCTGGAATGGACATTTATTGACATTTACTGATATAAAATCTAATGCTTTCAAGTCTGGATGTCTGTGAGAAGATCTGACTCTTAAAAAAGTGGTCCAAGATATTGGAAACATTTGAGAACAACTGAGGTATAAAGCTTCATTTGTGTCAATTATGCCGCAGTCTAAGAAGTGCCCTATTCCATTCAGAGACATGAAAACAGACTTTGCCACACATTCGCAAACCTGTGATTGTTTACACAAGCTCCTCCTTTGTTCAGATAGTGATCCCTCTGAGACATGAGTAGGTTGCTTGGGAAGGACAGTGTGAGAAAGTCCATGCTGTCAGTCTGTGGCTAAACAGAGGAGTTGAATGCTACCTTCCTGCTATGAAGTCTGACTCGTATCAGGTCTTAGACATGCTCTGAGCGTGCCTACAGGATCAGGCCCCACTGGGGAGATAGGTGGAGGAACACCTAGTTTGAGAATCCCACTTTCAGGCCTCTGGGTCTTTGTCTTGAGTGAGGGCTCGAAGTTGCTCATTAGCTGTGCTGCAGCATCAGGGCTTAGAAGTCTTTGCAAGTGCCAGTTGGTGGAAACTTAAGCATTTAGGGGGCTTCAGTGCCTATGGGATTAGTTGACAGCTGACAAAGTATGGGAGTGTAATTAAACTAAATAAATATTGGCGATATCTGAGTGGAAGTTTTAAAAATGTCAGTGGCACTTGAATGATGGATTTAGGAGACTCTGGAGGCAGATAGGTGCCTAAATACCTTTGAGAGTCTGTGCTCTGGTGTCTGAATCCCCAGGCAACCTCAGAAATTTTACCCTGACCATATTAGCCAGTAGAAAAAAACAAGCGATGGCAAATCCCTACCAAATGATGATGCTTCCCAGCAAGGGACAGTGATCACCTTCCTGTTTGGTGTAGGCAAGGGAATTAGATTGGATGGAACTGAAAGAGGAGCATGACAGAAATAGAGCTGCTCTGTAATAAATTATTAATATTGTATGCTAACGAGGTTGCTTGAATGTGTACTGTATGACTATATCAGGTTACATCAACAGGGCTTTTGAGGTAAAACGATGGCTTTAAGATCAGAAACCCCCCATAGCAAACAATTGAGGGGTGTATCAAAACATTGGCCCTGTGTTGATCTCCTGCTGGACCCAAATGGTTTTTGACTATCAAGGCCCAAAAGCCAAGAAACTGAAGACAAAGGAATTTGAGCTAGACATAAAATAACTATCTGTAGGGAAGGAGAGGTTGTTGGGTAACTGGTTAGACTGATATAGGCACTGGGTGCAGATGTCTGAAGAAGTTAGTCTTACTTGGGTCACCAACAGAGGCTCATAGGGCACAGGTGTGTGCAGGCTGTTACTTTAAACAATTTTCCTCTTATGTTATGCTAGTTTCTACTGTTCAGATTGAACAATACTTTGGCCCTAGGAAGGCTGTGTGGTCACCACATTCGCTGCTAGTCCCAGACTCCCAAAGGGACGAACTGCAGGTGCGAAACCAAGGATAGCTGAAGGCACAAAACGTGATTCCTGAAGGGGTGCACTCAGATGACAAAAGTGCAACTAGCCCTGTACTGGTGACAGAGCACAAAAGGGACATCAACAGCTCCTCAGCACGCTTCCCATCCCATGGGATTCTGCAGAGCTCCATTGCATACATGCTGAGTGCTGGAGCCCCAGACTCCAGACAGGATATGTCAAGGGCAAAAAGTTCTGTGGAATTGGGGGATAATTTCTGTCAACAGCATGCTGTCTTCCTAAACTATTGGATTGTCCTGCCCAGCCTTGGGAAGAGACATGGGAAGCCAGTATGAAGAAGGAAGTCCCCTAGGACACTCTGGAAAGCAGCACAAAGGAGGTGGTTTAGATTCCAGGGGATTTTGCTCTGTTTTCTCTTCTGATCCTCATGATCTGTGTGGTTTTCAGGCTGCATTTCCTCTGCATTCTGCAAAGCCATAAACATCCTCTTCTTGAGCTTTGAAAGCTGAGTGTGGTTCTGTTTTGAGGTGTGCTTCTTGGGGTTTTATTTAAGTAGTTTTTCTTCTCCAATGTTGTTTTTATCATAAAGGAAGCGTCCAGCCCATACCAAGCCTTAATACAATTCTGTTTGAACTTATACTTGCTAAGGGATATAAATAAGTATAAATGTTCCCTCTTTTTCTCCTTCCCTTTACTGTGTCCCAGTAGCATCTGTGGAAAAGGAGACATACAGGAAGCGTATAGGGTCATGCAGCTGTACTGTGTTTGGAGGGGAGTGGGATTGTATAATCTGGTGGGGGAAAATACGTTAGACTTATATAAAGTTATAACACCAGCAAAAACGAGAGACCTGTAGCACTTTAAAGACATCTGATGAAGTGTGTTACAGCCCACGAAAGCTCATGCCTGCAGAAATTAAATTTGTTAGTTTTTAAAGTGCTACAGGACTCTTGTTGGTTTTGCTGTATACGGACTAACACACCTACCCCTCTGGAACTTTTCAACACTAGCAGACTTCCTCAACACTATGAAATGTACAATGCTAAGCTGGACCCTTACCAGAAGCATAATCAGTGACCGCAACTTACACTGGGTGTCAAAGCATAGTGCAAAGCAAGTGAAGAATGATCTTGGAATCAACTGGGTAGGAAAGTTAACAGACGATTTCAACTCTGGTGTCCAAAATGCAAGGCACTAGGAGAAAATCTGATGAAATATCCATCAGAAATGATGAAAGGCTGTGCTGGGGGGAAAAAACTCCATAACCCTGACAGAAGGGAGTGAGGTGGCAGAGACAGCTTAATGCTATGCAGCACATTGCCACCACCTCAGGCACGGACAATAAGGACAAATGGACATAGGAGATAAAACTTGAAGGTAATTGAGGCCTGGTCTCTTTTATTTTACTTCAGAAACACTTTGTACAGAGTACAAAGCATTGTTGAATTAATTACCTGCCTTGGAACAATGGTCTCTCACCACAGGGGGCACCAACCTAATTTTGACAATTGAAGAAAAGCCAGTAAGAATAGCTAACTGGGAAGGAAGCAATTCTATGCAACCATTCTTTGGTCTGGTGAAGTTTTACACAGGAATAAAAGAAGCAGGACTGAGGAGTCTTTAGAACTAGAGAGCGAGAGAAGGCTGCTGAATGGCTCTCTGTCACTATGGTGAGGATCTTATTACAAAGAGACAAGCTCAGAAAATGTCAGCTGAACCAGAAAGCTGAGCACAGAAAGTAGAGGGAAAAGACAGCAAAGGAAGACTCCAAACAAAGAGTTCAGTGGTCAAATCAATGGGGCTCAATGGAAGTGGGGTAGCAAACCAGTGAATGACAAAGAAGACTAATAAATGCAAGTAGAAGTTTACCATGCCATGTAAGAAGTCAGCAGGATAGCAGGTAGGGTGATCAGATAGCAAGTGTGAAAAATCAGGTTGGGGGCTGGTGGGTAATAGGCACCTATATAAGACACATCCCTGAATATCGGGGCTGTCCCCATAAAATGGGGACATCTTGTCTCCCTAGTGGCAGCACATAAAAATCATAGTCAAGCTTAGATATGAAACCTGGCTGTCAATGAGATTAGACCAGAACTGGTGAAAGGGAAAAATAGACCAGACCCTACTCTTCAAAAGACTTCTGCTCTATCAGCTACATCCCACCCTGACTGAATAATTATAAATTGGCTGGGAAGTGATTTATGTAACGCCAACCATGAAAAAACACAAGCGACTCATCTAATTCCTTGGAAGTTAGGTGAGAGCCCCAATATCTGTGGTAATTCCTAATGGTTTTCTAGTATGCTGGTACTTTTTCCCAATGATTGTTCAGTGGTATCTGCAAGGTATGAACCATCTGTAACTCTGGGTCCAGTAAGAATATTTATAAATTCTGTAAATATCTAGAAAAAGATTTGTCAAGTGATTTATTCTGTTTACCACAGGCTGTTTTCTAGATTAAACTTGTCTGCTTCCTTGGAACTGTCACTGAAGTGTTTCTCTGTATTCTTTGTTTGGCTTCAAGGTAAGAATCGCTGCTCTGTATAGGGAGGGGCTGGTCAGACTGCTATTATACAATTTTTTTTCACACATGGATAAGAAATGTGACTAGCTTACAGAGAGGGTTAATCATATTTGGAAGTGAGTGGATAAGCTGGAGAAAGAGTTTAATATAACCCAGAAAGCACGAAGACAGGTGTGCTGCTTAAAAAAAGCATATTTTGTTAAGAACAAAAGTGAGCTTTTGAAAAATCACGTAGTGTTGTACAATGTATAGTTAATGGAATTATCAGAGTGGGCATTAGGAAGAGACATCACATTGTTGTTTGAGATCCAGTTCCTAGAATGTATAAATTCAAAAAATATACATGTGTGTCTCATATAGGCCTTGATTCTGCAATGGGATTCATGAGCTTGCAGAATCCTATTAAAGTCAATACAGCTAAATGCTTTCACAAAGATCTGCCTATTACAGGCATAAGGTTCTTTCAGTACCCTATCAAAAATACAGCACTTGTTCATATCTCAGAGTTGGGAGACCTGGGGGAATGAGGAGGAAGTATAATTAAATTGAAATATATTCCACTATCTCAGCTATGAAATCTCCTTGGACATAGGCCACACAATGAAATGAACCTTTGGGCTTTTTGTTGACAGCAGCAAAGATTGTGTAACAAAGGGAGTGACGATGGCTTGTGGCAGCAGCAAAAAACAAGTAAAAAAGTAAAGTTAGGAGAAGAAAACATCAGGGACGCAGGGAACTGTTAATGAGTGGAAGAACAGCAACAAGTGAGACATAGAGGGTCTGTCTACATGAGAAAGTTGCAGCAGTATAACAAGGGTTAAATTTAAACTGATGTCTTTAAAGCAATGCAGTGTAATGACTCTTACATTGATTTGAGAGTAGCTTATTTTGGTTAAAATAATTTCATTAGGAACAGTTTTAACTTTAGTGAAAGAAGCCACTCCTTCTGAAATAAGAACTATTTGTACTGGTTCAGCTATGTTAGTGATAAAGCTAATTCAAGTTATAGCAGGGCTAGTTTCTCATTTAGATGAGTTCAGAGATGAGAAACAAAGATAAAGCTTTACAGGGCAAGAAACAGTTGCTTTCCAAGGGAGCTGATTGTGGAAACAGCCAGTCTGAAAAAGCCCATTTTTGTAAAAATTTTTATTAATATTAATCTGTATTATTGGAGTTAGTTAACATTACTTAGCAATTCGTGATAAAATTTGCTGGTGGCTGTGTGAGCTAATAACCAAAACATTTAGTTTCAACCTGGTGGCATGATGCAAATCAAAGTTAGGATAACCTTTCTTGAAACATTGTATTTATTAACATTGACCACTTAACTCGAGCTTTTAATTCTTTAAAAAAGTGCTCAGCAGAAGAGGTCTCAACTCAAAGATGCACATTTTGTAGTTGTATATCATGGTTTTCTAAAGTCCATTTGATGGAGAGCTGAGCTAGGAAAACAGGTGTGTGAGCACACTACATTTCTTTGCACCTCTCTCCATTCATGAGAATGGATAGGAACAACTGAAACTTGTAAGGAAAGGGAGAAGAAAGGTCCCCTTCCTGATCTAGGGATCCAAATAGGGTATGCCTCTGGAGACGGTGCAACATACATTAGGTATCATGAAACTAGATCTGGGTGACAGTTTTTGACCAAAACATTTTCAGCTAAAAAGTACAGATTCTGCTCAAGCAAAACATTTCACAAATTTTTGTAAAATTTCGGATTCATTTCATTTAAAAAAAAATTGTAAACAAATCAAAACATTTCTGTTCTGACATTTTCAGAATAAAATTCTTGCTTTTTCAATTCAAAATAACTGTTTGAAATTTACTTTATAAAAAATTAAAAGGTAAAAATACATAAAAAAACTAAACAATGTTGCATTTTCATCAAAGGAAACATTTTGTGTGACCCAAAACAAAATAACTTGGTATATTTGATTTATTTTTTAAAATTTTGTATTGACATGACTTTTTTTTTTTTGTACAAGTGAACCGAAAAGTAAGTTATTGACACAACTGTACATGAGCCCCCACTCTGAAAGTGTTAGGCTTGGTCTACACTTACCCTGGCGATTTGGCAGCAGTTAAACTACGGAGAAAACATGTGTAACTCCTGTCGACTGCTGTGCTTCTCTTCTGCACACCATCTTCATTGCACTGGGCCACTTGTGGGGGTGGATTAACAGCATCGACTTCTGGATCAACTGAGCGGGTCTTCACTGACCACTGAGTCGATCCAGATAAGTCAATCTGACAGCAGAGACTTTGCTGCTGTCAGTGTAGGCATAGCCTTAGTTTAAAAGAATCTTTTTGGACCACGTTGATGAAATCTGGTTGCATTGCAAATTTTATACAAAAGAGAAGTTTGTATCTGATTCAAGCAAACTGATCTTCAATAAGTTTGTTCAACATGAATTAAATATAAATATATCTGTGTACATCTATATGCGGAAAATAGTGATAGTTGTGGTTTTATTTGATAGAATCTTTTGTACATTGACCTATTCATCAAAATATGTATATCATCATGTTACCTTGTAGAATCATAAAAATGTAGGACTAGAAGGGACCTGACAGGTCATAAAGTCCAAACCCCAGCTCCCCACCCAGTGCTGAGACAGGATTAAGTGTATCTAGTTTAAATCCCTTAGAAATTATTTATTATTTAGTTAACATTTGTATTACAGTAACAGCAGTCATAGATCAAGGCCCTATTGTACTAAGCATTGTACAAATATGTAACAAAAAAATGCTCCCTTCTCCTGAAGCGTTTACAATCTAAGTCAGTCAATTACTTTGTAAATTATTGACTTGAGATGAATATTTCCCTTTGTAAAACAGGATCATTGGACATGACAAATTCATCTGGAGCTACATCCTGAAAGCAAAGTTCCACACTTGAGTGCGTGGGCATTGGCTTCAATGAGGCTGATTAATTAGTTAAATATTTGTAAAGTGATTTGAAGATGAAAAGTGCTATTTTGCTATTTTGTGAAGTCTCAGGGTGAATCTGCTCGGCTGATTCATAAGGAATTGTTTAACTTATGCTGTGGCTATGTGGGAGGCAAAGAAGTGGATTTTATGAAATTAAAGAGAATTAATGTGATTTATACTGGGAGTGAGAATAAAGTGTAGTCCATGTGAAAAACTTTCCTGGAAATTTCAGTTATTGCAAGATACTATGAAAGTAAATTGATATTCCTTTGCTGCTAACAAACACCATTGGGTACTGAAGAAAGAATCACTTTTACTCAGTTACCTGTCCATTACTGAGTCCAAGAGTGTCTGCTCTGCAATTAATTGTTACCAGAATAAAGTATAAATTTTCATCAATGGGCAGGGAGGACAAGACACAGATTGGTTCCTCTTCTACCTTAAGTATAAAGAGCTTGCCAATGAACTCAGCTGCTAGTTTCACACTACTGAAGCTTACTTATTTGTTAGATTTTAATGCAGAGTAATAAACCAAATTATCAGAGGAAAGTCAGTTCCTAGTCTTCACAGATAAGTCCCATGTATGATAAAGATGCAACTGGATAATCTGCATAATTACTAATGCATAACCCCGCTCCCCTTCATTTCACACTTATTTTTTAAAAAGCTTCATTTTGCAGTGTGTGCAGCAAAAATACACACACTAAAAGAAGATTTTCAAAGCAAATCATTGTTTTTGAGGAAAAATATGTCCCATGTCCATCACTCACTATTTTTAATATGTAACAGGTTAAGTGGATGATCATATATTCTTTCAGCATAAAGCTAGACAGACTGTCTGTTGCCCCAAGGATACTTATTTTCATTACTTTTGATCTGCTACATTATTTAGCTTTGTTTGGTTTATTTTGTTGTTAACCTAGTAACACCAACACCCAGATCTTTCATTAGCTTCCACTGTTTTTTTTTTTTGTTTTTTTGTTTTTTTTTTAAACCTGTTTATCTGGGCCTTCGTCTTTGCAAAATTCTCATTTGCAAAATTAATTTGCTTCCATTTCATAAAAGGGATGGAATCCAGCTTCTGGGAATATGTTGGAAAGTATGTGTGGACTGTTGTTTTCTCTGTGCCTTGTAAATGAGAATTTGGAAATGTTTTGCACATTCCTAGCCTCCAAACTTGAAATATTTGAGGGTGCAATAGTGTCCTATTTAGCTCTGGCAAAATAGGGGTTCTAGGCTACTGTTTCCCAAGAAGCACAAGACATATTCCTTAGTTTTATTTAGGGAATAAGGCCCAGATTCAGAAAGAAATTTGGGCATTGTTTCACTAAATATCACAACATCTAACTTTTAGCTGCCTAGAAAATCACTGGAACAGCACTGTGATCCACATAGGCTGAGTTAGGCACCATGGCTTTTAGTACATTGAAAGTGGAGAGAGAGAGGCGCTTAAGAATGCAACCCACAAAAGCCAGCCCACTAGGAAGAGGACCATCTAAGCTAAATGATTGGAGATGTTGAGAACAGAGGTGTGTTGTAAGCCGCATCTCTCTTACAGAGATAGGGATCTATCTCTGCTTGTGTTCCTCCACCATCTTCTCCTGGTGTAAGGCTGCTTAGGGGCCTAACCCATTTTTTGTGAGAGTATGTTAAATGCCTATCTCGCTCCACTTGAAGTAGTGGTGCCCACCTTATAAGTTTTAGCTCACTGGTTAGGACAATCATCTGGGAGGTGAGACCCCAGGATCAATTCTCTCTTTGGTTAGAAGGGGAGACTGCTTTAACCACTGGGCTATGACATACCCTGACAGCGTGACATGGAGTTCCCTCAATCTTCGAAGCTTGTTCCACTTTGGATAAACACTTAGTCGTGGGACCAAAGAGAGCAAGATAAAGAATGACTCTCTAGTTTGGCCATCCACTTGGGAGATGGGAGTCCATTTCCTCTACTCCAATGACTCTAATTTTTTATACCCAGTGAAATAGCTTCAGTGGGAGCAATAAAGGATGCCCAGTCCAGAATCTCCCATAACTCATTTGTTAGAACATGTGGTTGAGAGGTGTGGGAGACCCCTGTTCAAATCTTATCTTCCAACTCTAACAGAGGGGGAATTTGAATGTCTCCCATATCCCAGCTCAGTGCTCTAGTCACTGGCCTAACAGTTATACAATGGGTATCACCTCCAGCCAGATTTCTGAATAGGATCGGATCCAGCCTCTGAGCATGGCTTCCACATCAGGCCTAACAGGCAAGTTAGGCAGGCAAAAAGCCTATTCTCCCCCACTTCATGGATTCCACCTATGCCCAAGTGTGAGATAGGTATCTGGATGCCTAGAGGGAGGCATCAGTGCACATGTCTGGGTTTAGAAACTGAGGCACCCAGAGAACTTTTACAATGAAAATTTAGGTGCCTGCAGGGTTTGGGCAGCAGCCAAATCAGAGTTTTGTGGATTGCATTGTGGGCCTAAAAGTGGAACGTCAAAGCCCAAACCCCAGACTTGGGCCATGTCTACACTACAAAATTATGTTGACCTAAGTTATTTTGGCATTCAGCCACTACAGTAATTAAATCATTTTTGGATGTCCACGCTATGCTCCTTGTGTTGGCGGTGTGCGTCCTCATTAGAAATGAATCCATGCAGAGAGCAGTGCACTGTGGGTAGCTATTCCACTGTGCAACTTGCCATCGTCTAGTGCAGGGTGTTTTGGGAAGGTTTTGAAATGCCTTAGGTGTGGCCCAATGTGCCATGCAGGGATGACTGGGCACATTATTTCACTGTCCCATAATGCAGTGTTCTCCATCCCATAACTTTATCTGCATCCCATAATGTTTCACACCTCTTTTCAAAAATCTCCACAAACCATGAAGCCTACCTTACTGTCTGCTGATTTTGAGCAGCTAGATACCAGGGCTCTAAAAAGAGCTCAGTGCGGAACTATTCGGCTCAGGGAGGCTTTGAAAGACCATTTCAATAATGAACCACAGAAAAGTGTGGTGCTGTAGTGTGCACTGCCTTTTGCATCCTGGTATGAACCTTGCAATGAGTTTCTGTGTGTGTAATAATGTAACACTGAAAATGCCCCTATTCCCCCTATATCCATGAATGAAGTGAGCAACAGACAGTGGATATTTTGATCTAATGAAGATGAATTAAGTTTCTAAGACTAGAATTTTATTCCAAACAGACACATTTATAAGTGAATAAAAATTAATAAATAAAGGGAAAAGAACTTCTGAAGAGAAAAGATCAGCCATTTCCATTTCACAGACACATACGCTGACTTGTGAAAGACAAGTTTGGTGTACGTGCCACTGTGATTGTCTATACTGTCCCCTGGGGTGGAGTGGAAGGGGTTGTGCGGCCGTCCTGAATGCCACATGGAATGTGTGGGGGGGATGTAGGGAGGTCCTGGAATTTAGTTCTTTATGGGCTGCAGAAGAGGCAAGCATGTCTCTGTTGAACAGGAAGCTCACTTAGTGTTTGCATTATGTCTGTTTGCTGCTAGAGTAGTGCTAGCATCTCCTACTGCACGTCCCTCTCCTTTTCCTGAGCCTTTCTCCTTTCTGCTCTATCCCTGGCCATGCTGTTCACCAGGGTGATCCTACAAGCTCTGTGTTCGGTATCCAAAGCAGCAGAGGCTTGCAGGATCTCTTGGAACAAGTTATCCTGTGCCCTCTTCTTTCTCCTCCTTATCTGGCTGAGCCGCTTCACTAGTGTGGATGAAGAGATTCTCAAGACCCCATTTCCAGCTGCAAAAGATACATGCACAGAGGTACTGTTGTGAGGGTACTCATGAGATAAATGGAAACATGGTATACTGAACTCACTCTCCTTGATCCACACAAGTTGCAAGCACCACATTTCACTTCTCTTTGGGATTTAAACAGAATGGCAGCAGTCCCAGCCCTGATGCCTACAGCCTTGGGGGAGGGAGCGAGTTGGGTTAATAAGTGGGAGATAATTCACAGGCACGAGTATATGTGTATAGGGCAATTGAACTGAAGACTGGCACCGTTTTCCACAGTTGGTGGTGATTTTAGTTGATCTCATTCCTGAGGGTAACAAAGGCTGAAAGGGAACAGCTGCTGCAGGCATCTGGCTGCAGACTGAACTGTGTGCTGCTGGCCAGCGTGCTGCAATTCTGCCTGCTGAAGCAATCGCTGAGTGGCATGGGAAAATGTCCTACCACATCAGAAGAAATAAGGCAGCCCTCCCCAAAAACCTTTGGCAGAGGATTGCAGACTACCCCAGGAAGGTTTCTTCGAGATTGCTACGGAGGATTTATGGAACAGCCCAGATCACATAAATTGTTCTGCCAGGCCTCCCTCTGTCTAACTCTACAGGGGAATGAGAAGCAGTAGCAACTACACCTTCACTGGTTGTTTTACTACCTCTTTTAGTGTAAGTAAAAAAGAGTAAATCACCAGATGTCTTGCTCCTCCGGTAGGGTGTCCATCCCCACAATTTCAAAGCAAACTGCATACTCCAGAGGTTCCTTCCCATGCATCAGTCTCAACCATGCTGCACTGTTGGGATTGGCTGGATTGCCCAGGAGTCAAAAACAGGGCCTGGCTCACTGCACTGCCTGTCCCCACCTTCTCCTGCTCCTTTCTGTTCACAATGGGGAGCCTGTGACTTGTGCTCCTCTGAAGTATCTCTGGAGTTCCTGGGAGTGGTAATTGGATCTCCACCAAGGATGGCATGAAGCTTTTTGAAAAAGCAGCAGCTCTGTGGCTCCATACCCAAGTGGTTGTTTGCATTGCCACTGGTATGCCTGCCATAGCTCCTTGGCTTTCACTTGTCAATGCTGCTGGTCCCTCTTGTAGCCCCTCTCATCCATGCCCCACGCAATCTTGCCCTAGATGTCGACATTTCTATGGCTGCATCAAAGCTATGTCTGCACAGTCTCTTCTCCCCACAGATCCAGAAGATCCAACACCTCCTGGGTACTCCAGGCAGGCGTGTGTCTGCAGCATGGAGCTGGCATGGTCACCTGGGCAGATGCTAGGTCTGTTCTCCAAACTGGGCAGTCAGCAAATGGAATTCAAAAATTCATGAGGCTTTAAAGGGGAGGGGTGTCTTCCTGTGTATCTGCCCATTGAGCATCAGAGTTCAAAATGGTGACCAGAATGGTCACGGTGAGACATTGTAGGACATCTCCTGGAGGCCACTGAAGTCAATGTAAGTAATGCAGTGTCAAAACTGACACTGTTGACTTAACTACATTGACTTAAACTCTATGCCTCTCATGGAAGTGGAGTTATGAAGTTGCCACAGTGGGTGAGTTATGTAGGCAGGAGTGAAATTTTAGTGTAGACACATACATAGTTAGGTCACCATAAGTATTGCAGTGTAGTGTAAACCAGGTCTTAGGAACCTAAGTAGCTTTGTGGATCTTGGCCTGAGAGCTGAGGGACATGAGGGGCACTTTTCCTTTGTGGGTTGCAAGAATTGACTCCAAAGCACTCTAAACACACATGCCGTCAGTCTATTGTGTGATGAATTGGATGAGCAATAGCAGGTCAGCAGAGGGCAGAGTGATTAGAGCTGCTAAAAGTAAATTATCTGCTTGCTTCTCTTTGGAGAGTGATAGGTTGGGAGGAAGGGAAGGTTGTGGTGATTGGAACAACAGTTGGGGAAGCATAGATTACAGAGACAAGGCATCGGCAGGGGAGGAGGGAGGCAAACAAAAAAAGGGAAAAAGCTTTAGTGAAAAAAATGGGCAAATGTGAGAAGTAGCTTTTGTGGTTTTAATTTTTTTATGTTATCTATAAGAACATACCTCTGCGGTAACTAAATCCTGAATTTACCAGTTGGGTGGTGGTAGAAATTAACTTTAAGCATGATGAATCTCATGGTGTTCAGGTGGATTCAGAGGTTCACTTCTTTTTATAACACCTTTTTTAGTTCTGATCTGTCTGTTTCTGCTCTTTTAATTTGGAAACAAAACTAAAGGGTTCAAACTCTTTTGGTCCTGAAAGGAATAATGATATCAAAGGATTGATTATAATCATTCAAGTAAAGAAACTGGATCGTTCAGGCATGAGAGTCTTTTCAAATCAGAAGTGTGTGCCCTGCTGTGTGCCAGGAAAAGAAATAACACCTGTCAGGTATGGGCTAGATCAGTGGTTCTCAATGTATTTACCATTGTGGGCTGCACATGCGGCTCTCAATGTGTTATTTGGGCTGCAGCTGTATGCTGATTGGGCTGGAAGTGGCCTTTAGGCCCTGATATACTACTTAATCCTGCCATAAGTGCAGAGGACTGGAATAGATGATCTCTTGAGGTCCCTTCCAGTCCTACGATTCTATGATTCTATAATTCAAGATTGCTGCTAGCATTCACAGAGCAGCTGCACAAGGTGGACTGTCAGTACTGGGGTTGGGAAACAAGCACTGAGTGGTAGAATTGCATTGTGTTGCATGTATGAGATGGTGAACAGTGGCTGCAAAACTTTCGGATGCGCAAATCCTCCTTCCAGAACAGAAGATGCCAGTGGGGGATGTGGAAATACCCAGAGTGATATCCCATCTATCCCCTTGCTCATGAAGTCTTATACAGGGAGCATAGACAACAGCAAGGAACGCTACAACAGGCACCGAATGACTGTTGAATATGCCTTTGGCCAATTGAAAAGTCGCTGGTGCTGCGTTTTTGGCAGAGTAGACCTCAATGAGGAAAATATTCCGATGATCATTGGGGCCTGCTGTACCCTGCATAACATTTGTGAAGGGGAAAACTTTTACCCAGGGTGGAGTGCTGAGGTTGATCAGCTGGCTGCTGATTTTGAGCATGCAGATCCCAAGGCAATTAGAGGGGTACAGAGGGTGGCTATTTGAATCAGGGAGGCTTTGAAGGAGCATTTTGACAATGATTCCCAGTAATGTGTCTTTACGTGATGCATTTGGCTAGGTAATGTTTACTTGCCACCTTGAATGACCCCTGTAGTGCGTGCTTCCTTAGTTCTAATTGTACTGAGCAAATATTCCTGCCTATAGCCACTGTGTTTGAATGTTAGCACTAATTAACGTGTGTATGACACAAATAAAGACTCATTTTATTTCAAAGACTCAAATTTAATAACAGGACAAAACACAAAATTTTGGTCAAAAGAGGGACTTGGGAATGAGGAACAGTCTCTCAGTTATGGCTCTCATAGCTATGTGTAACTCCAGCTTTCATTGTGAAACTAGTCCCTGGGGTGGAGTGCATCGGAGACTGAGAACACATGAGGAACGCAGTGTTGGAGTTTGGGAAGGGCATGGAGAAGAGTTCTGTAATGGCTGCATACAGGGTCGTGCATGGATTTGCTCAGACTGCAGTGTAATGAGGGATTTCAGCATTTCTTTCTGGCCCTCCACTAGCTTCATCATCCGCTCCTGCCCCTCTTTCCTTTCCAAGCTACCCAACATAAGTTTTTCCTTAATTGTCTCCCTCTATACTCTTGTTTCGCTATGTACCGTTTCTGTTGACTGCAGCACTTTGTGAAACATAGCCTCCTTACTCCTCCTGGTTCTCTGCCTTATCTGATGAAGGCACTCTGCTCATGTGGAGGAGTGGGTTCTCAAGGGCACATCTGCAGAAGCCAAAGAAACAATGAACAGAGACAGTATTGAGAGTGTGCTTACACCCATCTTTCCCACTGTTCTTTGGCTAACACACGGCTTGGCACGAGTCCCAAATATGGTGAGTTCACCGGGGGTGGAGGGGAAGTGAGAATTGGCAAGAAGGGACAAAGGGTTTGGATGGTTTGCAAAGAGGATCACCACAAGCAGTTAGGAAGACTATTTTGAATATCAGTACCCTTTTCCATAGGCTACGGTAACCAACCTGATATCTAACCCATGATGCAAGGGTGCATCTTCTGCATGTGTGTAGCATCAAACTAGCTCCATATGCTGTTTGCATGTATGCCACTCTGGTCCCTGCAGAAATAATTGCTGGGGTGGTGCAGCAAAGTTTCCTATAAGTGAAAAGAAAGAAAGGCAGCTCTGCCAAGGAACTTTCAGCAGAGGACTGCAGAATACCTACTGGAAAGTTTCCTAGAGATCTCTATGAAGGATTCCCCAAACAGCCCAGTGTACAGTAACAAACTTTTCAAATCTGACCTGCTTTCCTCTGACTTAAAATCTTTCTGTATTTAATACATTTGTTTGATTGTTTTATCTAAATCAGTGCATGTGGTTTAAGGTGTGATAGGACTCCATTTGAAGTGACAGAGCTGGTGCATATCAATTTCTTTGATGAACCAATGAGCGTGCATAGGGCAGCACTGAACATTGTAAGATGGCAGTTCTTAGGGATGCATATGGGACTAGGGGGGTCATCTGGGATCACGCCAGTGCATGATCCCAAGAGTGTCTGGCCAGAAGTACACACTCGCTTAGTTGAGAGCATCTTACTTGCCATAAGCTGTGCGTGTGGTGACCCAGGAGTGGGGGTTCACAGAGCAGGGCAGGGTAAGACGTGCTCCAGGAGTGAAGGATTGAGGTGACACAACAATACACCAGTTCAGACTGCAAAGGGGAACATCACATGCTGGGACTGGCTAGACCCTTTGTGAGTCAAAAAAGAGGTCCTGACTTTCCACACCGCCGGATGACCCTATTGTGTGCTCCTCCTCATCCTCCAGCTCCACTTCCTCGTCCACCATTTCATCCTTGGGGTTCAGTCTGCTGGCAGCTGCCTCCAGTCCCCCAAAGTATCCATGGGGCTCATGGAGGTGGGGTTGCCGCTGAGGAGGGCATGTGGTTCCTTGTAGAAGTGGCATGTCTTTGGCGCCACACTAGAGCAATGGTTGGTCTTCCTTGCCTTCTGGTACACCTGCCTCAGGGCCTTGATATTAGCACAGCACTGCTGCATGCCCGTTTCGTGCTCCTTCTCCTGCACGCCACTAGCTATCAGTACGTAGATATCGAATTTCTTATGGCTGGAGCAAAGTTACAACTGCACAACCGCCTCTCCCCATAGACCCAGCAGATCCAAACGCCCTGCTGTACCCCATGCAGGAGTGTGTCTGCTATGGAAAGCCAGCGTGGTCAGCTGGAAAGATGTTGTGTAAAGATGTTGCACGTGCCAAGCAAACAGGAAGAAGAATTTCAAAAAACCCCAGGCCTTTACAGAGGCGAGGGAGCACACCTGTGTACCTTTAGGGCAAAGGAATTAAAGGTGCTGACAAGCTGTCAGGATGGGCATAGTGGGACCCCTCCTGGAGGCCAATTAGGGAAACATAAGCAAACACAGTGTCTACTCTGATACTGCATCAGTCTAGTTACGTTGCAAAAAGCCTCATGCCTCTTGTCGAGGTGGTCAGTGTAGCAGGGGAGTTACATCGGTGGGAGGAGCATTTCAGTGTGTACACTGTTTTGTCAATGAAAAGCTGACTTTTGCTGACAAAACTGTGTAGTGGACACAAGGCCTAAGTGACTTGCCCAAGGTCACACAGGAAGTTTGTGGAAGAGCAGCAAATTGAACCCAGCTCTCTTGAATTCCCTACTAAACCCCTAACCACTGGATATCCTTCCTCCTCTTTGTAGCTTATGTGTTTCTGTATTCCATAGCTCTGTTGTTGTGTCCCAGAAACTAGTCTGTCCCCTCATCTTAGGTAGCTTATTTTTTAAATAATATTGTGAATTTTAAACTGTGAAAGGATTAAAACATTAAATACATTTAGTCTTTAGTAATACATTTAGTGATCTATGGGATTTTACTACTTCCATTTTTCTTTTGGTTTGTCATTTAATATTTTTAATCATGATTCATACATTGCAAGATATTAATCAATATTTGTGTGTATCCTGTGTGTGTCCTTATAAGGAAAAAGAAAAATGTTGCCTGCAGCAGTTCTGAATCATGCTCTAGGCAAATGATTTGTAAAATTGTTGTAGTCTTTTTTCAGTAATTTGGAATCCTGGTACAAAGGAAATATTTGATTTATTTCATTTGATCTTGGTATTCAATTCATCCACTACATACAGAGTCATTTGCACTAATGCTTACCAATAAACTGCAGCTAGTTAAAGCCACAGTTTAGCTTTTTGTCTGAGCAACAGAAGCTTTTACATTCGGTGTCTGCCAACTTTTATCATTGAATGACAATATGGTGTCACTAAAAGGGCCTTTGCTACAGTTTTGAGGACTATATAGTACCTGGATAGATCTATTTTATAATATAGACTCCAACTAAAATGCTTTCTTCCTTCTTACCTAGCATTAGCAGCTCAACTCTACACTGAATATACTAGCTATTTTCTGGATTCTAAACAAAACTGCCAGTGGGCATAATTATCTTTCAACCTGTTTATCTCATATACATAGTTATATACAGCATGAACTAATTTGTGGATTTAAGTCACTCGAGCTTTTTCCAAATTTACAGCAGCTGTTAAAAATAGCATGTGTTTCAGTTCTGACATTGTAATCACAGATGATCTCAGGCAAGTATTAAATGCAATAATATTCTCTTCTAGTTCTGGGTCCGCATCCTGTTTTGTTTTATCTTGTGACTGTCAAGAGACAAAACATGTAAGTTGGGGTTTCAAAGCTGTGATAAGCATATTTTGGTTTTGCCCTATGTACTAGTGGTGATACACCCACTCAGTTTGGCTCATTACCTTACTCATGACTAATTCTTTTTTGCAGGGAAAAAATAACACAACATAACAAATTAGTCAACTAGAGCTGTAACTGAAAGACTTACCGGTATTTTCAAAACCCAGATAAATCCGCTTGATTCTCACTACTAGGGCCTGACAAAATTGGCAAATATTCTGTGATGTCTCAGAAGCATAAAACATGCACAAGCCTTTGATGCCTTATTTGTTAGAGCAAGTTGTGAAAAATATTATCTGAGCGGAAGGGAGAACTTTGTGAAACTTGATGGGTTTTTCATGTGGGTTGGAAACCCCAAATGTTTACTCAGTGAATCCACAAATAAAGCAAAATACAAGTCATATCAACTGTTTTGCCTGACTTCCACCAAATTCCAATAACTAATCATGGATGTGGTTTAAACTCAGGTTCACAAACATTTCAGCAAAGCTGGCCCAAGCATCATGTTTCATTATGGAAGTTTTGCGTCGTTCATGTGAAAAGTGCCTAGTATCAAACAGAATTCTTGAGACAAATGCCTGTAATTCTTTCCAAAACTTAAAGCGGTTGGGGCTAAATTCTGGCTGGTTCTGAGTGGAGCTCAGGGCTCCTCTTTCCACCCTTTCCCTCTGTATGCAAGGCAGTTGAATTGACCTTTTGTAATTGAATATTGAGTGGGGGACTGTTTGGACAGTGCTGAATCACTATATAGTATCACAATGGACAAGTTTGGTGAACCTGAGTGCAGGAGGATTCAGGGAGCAGGGCCTCATAGCACTAGACTGTGGAAAATCACCGAAAAGGCCAAACTTGCACTTGGCATCAATGTGTCACAAATGTTTGTCCAGTTCCTGTGTAAGCAACTATGCTGATGTGGAAGATCAATGGTCACGGTCAGCCAATGGCCCGTTGGCCTGGTGTGTACATGTGGAAGTGAATAGCGAATCTGGGGCGAGCTGACCTGGGTCAAATGATCCTATAGAAATACATGACATCAGGTGCCTGGAAGGGAGTAGTCCACGATAAGTGAATATCAGCCAATCCCTGTAGCCCCCTCCCAAATTATGAATTAATTGGAATATGCCACATATTTCACTGGCAAAGCATATTTTGCATATTTTGGGGAGATGTGACTTCTTTGGGAAGAGGGTATAAGCATTAGGAAGATCACATGGTATCTAGCCTTATCTATCTATATCTCATATACCCAAGAGGGCCAATGACACTTTCAGACAGAAGAAGGATTAAGACCTAAGGGCCTCGGGATAACCTAGGCCCTGCTCCGAGGGATCATCTATCAGAGGGTCTCTGGGTAGCCAAGACCCCACTACGAGGGTCTCAGAAAATAGACCAAGGACCTGAGGGAACCTGAAGGAGGAAGAGACAGTCATCACTTAGGAATGGTAGCTATCCTGCTTTGTTTACCAAAAAAGATACTGTGGGGGGCCAGCATAGTTACTGAGGATTTATGCTTGGGAAATTGAGGCTTACTAAGGAGAGGCGTTGTTGTAGAGCCCTTTCTATTTTTCTGAGAGTATGAGGCCAGACATATCAGTAGCCCAGTCTGCCCAGGAAAAAGTAAACTTACACACACACAAAAAATCCATCTGCCTTTGAATTAGTTAGTTCTTTAGCATATTAGGCCTGCTTGTTCCTGCTGAAAGCTGGTGTGAGGGTTAAGATCTGCTAGGCTTGTCTATAAGTATTTGATGTTTGTTTTAAAACAATAGCACCTTTACACCTACGACCCAATAGACACCCACTCCATCTCCCAGTTGCTATACTGAGTATCACACAATAATATCACCCTGCTAAATATCAAAGCCTGCTACAGAATCTTCCCTTTGTGTAGGCAGAAACCTAACAGGCTTCAGTTTGGTGTCCAGGTATTTCACTCATTGTAGGCTGCAGAATATAAAGCAGCCTGAAGATTTCAGTCAAGAAATGAAATTTGTTGCTGGCTTCTCCATATGTGTCAAAAGGTACCTCATTTGATCACAGATTTGCTGTTTGTGAAATTTAACCAATCGAAAAGTTGCCTTTTCTGTTGATTTACTCTGTGGTAAAGTGGTCTGGTGCTAAAATGGGAATGCGTGTGCCACCTGTCTCTCTACTACAGTTTGGGGACCCCATTGCTGCAAAACCATCCACTATGTGCAGCACATTGCCCAGCACATTGTCACAGTCCTTCGTATCAGGAGACAATTAATGGACTTGTAAACTTGCATTACAACAGCCCCAGTGGAGGATTTCTCAACTCCAAGTTGATTCCTGACTGATCAGTAGCAATTGGGTACCGCAAGTTTCCAATTGCCTCTTGCTTCTCCACTGTCAGTGCAGATCTCATTTTGGTGTCGCTGGCTGGGGTGAACATTGAGGAGGAGCCACTGCTCTTCATCCCAAACCTGCATGACACAATGCAATCCCACGAGTCAGTGCTTGTTTCTCGGGCCCAGAACTAGTGCTCCACCATCTGAAGCTGCTCCCTGGATGCCGTCAACAAACTTGAATTGTTTCTATGTTCCACAGCAATCTAGCCTCCAAAGAATCGTTGTGCTCCCCACAGCTCCTTTTGCGGCTCTGTAAATACTGCAGGATCAAGCAGCCCAAGCTGGCAATGCTCATCACAGTAATGCAGAGCTGTGTGGGACCTTTGTTTCTGTCACAGATGGCAGACAGCGAGTTACATGGTAGAATAGCTACTCAGGGTGCATTACTCTCTGCATCGATACAAGCGCTCCTGGGGAGGCCGCGCACCACCGACACAAGGAGCGGAGCATGGACACACACGTGCAATGTAATAACTGCAGCAGCTAAACACCAGTGTAACTTAGGTTGACATAATTCTGTAGCATAGACATGGCCCCACTTCGTAATGAATTAAGCTAAATGGGAACTCTTGTTGCAGAATAGGAGTGCCCACGCCTGGCGTTATTCAGGAACAGTTACTGGTGCACAGGTGCAGCTGTGCCACAGGAGCGCTTCAGTGTAGAGACTATCTATGCCTTTGGGAGGGATTCTTCTGTCAGTGTATGTAACCCACCTCCCTGAAGGACCGGCTCATAGAAGTTCCATACAGGCATTGATAGACCAGTGGTTTGCTTCCCTATGGCAAATCTTCTGTTTCTTTGTGAAAAACCTCTTCATCCTCTGTGTCCTGCATGATTAAACAATTGTTGTGCTGCTTAAACTTCAGCCTAATATTTTTTTTAAATTTGTTTTTAAATAATTCTCTCAGGATAACTGTACAGTATTTCATAATGGGAAAACAGAAGAGCATTTTCTGTTTTCACCAGGCAATGCTTGAATGTGTGAGTATCATTGTTCATCTACAGCAGCCCCTCTCCATGAGGTAAGGGGAAAAGAGGGTGGAGGGAGGGCAGAAAAATAAAAAAACCAAAAACCTGTTATGAAGAGTTCTGCTTGTTAAAGACAAAATTCTGATGCTCTTATTCACACTGAGTAGTTCATTAGTCCACAAGTAGATCATTACTGTCAAGGAGACTAACCACAGATTTCCACACTATTTAATATGAATAAGGGTGTCCAGATCTAACCATAAAAGTGCCAAAGTGAAATACAAGTGCATGTAAATACAATTCAAGATTTGCAGATGTGAGGTTAACACAAAACAAAAAAATAGCTATGAGATTAAAGAATCTGGTGTCTCACAAAACCTGAATCTAAGGAACTAGGATATTCCTCTGCAGCTGGTTTTATGATGCAGAAGATTTAAGTGTGCTTGAAAGAGAGAGTTAATTTGTTCTGAAAATAAACATGCTTTCATACAGTATTTGCTGATCAGTTTTGGCTACCCTTATCCTTCCTGAGTAGTAATTTACGTAAAGAGTAAACCCTTTGATTTCAGATCTAGCTGCTAATCCTGGATATAAGGAGAAAACTGTCTAGATATATGCTCTGATTTGGTTTGAACTATGACAAGGATGCTTGAAGAATAATAACTGATATGGTGTCACAAAGAAGAAATGATCCCATGTCAGTGTGTGTCTTTTTGCTCCTCTCCCACTTATTGGGACATATTTAGACATTTGAACTCAGAAAACTTCCTTTTTCAACATACCAGAGTAAATGCTGGTGCTTTAGAATGCTGGACACAATGAAGGACACAACAAAATAAGAAAAAACAACTTATTTTGATTGTAACCATGGTTTCATCAGTGAGCACTTCTACTGTTAGTACATGGTTTTAAAGGGGGTAAAACAACTGCTCTTTATGATACCAAGATAGATTTGAATCCAACATGACTGAATATTGAAGGAAGACATCATATTTAAGGAAGCATATTACAGTATTTATATTATTTCTAAGGTTTTAGAATTACTGAAAAATCAGACAATTGTAAGTATTGATTGGTTTACCTGGGTTGTTATATTCTTTCATGAAAAACTGAAATTTTGAAAGGTGACATTGTGAAATGCTAAAGTAACATGATATACTGATATTTATCTAGTATAACTCATTAATTATAAATGACAGTATCATTTTTAACATTGGTATCACTTGGTGGTTATTTCACCTAATGAGTGTTTGCGGATGAATCTGATGACTTCACAATAACTAGACCATGAAAAGACACTCTGAATAAATAAAGTTTCCCAGATATTTCGATATGTTAATTGTGAGTATTGAGGTCACACACAATGAAAGATACAAACCAGAGGGGGAAACCTGTCAGAAACCAAATAGATGCAGATGAATTCCAAACTCTTTTCCAGAAGGCAGCTTTAGCAGAAGAGAGATTTCTCATGAGCACTTCAAATACTGACTGCCAAAAAACTAGCATTAGTACAATATTAAGGCTGCAAGATCAAGCCTTCCAAAGTTTGTCTTTAATTAGGAGTTTCCAAACATACCATATTTTCCATTATACATTTTAGATACGGTATACTTAAACACATACCTTATTGGATTGCTATATCAACCAAAATTAGGAATAGAAAGATAAATGCATGTAATGGATCAGTGTTGGATCAATCTGATCTGTTGGAATGTCCTGACTTTTGAGTTCTCAATCTCACAATCATAATGCTGCATTAGTACTAGTTTGGGGACTTTTTTTGTATTGTTTCCTGGGGTCATCAGTTTGAGCTCTGTTGGCTTTTAAATATTTTGTCTCTGTTGCTATATATCTTACACAAGTTATAATCTCTGCTGATTTTGGACAGCAGTGTGCCAGTATTTTAATTTCATGTATTTAATTCCGATATTTGTTTAATGTGCTTTGCATATAGTGGACCCAATTCTGCTCCCAGTTACACAGGGACACTAAACCATAAATTTGCATTGAAATCAGAATTTAACCCGATATTTTAATTTTGTTGTTAGTGAGCTGAACATGAGCTCCCAGTGCAATGGTGTAACCAAATGGGCTAATATAATCCTTCTGTATTAGCCTGCTGTACACAGTCTCTTCAATCTAGCAGATAAAGATCCCACCTTGCGCACGACCTGGTCCCAATGGACAAAATCCTATGCCTGCCTTGCCAGCTACGTAGGGTTATTAATATTGTCAGCTGAGCAGAAATGCGAATTTTATAGGATATTTGGTCTTACAAAACATATGAAATTGATGTCTGTTCTAGCTGATATGATAAATATAACAAGAAAAACTTAAATATAAGTTTTTCTTGTTCCTAAATATAGATTTTATTTCACTTGAGCATAGATCTAGAGATGTCATAAACAAACACAGAGCTCTGCAAACTTTGTATGTGCAGTTTACATATCTAAGCATAAGTACTTAGCATGGTAGATATCCAGTATGCTGTCCAGGAATTTAATCTTACAATGCATTTTAATTTAATTGGGAATATGGACCATATCACTTATTAAGGTATACTAAAATAAATCTCATTTGAAATAATCCATCCTGAGCAATGATTGTTTAGTGGAATTGTTAAAAGTGTATAGAGTAGGACTCAAGAACTATTTTAAAGAAAGGCACCAAAATTAATCCATTTCTGTATCAAAAACAACAAACAGATGTGCTAGTTTCCCCCACACATAAGACCAGCCACACGAACAAGGTAAGTAATGGTTCATACCGGTATATAATAATTACATGAAAGGTATGGTAGCAATCATCCAACTAATATGATTATTCAATAATTGTCTCGTCTATGGAAGGCGGTCTGCAGGCAGCCAGGCTGCAGAAACAACCAGATGATTTAAATTAGTCTCAGAATGACTGGTTTGTTACCAATAATGTCTCTCTTGATTTTGGTAATTGGCCACCCTCTGCATCTCGGAGGTGATGTTTAAGAATACATGGTTGCTTTACCTTTTTTGGCTGGATTAGCTACTGTGGAACTTGCTATTTGGATGGGGAAGACAGACCAAATGTTTAACTATTTCCCAGGCTATTTTTAGGTTTCTTCCCGATTCTTCTGAGTCCCAGATTGATTTTATAGGACATTGCAGTCAATAAATCTTGATTTATCATTCCTTCTTCCTTCAGGTTTTCAGAACAAATCTTTCAGTTTTTCATCATTAATCTTATCCTCTGACACTAACCGCTCTTTTTCCTCACACAAAACATTAAAAGAACAGGAAAAAATAAATGAAGTGACCTGCCTCTTAGAAAATATTCTGCTACAAGCAGCATTATTTTTCTCCTCATTCTCTCTCCTCCCTCTCTTTGTAGTCAGAGGGCTGGATAAAGCATAGGCATTATGAGCCCATGCCCCAGGTCCTGGAGTCTTGTGATTACATCAGAATTTGAATTTATTTTCTTTGAAAGAATGAAGGTATCTAGCTGTTATGGTTGCAAAGAAAAGCTTGAAAATGTGACTGGCACAGTAGTCACCTAATGCCTCCCATGCACCCTCTCATGGCTTGGATTGCATCTCTGGCCATCACACTTCAACTTTCCCTTCATTTGGGCCCCCTTTAAGAATTCACTCAGTCTCCAGTGACCTTCTAAATTCAACCCTTTAATTTGCTTTTCACCAATTCTTCAGAAGTTCTGGCCAGAACTCTGCAGGAGCCATACTTGCTCCTCAGGACAGGGGGGACCCTCCTGTGTCTGAGGCTGGGCAGGGCTGCCACTTCAGGTGAGAAAAATGGCCCTCTGCTGTTGTTCCTGGCTCTCTGGGACGGTTGGGGTTTCCTGCCACTGCTGAGCTCAGTAAGAGATGAGGCCATGGCGAAGGAGTGGAAGTACAGAGGCAGAACCATGGGGGTCCCTTGCTTGAGCATGGGTCGGGCCCTGGTTTGTCTCAATGCAACCTTGGTCATCTGTTGTTATTAGAGGTGGCTGAAACATGGGATTTCCATTGCGCAAGAAATTTCAACATTTTGAAATCTGGTTTCATTCCAATTCAGATGAAGTAATTTTTTTCAAAATTTCCTGTGAAACTTAAATACCCTGATACTTTTATTTTGGAAACACCAACACATGTTGAGTCTAAATGATATATGTTCCTCAGGACTTCAGCAGTTTCTGACTGACATTCATGTGGTTTCCTGGCATCCTGGGGAGCAAACTGACCCAAAAGTCTGGAAGCACTGGGGCTGTTTGTATGGTGGAGCTGTGCTACAGCAATGGATCTGGAAGCCCAGACTCCCCAGCAGCCTACCAGGCATAGCCTGCCATAATTCATAGCGGGCAACCCAGATTACTTATGCATTACTCTTGTTCAAGATAGGTATTAGACTTGTAAGGATGTGTTTAGTGTTCAAACTCTGTAAAATGCTTGTAAATTACTGCATGCATTGATCTTACCTGTAGGGTCTGTATCCTATGCTACAAGGTAAAACATAACTTTGTTTTATAATTGTAAAAATGCCTGCTCTGAACTTGTGAATTCAGAGAGGAAGGGTGGCTCCCCATGCCCATCCAGGAGGACTACCAAAATGAAATGGGCTGTAGAAGGACAAAAGCTTTGTTGATTGCACCACACACGCAGGGGGAAGTACGTGCAGAAGGCCTCGTCCCCTTGGTTTGAATGCTAGAAGGGAGAAATAAAAAAAATAGTTGACATGAAGATTTTTAATCTCTTTCCTGTTTGGACTCTTACAAAGGCTGGAGCTAAGAAACAAGGAGCAGAGATCCTCTGAAAAGCTATTAAATGTTGACAGATTATTACATTTGGAACCATAGACTACACTCATTGATACATAGAAATAACTCTCTCATTTCATTTTCCTCATTAATGAACCCTTAATTAGTGTACTATAGGGTTGGCTACAACTGTTGACTTTTTATGTAATCTAAGGTACAAACTGATCTTGGGGGAGTGACTGGTCTCTTGAGACTGGGAGCAACCTGACTACTTGGTGATTTTTGCTACAATGACCACTTATCACTAAGTCCAGCTTGCTTTGATGGCAAACTAGATTGGTGAGCCCAAGGAGATGGACTGTGGCTCCATGTTAAGACTGCCACAGTGAGACAGGAGTTCTCGTTTGCTCCTGGGTTGATGAAATCAAATTACAGAACGTATCACCGGTTTAGGGTGTCTGCCCTGCTTTTGATAGTCTGTCCTGAGACTGGCACTCTGTCGTGACCTACCCCAGGCAGTGTGACATCTGGAACTGCCACGGATGACAACTAATAAGCAGCCAGAAGCTTTAGCAGAAGCTCTGGAATATGATGGTGCCTGGCTTTGCCTCATTGCATTAGGAGTGAAAAATACCCCTTTGTAGAGGGCCCTCCTCTGTGCTATCAAAGCCCTGCAAAGAAATGGGGTGAGAGGCAGAAGAGCCATGCACTTTGCACTCCAACTCCAAATGGATTCATATGGAAGAACATATTGGAGCTAGGTAGGTGAGCCAGTTAGGGGGCCTGTGGAAGACGGGTACAGACAGGCAGTAGTGTATCACGGGCTGTGCAGTATGTTCCATAGCTCCATATATTTCCCCCAGATGAAGCACTTTTATTAACAACATTTATCTTAAATGCTCCCTCACTTTGAAACAATATTATAAGCCCAGAGAGTCTTCAGTCTTGTTTCTTAGCTCCCATCTCTCTTCTGTGGTTAATTATTTAAATATTCAGGTTTTGTGTACAGTCAGTATATTTATTTTTACAAATATAATGTGTGTTAAATTGGCAGACAAATCAGGTTTAAAATATGAGCCATCTGTTTAGTGTTATTTTATGTTAGCTGCTATCAGGTTCATTTTTCTTACCTTATAATAAGCCTAGCTTTTTTATACTTACCTAATGCTTCATACAAAAATGATCCAACTAAGTAGTGAAGGATTTTATTCCGTTTTACAGAGACTGAACAGAATGATGTTTAACGAATGCTAGTAACTGTGATGTCAGAGCTGAGGAATCCAGCTATTCCATCTCATCCAGAAACGGGAATGCCAAGCAATTTTAATGAATGATTCTTATGGAAGACTAAATGGGGTGAAATCCTTGTCGCACTGAAGTCAATGGGAGATTTGCCATGGATTTAAATGAGCCAAGATTTCACCCATAGCTCCTTAGGCCAACACATACCATCTATAAACTCCATATTGCTGTATATCATTATTTAAACAGCACAGATTCCAGTAAGCTAGCAAATGTATGAGTTTACTTTTTAAATATTATTAAATTAAGTATCTTCCAACCATTTGGGTGCCAAATATTTTATTTTTAAGATGTTTAAACCATTGAGAAAAATATTTGTGAAGTCTTTCCCCCTTCTGTTCAGGTATTTATTGCTCAATACTTGTTAATTTTGTCTTTTTACTTCTGGAAACTAATTGGTGAAATACCTACTACAGTATAAGGCCCCAAATTCTGCAAAAACATAACCACATGCTTTAAATTTAAGCACATAATTAGCTCTGTTCAGCCCTTAAATCTTTTTGTGATATTTAGCATTTTACATGTATAAAGTTCCAGAAGGGTAGCTGTGTTAGTCTGTATATAGCAAAAATAATGAGAGTTCTGTAGCACTTTAAAGACTAACAAATTTAATTTTTGCAGGCACAAGCTTCGTGGGCTGCAACCCACTTCATCAGATGCATGAAATAGAAATTGTATAGGAGGGCTGTGCGTGTGTGTGTGTGTGCGCGCGCGCTCACACACACACACACACATGGGTAAGAAACAACAATGGGGAGAGTAGGTGTAAACAAAGTCCATATAGTTAGAGCAGATGAGGCCTATTCACAACTATTGATTAGAAGGTGAGCCTGTGAACAGTGAAAATTAATTCTTGTAATAAGATAACCATTCCAAGTCCCTATTCAGACCCAGTTTGATTGTGTCAACTTTGCATATGAGTTCCAACTCTGCAGTTTCTCACTGAAGTCTATTTCTGAAGTTTTTTTTGTAGAAAAAACCTCTTATTGGCTAGCTTAGGCAGCTCCTTGCCTGACAGGTTGGCTTTTGTGGATCTCATTCTCAGCTGCCTATCTCTCCCACCTCTTATATAGGGAGTTGAAGTGCCTGAGCCACAACAACCACACTGTTATTCGTGGCAAGCTTGCCTGAGCCAACCTAGCGTAAGCCAGAGTAGCTGGGCTAGGGGGCTCATGCCCAGCTGCAGTAGTGTAGACATACTCTGACGAGTTAAAAGTTATACAGTGAGTGCTTAAGTCTCTTTGGGGTTCTGGGCCCAGGTCTCTCCAAAAGCATTTATTCTGCATTGTCTAGACTATAGGTGTTTCTGTTCAGTCAAGTTAACTTAATGTGATTGAAAACCCACTTAACACTAATGCACCACCACAATGTTAACCCCCTTTAGCTTTGTTCCAAGATGAAATGGGACATCATCCTGATTTTATAGATAGGGGAAACGAAGCACAGAGAAGTTACAAATCCATGGCATAGAACTCAGGTTTCCTGACTCCTGCTCTGGTACCTGAACCATTGAACTAGCCTGGAGGCCCTAAAGTGACAGCAAAGGAAACCATTCAGCTTTGTAATTAATATTTTTGGCTTTTGGGAAGTTAGCTGGAAACCCATCTCCTTGCTTCAATGTAGCTCTAGAAAACTTTGGCTTTCTCTATTACTCACCAGCTGAGAAATAATAATTGTGTTTTCTTAATGAGAATGCTAGGCAGGAGCTTCTGATTGGCTAATTACATGCAGCTGTGTGTTGCCTTGAACAAAGTTTGCATGTAACCCCCTGAAGAGCTGCTTTTGTGTGTGTGTGTGTGTGTGTAAAAAAAACTTGTGAGTTTTTCTCTCCCATGCTAATGTTGGGCAGTTTTGTTTTCATTTAAAAAAAAAATAACACATTCATTGGGGTGCATTAGATTTGACTTTTTCCATCTTAAGAAACTAAGGAAAAATCAGAATCAGAAGAATTTCTTGAAGAAAAAAATTTTCAAGAAAATTGACCACCCACTTTAAGTTTTGGAGTATTAAGCTCAAAAATTATTCTACTCACAGGGGAGAATGGACACTGAGACTGAAGAAGCAAAAAAATCCACCAAGATACACAAAACAAACGTGAGTGAAGGATGAGCATAAACAAAGATGACCTAGTAAGTTATTTTTGTAAAAATTTTATCATTAAGGAAATCCATTTGCTGTATTTTACAGTAGTGTGTTTTAGTTGTAAATACTATGTTTAAGGCTGAAAATTGCTTTCAGTGCTACTCCTGCCTTTTTACAAGCTTATGATGTTCTGGAAAATTCTTTTTGGGGGCTCAAATTTTGCAAGCTTGTTCTGAGTTGAAAGATGTTTTTGTGGTTTGCTCTATTATTATTTATTATGGGGGCAGGTAGTCCATTTTGTCTGTTTGCATTTTACAAAGGGGGAAAGAAAATATTTTCCCCATTTAAAACAAAAACCAGCCAACCTTGCTCGCCTATTATTCTTCCCCTCCTCCCTTTTCTTTTGGTAACTGATGATAGCTGAGGTTTTGATATCTGGCATGTAAATAGATATCATAGACATTCTTGTCCATTACTAAGTGTCAAATTAATTTGGATAATAACGGTATAAACTGTTAATGCTACTGTATGTGCGCAACAGAAAAATTCACTAGTTTTCAGCGGTGGCACTCAAAGATATGGCAAATACACGTATTTTGTCTTAGTATTTGCTTTCCCATCTCCCTTGTTCTTCCTTAATACGTTTCTTTTTTAGCACATTTGTCTTCATTTAATTTCCTAAATTGAAGAAATGTTAAGGTTGTACGGGCACTTAGTATTACTAAAAAAAAGGACTGCTCATGTTCTATGCCTGCCTATCATTAGCTTGCTTAACAGATTATGGTGTTATAAAAATATATACCTCAAAACATACAATAAGAATAACAATCCTGAGTTAATATTGTCATTGTAATCTTAGTTTTTGTATTTTCTCAGTTAGTGATACTTAGGATCACACAGTTGGATACACATAGGTGGGCCCATGATGAAATTAGTGGTGTTTTTCCAAAACTGTACAGAAGTGGGGAAGCCTGATTAGTCTGTGTTTGGTGGTGAGGAAGTACTTGAAAGCTGGCATTAATGAATTAACAGATCCAGAGTTGAATTAAACGCTGTGGGGTATGGTGGCTATGCTATTTGTGAAGTGTGTGTCTCTGGTTACAAGATAGCAAATGGCATGTTGTTTAATAGCTTAAATTCTCAGTTTCTTGCTTTTGAGGTTTTGTTGGATATATATTGTGTGTAGCCGCCTTATCTGATGCACAACATTGTCTTTTGTGTATTCATACATGCATGCCTACACTGGCTTTCAAAATAAAAGTGAATGGGCATTTCTGCTGTCCCAGAGCCTATCTAGAAGTGTGTACTGTCCCGCCACAACCTCCCTTTTTGTTGGTCTGGTTGCAGGTCTGATTGTGAATCCAAACTTATACCGTACAATGGTATAGTTTTATATACCTCAATTTCTGCCCTCCCAGCACCCAGTTTTGTTAATTTAGAAGACAACTCCAGACAGACTTGTCACTTTCAAGAATTTCTTCCTTCCCAGTCATCTTTCTCCCAGTCTGTTCTGTGATCATAACTGAAAATCTCTCTGTAGTGGGTAGAATAGCTTCCTTTTCTATAAGGCCCTAAGCTTGTATCTAGCTCCATGCATGATCAGTTTTAATGTCCCTATAATTGTTTTTCTTGTTTTAATGCTGAATTTTTCTTTTAAAAGATATTAATGCCAGAAATCCAGCATTTGTCGAACACCCCACGCCCCAAACACACCAGAACAAATCAGTGTGAGTGCAGTGAAGGGGGATAAAGAAACAGATTTCAGTTCCAAGCCTCCAAGCGATTTATTGTAAAGCTTGTGGTGGTGGGAGGTGGGGGAGGAGAAATGTTTTAAATATCATGAGACATTGATTCTTGGTGGTAGTTGCTTTCTTCCTCTGTTGGGAGTCTGCGTAAGCTGCATTGCTTAACCTTCCAGAGAGGGAGGAGGATGCTTCATGTCCTTGTGTTGCTAAGTGATGACTCCTCTCGATAAAATATTGACCCCTCTCATGTGCTAGATCTGGCTGGACCGTGTAGGATTATAGGAACATACAAATATGCTGGCGTGTCAGACCAAGAGTCCACCTAGCCTAGTATCCTGCCTTTGACAAAGGCCAGTACTGGGTGCTTAAGAGGAAGGGGCAAGAAATAAAAAATAAACAATTATTGCATGATGGGTCCCTATGAGACAGTTTCAACTACCTTTATGCAGTTCGTTGGTGACTCTAATACACGACTGTCACCCTTCTTTATTTGTTCTAACTGGAGCAGACTGAGATGTTGTTACTCTTGTTTTGCTGCAGTTTTTAACATGGAGTGTCTCAAGTAGACTACATTGAACTGTTTGTTCACTTGTTACTCCCTTTAATGTTGTCCATGTGTGTTGCTTCCAACTAGAGACAGTAACAAAGGGAAGGAACACACTTGGGCAAACAAAAAAAACAGAGAATTAAAAACTGTACTCACTGATCATGTAAAAGTCACCTCAGTACTCTAGCTTTTAAATATAGGTGACTCTAGTAACTTGGGACTTTCCAGAAGATACTTGGTGGTCAGACCTTGAACCTAGGTCTTCAGTAAAAGCATCTTTGAGAAGTTCCACAAGAACCAGCTTTTAGTGTTCACTCCCCAAGATTAAGGCAGATATAAATTGCCTGTAGCTAGGAAAGGGTAATCTTTCAGCTTCTCCGAAAGGGACAAGCTTTGCCATCCGATTTGTATGCACAACTTTAATTGGCTCGTAACAAGTGAGCATGCATATTGAAACCCAGCTTACTTCTCTCTTCACCTGAATGTTAGCAGTGGGGCATCTCAAAATTACCACAGTGACTTCTGATGCTACCTGTAGAATGTCTTTAGGGTGAAGAGAAGGTGCTTTAAAGAAGTCCTGAGTTCTCCTTTGCCAAAAGGATTGTAGCCATCTCCCAGAGCTTCAAAAGTAAGACATGTAAAGTGAGGTAGCATGGGGAGCCCTTGAAGCCATGATGGGTTTATTAAAGGCTATTGGGAAAGAAACTTGTAGCTTGTCAATGTGCTTTCACACAGGTGAGGCTGTAAAGGCACATGTTCAGTTTATACCCCTATGGTATATGTTCCTCTCTAGACCCTTTCCAATCTCACTTCCTCCTGTACTCCACTGAAATGGCTCTCACCAGAATCTCTAATGACCTCTTCTTGGTCAAAGCTCAGAACCAGTACTTCATCCTCATCCCCCTTGACATGTTGGCTGTCTTTTGCACCATTGACCAGGCCTTTCTTGAAATTTTGTCCTTCCCAGGTTTCCTCTTATCTAATTGCTTTCAGCATGTCATTTGGAGGATCCTCATCTCCCTTGAATTTTCTTTGGGTTCTGTAGGATTAAGCCTCTCATTCCCTCCTCACACTAAAGAGATTCTCTTTGGGCAATTTCCTTTGTAAACACATATTCAGCTATTATCCCTGTGCTGATGGTTCACAGAGCTACCTCTTCACTACTGATCTCTCAGTCTTCCTCCCTGCCCAAGCCTTCTCCCTACTCCTTTCTCAGTCACTGTGGACCACCATCCTTCCTATCACTCAGGCCCATGATCTGGGTGTCATCTTGGACTCAGCTCTCTATCTACATCCTCATCTCCAGGCTCTTTCTAAATCTTGCTGAGTGTTTCTGCATAATATCTAAGATTTGGGCTTTCCTATTCATCCACACAGCTAAAACTCTCATTCAGGCCCTCATCATTTTGACTACTGTTCTTCTTCTCTGGCTCCGACAAAGGCAATCTTGTCTCACTTACAGCTATTCAAAATGCTGATACAGAGATCACTTTCCTGCTCATTGCTTTGACCGTGTGAACCCTCTCTTTGCATCCTTCCACTGGGTCCTCCTTTTCCATTGCCTCAAACGTAAAGGACACGTCTTTACTTTCAAGTCCCTTCATGGCTTATTCTCCTGCCACCTATCCCACCTCACACACACACTGACAATGTCAACTCCCACCTCCACTCTGCCAATAGGGCCAGCCTTCATTGCTCACTTGATTAAATTTTCATACAAACAGCCTGGTACTTTCTCCCATGTTTGCTCTCATGCATGGGAGGAGCTCCCTATCAATAGCCAGAAAACCACCACATTGTCCTCTTCAGATACCCCCTTAAACTCTTCCCAGGATGCCTACAAATAACTTAACAGCTAGCTGATGTGCTGAAAGCACTACCTAACATGCTGATCAATATTGTCTCCGTGTCTTCTCTCTGCATCCACATATTTTTTACTCTTAGATTCAAAGCTTTCAGAAGCAGAAGCTTTTTGCTATGTTTTGCTATCCCATATTTTTGCTGTTTGCCAAAAAACAACCAACCCTATCAACGATCCAGAGATGTGCCATCTACGATAATGCCAGAACATGAACTTTTGTGGTGAGATTTTTTAGTATTTGATCCTTTTTGCATTGGCACATTGAACAGATTTGGTTTGCATGCTGCAAATTTACATAACCTCACAACACAAGTGTGCATCTGAGATCTGGTCATTGTGCCCAGACTTAGATGTGCACTGTACAGGAAAGAATGGCTCGGAGGAATTGTTAATGGGATACAGCCTCCCTTCCTTTCTGTGTTTTCAGTCAAACTCAGTCCAGGGAAGCTTCTGTTGCATAGTTAGATGGAGTATCTCTGTCTTCAGCACTTTTTAAAATAAAACCGGTTCATAGTGAAAACACACACAATGCAGGTGGTCTTGAGTTTCTGAAGGAGTTCCTGTTAGTGCAGGAAACAATCTTGTGGGATGGCCAAGACATAGCACTACCTGGGAGCAGTGGCATACCAAGGCTCTCTGGCACCTGGGGACCAATGCTTACAATTGTGCCCCCGCCCCCGGCCTCACGGTCCCCCTTGACCCCCAGCAGGGTAGGAGGTATCCCTGGCTCCCACCAGATGGCTCCATCCCTCAGCTGCCCTGGGCTGGGAGGGGTCTCAATATGCAGAGGACATGCTGCTTTCCTTCTCCTGCACCCCAGGAACTTTCTGGCAGAGCTGGGCTCCATCGCCCCCCCCACTTCCTCCACACTTACCTGCCTCACAGCACCTGCTTGAGCCCCACAGTCAGATCTGGTGCTAGCTTCCCCTACTGAGGGGTGAGGAGCTCACCCTGTAGCCAGAAGGTGGTGAGGGGAGGGACTTCCTCTGGTCTCTCACAGCTCCCCACCTGCCCCTGGGCTCTGTTCAGCTGCCCCTGAGAACCTCCTGCGCCCCTACCCTCTGTACATCATGAACGGTCTCGCCTGTCCGCTCCCCCAATCAGCACCTGGGGGCCTAGCCCCTTCCCTCCCTTCCCCCGTTAATATGCCACTGCCTGGGAGGATCACATATACTACTTCAGCTGGATTCTCCAGAGACAAAGGGACCAAGAAAGGACTTTGTCAGGCTGTACATCCAACTGACTGAAGGCCGTCTTTCTGATCCAAGAAATGGACAGGACCTTCTTTCCTGGGGAGGGGGGCAATCCTTCCTGGGAGGGCTTGGAAGGATTTTGGCCTTCAGAAGTCCCATAAGATGGATGGGTACCCTTTGGTAAACTTTAAGCTTGCTTATAGGAGCTTGGGTTTTTGATATTTTTTCTCTATTGTTTTCAACTTAAAAATACTGTGCGTGCTTATAAAGTGCTAGGTGGTAACACATAACTCCTGGCTATTACCTTGTGCGTAGTCTGAGGGGAAAGCAAAGCACAGATTCTGGCCTATTTAGGCAGTCTGGCTTGCTGGCAGTATCAGTGTAAGCAGGGAACCATGCAGACTGGAAAAAACCCTGGCCAGGAGGTAGAGGGATGTGGGTCCCTCTCCGAGAGAGGTGATGGTTGCTTAGCCCAGGGCCTAGAGTGGGTGCCCTTATGGGACCACCGAGGTAGAATACAGGTGTGGTTGGCTGGAACTGACGCTGAGGAGCAACTTCACTCTACAATAAACTCAACATCATAAGAAATTATTCTGAAGCCACTTACTCATTGGTGAAGTTGGCAGCAGAGAAGCTGAGGGCAGCAGGTCTAGTAGAGCAGAATCACATGTAGAAATAATAGTTTTCTACTCTTAAAGCAGAAATTCAGCACACGGAGATTAGAGGAGGAAGAAGGTCAAAAGAGAAGGGGGAGGAGAGAGAGAGACTTTCTGAATTATTCTACAGTACATTTATACAACAAATGAATGGGACAGAGGGCTGTGTGTATTGTTTAGAACACAGGAAGGACTTTGGCACAGAGAATGACTTGACCTACCCAAGGGAATGCAAATCAGTGGGAAGTCTGTTTCCTCTCTGGATCTCCAGTTGCTTGCCTCATAGGAGTGTTCTGAGGTTTAATTAATATTTAAGCACTTTGGGACCTTCACATTTAATGGTGACAGGTGCAAAGGACCATTTTGTACAATGCTCACTCTCTATTAAGAATTGTATGTCCCAGGATGACTGCTCCCTGCATGGGGGAGATGAGGACCCAGCCCTACCTGTGACTAATCAGCTGAGGCTAAGGGTCAGGAGATAGCTGGGAGAGCACCTAGTCCTTATAAAGGCTGGCAAGAACTCAGCTGAGCTGGAAAATAATGGGTGATCTGCTGGCGGAGTTTGGAATTGCAAGAAATGTAAAAGCTCCTGTGGGACTCCCTGGGCAGGGCATGGACTCAGAGGCTGAGAGAGGTGAGGGGAAAGCCTCTGGGGATTTTACCCATGTTGGGCATAAGAACTATTCTACATTGGTATTTTGCATAAGTTTTCAGTTAAACCAGTAAATTATGCTTTTAGTAAATTAGGCCTTAAACAGACTCAATCCTTCTTGGCCTGGTGAGCAGCCCACAGACTGGTACTTATTATTTTTTCTTTGTACTTGTTTTTATAATGACCTTGCCAGCATTCCTTAGCTATTTGTATTTCACCGCTCACTTACATATGGGTAGCAATAGTGTCAAGAACAAGCAAACATGGAGGCCAAACCTTCTATTGTAAAGTTGAACAGCCACTGCAGTGGTGAGCCTGGTATACGAATCGGAATAGAATAGATTGCATTGGCTGAGTGGTTGTGTGTTTGTTCTCCTTCTCAGAAAGATGAATGCTTACCCAGAAGCTTAAAAATAAAATTAACTTGCTGAAGTGCTTCTCGCTCCCTTATCAAATGGAAGTTCATGCTATTCATGCCAAACCAACAATCTAGAAATCATGGGCCAAGTTTTAACTTAACTATTATTTCCAGTTAAGATAGATTCTAGATTGCTGGTTTGGCATCACTAGAGGAACTCTGAAAACCATGACTGTAAATTTTTTTCAGTAATGTATTATCCTTCTTCTTCATTGGTTCCCAATCTCTTACTGTAGGAGCTCCATGCCCCAGGGATAAATTAACACATGGGTGCCCCAAGTTTCTTTGTACCATGTCACTCCAGTTTCCTCTTTCAGTCCATTTTTTTCTCGTTTTTCTGCTGTTCCCTCCTTCCCCCCCCCACCGCTTTCTTTATGTCTATTTGTGTGTGCATGTCTCACTTCTCCCCCACCCTGTCCATCCCCCCCTCTGTACCTACCAGAGAGGAGAAAAGTCATGATCTCCACTCATCAGAAGGCTATGCTTCTCTATGTGAGTGGGAGGGAGAGAGCTTCTATTGGTACTGGCACTGGAGTTTTGAGACTCTAGGTAAAAGGAACACTGTCCGCTCAAAGGTCATTCTTTTTAAAATTTTATTTTTAGCTGTTAATATTAAGGAACCCCATAGATTGCTGTGACATAAAGGCCCAGATCCTTGAAGGTATTTAGGTGCCTAACTCCTTCAGGCCAAACACACTGACTAGTTCCCTTGCCCCTGTTTTTCTTCTAACTTGTTTTTCACATCTGACAGTGTTTGAGGTAGTTTTGCTAGCATGGTGACCTTACATGCATGTAATGCTGTGCAATTATGCAGTCTCCCCACGCTATGGACCTTGACACAGAGCAATCAGGTGAGTGTCTCCCATCTCAGAAAGCCTGTGGAGGGAACAGAGAAGTAGCCAGAAGAGTTCCTTTACGACCTTTCTGTCTCTACAAAGCTGAGGTGAGGTGACTCAAACCTCAGAGGGAAAGACTCCTACACACTGAACCTCACTGGGGTATGGTAAATGACCCTAGGGTAGTGGGATAGTCTTCCCTGACATGCAGAAAGAGGTAGAAGCTTCCCTGAGGTCGGGAAGTCACTGAAGGAAGAGGGTTGCCCAAGACATACAGTCTTCACCCAAGTGGGGGGAAAAAAAGCCATGAAGGGTTGGAGAGAGGTATGGGAGAGAAAACAGTGGTGGGCTTGTTCCATTTCCCCCTGCAAAGCCAGAGGGTAGCAGAGTGAAGGGGGGGTTTTTCCCCTCCCCAGATCATCCTGTGTGAGATTGAAGATGCAGAGGTCATACCATGGACCTACCCTGCGTGGGGCTTTGAGGTGGAAGTGGAGTTTACAGCAGGAGGTATCTTCATTACCTGGACCTCAGAGGGTTAGGACATTTTAGGAACTGGGGAAGGGAGGTTAAGAGAAATAGAGTAAGGCGTGATTATTTTATTTATTTTTATTGCTTCTGAACCCCTTGATGGTGGAGAGTGGGATAGAGAGAGAAGATTGACTCTGTTGCCCTGAGTGTGGGTTGGGGATGCAGGCAAGAAAGATCTTCAGAACCCAGATAGCGGCAGTTACATGAGGGAGGGGGACAAGAGTATCACAGCTGGTCTGGGAAATGAAACCTAGGAGATCCAGTGGAGTAGCAGATCTTCACTCTCTTGGCCCATGAGCACTAACAGAGTTGCTGAGAGCAGGGGATGAGAGCTTTGGAACACTTAGGTGATCACAAGGATAAGAACGGCTATACTGGGTCAGACCAATGGTTCAGCTCGCCCAGTATCCTGTCTTCAGACAGTGGCTGATACCAGATACTTCATAGGAAATGAACAAAACAGGCAAATAAGAAGTGATCAATTCCCTATCATCTAGTCCCAGTTTCTGGCACTCAGAGGCAAAGGACACCCAAAGTCTGGATTTGCATCACTGACACTTGGTTAACAGCCATTGATGGCCCTGTCCTCCATGAACCTATCTAATTCTTTTTTGAACCATATTATTTATTTGGCCTTCACAACATCCCTTGGCAATGAGTTCCACAAGTTGACTATATTGTGTGAAGTACTTCCTTTTGTCTGTTTTGAATCTGTCGCCTATTCATTTCATTGGGTGACTCCTGATTCTTGTGTTGTTAGAAGGGGGTAAATAATTATTTCCTATTCACTTTCTCCACAACATTCATGATTTTGTAAACCTCTTTTACCTCCCCCCAACACCCAAATCATCTCATTTCCAAGCTCTGCAGGGTTCCAGACTTTTTATTTTCTCCTCATAGGGCAGCTGTCCAAACCCTATTCATTTTTGTTGCTCTTCTCCATACTTTCCCCAGTTCTAACATGTCATTTTTGAGATGGGGAGACCAGAATTGCAGGCAGGATTCAAGGAGTGGGCATATCATGGATTTATGTAGTGGCATTATATTTTCTTTCTTCTTATCTGGCCCTCTCCTAATAGTTCTGAGCACTGTTAGTTTTTGGGTGGTGTTTTTTTTTACTTCCCCTACACAGCCCGAGGATGTTTTCAGAGAACTGGCCCCACCAACTCCAAGATCTCTTCCTTGAGTGGTAACAGCTAAGTGAGACCCCATGGTTTGGTGTGTAGAGAAAGGCGTGTGGCAATAGACTGTCTCCACACACCTTGGCAGAAGAGAAACCCTTAACTAGGCAAGGGGGACGGGACATCAGGTTAGAGTGTCTGCCTGAGAGCTGGCACAAGGCCAGATGGAGTGTGTAGCAACTGATTCCTTTTCAATAGCGGGCGGCTGTCGGAGAAATCTCCTCCCCCAGCGGTGGAGAGCGGAGCGCTGCCCTCCGTCGGCCCCTCTTCTTTCCCTACTCCCCGGCCCTGGCGTGCGGCTTCGGCGGGGCGGGCGTCGGCGAATTCACGGGGCGGGAGCCGCGGAGCAGCTGCAGCTGGGTCGCCGGGCGTGCGTGAGGCAGGCGGAGCAGACGTGATTACTTCAGAATTTATTTAAGGGCTGGTGGAAACCACTGCCGCGGCTTCCAGGGGAAGCCCCAGCCGAGCAGGAAGGGGGAAATCACACCCGCCCACACCAGCTCGCTCCTCCTCGCCCGGCGCCCTGTGCCACCCACGCGGGCGCGCCCTGGGGGCAGCAGTTGCCGGGCGACCGATGGTCTTTTCAGCCCGCGGAACACGATGGGCTGGGCACCCTCGGCCAGCCACTGGCCCTGGCCGGGCTGCGGGGCGGCTCCCCGGGAGAGCCCGTTCGAGGCGCTGTAGGAGCCTTTGCCCGAGCGCTCCCAACGAGAGCGGGTCTCGGCCTCGCTTTGCCACGTGCTGGCTTCGGCTGCGGGCGGCCCTCGGCCCCGGGGCTGCTCGGGAGCGAGGCCCCCCGTGTCCGAGGAGGCGGCTCGCGGCTTGTCCCTGCGCGCGCCGCGCCCCGTGCCCGGGCTCTGTGGGAGGCTCCCCTGAGGGGCCCGCAGCCGCCCCGGAGCTGGGAGCCGCGTGTCCCGGAGGCCGGCGCGTCCGAGGGCCCGCCGTCTCTTTTGTGACCGGGCACTTCCTCGCCTCTAAGCCGCGTGCTGCCCTCCTTGCGCTCCCAGGGGCTGGCGAGCAGGGAAGGGCAGGTGCAGACGCAGGGCGCGTTCGGATGCACTTAAGACAAAACAAACGAGAGCGGCTCTCACCTTCCCCCACCCCAGGCTCCAGCTGTAAAAGATGCTGCTGCTCGAAAGAGGCTGCTGGAGCTTTAAGAGCCGCCTTCCCCCCGCCTCCTCCTAACAATGGTCTGAACCAAGCTCTGCTTCCCAAAGCAAAATTTGTAATATGCCATTTTTCCCATGGACGCGTTCCCTCTCGGCTGCTGACGGAGTGTCCGAGGAAAATGCCCAGGTGCCGCGCAAACACTCCTGCCGGGACAAGGGCGCGAGGGCTTCGGGTTGTCTCTGAGCAACGCCTGTGTCATCATTGCTAGGGAGATGCTCCAGGGCTGCCCAGCCGTGTGAGCCCCCATCAGCGCCGGCAGAGACTGCGGTTGTCATTGATCAACGGAAGAAGCAAAAGCCACTAGGTACTGAACCCCGTATAGCTGAGATACAGCGTCCCTCCTCAGCCCCAGCCCCCTCGGGGGAGATGTGAGGCAAATGCAAATTCTTCCTCTCTGCTGCTTGCTGTAGCGTGCCTCGGCTCACTTAAATGTGGCTCTGTAACGGGCTCTGGGAGATGAGGGAATTTCATTGTGAAAACCATGAAGTCAACTTCTTTAGGGGGGGGGGGGAGGTTGCCGGAATCATGTCGTGCCGAAGAGGTGGCTGGAATAGGTCATAAGTTAATGCACCGGGTTGATTACCCGTGTGCGTGTGAAAGGAGTGCGAAATGCTTTGGTTAAAGGTGATCTCACAGTTTAGTGAAGATTCTGGGAGGTAAGGCGTTAACTAGGAGGAAGAATATGCATGTAATGCAAGTCAGACAATGGCAAGGGTTTTCCATATGGAATAGCACTGTGTGGGTTAAGTGGTGTTGTTGAGAGCATCTGAAAATAAATCATTTCAGTAAGAACTGATTGTACGGATTGCTATCTTTTTCTTTTTAGTTGAAAATGCAAAACATACAAAATGGTTCAATAAAAGGATGGAGTGCAGGGTGAGGGAGTCTTCAAAGCTGATGTCACTGTGGACAGAATTAGATCAGAGTGTACTGTAGTTACATTTCTACTTAGGGCATTGTTAATGGGGAAAGTAACTTGAAATTATGACTCCTCAACCTGGATGCAAAATTAATATTTGGGTATACTGAAGTCAAGGGGTTTAAGATCAAGATTAGGTATGAAGGTGATGGGGTAAAATGAGAAATACCTCCTTATAGCTGGAAGTCTTCAAGGTGAGCTAAATGAATGCTCTTCTCATAAGAGCTTTTGGCAAGATATGATAATATCATTTCTGCTTCCCACCCCCAAAATCTCCCCTTATGAAAGCAGTACTGGTGGCAAAATGAGTCCCAGACCACATAGGTAGGCATGATTTACTCCTGAAGTGGAGGTTTTTGTTGTGGTCCTACAATTTTTTTGTTTTTTAATTGAGACATAAGAGAAAATCAATTTGGGTGGGGTCAAGTGAAAACTTCTTATTTTCCCTTACTGCACACACCTTATGTGCATTTCAGATACCTTGTCTTCTGAGAATCATTCAGAAAAAAGTAAATTTTAAATGTGCTCTTACAGTCCAGGGGTGAAAGTGACTATCTGCATCTGTGAGCATACAAAATACAAAAGAGGAAAAAAATCAACTTAAGTTATTCGGGGTCCTCTTGAAATGGAGTCTTATATAACTGAACTCTACAATTTGTTTCAATTCATGTCCAGTCACTTCATCTTTAATTTTAAACTGAGGTCTGCAACCCAAAGATGAGTCAACTACACAGATTGTTCTTGGTGAGGACATGTGTTGCAGGTAACTGTAGATAACTTGACAGATCTGTAATACAGTGGCAATGAGCTATTTTTAGGAACAGACCACTTTTGAGGAAAGACTCTTTTTAATTATCATTTAAAATCTCTGTTGACCACAGGGGGGAAATGTACAGGATTTCACTTAGTAGTCTAAACCTTGGCCAAATGATAGCCTGTATTAGCCAGATCAAAGTGGCTAACATGTCAGATACTTTTCGTGTATACATCCGTGTTTGAAGGCAATAACATGATACCATTTTGAAGGTTTGCACATTTCAGTGGTTTCTCCTATCCTCTACAAGGAGCTTGATCCAGTGACCACTGAAAATAGTACCATTGATTACAGCAGGCTTTGGATCAAGTTCTATGCAGATGACAGGGGAAACCACTGAAATGTGCAAACCTTCAGATGGATGTCATGTTGTTACACCATACACTGTTATGGATACAAAATATTCTGTGAAACGATAATATAGACTTGAGTATTCTAAAGTTACACTATATATATGTATTTTCATAATGTTCACGGAATTTTCTAGCTGAACAAGTCAGCAGTATTAGGAGTAAAATACATCATTTAAAAAATAAAATGACTTATTTTTAGTTCTTTAATATTAAAGGTGAACTGCAAAGCTAAAACTGATTTACTTCCAGTAATGTGGAAGTAAAGCCATTCAGCCCTTTACTGTGTGCCCAAACTGAGCATATCACCTTAATGACTACCCAGGTATGAGGAACATGCGTTCAGTACTGTTGGGCTCAGTTTAGACCCTGATCTTACAAGGTGCCACACACCTTCAGCACCCATCATAGTCATGGGGGAGTTGAGGGCAGTCAGCACCTATCAGGCTTGGGCTCTTTCTGGGGTTTTAGTCCATGTCCTTGTCAATATTTGTTGATGAATCCAAGGAGCAATATTTGTGTGTCTTTCCAAAGAGGCAGTGAAGTACAGTAAAGTAGTCGTGCTACTGAAGGGGACCCATTCTGAATTGTGGGATTATTCCCTCCCCCCATTCAAAACTAAAAGATTAAACATTTCAGTTCAGAAACATTAAGCATAATTTAGTTAGTTTCAAGTAAGAAACTGATTGAAATTGAACACTTCTTTAAAGGAGCTTAGTAGTTTGTCTCTTTTTATTAATTCAGATAACTCCATACTTCGTCTTGAATGGTTCACATTACAGCAGTGATTACAGGTGATTGTTTTACAGGTTTAGGTGCTCCTGGCCTACCTTAAAAAAAATCCCATAAATGTAGGGTACTTTCCACTTAGTTATTCTTTCCTCTATCAATTTTTAAGGTTCTCATGAGGCACTCATCACCTTCCTAGCTAAGCCCTCCGCCCTTGCCTATCCATATTATATATCCACAATTTTAAACCAGCACAGTGAAAATTAAATCCTCAGATGCTGCTTGGATGCCTTACCTCAATTTTCACTCTTTGTGTGCCTCCTAGGTTCTCTTCTTCAATATCCTGGTATATCCTCACTTTTATTCAAACAATATGTCACACTTAGATCTCTAGTCTTGCCTAAGTTTTTTTTGTTTTTTGTTTTGCACTGTCTTGAGAGAAAAGACACTGTTTTGTCTCCATCAGACCTCAATTTTTGAGCCTGCTTATGGTGAAGAATTCAAGTCACCAAATAATCCTTATGGTAATCATTCAGTGTCTCACTACTTACTCACTTACGTCAGTAGGAGTTTGCCTAAGTAATGCTAACAGAATTGGTGGCCTCAGCAAGTTTCACCAGCAGGAATCAAGTTGCTGAGTCCATCTTTCTTTAAATTCCCTTTGAGTTCTGTATCTCTACATTTAACTTCAGTAATGGAATCCTATGACCAGTGAGTAGATTCTTTGAAATTAATTGATCCTCCTTCTTCATTGGTAATTAAAAATAATTGTTTAGTGGAAGTTGAGTCTCCTCTGGAATTCTAAAGCTGGTTTTGATACAGCCCAACTTCACTAAAACTGCTAGTCTACTTGGAGATTGGCTTGGAAGGTCTTTTGCCAAGGCAGAATGATTATGGTTTAAGACCATTCCAGGTGAGGTGTTGTAAGAAGTTGAGAGATTAAAAAAATGAGGGATTTGACACTTACACAACCACTACATTTTAAATCTTCTCCCCACCTCCTTTTCGGATCAAAACCCGCTTCTTTGACAAGTCCTTTGTAAGGTGAGTGACTCTGAATGTTTTTCAGGGATAGGCATGACTAATAATTATGTTATTAAAGGAAGCAACATTTTAGGATACACAGATCTTTGCACTCCACATAGCCACATGTGAAGGCCTAGTAGAGACATGAGAATATGTGCATAGAGCATATGTATTTTCATGTCTGCAATCCAAGGTGCACATGGAGCTGTCTGAAGAATTGAAGGGTTTTTTATATGGGAGTAAAAACAATATAGTAAGTGGAGAATTGTTCTTCATACAAATCCTAGGATCTGTGTAGGATATAGTTGTACATATTTAATATATGGGAGCTGGATTACAAATGAGTATCTGATGAACCATGTACATCTTTAAAAGCATGCAGTCTTTGGATGAGAACTTATTAAAGACTGCTGAAATCCCACCAAAAATTAGCTCTACAGTTTGGGTTTCCTAATTCCTATCTAAATTATGCTGGGGGCATTTCCAGCCATCAGAACAGCACAGGATCAGGAGAGTACAAATGTGTCTTAAAGACACTATAGGGGCTCCTCCCTACCCCCTCCTTTCCCAGCTGAGGGTTGTTGCACCTCTTAGAACTTCAGCACAAATTTCATCTTGTTTTCTCCATCTTTCTTTGTGGCCCTTAGACTCCTGCATGTTTTGTGAACTCTTTAAACCTTCATGCAGACTTTGGGCCTGATCAAAACCACATTGATGTCAATGGGAGGCTTTCACCTGAGTTTAGTGGACTTTGGATCAGACCTTTTTGTGGGGTTTGCAGGTGCTTCTTTGGCACGAGGCTTAAATTTGTGGGTCTCATAAGAAATTCTGAACATTTATTACAATTAGAAAATGCCTAAGACACTAGCCAGAGGAATAAAACAGTCAAACTAGAAGTGAAGTTGTAACAGCAAGGATAATTAAGCATTAGAGCAACTTACTTGTAGATGAGGTGGAAGCCCCACCACTTAAGTCTCTGTGCTAGATATACTATAGTTCAACTGGAATTTATGACCTGCGTTAATCAGAAGGTCAGACCGGATGGTCATAATGGTTTCTTCTGGCCTTAAAAATCGATGAATCTACAAAATACCTGAGTTAATTATGGGATAGAACCCATGAGTTTTCTCAAATAACCAAAAACATGTTAAGATGGAAATTAAAGGTGAAAGCTACCATTAAAAGGAAAATCAAAAGCAATGAAACAACAACAGAAACAGAGCCCTAAAAATCTTAGAAGTACATTGAAGGTTACTTAAACAACCTTTAGTCTTCCCCTTCTCATTTCCTCACACCCTCAAAATCCAAAGAGAACCTTATAATTGATCACCATAGACCCTCAACACTGAGAAATTCTAGCCACCAAATTTATACAGTAGTGGTCCATAACCCAGTACTGAGATAGATATTATTTTGTTTCCTGTCTACTCTGCTCATCACCCTATGTATGCTAGAGAAAAAACTGACAATTAAATCTAGCTTCTGTGTAAATGCTTAGAACTTAGAGCTTAGAGCTTAGAAATTGGGCAAGGCCAATTCATCCTGATAAAGCTGAATCACTGTCCCAGCAAATCCCAGGAGAAATTGGCAGCTGCATTATTATCTGTGCTTGTGACAAATGGAGGGTGTAGCTGGCTGTGTGGGTTTGCACAAGTGGCTCAGCTACCTTTCCCCACCTGCTACGTGAAACAACGTTGGGCTAACCTTAAGATAAATGGGGCTGGTACAGAAAATTTTGAGTCTCCATAAATTCTATTAGGAAAAATATACAAGATTTAAGAAGTCTTAAATCCTTGCCAAAACAGAGAATATGCAGAGCTAATCCATAAAAGCATTGAGTGTGTGAAACGGTGAAGATTTTATGTGTTGGCAGGTTTATAATGGAAGAGCTGAAATTTATATATTATGGACAAAGCTTCCAGAAGCTCTGGTTTACTCAAGATCTACAGGCAAACTTCTAAACTGAAAAAAATTTAAACCTACAGATAATGAAATTACAAACTCCTTAGGCACACTTGCTGATATTTAAAGCCTCCCAAGATCTAAGACTAATCCTTAGACCAAAATCTAACTTACATCTGCTGTATATAAATGGTGTATAGTTTAGTAGTGATGGAAGGGCAAGGTTAAGGTGGTTGATGATGACCTTATCTGTGGACTTCTATTAGGGTGACCAGATGTCTCAATTTTATAGGAACAGTCCTGATATTCGGGGCTTTTATCTTACATAGGGACCTATTACTCCTCACTCTCTGTCCTGATTTTTCACACTTGCTATCTTGTCACCCTAACTTCATAGAGTTAAATATTTATTTTAAGCATAATTGTAACTTGGATTGAATTTTGAAGCTTTCTACCACATGTGGCTTTTGAGAACTGCAATGTCCTTGTTGTTTCTGTGTGTGTTGTACCCAGCATCCAATATCCCAAGGTTCAGGATTCCATGTGTGTCTAAATCTAGGTTGTGAGATGGAAATGACAGGCATCTTAATGGAAATGCTGAACCAAGTGAGACATTGTTTTTTCCCCCTGAACCCACACCTATGTGAACAAATTAGCTTCATGAGATTGTGTCCCTTTTCCTACTGGCTCAATTTGGACAAGGTATCAAAAGGACACTAATTAACAGTGAGCCTCTAGTTTTTGACATCTTACTACAAGAGATCACCTGAAAGTAATTCCCCCTGAGGGAAGGAATAACGAGGTAAAAAGACAGATTAACTTTGCATTATAAGGCAGCATACTACTAGATCAATGATCAGTCTGGAGTCTGCTGTAGAAAAGCCTGCAGGGGGACAAAATTCTTCAATTAGTGGCAGCTACTGGCATTAACACAAACAAGCAGAAAATGATTGAGGGCAAAGCAAAGATAAAATGTACTAAAATGGAAAGGGAACTTTTGTTGTGATTTTTTTTTTTGTGTGTCAAGTCATTAATATGAACTGAATATCTCTTCCTCTTATACAGGAAGTACATTCAAAGTCTTTGCAGTGTTGAATGACCAGTTATTTCTTTATGCCTGCTAGTCAGCCACGGGACTGCCAGTGAAAACATAAAGTTGAGAAGTGAAACAATGCAGTAATATGCTAGCAGTTTCTGTGACTAATTAAATTCCTCATAAATTTCCCCTAAGATATTTTTTCCCTTTTTTTTTAAAGAAATGATGTGTGAGGTGATGCCAACGATAAACGAGGACACCCCAATGAGTCAAAGGGGGTCCCAGAGTAGCGGGTCGGACTCGGATTCTCACTTTGAACAATTGATGGTGAACATGCTTGATGAAAGGGACCGCCTCCTTGACACCCTTCGGGAGACTCAGGAAAGCCTGTCACTTGCACAGCAACGTCTTCAGGATGTCATCTACGACAGAGATTCTCTCCAGCGACAGCTCAATTCAGCACTGCCACAGGTATGTCACTTGTAAAAATCTTCATCATAACCTTAACCAGGAAATGGATGAAATTGACTTTAGTATTAATTGACTGCACCTATTATTCCTTAAGGAACCAGTCCTATTCTTCTTGAGGTCTGTTGCAAAACTCCCATTAGATCCCTTAAGCCCTGATCTTGCACCATTGAAGAGATTGGGGGTTTTGTTACTGACTTCAAGGGAACAGGATCAAGACCCCTAATGGCTCATACTTTGACTGTTGTGACAATATCCCTGACCAGGGTTCATTGAAATTAAATCTGTGATGGTGAAAGTAGGACAAAATATAAACTGAGAGATGGTGATATCACAAGTTCACTACAGAAAGGCACACCTAGCTACAGATAGGACTTACTCTCCAATATTATCACAGGTAGTTACCACATTAGTTTACATATGGTAAGTAAGTTGCACCACACAATCCGTTATGTGATTGAAAATGGAATATAAAAAAAGTCATTTTATTCATTTATTATTTTTTTCAATTATTATACTTGGACATTTTTTCAGAACTTAAAATTGTTTGCTTTTGGTTAAGACAAGGTAATATTTGTAATAAAAAAAACCAAAGTAGGTGACAGAGAGATATAGATTTGTGATTGGAAGAAGAAAGTGGTGTAGATAGGTTGAGGAGAGAGGTAATGAGGGGACAGTCTTGGCAGCTGTTAAAAATGGTGGGTGGGTGGAGTTGGTTAAGGATGCATTTGAGGAGTGGAGTAGGGGGTCTCCAATGTCAGCACTGGTTTGGGAGAGCTATTCAGGGGCTGTTGGTGGGGGTCAAATATTGGAATGGCAGCTGAGGGCAGGAACAGAAATGAGGGTCACTGCTCCCATTATAGTAGAGGAAATTAAAATCATTTTCCCTCCCTCAAGTTGTTCTGTTTCCTGATGGAAGCATGTGGAAGGCTGCAGATCAGGTTAGGACCTCTACTAGGGGCACCTCTACCAGAGATCTGCAGCTGAAAGGAGGTTCTGTAGCTATGAACCTACAACACTGAAGATCATCTGGTACGTAATGCAGGTTAGAGGTGCTGTGCACTCTCTTTGTATTAGATTTTGCTACACTATAGAAGTGTTGAGAGAACTTAGTTCTAATCATTCTGTTTTCATGACTTGCCTCACTTGGCAAAACTCCTACTGAAGCCTGGGAATCTAAATGATTAGGAAAACGATAGTGGATAAGATAGGATAGGTGATATACCTAGTACAGGAAACAAAATTAATATGGCACAAAACATCTTTTCTCTGAACTTGTGCGTGAAGTGATACTTGTCGCTAGTAACTCCATTATATTACATGTCTATTTTTAATATATGATTATTAGATTTATACAAAACACAAAAATATTCATAAACTGACTTGGCAGATGATCATTTACTCTATTATATGACAATATGAATGTTGATTCCTGGCAGTGCTCTGTAGTAATCCCCCAAAATCGCATAAGAAAATGTAGCAAATAATGTATAAGTCAACTTCTCTTTGCTTACTTTTTGAAAGAAAACCAGATGTTTTTTCACCTAGATGAACTATCTGATGTATGTACATAACTAAGTTGTGGAGCAAATTATTTTTATAAATATGGAGCACCATCTCATCAATAGCATTAAATAGAAGAAGAAAATACCAAACAAAGACATACAAAATGTGTTCCATGCTTGTACTATTTAGCTCCCGTTTTTGAAGTTGAAAAATCTTGAGTTGTATGTTTCTGATTGGTTGTTTTAGGGATTTTGTTTATGAATAGCAAGCTAGTATTTTAACTTTGACCTAGTCTCATTGTGCATTGGGAGAATCTTACTGATTTAAAAAATAGAGAAGAAAATTTATAATATTCCCCCAAATAATTATGATTTGTATATTGTGTGGCTCTTGCAAATGTTGTGATATTTGCATAGATCATTCAGTTTTTTACTGATTTACAACATATAATGTTCTAACCAAATTTTATTTATGGTATTTAGTATTTACATAGCACTTCACATCTACAAAGCACTGTACAGTCAGGTTGAGGCAAAAACTTTTTTCCATTTTACTACTTCTGGGCATAAGTGCATTATAGAAATCTGTGTTTAGAAAAAAAACCCAAAAAACAAAAAACCACCAATTTCATCATAAGGACAGACTACATTTTAAAGTTTGTCTAATTGCTGACAATCCTTGATTAAAGTAGATTTGAAACTGTTCACATTGATTTGCAGTGTTGAATTGCATTTAGGCTATTGAAATGCAATAGTTACAAAATGCACAAATATGAATAGGAGCTACATTCACTTAGAGTTGTACTGTAACATATTACTGAACAGTGTATTCTACCCCAACTATCTCTGTATCCTATGAAGTATATGCATTATGGCCATTCGACTATAAGGCTTTTATTGCATAAGATAAGTAGAAGATGAAATCTTGGCCCTGTTGAAGTCAATAGGCATTTTATTATTGACTTCAGTGGGGATAGGATTTCACTCAAGATGAAAGAGAATTAGAGAGCTGTGTTGAGATGGTTTCTATAGTCTTAGACCCTGATCTTGCAAACACTCTTATTAATTACTATTATTTATTAAACAAATTTATTATGGTAGTGTCTAAGGGCCAGCTAAGAATGGGAGGCCACGGTGCTAGACACTGCTTGCACACACAGTAATAGATGGTCCCTGCCCCAAAGAGTTTACAATCTAAATAGACAAGAAGGACAGTGTGCGGGGAGAGGTAAAACACAAAGCAGAGTGAGTGAACAATATGATGGCAACAAATGGTATGCTCTGTCATTTATTTTATTTTTGAGGGGGAGGAGCTGATGAGTTAAATGGAAATGAAAGGCAAAGGTGCAGGGGACAGGTCAGGAGATAAAGGGGTAAGAGGAGCAGGTGTGAAGGTTGGAGCATACAGCTAATCAGCACAGGTCAAAACAGTATGAAGTTCTCTGAATGTTCAAAGGACCAAAGGAGTCCCTGCTTTGGCTACTTTTGCTCATACTTGCTGGAGTCTCTGGCTGGCTCCTCTGCAGTTTTCTCCTCCTCCTGATCCTGCAAATATTTTTACACAATCTTAACTGTACTACTCTGTGTGGTCACATTAATTTCAGTGGGACCACTCACAGTAATGAAATTATGCACATCTCTTAACAGTGCCACTAAAATGAATGGGATTATTCAAAGTAGTAAATTTAAGCATTCACAGAAGGGGGCCGTAATTTACAGCCACCTGTAAAGTGGTCTTTCACTATTCAGAATCCTGCTGAATAGTGGACATGCCTCCTAGGCAAGAAATTTCCAGAGGCTGCTTGGAAACTGCTGGAACTGAACTTTGAGGGAAATGCACTTGAGTGACACTTGGACTGTGTGCCACTTGTAGCATACTGGGTCACTGTATGTGGATCTTTAAGAGGAAAAACTTCAGATACAGGAGGATAGATTGTACCAAAGAGGCAGATCTGTCTCATAATATTTAATATTCTACTTTTGCTTTAGTTCTCTTTATATAGCTTACTCAAAAAGGTCAACTACTACCAAAAGAGTTGACTTACGAAAAGAAAAGTTTAGCAAAAAGTAAATTTGCAACTTCTATTCTGAAACCTTTTTCTCCCCTGTTATAGGTTGCTCAAATTCCTTTTTGGGGCTGAAAGCTTCCATATTCTCTCCACTTGAAGATAGTGTTTGGAAATTTTGGCCAATATTGGTTAACCTGTGAATATGAAGATATATATAAAATATCCAATTTAAGGATTGGGGCCTCAGTCTTCACTGATGTCCATTTGATTTTCCCCTCCCTTCCATTTTCTTTCTGATACATTTTAAGGATTCCCCAGTTAAGCTTGGATCCATTGTATGTGACATAGCAATACATTATTAAAGTTTACAGTAGACACATTTTCACAATGTGTAAAATGTTTATTTGCATAGACTATTCAAGGAGCCCCATTATCAAAACTCTCTGGCATTGTAACAAACTGTTATTCAGTGGAAATTACCTTTTAATAAGGGTCAATCTCTCTGTCAAAGGCTTTTTACACACGCAGTGAAAGGAGATGGCTTGGGTTAACACAGGATGTAGGAAAATATAGAACCTTTTAAATCTTAAAACAGAAGACCGTATATTAGTGTAGAAAATGATTATTCTGGCATTTCTATTTCCCCATCTATATTTGAGCTTGCTTTTATTATAATGCAGTGTAATATGCAAAATGACAGGAGTTTAAATTAGATATTGGATAAATACAGCAGGTGTCTAAATGAAAGAAGGGATTGTGGCTACTCTCCTCATTTAAGAAGATGTCAGAATTAATAAAACTCTGCCTCATGTTCTAAAAATCAGCAAACCTGGGCTATACATGATCAAAAATGTGAGTGAATTGCCCTGTACCGTACTGAACAGTCATCCTGACAGTGCACTGGTTTGTTTTTGTTTTTTGTTTTGAAGATCCAAAATCTCACTGTGAATTTCCTTTCTTTCTTTCTTTTCACTCTGTGGAAGAAGGGCCTGACTATCTTCTTGTCCTCAGTAACTACCGTCTGAGGAACAGCTCCTCTTGCATTTCAGGAGAAGCCCCTGCAGGTTATGGTCTCCCAAATTTGGCAGCTGTTCTGTTTCTCCGTGCTCAGATGCTGTTGCTTATAATGGTCTTCAAAATGCCAGCCTGAGAGATTTTACATGCCAAAAATGCAAAACAAAAACTGTACAATGAACAGAGTTTTTGTGGGATGGGGATTCTGAATATACTTTGTTGAGAAATAATAAATGTTAAATTGTTCTAGTAGATAGGGTACTGACCTGGAAGTTGGGAAGGCAGCGTTACATTCCTGGCTCTGCCATTGACCTGCTACATCATTCACCTCTACTACCTTGGTGTGTCTGTTGCTGGCACACTGTGGATAAATACTCAGTCACTGAGAGTGTGTGAGAGACAGAGAAAATGACTCTGAAGTCCAGGGTTTGGGGCATCTGCTGGTTAGGAGGTGAAAGACGTTGGGTCGAGACCTTTTCCCCAAACACTTTTTTTCATTCTTTATCCAGGGTAAGTATAACCACTTCAACAGCAGAGAATGAGGGAGACCCCTTTGGAATAGGGCATAGTTCAGTCATTAGAGAACTCTCCTGAGGTGTGGGAGACCCATGTTCTAATCTGTTCTTCCCCTCTGGCAGAAGCGTAGGGGGGAATTGCATGTGGGTCTTCCATATCCCAAGCAAGTGTTCTAACTGCTTGGATAAAAGTTACATGGTGACCATTACCACAATCCCTTCCTCTTACCCCTCTCCTCCTTTTTGTGTGGAGTGAGGTAGGTGTCTAACTCAGTCCCCTGAAAAGCAGCTTAGGTGCCTGAGTGACTCCAAGCACTTGTTTCCTGTTCATGGATCACTGACCTGACATTGATGCCTATTTCTGAGAGAGGGCTGGGGCCTAAACACATCCCTCTCCTCTGTATCTCCCATTGTCTAGTTTAGGCATGATAGATTTGTTGATCATATGCTTAGGTGCCTGTCTTTCCCCATTCATTATATAAGGAGCCTAGGTACCTAATTCAGCTTTGTGTGTTCATGTTGTTTCTATGATTTTTCCTATGTGCCTAAAAGTTGGGTGCCATGATTCTCAGCATTGCAGGGTTAAGTTCCTTCTTGGATTCCCCCCCCAACTGCCTGGGAGTTTGGAAGGAATTTTTCAAACAATGCATTGTAGGACTACACTGTCCTCTGGAGAATTTGGTCATTACGGGCAGGATGGAAGAGTCTAGATGGACTGTTGGTCTGAGTTGAATTCCTGATTCCAGTGTTAATAAGGGTTGTAGTAACTCACAGTAAAATACTGCATGGCCAATCTTATTGCGTGTCACTTTTAGTATATAGTGTGTAAATAACTGATGGATTTTTGACACCCTGATCTCTAATGAATAGAAAAGCTGACAGCCCCTACTCATGTAGTAAGACATTTATAGCAAACCCAGGCCCGGTCTACACTTACCTTTGCGATTCGGCGGCAGTCGACAGGAGATACGCAAGTGACGTAAATCGCTTGTGTATTTCCCGTTGACTTTGCAGCATCTCCTCTGCGCGCCATCCACATTGCGCTGCGTCGAAGGGAACGCTGTTCCGTTCGACGCAGCGCTACGCCACTTACCGGGGTGGTTTTCCTGTGTCGCTTGTTGGATCGACTGAGCGGGTCTACACAGTCCGCTCAGTCGATCCAGAGCAGTTGAACTGACGGCGGTGAATTTGCCGCCCTCAGTGTGGACCCAGCCCCAGTTTCTTTCAAACAAGTGCATATTGTACATCAGCAATTCACTTGCTCCCTGGCAAATCAATCTAGTATTATATTACTAAAAACCTATAACGTTGGACCAGTCCCTCAGGAGTGCTGGGATAGTAAATTTGAGCACCTTTAAGGGCTGTTCTTAACTTGTGACGACTGAACCCCCAGGAGGCTCAAGTGTATCCCAGAGATTGTTAGGGTACAGGAAAGCACTGGTCATACTCTTTTCCCAGCCAAACTCCTGCTTCTACAGGTGGGAGGGAAAGTGGGTAGCATAAAAAACACCATGCCAGCTAGCTTTAGAAAAACAAGACTTAAATTGGACATAGATCTTTGAGTTCTTTATAAAAAGAGTTCTAAAGATCTATTTTTCTGCATTATATAATATTTGACATAAGGTGGAGCATGTTTTGGTCTAACTATAAGATTGAGGCTAGTTCTATGATCATATTTAGTTGTGTAAATAGAGCTATTTTTTAATGAAAATGAACTTATACCTGTTACATAAAGGAATAGATATAATTCTGAATAATGCTGCACTGTCATTCTGCACATAAAACTCCATGGGCTCTTTGCAGAAGTCTATCCGCATATTGTAACTTACAGGATTCAGGATCGGGACTGCAGCGCCAACTCAACACAATATTAAAGATCATTCCATCGAAGGAATCTCACAAACTGATTTTTAGCATGATATTTGAGTGCAGAGTGTCTGCTGCTGTACAAACATACAAGAAGCAAGGTTCCTTTCTTCTAGAGACAGTGTTTCCAGATTCTGAAGTGCTACAGAGTCTTATTTCTAAAATCAAAGTTATAAAGATTTGTGGAAAAAAGTATGAGTTAAGATTGGATTATGATAGAATTTAAAAGGGACTGAGTGTTTGGTGTTAGGAAAGGGAGTGAGCTCCTTCCATAAAGGGAGCATGGGAAAAGGACACGAAGACCAGAATAGAAGAAGAAACCCAAAGGAATGTTTAGTTGTGCCGCTGAAACATATTTCTCGAAAGCTACTTGCACTCTGAGGCTTGTACTGTAGATTAAATATTTAAAATATATGAAGGGTATCTCTGTACTTGTAGTATGAGAGCAAACTCAGCGTGGGCCTGAAGTGGGGCCCACTGAAATCATCTTGAAATACTTCCTTTGACTACAGAGGGCTTTGGATCAGAGCCCTTATCTAGAAAATTGTACAGACCAGTCTAAATGTTTTAAGCAGGACACTTAAACTGCACCTGCTGCCAGATGAAAATGTGGCCTGACATTTTGTTGTAAGTTCATATCTATTTCAAGTTATGAAAAAGTGAAAAGTTTAAGTAAGTTATTAGTGACTGAAAAGATGGATTCTCAATGGCATTCTGAACAATACTGAATGCTGGTTGAGACTGAAATCTGACTCCAGATCTAGATGACTGCTGGGATCTAGCTCCAGTTTATAATGGAAGTGTGTTTGTAATTTCCATTATGTCGTATAAGTTAATATTGTCACTATAATGAACTGGCTGTCATGCATAAAAATACCTTGCCTAAGATACAGTATTGAGCAAGTTGTTCTTTGGGATCATTATTAAAGGATGAACACAGATGAGTAAAATCAGTCATTATGTTTAAGTGATTTCGTTTTGATGCAAACTGATAGCAGGAAGTAGAGATGCTGACACAAGTCTGAAAAACCTACCATGACAACTTTGTTTTGGTGTTGTAGTGAAATGAAATATGTTACCATTTGAACATGGCCTGTACTTGTTGACTTACTACTTATATTGCCCTGGTGATTTCATTGTAAGGATCTGTCCTTACTAATATGTTGGCAAATTCATAGATGGTGTAAGTTGTCAGAGCCCCATTGATTTCAACAATTTGCACGAGCTGACGATCTATCCTATTGAATATCAGAATCTGCCTCAGAGTATAGAGGTACATACAGTAGTTGTGCTATGCAGTTGCTCTCACAAATAGATTCATTCAAAAAATCCATGCTCAACACTGATTTTGATGTATTGTAGTGTGCTGTTGTTGGATCTTTGCCATTTATTTACAAAGGTCTAGATTTTGATCTCAGGATTTTCCCCATTGTAACTCCACTGTCATTATGATTATTCTGTTTTTCATTGATGTAACCAAGATTAGAATCTGCCCCAAAGTCTCTCTCTGTCTTACTGTTTTAAAGTATACTTAAAAAAAAAAATAATTGAACTGGTGTTCAAAGGATTATTAATTGAACTGGTGTTCAAAGGATTAATATATTTACTGGTGCATGTCAGACTTCAGTTGCATTAACAATCATCAATGTATTTGTTACTAGAGTGGTTTTGAATGAAACATTATTTGAATAAAACATTATTTGGAAATGTTGTTGACTTGTGGGGTAGAGAAGGGAAAATTCAGGAAGGAAAATGTAATGACCTTGCTTTATTGAATGCAATTTGATCAATATTAAGCTTTCATAGGGTTCTGTTTAGGGAAGTTTGTTGGTAGCCTTGTGGTTTCTTCCAATATTGATGAGCAATTAAAACTTCTCTGATTAGGAATAGGAGGGTATAAGAAGAAAAGGAATAAGTTAAAGTTAATAATTACCCTGAGGACATACTTTTGAGAGCCTGCCATTCTCCACACACTCCTTCCTCCCTATTCAGCCTCAATTTATTGTGCCTAAGTAAAGTAAAGTATGCCTAAGTAAAGTAAAATATCTGAAAAGAATGGAAAAAGTGAACAGAAGCTTAATACAAAGAAAGAGACCCAGCTTCATGTGAGGTAGGAAATCTTTGTGACAGGAATTTCAGATATAATTGTTTGGGTAGAAATGATGGCTCACAGCATCAAGTTCCATGTTAAAATCGCTCTTTGAGATCTTGTGATGAATGCAGAGTTATCTTGAATATTACTATTTTATCTTCCACTGACTATATAGAAGACATGTTTTGCCCATGTGCTACTAGACAGTTAAATGGCTGACCAGAAATTTTTGAATGGTGAATTTTCTTTCTCTTTTTTCTTTTGGGAGACAATGTGGGAGACAATGTGGGTGAGGTAATCTGTCTTATTGGGCCATCTTCTGTAGGTGAGAGAGACAGCTTTTGGGTTTACACAGAGCTCTTTTACCTCACCTATGTTGTGTCTCTAATATCCTGGGACCAACATGGCTACAACAATACTGCATACAACTCTAAGAGGACTTCAATTTTTATGATAATAAAATATTAAGATATTTAGTTTTCTCTTACACTGGGCATGCTGATGTGCAATAGGAGAGTCTTCTGTTTCAGTTTCGGAAGATAAAATGGATATGTGAAATTCTACAGCCATTTAAAAACAAAATGCACAGGTGACTAGGATATCATGTTCCACTTAACTAATCTAAGGTAGAAGGCCAAAACTTTCAATGACTTGTGCCTATTCTTAGACATCTATATTCATATTGATTACCTACGGCTTGATTCAACACTAATTGAAGCAATGGGAAGGACTGCCCATGGACTTCAGCGAACATTCATTTGGGGTCCTAAATAGGAGAGCTTGATTTTTCAGATGAGCTGAGAACCTGTAGCTCACACAGAAATCAGTGTTTTACAATACATTATTTCAGCTGATATTTTTCACTGATTGTGTGTCTAATTTTTTCCTCCACGCAAATTAACCATTGTACAAGACTAAGGGCCATGCATTGCTTTTGAGCTAAAGAACTGTATACGGCTCTTAAATTGTTGTCTTCTATTTATGTTTAATAGAGTAAGATAAAATTAAGTACATTTTTATGTAGGTGTGAAGGCTAGAAAGAAAAACTAGAACGTATGGAAACAAAGGGGCATGGCTTAAGCAGAAACACTGAAGTATTTTAAATATAGATTGAAAATAGGAAATAATGATGGCATTTTGTTCGTTGTCATGCCCAATGAAATAGAAGGCACAGTAACAGTCATAAGCAGTAACCTTAATTTTTTTTGCAGAATCATAGATTTTATTTGCTTTTATGATGCAAGAAAAGTTGGTTGTCCAGTATTAAATATAAACTTTATTGTTAACGTGGTTAATGTTCTCTGTCAAAATGCAGACTGGCTGTAATATTTTAATACTTTATTTTGCTTTCTGTTAGCCTTACTGTCTCCTGTTGAAACTGTCAGCGTATTCCCAGCAGAGAGCCATCACATGTACAGTTACTTGAATTCTTTTAAAGTAATATTATTCTTAAAGCAGAAACCCATTTATCTTCCCTCTTCTTTGTAATATTTTTCTTGCCATATTTGGAAATATTCATAGTCAAAGAAGGCTTTTTTCTTAGAGCCCATCTCTTTCTAAAATATTTGATCATGCAATGAAGCAATATTGCTGTGTCTGTGGTCTCTTAATCATTTTCATGATAAAAGACTGATGTCACAAACAGAATTATGGCTCCCTTACAGTATCTAGCAGAAGAAAAAGCTGAGCTGTAAATAAGAAAGCTTTGAAATATTAATATCTAAAGGAGTAAGATCATCATGTGGTGATTGTCTGAAACCAGCAGCAAGAATTGTATACACCCATCTCGCTTTCTAATTCTGCTTCATAAACATTGCTATTAGTTATTTTAGCTTCAACCAGGCACATCAACAGGTACATGAACTATTGATGATTCATTGTCTCAATGCTCAGAAAGACACGTGATTGAAAATAAGAGAAAAATAAACTGGGCTAGTCAATAGAATACAGATAGAGCCCAAATGCTTACAAAGGAGACCGTTGCCACTAAAATTCGTAGACAAAATGACTTTCATATAAGCTATAGTGGGTGATGAGAAGTGAAAAAATACAAGCAACTTTAAAAGGCATAACTCTAAAATCTAATAAATTCTCTGCATGCCTTAAAGAATAAGGGCAATATATTTTCACAATCTAAGACACCACAGGAATATGTCAAGAGAATAACACAAGGAGATAAAAATCTAACTTTTTCAATGAAGTGGTGTTGTAACCATGTCAGCCCCAGGATATTAAAGAGACACAAGGTAAGTGAGGTAATATCTTTTATTGGTGAAAGCTCATCTCTCTCTCCAACAGAAATTGGGTCAATAAAAGATATTACCGCATTCATAGGGCTCTATCAAATTCACAGCCATGAAAAATGCGTCATGGACTGTGAATTCTGGTCTCCCTGAAGAAATCTTGTCTTTTGTGTATAGTATAGGGTAAAAGCACACAAAAGTGCACAGTGTTTTTAAGACTGGGAGTCCAGTCCCAAAGGAGGTGGCAATGCTATTGTGGAGGGTGTCCACAGTATTGCCATGCTTACACTTGTGCTGCCCTCCAGCCACCCAGCTCTGAAGGCAGAACAGAAGTAAGGGTGGCAATACAATAAACCCCCTACAATAGCCTTGCAACCCCCTACTGGGTCAGGACCCCAGTTAGAGAAATGCTGAGTCTTAAGGGCTTTACATGTTTATATTTTGCCATTTTAAAATATATATTCATGCTTTGTTACAACACCGTGAAATTTAAGATTGAAATATTTGAAACAGTGAAATACAAGCTCTTTAAAATGCTATGACCATGAAATTTATGAAAATGGACTCTGAATTTGGTAGGGTCCTATTCATCCACTTCGTGGCTTGGGCTACACTTACCTCGGTGATTCGATGGCAGTCAACTAGAGTTACGTAAAGCGCACAAAGAACTTGCGTATTTCCCGTCGACTTCTATGCTTCTCTTCTGCATGCCTTCTTCACTACATTGTGCCAACGGGAGCCGTGTTCCTGTTGACCCAGCGCTTCACCACTTGAGGAGGTGGTTTTAGTACATCAACTTCTGGATCGACTGAGCTGGTCTTCACTGACCACTCAGTTGATCCAGATAAGTCGATCTGACAGCGGCGACTTTGCCACTGTCACTGTAGGTATAGCCTGTGTCTCTCTAACTTTCTGAAAACATATAAGCCCTTACTAACTATGGAACACAGTTAGGGACAGCTCTTGAAAAGGCCTCTATCCAGCTTCTGTGACTATACCCACAATCAGTTGTTTACAAACATAAATAATATTTAGGGCTGGGATTTTCCAAAGCTTTCTTCTTTGGCCTGACTTTGCTCCTATTCAAGTCAATAATAGTTTTGTCATTCACTTTGCATAACTGTACTCCTAATGCTTAGTGGTTTGCCTTACCCTTAGAGTGTGTGTGTGTGTGTGTGTGTGTGTGTGTACACTTTTGTCTTATAGTGTAGAGTAAAAGCATACATAAGTGCACAGCATTTCTCAAACTGTGGATCCCAAGCCAAAGGGGGTTGCAAGGCTATTGGTGTGGGAGTCTCACAGTATTGGCCTCAGTTTCATTGCTCACCTAGATTCCCCTAGGAATCTTCAAATGGCCAAGTAAGCTAGGCAGTTTTGCACTCAGACTGGCATAAAACTTCTGCAGCTTAGCCAAGGATCTGTCTCAAAATTTCAAAAGCAACGGGCTATAAGTTTTAATTGAATCTTTTATCTTAAAAAGTCTCCTGTTTCTATTTCCAGGACCTTGCCAAGATCTCTTTTAGCTATTTTTTCATTAGTGCTCTTTCTGAATAGTGAATACATATAATTTGTTAATAACCTATAGTCCACTTGGCATGAAGTCACAGAAGAAATCATGATCCATCTCTAAGATCTTGCAGTCAAAACAGCTGCATGGCATAATATTAATTAGGACGCCTAGAAGAAGGTTCTGTTTTGTGTGTGTGCTTTTAATTAAAATATAAAGAATGGTGATAGCATTTTTATTGATGTGGTTAAGTTTGTGGGATATCTTATATGCTGGAATAGGAAGGAAATTCCACATATAGGAAGGATCAAGAGCAGTGAGAAAATGGAACAAACCTAGAGGTAAGGTGGGATTCATTGCAGGAGCTATAGGGAAAGGAAAGAGCAGTAAGAAATGATGACAGTTGTAGGCTGGAGCATGTACATGCACTGTTCTACCATTTGACCACACCTTATTACATGATAGTGAAAGGCAGTCGGTATAGGGATTCAGTGGGCAATCCTAAAGTAAATAGGATACTGCTATTGTAATTAGTCATCTTTGATAATCTTCTGATGATTTGGAAGAGAACACATGCCATTATTTGAATGGAAAGTCTCTTCGGTTAACATGAACTGATTTTGAAACTCACTTGACCACTGGTCCCCACACGCACACCCCCTAGTTAGTGGACAAAGCACCTGATCCAAAGCCCACTGAAATCCATGGGACTGGCATCAGGACTTAATTGGGGAATAGTCGTTGGCTTTGGCTCAGGCTCGAATTGTCGGTATTAAATATGCAAGTCTCCTAGATAAGTGGAATATTAAAAGTGAAATAGCAGAATGTTTACAGCTCTCAATTAACTGGCTGAATCACTTAATTAAAAATTATCTACTAAAGAAGGAAATGGCCATCTTTCATTCCATGTTGAGGGCAAGCTATAAACAGGTGTATTTCACTGGTAAGTTGAGCACTGGTTGGTTTTTTCCCTTTGGAAAGTTGAGTGACATAATGCAGCTTTGTGATGGCATCTATCAGAGGGGTGGTGGGAGATGCATTCTTAAGAAGAAGGGATGACATTTTTAAAATGCAAGAAAATCTATTTGGAAAGTAGTAATCCATAAGCTTTCATGCTGGGCTCCAGGAAGTATCTTTTCAAGGATTCAAAATGTTTGTGCCTACTGTAAACCACCATAAAACCCCTAGGGCAATAAAAATATTAAAACCTGCATTAAATAATTTTAACACAGTGTGGCTGGCAAATTGAATACTACACTTGAAGTGATTGCATTTTTCCTTTATCTGATATATATTCTATGTATTGTAATACATATATTTCCTAAATTCAGTATGTTTTCTTTTTTCTCCTTCTGAGTCATAATGATGCTTTCAAGTGGAACCTGAATTATTTAAACTCTTTTTGTACAACTACAGAGAACTGTACACTTAATCAATATTGTGTATTGGTTCCATTGATACATATTTGGAAAAACAATTCATATTCACAATGGTAAGTAGGACATACTGTCATATAATAATGTAATATGTACACTCTAATCCCTTTTATTTAACATATTTTTGACTGTCTCATTTGTAAATTTGCAATATTACATTTGAGTGAATGGAAACTTTTTGTCTTAGTCATATATCTATGCAGACTTTAGGGCCAAGTTTTCAACCAGCTTCTATTAATGAATGCAAAATGCTTGTAGGCAACTTGATGTACCTACATAAACTCACATTTGTGCATCCACATAGGTATTGCCACACACAGATCAAGTAACCAGAAATGGAGTTTTGTTTTGTTTTTCTGGAAACTGGCGGACATCCTCCAGTGTAAATCTGTTTGACTCTCAGCACTGACCTAGCCTTGCTGATAGAGCATGCTCTCTTGCTGTTCTCAAAATAATAAAGCAGGCCTGCATCAACATTTAACTGGAAGACAACGAATGGCTCCTTCCTTTTTCCTCCTCTTTGAATTGCAGCCTAGAGCTAAATCCCTTTTGGCAAACAGCTCTACAGGAATTTAACCACCTAATTCATTACATTACATGGACTAAAGATTTAAATTCTTACTATTTACTTAACAGAATAAAATTTCTTAATGTAATTTCCTCTTGAAGGGAAAATTCTTTCTGATCTCAGTGCTGGAAGGAATCCTAGTTGAAAACAGTTTTTCCTTCATAGTCTTCAAACTCAAGTTTCCCTTTTTTTAGATTAAAACAGCTTTAGAGAGGAGGATTTTTCAAAATCTGTTAAATTGCAAAACTCTGCCTCTCACAAGTGAAGAAAAATACTCACGTCTGAGTACACATTTCCCTTATGGAGCTGGAAACAACCAGCCCACAGTCTGAGGATTAAAGCACTTGGCTGCCACGGAGGTGCTCTTACTATCATGGTGATGTGTGTGGTATAAGAACTAGAATGATAGAACACTTATCTCACAGACTAAACATTAGTGATGTGTGTGTGTGTGCGTGTTCATTCAACATTCTGCATTTTCTTCTATTGCAAAGTGTGTGGATTGCATTCACTGCCCTCCCATTTTATACCACACTGACATTCACCAGCCATTCCCCTTGCTCATTAATCATGTGCACATGTTCACCAGAGGGTGCCCATCTGGCTGCAAGACTGTGTACCATGTATGGAGGTAGTTTCATAGAGCAGTCCTCCCCTGGAGATACTCATCTGTTTCATTGGCTGACCACATTTCAGGCACCTTTCTCAAATTTTCATGCAAAGAATTTTCAATCAAGAGACCTTGTCTTTCACCAGAACCTCCCATCTTGACCTACTTTCTGCTTACTGTTGCTCATGATAACAGTAGCTGACTGCTCAAAATTGATTTTTAACCTGTTTTTCTTGGTCTCCTGCCTCCCAAAAGGTGACATCCATGCTTCCAAAGAAACCTGGCCAATATAGAAGTGGATAGGTATACCAATATTTTTTACCAATCTCTGTGAACATCTGCAGATATGCCACTTCGTACATGAATATATTCATTCTCTCAAAAAAATAAGACCTCCACAATTAGACCTCCACAGTGTAACTAGATGCTGGTTGTCTGAATGCTTATAGAAAAGTGAATGTAACTTAGTGTACATTTTAGCAAATACACTTTGAAAAAGACAGTGGGTTACATTTTTATGAGGAAAGTGGGTGCAAAATATGATTATAATAAAGAACATCCATTGTTTAGACTGAATGCAAAAACAAGCTATCTACATCACATTACGTATGAGGCCTTTTTGCACTGTTTTTCCTTTCTCTATAAAACAAGTGTCCTTGAGGAATGGAGTAGTCTTTTTCTTTCTTTTTTTTCTTTTTCCCCATGAATCAATAAATGATTCATGAATGATCATAGTACAGCTTTCTTCAGAGATGACGCATTTTATTTTGCCTGAGTGTAGTGTTTCTATCTCTAAGGAGATGCAAGAGAAGCCAAAGTCAGAGTAGGTAAGTTTGGAATACTGACATATGAGGTCTTGTTTCAGTGAAATGTTAAATAGTCAGTTTGAAAGGGATGGTATACCAAAGAAAAACCAGAAATATTTCTTTACTATGTGAAGGATAAGATCCCTTCCTGAAGGGGTTTTGTGACTGAATGCAGCCTTTTATATACACTACGGTGGTAATCTTTATACAGAATATGCCTTCTGAGGTATCATTTGAAAACTAAGAATTCACTGGTCAATATCATCATGGCGAAATGTGTAGCAACATTATATGTAAATTAGGAACAGAAGCTGAAATTATGACTGAAATGTGTTTACCAGGCAAGTCTGAGGAGGAGGCAAACTTGTTCCTCCACTACGAAGGACAAGCTGACACTTCCAGCCAGGTGTCATTTAAACTCATGGGCAGTCACCTGTCAAGTGGCCATTCTTTGGCAACGAAAGGTGTCAGGAAAAGATCAATGCTCATTTTAGCAAGCAACAACTTGGAACATGTTTTGCAACAAGATTCCAGGTCTTCATCCTCACAAAGGGAAGGAACTTTATCAAAGGGTAACCCTCAGGAAAGTGCATTTAAGAGGGTGAGTGGACTATAAAAGTGAGGGGCAAAAACACCCCAGAATCTCTCTCTCTCTCCCTCTCTCCACATTTTCCCCCTAAGCAGACAATGGAACCAGCCTTTTGAGTTTGGGAGGGGTTCTGACCTGAGAGTTTAGTCAGTTCTGTTGCTGATATGTGATAAGGATCTTTTACCTTGAACCAAGTCTAGTTTTTTAGGTCTTAGCTACTAGAAAGTGTTTTGTATTAATTTCTCTTGTAATTATTTCTAACTTTTAACCATATACTTACACTCCTTTAAAATCTATCTCCTTGTAATTAAATAAACTGAATTGTTTGGTAACTCTGAATAAAATAGCAAATTGTTGTATATTGGCCCCTTATAGGGGTAAAGGACCTCCAATATCTGAGGTGCCCAGAAGAGGGAGGGACAGTGTAGAACACATTTTTGGAGAAAATTTGGGACTGTGGGTGGGTTGGGGTCACCCAGCAGGAAGTAACCAAGGCTGGTGGAAGACACAGTGTGACTGACAGGCTACATGGGTCAGATCTGCTTCACTGAAGCTGTAGCTATACACAAACACTGAGGGTTTGACTTGCATGCTGGTAGACTGTTTATGAGCAGCCTGGTCGGAAGCTACAGCAGCAAAGAATTGTGAGGGCAGGTGGTAACAGATCCCTTCAGTGGACTGGATTTCACCCCAGAAAGTGACAGTTTAGATGGTCATTCAGTAACATAAGATGCAGAAGCTGGTGATCTGGGACCTTTGGTCCCCTGGAGCCTGGTAATGGTTTCACCCTGCTGGTGTAATCAGGATTGACATCCATTAAAATCAGTGGATTTACATTGCTGTTTAAGCTGAAATAATTGAAAGGAAAATCGAAACCTTAGAACTGTCTGACTAAACTGGCCTCAGAGGTTATGTCTACACAGCCTGCTGCATTGAGCCTCCCAGCCCTGGCGAGAGACTTGAGTTTGCAGGGCTCGTGCTAGTGCTAGCACTCTAAAAATAGCTGGGTACGCAGTGCTTTGAAGTTGCAGCTCAGGCTGGAGCTTGGGCTCGGAAGCCTAGGGAGGGGGTTGGGTGTCTGACCGCCCCAGCTCAAGTCACCAGTTCAGTTGTACTGTCTGCTCAAGTATGAACCCAGCTCAGACAACCCAGGCTGGGAGGCTTGCTGACAGGGTCAGTGCAGACATACCCTTAAGCATTCCCAATCTTGGTACCCAGTGCAGTTCTCCCAGTGATAGGGCTAGTGCAAACTGGCCAGTAGCAATTTAAAGCCTTTTGTCAGGCTCAGTGACACAGTGGTTAAGATGCCAGTCCCCCTGCCTACACTAATTCTCCCACCAGTGCTGATGCAGGTGGCACTATGCCAGCAGCAGTAGTAATGGTGAAGAATTTCAAGAAAAAAGGGTTAGTGCAGTTAAGATCTGAATTACAGCAGGTCAACGTTTTTCAAACATTCTTAATCATATTTGCCTAAAAAAAGATTTTTTTTGACAAAAATTGTCAATTTTCCATGAACATTGTTTAGCTGTTTCTTATTTAAAGGCTTTTTTTTTTTTCTAAAAAAAAAAAAAAAAAAAAAGATGAAAACCTGGATTTCTGAAAATGAAAAATCCTTAAATTTTCAATCTTTAAAAAAATCCACTATTTGTATCCTTTGTCATTTTGAAGCCCTGTGTTAAGAAAACGGTTTTGAAATTTTTTGCATGGAACTACTTTCATTTTACAACTAGCCCTGGTCGGTTTGTGATGAGACCCTAAAGGCCTCGTGTTTTCAATAGTATGAGAAGGGCCATTATTGAAATGTACTTAGTGATGTCATTTTCAAAAACAGAGTTTGGGTCCGTTATATTACACGCTCGCACCTGTGTTTCCATGCTTAAAAGTGATCATCACTACAGTCAGACATAGTTGGGACTCTTGCCAGCCTATTCGATTCCACTTTTAGCAACAATTTTTAAGAGGAAATGTCATTTGAACTCATTGTTTGCATGGCATAAAATATTAATCTGTTCCGAATATGCAAAAATACCTGTGTGCACATTTCTTCTATATTAGTAAAACAATTTATAGCAATAATTTCACCTTTAACTACAAATTTCTTCACAGATACTTCTCCTCCTCCCATGAAAAAGGTCTACTGGCTGAAAATGTTGCAAGTTTCATATGGTTGTGTTGTGTGTGTGGTGCTTTTTTTTTTTTAAACATTATCCCAAAGTGATGACAATATGCGATATTTTTGATCCCCCTGAAAATAAGTATCTATTAATAGAAAAATATAAAACTTCAGAATGGCCCCAATTCAGTAAAACCATATTAAGTTCAATTACTTTTAGATCTGAATAGGGGCAGAATTGTTCACTTGCTTAAACTTAAGCACATGATTCTTATGTGGACCTCCACAAAGCTAAATGACAGATACTTAAATCTTGCTTTATTTGAGGAAATGTATGGCTAGAAGGTCTGCATGTAATCTTATATTGGCAACTATTTAAATGCTTACGTTCCCTCCCCCTTGGAAATATTACTATTGCCTACTGAAAGTGGCTGTTCGCTAACTAGCACGTTCCTTGTAAGCCTGCTGGTTTGTAAACCTGACTGATGTTCTCTCTGCTGCTCTCCAGGTCAGAGGGTCTAGAACGCAGCTACTTTGAAGTTTATTGCCTTTAGACCTTTTTCAAGCAGGGTAAAACCTTTTTTTTACTATGCTTTAGGAGTGTAGGCCTTTCAAAACTTATTTTACAACTCTCTGCTACTGTGAAACTGACATTTCTTAAATATAGTAGTAATAAGTAGTCTACAGTTCCTACCACCTTTTGGGGGAGGGGAGGAAAGGAATTGATTCATCTTACTTCTCAATTGTTAACTATGCAGTGTGCTCATCACTAGTAGAAACAGAAATGCGGAGTCCCTGCCATGAAGCATTTACAGTTTAAGACAGACAGATATAGACACAATAACATATGGTTTGTTCTCTGCTTCAAACTCCTGCCTTTTGGCAATTTTGTACATAGTCTAAATTTTGTTAACTAATTTAGGAGAGGGTCTAAAATGCAGCTTGTCATATTGAACTCAAGTTCATGTTATGATTTCAGGTGTCACAACATTCAGTACTCTTCCCAACTGGCATAGTAAAAATATCTTGGAGTGTGGAAATTTAAAATGTGATACTTCCACAGAGTAACTTACTCTGATATTTTTAAATATTAAAATGTTTTGTCATGGTAAGGCATAACGAATTGAAATAACTGCGTTCTTATATTTAGCTGCTCCCAGAAGGAAATAACTTAGTTCCTTCAAATTCAATAATCTCATATTTTCTGAAAACCAAGGAACTAATATTTCCTATCTTAAGAAAATTATTTTAAAACAACACAACAGATCTTTAAGCCACCATGAGCCATTTATCCAAGGATTTCGAAGGACTTTGCAAAAATTAATATACAATTGTTCAACAGCATTGAAGAGTGACTGAGGTAAGGAGAAAGCAGATACCTCACTTCCGCTCAGCTCCTGCCTAATTTTCACATCTTCCCTTATGACAGAGGCCAGTATTGCAATAAAACCCATGGCAGTGGCTAGAATCTCTGGGCCAGTGATCATAGAATAAGAAGGGACCACATGGCTCACGTAGTCTAAACCATGAAACTTTGCTCTGAACCAGGAAGAGTAGGAACTTGAACCTGGGTCTATACACATCTATATCCATGCCGATGCTCTATGATACATGTATCCATGTGTCACTTCATGACTAACTACCAGCCAGGGTGTGTGTGTGATATTGCTATTTATTTATTTATTTATTTATTTAAACCTGCAGGCACTGATGTACTTTCTAAGCCAACCATCCCCTGTTTTCTATACTCTGAGGTTGGGGACCGTGAAGCAAAGCATCTTTGAAGAACGGTGCCGTGTCTATCCCAAGGGATATTAATTTTTGACTACCCAGCATTTTGGCTATTCATTAAATGGCTTGTAGCATAGTCAAAATGTGGAGCATTGTTGAATGACCTTCCTCTAGATACATTTTTTAGTTATAGATTTCGTACTGACAAGTACTTACAATGACAATGCACAAAAACAATTTACCAGAGATGTGTAAAGAAGGAAGGATCCTTAACCAAAACCAATAGGGGCCACGTTTTTCAAAAGAGCAACCTTCTTATGTGGGTATAATTTGTGCCCATAAAAACTGCAGCTGCAGTTTTGTTCTCTCAACTGAATTACAGCTACATGTAACTTCTTACTACCTGCTTCTGTGAATAAATCAGACAGCTGGAGGTGCAAGTATTCAAACTTGTGCCCACAAACAAAGTTTGCAGGTGCAATTGGCAATTACAGAGATGGATCTCAACCCTTTTGAAAACGTATTTAGTATATGTTACCTTGGTGCTGTTTTCTCACACAGTCTTTTGTTTTATTTGTATCACTTCTGTTGGAGAACTAAAATGTCAGACCTATTATAAACTGCTTTGGTAAAACTTTTTTTTTTTTATGGAAGTAGGACACGAGACAGAATATAAACAAAGAACATATGCATTCCAAAAGAAATAATGAGTGACAATTACTGTACACTACATTTATTGTGACTTACACACACCAGACTTGGGTGAGGATGAGATGAGCATGCTTGCAGAATTTTCCATAAATCTAACCTTCCACTAGTGGTGAAACAATCTACTCCGATTCTATACATGACCTCTGCTGAAGTCCTTAGTTACATCATTATTGGCTACTCAGTGTTGATAGAATCAAATTGTGTAAGAAATAGAATCGTAATGGAAGCATGTTGGTGGATGATGATTTGAAATATTTTTGTTCTAATTTTCTTATGTCCGATATTATAAATTAACCCTCCCTAATACTATCCACTGAGTTAATGGCATAAGAAAATTGAGGGACTCTTTCATATGGTGTCTCATTAAATCTGAAGACCATCCCCACCACAACCTCTGTGGTGATGATGGGGAGAAAACTTGCTGTTCTCTTTCCTTCCTGCATACTCCAGCCTCCTGCCTGTGAGGTGGGGTCTTAGTTACTGTACTTCTTCCGCAGCCTCTTGCATTCTGCTAGAGGTGGCCTCTTATCCACTCTAACGGCCATAGTTGTTATGGGTCTATGCTATGAAATATCTTCTCCCACTACATTGCCTGTTTCTGTTACTCCTGATAATCGTGATCTTTAATGAGCATTCATTCATGTTTTACCATATAAGTCAATCTCAGTTAGCTGCTTGACTCAACGCAGGCTCCCAAAAAAATTACCTTACCACTGTGTATGCTCAGAGGCTTAATTCAGGTACTGACATTAGTTCTGTTAGGCATATTGTCTCATAATTATAGTCACTCCACCACCAGTAACTTCAGTTCTATCCATATAGCAGCTTTCAAAGCAATAGAATAAAATTGATATAACTGAGTTTTTCACTGCTGCTCACAAGGTTCTGAACAGAAGCAATGAAACTGATCATATTCTTGTTAATTTCATTCTGCTGCCACTTAGCAAAGTAAAGAGCAGCAGCAGAGTTACTATAACTGTCCACTTGCAGACTCAGGAATGCCATACTGAATTAGCTCACATTTATCTTCCCAACCGTGAAAACTTTAAGCTTAATTTTGTTTGTAAATACAAGCTTGGTTTCTGCAGATATGGATGGAGGTAGGCTTTCCTATTCATCACTGGTAAACAGGCAAGTGCCATTTTCAAGTGCTGTGTTAAGTACAATATAAAAGACTCATACTCAAACAAAGACTCATGTAACAAAAAACAAACAAAAAAATCACAGAGAATCTTTATTTTTTAAAAAGGAGTTTGCTGATGATGATTCCTGGCTAATCTGACTTTCATAATGTGATCTATTTCTTCATAACACAGAGATTAGTGTCTAGATAAAGACGTGAAAAAATTACTCTTTAAATCAGTCCTTCAGCTGAAGCTGTGTGGTGTGTTTATCTATTTCTTTACAGTAGTTAATAGCTGACATGCTGGAATTTCACCCATTCATAAAAAACCACCACCTCACTTCATCTCCCTTCTCCCATGAAACCAAAGATGTGCGTCCTGGCTGAAGCTCCTATGTCATGCATAGGAAACACTACTGGTGCCACTGAAGTTACTGGAAATAGACATAAAACAGGTGTTACAAGTAACTATTAGTTTACAACCTTCATTTAAAAATTAGAGTATCCGTTAAACTCGCAATTATTGGGGCTGCACAATACACCAAACCCTGGGATGCCTGTAGGGCACCTACTGTGACTCAGAGGCCAGCACTGTAGGTGCAGCAGCAGCTAGGCCTTGTAGGCACGGACCCTGGTAGGTCCAATAACCACTCACGCCTGGCTAAGTGAAAGGTTATTTTATGAGGGCTGTCAGGAAAAGGAAAGGTTGCGGTATCCTAGGTACTGAGACTTCAACAGTTCACAGTGGAGCAATGGCTGTAACTGTCTGGGTCTCTGGGGCAGTCCAATTGAGTCTCAGAGCTAGTGCCTGGGGAGCCCTCTCCAATGTTGTCTTTATCAATGCAACTAGGCACTTGCAGGTTTCCAGGCCAGGTTCTCAGTAGGGCCCCTCTGCACGTGCACCTGTCCAGGTGGTGCTCACCCCACATAGATCCCACACAGACCTGCACTTAACTAATGTCCAGCAGTCACGTGGTTCTTGCTTCTTGCCGCTCTTTGCTGGCTATGTCCTCTTCCCAAACTGAGCCTGGATGCTTCCTGATTTAAACAAGGAGAGTCCTGTAGCACCTTAAAGACTAACAAAGTTCCGCGGGCATAAGCTTCAGTGGACTGCATCCCACTTCATCAGATGCATGAGATGGAGTTCAGATAGGAGGTGTGTGTATATATATATATATATATATATATATATATATATATATATATATATATATATATATACATCCAAGGGCAAGAAACATAACAATGGGGGGGACAAGTGCTAACAAAATCAATTCAGTTTGGGTAGATGAGGCCTATTCCCAACCATTGATTAGAAGGTGAGAATATGTGAACAGTGACAATTACTACTTGTAATGAGAAAACCATTCTAAGTCCCTATTCAGACGCAGTCTGATTGAGTCAAGGGCTGCAGTTTCTCACTGAAGTCTGTAGTGAAAAGAGAATAAAATGAGAACATGTGAAGAAGAAAAAAATCTGTGCTAGCTCATGGCACAATATAATCTGATTAACCCATGAAACCCCGATAACCATCATTAGGCAACCAGCAGTCGAAATGTTCCAGATACCTAAACCAAGCATAGGTACTGAGATGCTCTTTGAAAATCCCAGAGTTTCTATCTGCATCTGTAGGTGCATAAATGCGTTTAAAATCTGACCACCATGTGAAGACCCGGCGGGAACAGTTCTGTGGAACCAGAGACCAGTTTACAGATATACGGACACACCCAAAAGATGGGAAAGCCCCTATTTTGAGCTGACTTATTACAGAATACATGAGAAGGGCTTGAGGGTCTGAATGAAAATTTATATACCTTGGGCCTCTTCTTCAACCAGGCTGTAGGCTACAAAATCTTTGCCTCGCTCTGGGAAGCCAGCAGAGCGCGCAGAAAGGTGTGGTCATATGGTGGAAGAGGACAGCCTCTGCTGAATCATGCTGATAAAATGTAAACACGTCCTCAATCAGTGGTTCTCAAAGTGGGGACATCGGCCCCCCTGGGGGAGCGAGATGCATCATGTGGCGGGGTGAGTGGAGCAGGGGACAGAGCCGATCCAGCTCCACACTCCCCAGAGACGGACGCAGCAGTGGCTGCCACCACCTCCTGCAGCAGGAGCAGCCCCCTGCCATTTCCAGGCATGCTCCCCGCACTGCTGCTACCCTTGTGCTGCAGCTGCCCCCCCGCTTCCTGTGCTGCTGCCGGTGCTCGCTGCTCCCTGCTGCCACTGCCCCTGTGTTGCTGCTCCTCGCTTCCTGCACTGTAGACCCTGTTTTTTTCTGAAAGGGGGGATTCAGGGAAAGGGGGCAATTGTTGGGGCCTACAGCGTGGGAAGCACCCCACTAACAATTGCACCCCCTTTCCTCTGAACACCCCCTCCTTTCAGGAAAAAAGGGCCTACAGCATGGGACGTGCCCCCCTGTTTTTTCTGAAGGGGCCCCCCCTTTCAGAACAGGCAAGAGGGGGATGCGATTCAGTGAAAGGGGAGGTGCGATTGTTGGACAAAAGTCCATGGGGGGAGGAGGGGCTTCATTTAAAAAGTTTGAGAACCACTGCCCTAAAATGTTCTGACTCCACTTGAACAGTGGCAAAACTGATGGCTGTTTGTTGGCTTTTACTGCCGCGGCTAGTAACCAGTCCTGGAAATCAGGCAAAGTAGAGGCATTTGTAATTCTGTATATGGCTTAACTATGTAATAGCAGGATGGCATATATTAAAAATGCTGACATCCATTCCTCTAGGCTTTGGTGAACTTATGTGTTTTGGTTTTAACCTTGTCCATGTCCCAGTACCTACAGCTGAGAAACCGCCACTCTGCTGTAGTCTTATATTTTCCTTTCTCCCCACCCTACAAGTTGTGGGGAAGTGTTTATTTGATTGGCTTAGGATCAAAATTCAACCTCCCAGTTCACTGATTGCAAGGAACTCTACTTATTGTCTCCTGTTCCCAGGGGTGTGGGGAGCTGCGTGCTCTATTAACTACTTGTATACATACAAACATAGAGCACTCTTGTAACGATGTTATATACCAGCAATAAATCCACTTAAGCTAATGTTTATGGTAGTGATCAAATTATTTGCAAATATGCACATTGTTTCATTACCATTTGTTAAAACTTTGTCAAAATTTGGACTCAAGGATACAGTTGTTAGCTATCTGTCAAACTTTAAAATCTGATTATCTGATGTATTTCTAATTTCATGTGGAGTTTTAAATCTTAAAGAGATTTACAAAGCAAGTGAAGTTTATTTCTGGCTCTATTTTTGAGTATTTAACTATAAAGGAGTTAGGTTCAGGCCAGCTATGTCATGGTTACTAGAGCCAGCTCCTTGTTAAGTTGGGCCCAATTCCTCCTTAGCATAACTCCACGGGGTAAATTAGGCCCTTCATTTCTAAAGGGGAGGGAGATGCTATCTTGGGGAGCCTTTAGCATAGCCTCCACGGTCCCAGAAGGTCCAAACTTGACTAATATCTGCAAACTGATGAGAATAAGATCAAGGAATTTAAAGTAGAGGTGGTATAGAATTAAATGGGACCTGGATTTCAGGGTCTTCCACAAGATTGTCTCTTTAGAGCATTTTCCCCTGCCCTTAATGGATTTTCCATCTCCTCTTAAAAATATTTCACCTGTATAGAAGCTAATGATGGTTTTAGAGTAGCTGTGTGTCCCTTATGTAAGTGGTACAGGCAACTGCAGACACTGCTCTCTCTTTCTGTCTTAATTCCTCAGGATTTAGCTGCCTGACTGTCACAATATTGTCTGCTGTATCAGCAAATAGTTTCTTGTGGGCCTCTGTAAGTTGGGTTGTGTAACATGCATCTTGTTAATCACTGTCTCAGCTCACCAACCCACTGTGCCTGGGATTTACACAAATCTAATTTTTTGCCTTGTGCATTGCTGAATGCTATTTTGGATTCACTCCCTTGCACATGTCTAACTTTAGTGTGCAGAATTTATTCACGGTACTTTATGCACTTTTACTGTTGAACATGCACTTGTGACACAAGGGACTATTTTTTAGATAATGGAAATTAAATGAGAAGCTCACTGTGTTGAGATTGCCTCTTCCTGGAGTTCCAGCATCTGAAATGTCTTATGAATGTGAACCTGGAATTTAAGCACATTCGGAAGTTTTGAAGAAGCCCAAAAAGCACCGGTTAAGCATTTTGTCCACATTTACATCATTTTTCAGAGATAAAGTATGAATAGATTTAACAGTTGAATTTTCTCAAATGTTTTATCAATCATCAATCAAAATCACACTCATCACATTCCTTTTATTCTTCCATGAGGCTGAAGTTATTGAGGAAGGTAGTACAAGTGGGCATTACTTAAAAAAAAATCTAGATCGTTTTTAAAAATTAGGTAGCAAACACACTATCTTTATCCATTTCATACTAAAATGGTACATATATATTTCCCTTTTCTGCTTTAATTTTGTGTCTGAACTATACCCATTGTGAGCACTTTGCATGTTTTAAATGGTACTTCCTGCTGAAGCCCAATTAAACTGAAAGGAGACCCTGGGAATGAATCAGATAACTTCAAGTTCTTTCACAAAGGGCATGCATAGTAGACTTTCTGATGAGCAGACCACAGATCGGGCCTATCATAGAAACATTGCTGTTTTTGTCTTTGCAGATTCTAATCATAAAGCTAAATTAAAAACAATTAGCAAAACAGTGGCAAGTCAGTTTCTGAACTGCAGTAATGGTCCTACCGGACTAGTGGGTTCAAACAGCCCCAGCAATATCTGTAATATTTTTGTCTGTTCCCCTCCACATCTACAGTAGCTACTCTTCCTTTACAATTCCACTGCTAAAAGTTTGCCTAGATCCTGATCGTCTCTCTTCAACTACTGTAAAGCGTGAACTTTGATTGATCAAAACCATATTCAGCCTCTCTTCAGAATCCTTCACTGGCTTCCTATCATTTTCTGCATAAAATTTAACCTCCTCATCCTCGCTTTCTTGGTTTTCCCACAACTTAATTCCCCAATCTCTCTGCTTTATCACTTTTCATTCTCCCATCTCCCTCTCCATAAACTTCACAATTAACCAGCTTCTTCATATTTTCCTATGGCACACATTCTCTGTGTCGTCTTTCACACAGTTAACTAAATACTGAACCTTCCCTTACTCTGTCATGCTTGGACCCTCACTTTCTTCAGGTCCATGATTAAAACAGACTTCTTCCAGGAGGCTAAAATTTCAATTCCCCTATCCAACTCAAAGAAACATTCCAGTTGGAAAAACATTGTTAAAAAATAGATCCAAATAAAAAACATGGAACTAACTAGATGCATGTTGAGTTTCACTATTCCATCATTGTATTTACTGTTACATCCTATCCCCATCCTGCATCTGAATGGGATATTCACAGGTACTGCTTCTTCTTACTATCTGTAAAACACTCTCGGGAGTAACATTTGATGCATTTTTCATACCATATGAATAGGTGTTTGTAGAGGGGAGACCAGCACCATATGTTAAAGTTTGTATAACTTTTGGCTGGCATTCAACAAGAACCAAGCCTAAGATATAGATTCTAAAGCTGTCCTATAGAATAACTCCCTAAATAAGTTTATAATTCTGAGCATTGTTTGCTGCTTTTAGCAACAGTGTAGTTTAGACAGCAATGATTAATGCAACAGCGTTGGGGGAAATTCACTACGACATTTGTTATAAAATTATCATCACATTAATGAATCAATATACTAGTAAAGTGCTGCATTTGCACAGTGTTTCATTCAGTACTCTTGGAGCACAGTTCAAAATTAACACAAAGATGGGCCTCCATAAAGCAAGTCAACATGTTTTTCCTTAATCATGGAATAATATAATAGATCTTCCTTCATTGACTATTGGTAGCCTGCAGAAATCTAACATTTGAATTTTAACAAGAAATTTCTTTAGAGTCTCACTCCATAATTCACCCAAAGAAATATTCCATGATCTCTCACATTTTGTAAACATATATTTAATAGCAGAGAGTTTTAGTGAGGCCCTGTAATAAGACATCACTACTTTTACCAAACAGGAAGCATTATCGGTGTATTACAAAGCATTATCATTAATAATTAAAGATAAAGCTTCTTGAAGCAATTAACAGCTCATATTTTGCTATGTTTACTTTTTCACTTATTCCCATATTGCAAAGTTTATTAATTCTCTGAGTAAGCATCCCAATAATTAGTGTAAATTGGTAGTTATATTTTATGGGCTACAATCCTGCCATTGATAACATATAGGAGGACTGTTGCTCCTCCGATAGTGAGAAAATAAAGATGCTTCATTTATTTAATCTGTCAAAGAGAAAGCTAAGAGATGACTTGATCACAATCTACAAGTACCTATGCAGGGAAGAGATTTCTGCTAGTAGAGGGCTCTTTAAACTAGCAGAAAAAGACATAAAAAGTTCGAATGGTTAGAAACAGAAGCTAGATAAACTCAGACTAAAAATAAGGTTTGAATACAAATAGTGAGGGAAATTAATCATTGGAATAATTTACTTATGGGTGTAGAGGGTTCTCCATCACTTGTCTTTCAACCATGACTGGTTATTGTTCTAAAAGATAAATGATAGCTCAAACAGAAGTAATAGGCTTGATGCAGAAATGATTGGATATGTGGTTTTTTTGTTTGTGTTATGCAAGAGGTTAGACAAAAATAATCACAATTATGTCTTCTGGCTTTAAAAATATGTGAATTCTGAATAAAGAGATTACCTCTTAGAATGAAAGGGTAGCTCATTCTCCGTATCCATTCTGCTTCTAAACTTCTTGAATAAGACTTCTTGTTAAACTTGCTGATTCCCATTCTGATTTTAAGATGAAAATACCTGTCCAATGGAATAAGTCCTCCCAGGCCTTCATCTAGAACATAGATCAGCCACTGGAACATTATTGACCTTGGTCACAAATGACTTTATCTAGATTTGTAGCTAATAATGTGGTGTGGCAAATCTTCTGGTGTTGTAACAAATAAACTTGTTGCTTGATTTTCATTTAAAAAAGAATATCCTGACCTTAGATTTATGAACATTGTATGACTTATAAATGAAATATTCCAGGATACATAGAGCTTTGAACTATTGCCCAGTTATTACAAGTCCATGTCTGAAAATCAGTAGGGAGAAGTTTTTTGTGAAATAATGCAGTATAAAGGAGTGGGAAAGTACAGTATGAAGTGTCCTATTTACTGAAGTTTACAGTATATTTACAATACTTTAACATGAACAAATTAGAGTATCTCTCCTTTCTTAACATTTTAAGTTGATAGGGTACAGGTTCAATGTGACGGTGCTAATTATAACAATGTCACTTCTGAAAATTAATAAAAATTTCCATTAAGAGCTCAGTGATTATGTTTGTTAAGACTGTTTAGCTGATTTAAGTTGTTAAGGTGTAGGATGCTATTAAATGGCAACCTCATGCATTTTAATAGCTGTGTAATTCTGAATAATTTGAAGGAGAGCATTAAATTTATTTATGATATTGTTAAAGAAGCTTTTAACACAGTAGGTAGTTCACACTCAATTCATTGTAGGCTACCCAATATAAATTGGAAAGCAGGTATAGGTTAAATCACTTGAGAGGCTCAGAGATTAACCTAGTTAGCAAGCTCATGAAACCATCACTGCTCCACATCAATGCAGTTAAATCAATGTCTATCAGTAGGGTGACTTCATGTCCTGGTTGGATGATTATCCTTTTAGGGGCACTCCCAATAGCTCAGAAATTTTTAATGATTAAAACTAGGGTTCTGGGCTCTGACTTCAGCATAGCCAGATGTTGTTTTCCCCTCATTTTCTTTATCTTCTGGGCTCTCTACTTCCTCATGACATCCCACTAACCCACTCTCCAGTTTCCTGTCCGCTACATTTTTTCTTGATTCTGGCACTTCTGTAACCCAAAGGGGCCTTCCTGACTCTGCTTGGCTTGGTGTGCCATCTGCTTTTCAGTGATTCACAGCGCCCTCCTTTGGAATGGATGATGGAGTTTGGCCCACAACATACTGGGGGAAGAAGGTTGGGTATTTGTTGAAGCAGGGAGGAATGTAGTACTTTTGGAGGAACATGGTAATCCCCTCCTTTTACTGCTTTGGTGATACGTCTCTTTAGCCAGAACTCCAAACTTTCTTTGCAACATGCACCACAAACTAGGTCCCTCAATTTCTCCCTCCTCTTTACTAAATGCACTCCATGTCCCAGCAGTTAGCTCAAAGTGACCTAGCAATTGCAAAATCCTCTGGAATAGAACATTCTCCACCCTTGCATGCTGGTAAAAGAGGAGTCCCTGATCTGATTTAAAAATCTGGCCATCTTGTGTACTGGGGAAGTTCAGCACATCTTGAGAAAGTCTAGTTTTGTTTTAATGCTTTCATACTAAGGAATACAATACTGGTATAAAATGTAGGTCTCTAGAGTACCATAACACATACTATTTTAGTATTGTCTACAGAATGTAATTGGCTGAGAACATGTCTATTCATTTGGCCTTTCAGGCTGCTGAAAACTGATGCTGAACTGCATATAAAAGAGGTCAAGGAAAGACCAAAGTACTTTTTGCTGGCTGTTCATCTCCTATAGGCATAGTTATGCAAATACATTAAAACCTTGCGTTCTGTTCTGAATGGAGTTATTTCAGACAGATCTTTTGCTTTTTCTATTGTGTAATTTTGACCTGGCTTGTAGTGTAGGTAACCCCCTTTGGGGATAACTGGAATAAAAGTTTAAAATTAAATCATAAACTAAATTCTGAAGACGCTGATCTACAGTCAGTATTCCATTTTCCTGGTTTTGTGGGCTTCTTGTAATCTTCTCCACAAATCTTCTCCACAAATGTGGCTCTATAGTCTTGCAGATAAAGACATAACACAATACAATAGCTGGAAGTTGAAGTGAAGCTAATTTGAACTGAAAATAAGATGCAGTGACTACATTTTTAACAATGAAAATAATTAACCATGAGAATAACTTACTAAGGGACATGGTGGATCGCTTGATGTCAAATGACTTTTTTATCCTAAAGGAGAACCTCAGCTTTTAAGCCTTTATCAACAAGAACTTTTAGTATAATTAAAAGCTTATTGAGTGAAGACGTTGGGAAATAAAAACTAGAGACCAGGTCTAGTAAGATGTACAATTGTACATCATCTACATAGATACAATCTTCAAAATAGAAGATAAGTAATAAGATGTTCTAGTGGAAGAAGACAGATCAAGAAAATGGAAAGGGGTAGAGGCTTAAGGAACTCCATAGCAGGGAGGATAAGAGAAAAGTGTAAAACCAGTGCCAGAAATGAAAACAGGAATGTTGGAATAGACAGACTCAAGTTGGCATCTGAAGACTGCCTGAGTGAACATTTTTCCAATTAGCTGAAGATAGCAGTACTTCTGAGTGACTAAAGAGAGAGACCCAGTTGAGATGTAGTGTCTGGGGGCACTATATGGGAGAAGGATAGATGAAATGGCTATTAATGTTAGAATTCAGTTCAGTGCTTAGGTGCTTTTGGCTTCTAAAGGAAATGGAGTTATTGATATCTTTTGTGTAACTTGGAAAGGATTGGCTAGGTGGCAAGTGAATAAAAGAAAGCTAGTTAACCAATCTTGAAGTTAGTGGATAAGATCTGCTGTTACAATAAAAATATTCTCTTTAAAACAATTCCATATAAAATAATGTAATATCAAGTAAAAGTGTGCAGCTAGTATCTTAGGAACAGAATGAGTAAAACTCATGGTAGCCTTCTAAATGATTCCTTGCTCATTTATGATGCTACCATGTGGGGCAAAAGTACATGACAAATTTCTGTAGTGTTCATGAAATATAATAGTACATGTCTGCTGCTGCTTAAAAATCACAAAATCTTGAACTCCTATGGACTTTTCATGATGATTTTTATGTAACTTGCTTTAAAGATGGAAGATATTTGTTCCAAGCAGATGTTAGAACATTAAGATTAATCAGTAACATTTCTCAGCACACAGTGGAACACTTGGTAGGTTGAGAGGGGGAAGGGTATGTAGAAACCACAAAGGGGAAGGGCACCACAGGGACTGAACCAGCGGTATAAAATCATACCGCTACATAAAAGCACAACATTCAAAAATGAAATACGCAAAATAACTAGTTCCTTTGCAGGTCACAGTTACGCATCTGATTACACAAGTTGTAACTGATCTTGCTTTGCACAGCTACCCTTTTTTGTTAAAGGATGTCTGGGAGTGTTACATATTCCAACAGTATTGAGCATGTATATTTTTTCATGTTCTGCTTCTTTTGTTTCTCCTAACCCGTTATCAATCATGTATTGGGATTAATGAAGTAAAATCCATTTTGTATTACAGCTTCAGGGACCATACGGGGAACTGGGGGGCAGGGGGGGGCCTTGATGGGCAGGTGCGTTTGCTGGAGATGCTGCCTGTAGCGAATTCTGCATGTACAGTGGATCAGCATCTACTAGATATGGCTGGTCTACTGGCGTTAACATGAACCAGAGCAAAAAAGGGGAAGACCCTTGTGTCAGCAAAGGCAGTCCACCTCCCCGAGCAGTAGCGAGGTTTACAGAAGAATTCTTGTATCAACCTAGTGCTGTCAACAGTTGGGGTTGGTCGACTTTCTTATGCCACTCAGGGGTGTGGATTTTTTATGCCCTCTCAGGCAACTTAGTTAAGCTGACTTCATCTATAAACAATATGACAGGGAAATTGTGTGTGTGTGTGTGTGTGTGTGTGTGTGTGGTGGGGGACGGACGGACAGACAGATATACATACACACACATAGTATTCATAGTATTATTATTTTATCAACCACCATTGGTTAATAACATAGTGAAAGCATCTGGATTGGTTAATAACTTAGATTGGTTAATAATTAAGTCATGCAGTGTTTCAAAATCATGTGCTGCAAAGATTCCCAGGAGACACATTAAAGAGCCACTTGTGGCACATGAGCTTCAGTCTGAGTATCACTGCAGTAGAGTATGGCCATGTGTCTGTATTATTCTGGCAGTGTTAACTTACACAAGAAACCTCCAGAGCACAGAGCAGGCTCATTTTAAAAACCTAAATTAAATTTAGGGGCTAGGTTCAGCCTTTTGGTTCAGCTTGAGTATGGGGTAGTAAGTAGCTACATTGCCTGAGGAGGCACTACAGAAGTCACACATCCTAAGCATCTGTCTTGTACCAGGAAGAGGGGGAGCAGCTAATAAGTGGTAGAACGTATCTGGTGTGCAACCCCTGGTCAACTTTACTTCCCTCTACCCCTGGCATCATGCATAGGGCGTGATTCGAGCAAATCCTGTGAGGGGGATGTGTGCTGTCCTATGCAGCTGCCTGTAACCAGAGCACAATGTAGCCTTAAGTAAATAAGACAAAATTGTCTTGTTTAGAAGCACCATGAAAAGGTCAATTAAAAATGAAATGGTGAGTGATAGTTAAGATATTGTATTTAAAACATGTGCTCTCCTTAGCTGTTATGGTTTTGGCAAATAAAATGGTCTCCAGTACAGCATGGACTCGGTCATTGTAAAGCAGCAAAGAAGTGAAAGAAATTCAAGAAATATACACGTGCTCAGATTACATTACCTGCCTTGTGATTTATTTTTCAATTTTACTGTGAAGTTTTTTTTATCCTCATTATTTTTGATCCACATTATCTGCTATGCTGTAATGTTGCAACCAGTTCCTTTTGAGCCCTATGCACAGCTATATTTGGTCTTTTCTCACGCAGTCGTGGTCACAGTAGGGAAGCGATGGATATCTTCCAGCATGGTAGAAAACTAGATGATATTTTTGTCTGTGAGGCACTTCTTTTCAAAATGAAAATCACCCTTCTAGAAAATAATCCTCATGGGCACTGGTCTAATTTTTAAGGGAAGAGAGTCAGTAGTTGTTTGTTGAGCAAAAGACTAAAATCATAGATTCATTAAACTCAGAAGTCTGCCCCAAAGTTGCCTTTTGTTGTTTACAACAAACACTATATTGTGTTTGGCATCCAAAGAACTGAGCCAGTACTGGGGGCTCCTGTACAGTCATAAAGGAAGTCATGGTCTCCATCCTAAAGAACTTAAAACTGATTCATATAGAAGCACTAGCATTGATGCCTGCATTCACAGGAGTCTCACTGATCATGCAGGGTCCACAATAGCACATCTGATTATTGGAGGGACTGAGGACTAAAAAGCACATCAAAGTCAGAAATAAATGATAAAATGTAAAAGAATGATCAGGGAATGATAGGTGCACATCATGTTGTTTCCTTTTTTAACCAAATAGAATAATAGAAGCTCTCTCCATTATCTGCTAATAATAGCCTGAAAAATCCTAGCTTGTACTTCACCAACTGTTAAATGTCTTCCCACTACTAAACCAATTAAAAAGGGGTTTGAGAGCATCAATGGCTTTTGACTATTGTTTTATCCATATGCCATGTTCTTCTTCTAATGTCTATTCAACTAAATGTCATGTATATAATCTTCTAGGCCCTCCAGAACCTCACTCATTTTGCTTTAGCTGGGCTGACCTCATATGTCTTGTCACCACCCTTGTCACATTACTGCCCAAGAAACTTAGTGATCCCAAGACTCCGTTTTATTTTTACGAGGGGTTCCTTGTTCCCATGGTAGTATTTTCTTTGATTCCCCTTGCACCATCCTTCCACAGCTTTAACATGTATTTGCACTTGCTCAGATTGCTATGCTAGGTGTTCCAAACATTCCAGATTTATCTCAGATATTAACTGGAACATTACAAAAACTGCCTCAATGATCTTCCTTACCAATATCAAAGTCACCATGTCCTCTACTTATAATAGCTTCCACATTTTCTCTGGGCCTCTGCACTGTAAGGTTAAAGCATGCCTCGTTTGTGTATTGTAGTCCTTTTGAGAATAATATGCTTGTCAGACGTCTGAAGAACAGTGTCAGTGATACCAATGTCCTTCCTTCGTGAAGGCAAGTCACTCATAAATAATTTCAGCCTCTCTCCCTGATGCATGAAATAATGAGCTCATCAGTACTTTGCATTCTGTATGTTTACTTTTGCTGTGATTTGGATTCCGGTGACGTGTTCCTTCCGCTGAGACCACTCGTGAGTGTATTGAAGACTATCTCGTGCAGAGTTGAATCTCACCTATTTTCCCTTCATCTCATGTATCTTGGTTCAAAATGACCCAACTCCCTGACACCATTGTCATGTGGTAATGAATTAATGTTGATTAAGAATCACAGAAATAGTCACTTTCTTCTAACACTGAACAAGAAACTTGATTAGAATAGCAAAAATTGTATCAAGGATAAAGCTATTTTATATTTTTCTCTCTCTGCTCCACTTTTGCCTATACATTCTTCTGTAGCTCCCCTTCTCCCTACTTTCTTGATACAGATTTAAAGAAACAGAACACAAAACCTTACACTCTATTAACTTTTAATAATTCTGAAAACCTCTTTTACTGTGAAGTCTCCTTTGTTCAATGGGAATAAGTGTAATTCCCTCAAATTTGGATTATGTGAACCTGGTGGTATTTTTGTTGCTCTGAGCTGCATTCTTTTAAAATCAATAATGTCTCTTGTAGCTCTGGGTCTAGCACATTCATGCAGTATGCCAGATGGGACCTAAAAATACTTTGTAGTAGCCGTATTGCCTCTTTAATATTTCCTTCCAAATTAATACTAATGGGAATGGAGTGGTTAAAGCATTGCAATCAAATTGTGACTTTTGGATTGTTTTTGTTTATCCCTTTCAAGCAGTAGCTTAAATGTTGATTTTTGTGATGTGGCATTTGAAATGCTGTTCTATAAAGGCAATCATTAAATGCTCAAAACATAGTTCATTAGAAACAATTTGCTGGTCCCTTAAATTTCCCTGTAGAGTTCAAATAGATTTTTCAGATGAATGCAATATTATATTTGGTTTAACAGAAAATACATGCCATATGGTAGAGACCATAACACTGTCTGAAATACTACATAGCTTAACTAGCTGTATGGCTATATAATGTTAAACTGCTAGGGTTGGTAATATAAGAAATGTACTTGGCTAATAGGGCTAGAGAAAAAGAAATAAAAGGTTTCATGTGTCTTAGGCAATATGATCAATAAATCTTTTCTTGTTAGTGTTTCAAAACTGAAGTCTTTTTGACAAAAGAATCAATATAAAATAACATTGCATCGAGTAATTTATAAACCGAATAGCAAATATAACATATTTAATACAATTTTAATTTGTCTAGAAGAAAATAATCCTGGAGTTGTTGTTCTTTATCAGTTTAAACTTTCTTGCATAAAATATTTTAAAACCTTGTATCAACTGCTATGCCTGTTTTTTACAATTCAGGCTATAGGAAACTGTGTTTCTTTAAGTGTTGTAGCAAAGAAGGCAGCTCTAATATAAAAAGTAGGTCACGCACAATTTCCATCCATTTCGCAATGAAAGAATTAGAAGATGCAATTTCTGATGATTATATTAAAATCTGTAATTTGTGCTCTTGACAGTATTGTGCTTGACTGCAACTGAAAGTGGTAGGAGGCTGATAGTTATTATCTGGTTGTGGAAGTTGAAATTAAGACACATGAAGGACAAAATACGCTGAAACGAAATCACAGGTTTTACAGTATTGCCAGCTAATACACAGAAATCTGGTAGAGGCTAGGCTAAAGAACCCTTGACTTCATGCTTCTGAATCTCAGAACTCTGTGAGATCTGGATGTTGGTAGCGTTTCCTGTATTTCCCCATCGTTGCACTCAACAGGCTGCTAGATTTCAGAGCTTTGCACTGAATTAGAACACTTCAATATTTGTTGAAGATTTTAACCTTTTGGTACATTGTGGATGTAAAACTAGACGGAGGTTGTTTTCCCCCCCCCCTCTGTCTGGAGGTACTGAACACCTGAATTTCCTCTGACTTAAACTGAAGGGGGGTGTGTGTGTATGTGTGAGAGAGCGTATAGGCATTGAAAAGTGACCTGCAAAAGATATATTTAAAAAAAAAAAAGCACCACGACTAGTCTTTTCTGGAGAAACTCTCAAGTTTTCTAGGCACAATGGAGTCTTTCAGGCTAGACAAGTCCTGAATTTTAATTAAGCAGCTCCTTGATTTTTTTTCCTTATAGGACTGGAAGGGATTCCTGGGTCACAGAGTCCAATTACCTGTTATCCCAGGCAACCTCATCATATAAACCCATTCAGAAACTTTGCAGGTCACCTTTTAATATGGGACAGCAATCCATGGGGCTTAGCTGCTTGACAAGTTTAGGTACTTTTGAAAATCCCACTCGGTGCCTTGTGTACATTGTTAGGCACTGACACATCTTTGCAAATCTACCCCTAAATTCGCCTCCAAACAAAATTAGGTTTTAAAATTAGGAAGCGAGTAGCATACTATTCATTGGGATGGGGAAGGAGTGAGACAGAGAGTACAAAAATGCAGTCCTTAATTATGCTAATAGGAGTTTTTCCTAAATAGGAGCAGCAGGATTAGACCCAAGAAGGCTAACTGAAACGTATGTAAGAAAGATATCCCTTAACCTTTTACAGAATGCTACTTTGCAATGTTTATTTTATCTAGCCACTCTGAGAGGGATAATTTTGAAATAGGTAAGAAAATGTTGGACTTGCCTACTCTTATCTGTGGATAATTAGCTGAAAATGAGCTCCGGGTGCAACACTGTGGCCAGTGTAAGCCTTGGATGGATAAGCAAGGGAAATGCAAGTAGCAGTAGGGAATTTATATTCTATTTGGCATTTGTATGACTGATACTGTGTCCAGTTCTGGTGTCAACACATCAAGAAGGATGTTGATAAACTGGAGAGGGTTCAGAGAAGAGCCATACGAATAATCAAAGGATTGGAAATATGGCTTATAGTGATAGATTCCAGGAACTCAATCTATTTAGTTTAATAAAGAGAATGTTAAGTGGTTACTTGATCACAGTGTATACGTGCCTACATGGGAAATAAAATTTTGATAATGGATTCTTCAATCTAGCAGAAAAAAGTATAAGAAGATCCAATGGCTGGAAGTTGAAGTGTGACACATTGAGTGGAAATAAGACAAATGTTTTTAACAGTGAAGGTAACTGACACTGAAATAATTTACCAAGTGTTGAGGTGGATTTACCACTGACGATTTTAAAATAGATGCAATGTTTTTCTAAAAGACATGCTCAGGTTCAAACACAAATTAATTCAGGGAAGTCCTTTGGCTTGTACAATGGAGGAGGTCAGACTAGATGATCATAGTGTCTCTTTTGTAAAATACAACATTTTTATCTGATTAGCTTGTACATCTGATACAGGTGCATAGAGCAGGCACCATCTACATTGGCATGAAATGGAGAATGCAAATACATAAGGTTACAATTTTATGTTACTAATAAACCTCTGCATGCCTTTCATATTGTCTGCTATTATTTAAAAAACAAAATAGGATTAATTGTCATCTATAAACATATAAAAAGAGTTCTACAAACTGTAGACTCAATACTATACAATGAACAGCACTGTAGATTACTGAACATACAATTTCTTGAAATGAGATCAAAATTATACTCCTGCTACATTGCAGCAGAGACCTAGTGCCCATCCATCTTTGAAGGCAAAGGCATCGTCATATGCTAAAAGTTCCACTTAGAGGAGTTCCTTGGAATGCTCAAATTAGAAATATTAACTGTGTGTCTAAAAGTCAAATAATTCAGATAAGAATAAACTGATAAACTGTGAATACCCATGCTAGGAAAGTTTATTAGAAGAGGCAAAATTTAGTAGACACTATATTAACTAGAAACTTTTATATAAGAAAAAAATGAATTATTGTACAGAAGACCATTTCCATCCAACAGTCTTTCTTCTCTGCTATCTACTGAGTCATTTAGAAAAAACTCAGATTGGGCCTGATCCTGGCAGATTCTGAGCCCCTTCCCCTCCCCACGCAAGAGACTGAATGCCCTCAGCTCTCTTTGTTTTTCATGACACAGTAGGAAATGTACATGAGCTGTGTCTACACTAGTGGCTAAGTACTGACACAACTGTATAATTGCTGTCTAACAATGAGCAATGTGTGTGTTAGTCCAGCTTCCAAACCTTTCTCTTCTCTCCCATTTTCCCACCCTTTCTGCTCTCCACCAATGTACTACACAAGTTATAAAAGTCTGCCTTAGGCCATTCACATCTTACTCGGCATAGGGTCCTAACAAAACCTTGGTCAGGCCCTGTCAAATGCTATACAAAATGGAAGAATACTGGCAGATAATGTTAAGTCACTTCATAAAGCTGTGGTCCAAGGAGTTTCTATGGAACATTCATTGCTAATGAACTCTAGGGCATTTAAGATTTGAGTGGCTTTTTCTTTAGGCTGCAGCTGACCTGGTCCATTAATATCTGCAAACCTAATTGAGCTTATCTCTTGAAAAATACTTTATAATATTTCATTCATAATGTGTGTGTGTATGCATTCAGTGATGCTCTTATCCTAGTTCTCCTGTTTGTTCTATAATTTACTGGTATATTGGTTTTGCAGCTATATTTTTTATATTTTGTCCTCTCTTCTCTGCAATCAGGAAAAAATGCACTGACAGCATAATATTTATCAAAATGTAAGAACATAAGGATAGTTATGTCAGTTTTGCCTAACCATAGGCTTGGACATTGGCAGGCTGATGTAATTCCTGTCTTTTGACCATATAAAATAAATATACAAGTTTTCATGTGGAATGGACTGTAAAATAAAGAAAATCTCTTTGAGGGTATTTAAAGCCAGCTTGCATACAAATGCATTCTTGAAGCCAATCATCTTCAAATTGCAGTAAGGAACTTTGTGTTAGGGGGCAGCAGGAATGGTTACATCACATTATGAATTTAAAAAAAAAAGGAAAGGAAAGGTGCCTGTCAATGAGAAATTGTCCAACAACAATTCTGCCTCTTAAAAATATCCCCAGTGTTTGTGTCTTTTCCTTAGTCACAGCTGTAACACATTTCTGCAATAATGTCCTCCCCATACATTATCTCTTCTGTGCCTGGAGCGTCTGTACCTTTTTGTACGTTAGTAATGTGTCTGAAATACACTTACAGATAACCTCTTTACTGATTCTGTGAGAGAGCTGTCAGCATTGTCAATTACTCAGTTTAATATGGGGAGAGGGGAGATGAGACAAAAATATCTTGCCCAGGTGAACATTCCTGTTGGTTCTAACCTGACTTGATGTCTGCTGGTAACTGAAACTGATTGGCTGTAGCGATGCCCACAACAGTCTAAGGTGAATTTTTCATTCCTATATAATATCGTGCTTGTATTTTTAAATCTATGTAAACTTTTTAAAATGTATACCCCCTCCCTGAAAAGTCAAATGGAAAAGTATAACCTTTTTGTAGAATTTAAAAGAGAATTATCCCCTTTCTATAGAATTCTGTAGGTAGCTTAAAAAACGTAAAGAAAGTATATAACTTGGATTCTACAAAATCCTATTCTTTTCATCCCCATTAGTGGAAATATCATATAGAATTTAATTAGATTAAATAAGCATAATTGAAGAGAGTCCATTTATTTTTAAAGGGCTCATTTTGAACCCAGAAATTTTCCGTGCTACAAGCAATTACTACAGCTCAAATGGACGTCCCTAGGTTAGGTGGAAGGATATTTCAATCCATAATGCATTTTCTTACGATGCAATTTTCTTTTTTCAAACAGAAACAAACATTGAGAAAAAAATAAGCAATTAATGAAATAAGCTACACTTCCAGAAATCCATCTCATATCAGTTGAGTGGACTGGATTTTACATGTACTATCCACTGAGTTTTGCACAGTTTAACCTTACAAAACAAGGAGAAAAATTAAATCACACAGGAGGGAAAGAAGTGAGGCTTGCAGAGAAGGAAAGGTGGAAAGGAGGACCTGTTATGGCTATGTAGTCTAGAAAAGGATCACAAGTAATCTGACATTCTAGGCCCTTAAAGACCAGTCATAAGTGGCTGTGAGGGGATTGTGAATATGCTGTGACTTATACGGAAAAAAATCACAAGTCTCCAACTGCAGTGACTAGCTTGCATCAGTTATATTTACAAAGCTACAGTATCAAGAAAAATGAGTACATTTTTTTTCCTTTCTCCTGAAAACTGAGATACTCTTGTACATTTCTAACTTCCTCAAAAGAGGAGAGGCCCATAGCTGTGAGCTTTGCAAACTGACCAAGAATAGTTTTGTCCTTAGGGCCACATGAGCACTAACTGCCCAGTACAAATGGGACAGAGCTGACTGAGCACGCAGCCCTTTTAATAAGTTCCAGAGGATTTAATAAGGATGAAAACACTATATATTTACAGAATCTTAATCAGGTTCTATAGAAAGGACTCTCAAAACCTTAAGATTGAGATTCTGTGCCATGTCTCTAGAAAGCTCAGCACAGAACTCAGAGCCCAGGAGTGGGTCACATTTACTCTACCTTTAAGATCTCTTTACGCCACCTTTCTGCCCTCAGGATACTGGACTACTCTAGATGCTGGAGAGTACTCGAGCTTAATACAGACAGGCCCCCGGAGAAGTCTGAAGATTTGTCTTCACTGCAAAGTTAGCTCAAGTTTTAATACAAATGTTACCTCTAACCTGACCCCCAATCACACACATAGTCTCTACTTCTAGTTAAGTGGTGCTTTAAAATTGAACTAGCTGGCCCATTGGGGATGTGGGTTGAAGCTCCAGCTTCAATAGCATTCAAACTAGTAATGCTCTGGGGACTGAGCTACTCTGTACCACTAATACACACACTCTGAGTTTCTAATAAAATTCCTCTGTGCACCTAGAGTGTTATTTTGCAGTGACTTCTCTCACCTGAGCTAGAGAGACAAGTTGGCGAGGTAATATCTTTTACTGGACCAACTTCTTTTGGTGAGAGAGGCGACAGTCTATAACCCACTCACAGTGCCTCACCCCAGCTCCTTGTCCCCCAGTCCTTCTTCCTTTTCTTCCTATGACTGGAAGGGTGTTAATGTGTCACTTCATCTTGAATGGTGCCTTGAAATGCGTTACTTGCTCATGCTAAACAATCTTTTCAACCTGAGTGTGTTTCCCAGGCTTGGCCTATAGAATTAGGTCAACATATGGTCTCTTATATCTACCGAACTCTGTAAGCATCAACACTAAAATGTAGCTTCCACCAATGTAACTCGCCCACAACATCGACTTAACTCCACCTCCAACGAGAGGCGTGATGCTTAGGTTGCTATAGTTAGGTTGACACAGTGTACATGTAGACACTGTGTTGCTTACATTGACTGTTGCTATCTTTCAGAAGACATCCCACACTGACAATTAAATTGGTGCAAGCTCTCCAGGTGAGGAGTGTAGTGTGGACACGCCCAAATGATTTAATTACTGCAGTGACTGTATCTCAATATAACTTGTCGACTTAATTTTGTAGTGTAGACTTGCCCCCAGACATAAAAGGAACTGGGTGTAAGCTCCAAAGCTTGTGTGTCTCATCAACAGAAGCTGGTCCAACAAAAGATATTACCTTATCCACCTTGTGGCTCAAATGTCCTGGGACCAATCCAGCTACAACAATACCGTATGCTCACTCGAGCTAGGCTAACAAGAGGAGTTGAGTATATGTAACTTGAGCTAATGCTGCAATGAAGACAAGCCTTAAGCGATTGCAACTTTCTGTGGCTGCCCTATGGGCCGCAGTGCTGTCTGAAATCTCTGCAGAGCTGCATGCTACAGCTCCATGCTGCTCTCACCCCAACCCTGCCCCAGAAACATGTCTATCACTGGGCCTGCTGGGGGTCCTTGGAGGACATATTTGTTATTGTCTATTGCAGAGGTTTTCAAACTGTGGGGTGCACCCTTCTGCCAGGGGTGCATGTGGAGGAACATTTGGGAGGCACTGCCAGCTCCACAATCAAAAATTGTAACTCAAAGGGGAGGAGGGCTCAGCTAAAAAAGTTTGAAAATCCCTGTTGTGGTGCATACCCTCCTGCCTCAGTTGAATCCTTTGCTCATGGATGTAGGGCTTTTAGGGCTTGTTTGCCCACTGTTATTGTTTGTACAAGCTAAGAGGGATGGGGGTGGAAGGAGGGAGGGGAATCCTCACTTATAGAATTGAATAGAAAATGATGATTTAGTGTTTACTCCTTTTCTTGTAAACCATCCTACAGACTCCTATAGCAGGAGTATAATTTTTATAACGTTCTATAGGATTGGTAAAAAAATAAAAATAATATTGTGACCATGGCTCTTTCCCAGTGTCAGCTGGAGCCCTGGTGTGTGAGGCACTGTACAGACACAGAGTAAAAACCATTCCAACCCTGTGAGGTGACCTGCACCAGGGCACACAGCAAGTCAGTGGCAGAACGCAGGATAAAATGCTGGCCTCTTGACTCTCCTCTGAGTGCTTTATTCACTGGACCATGCTGACTTTCTTCCGAGAGAGAGCCAGCTTTTCTTTTACATAGGACTTATCTATAAGAGAAAGGAACACCTCCTGTACCTTCCCCTTAAAAGGCTACCTTAAGGGATGTAGTAGTGAACATGCCTTCACTGCACATCTGAAAAGCTACAGAAGTCACTGAGCTTCATCTGGGCAGAGCCTCTTAGTGCTCCTCTTTTAGACATTGCAGTTCTTGCCTTGCAAGACAGTGGCTTAGAACTACAAGTCAGCGTTTAATATTTAGACACTGTTTTCTATGAGTACTTTCACTGTAGAAAGACGCCAATGGGCATGTTTCCTCCTTAAAGACTGAAGAGAAAAAAAGTTAATGTGATTACATGTTGTGTAAGAGGCATGTTCTCATGTAGATGCTCCACAGCTAAAGAAACAAGGGATCTTTTTTAATGTTTAGTATCACAGGTTCATTCCCTTAGACTGGTTGATCTCAGTGGTATTGTTTCATGAATATAACATTCAATTATTGGTCACCACGTCATCATATTACCCAATAACAGATAGTGTGGGCCTGTCACATGATTACCTAGTTGTGCACGTTAGAAGTTCCTAGAGACTTACAAAAATAGGTTTCCCATGACTTTGTTGGATAAGGACATAAAAACAGTCACATTGGGTCAGATCAGTGGTCCATCTAGACAATATCTTGTCTTCCAATGGTGGCTAGAGTCTGATGTTTCAGAGGGAATGAACAGAACAGAATAATGTCAAGTGAGCCATCTTCTGTCATCCAATCCCAGCTTCTGGCAAGTTTAGGGAAACCTGGAGCATGGGGTTGCATCCCTGACCATCTTTGCTAATAACCATTGATGGATCTGACCTCCATTAACTTATCTAATGCATTTTTGAACTCAGTTGTACTATTGGCTTTCACAACATCCAGTGGCAACAAGTTCCACAGGTTGACTGTACGTTGTGTGAAGAAGTACTTCCTTTTATTTGTTTTAAATTGATTGCATATTAATGTCATTGGGTGACCCCTAGTTCTTGTTATTCGAAGGAGTAAATAACACTTCCCTTTCACTTTCTCCATACCTTTCCTCACTTTATAGGCCTCCATCAGATCCACTTTTAGTAATCTCTTTTTTTTTTAAGATAAACAGTCCAGCCTTTTTAATCTCTCTTCATAGGGAAGTTGTTCCATACAACTAGTCATTTTTGTTTCCCTTCCCTGTACTTTCTCCAATTCTGAAATATCTTTTTGATATAGGGCATCCAGAACTGCATGCAGTATTATAGATGTGGGCAGACCATGGATTTATATAGTGGCATTATATTTTGTTTTATTATCTATCCCTTTTCTAATGGTTCTTAACACTGTTAGCTTTTTTGATCCTGCTGCACATTGAGTGGTTTTCAGAGAACTATCCACAATGACTCCAAGATCTCTTTTTTGAGCGGTGATAGCAAATTTAGAACCCATCATTGTAAAAATGAAGTGTAGCCTCAGAAAGAGTCGTGGAACAGGCTAGCTGCCCTGAATACGTACCCATCCAAAACCCTAGGTATGTAACTTTGGGCAGATGGCCCATCTCGCTGTTCATGCTGCTGCAGCTACTCTCTCTTTTTAGCATGCTAGCTTGATAAGAGCTAGCATGAATGTCTCCTCAAGCCGGGATTCACATCTCCAGATCCAAGTGTAGATATACCCTAAGAGGTCCTAAAACCCCAGGCAAAAATATTTTAACAGTTACAACAAAAGACCTAACCAACAGGTCCAAACTCAGCCCGTAGGGCAGCACAGCACACTGTCATCTGACCTGCCATGTGTCCTCTTTCTGTGACTACTGCTTACTACCTCCCAGGAGAGGGGTGCATTTCTTCTTAGCTCTCAGCCTTTCAGGCCCATTTCTTCAGCAACCTGCTACTTGTCCTTTCCTCCACAGCTATGTCCAGAGTGCTGCCTCCAGCTGTCTGTCCCTGCAACTGTACAACCTACAGCTCTCTCCCAAATCTGCTGCATTCTGACCTCAGGACATTACTTTCTTTTCTTGTAAACTGAGGATTATGGAGCCCTCTCTTGTCTGGATGTTGAAATGGGTGACAGCATCCTCCACTTCCCTACATCTCTCTTGAGGTGAAGGAAACATTGGAAAGCCAGTAGGTTTGTTACAATACTGCTTCCAGATGTCACTGACCATTTTGTAGGAGGGGGAGAGTTTGAATCCAGTTCTGTGAGCCTGAATTCACAAACCGCCTCTTTATTTGGTGCTGTGTAAGAATCCTGATGCAACAGAGAGGCTGAAATGGGTCAATAGGATGACAAAGAAAACAAAATGATCAGTGAACTATGGAAGTTCTCTTTCTCTATGGAAAAAGCTTCTGCGCTCTGAATTAAACAGTACTTGGGTTTTGTGCATGACCTCTCAGTATTGAAATGATGAGGTTTAATCAGCCACTGTCCTCAGTCAAATGCAGGGCCCCATTTGTGGAAAATCCTCTGTGGAGGGTTTGCAGTGGCCTGTGCTGATTTAGTGCATCTCTTGAGCAGCCTCCATCTGAGAGGCTCCGGGGGCTACAAGTTAAAGATGTCATTTTTCTTGAGAACATCCTGGCAAGAGCAGTAGTTATCCCTCTAGAGCATAACCCTCATGTTATTGTAGAGTAGTGCAATTTGCTTTCCTCTGCACCTGTGGGATTGACTCAGACCCGTTCTCTTTACATTATTATTTATATGAGTGAGATTCTCACACATGCTCCTTGACAGTCTACGAGTGATGGGGTCTCTAAAAGGCCCAGATTGGGTTGTGGGGAGAATTCTCCCTGTACAAGCAACTTGAGGGAAGTTAGCCTAATACTGTCTTTAAAGGATTCCTTTGAAAACCTAAGTGCAGGGGGTGTGCTGGGGTGGAGTTAGAAGTGGGAGAGGTGGAATTGCAGTGGGAAGCCTTGTGGAGCATTGCCACCCTTAGGCAATCTGGGACAAGCTGCTATAATTTAGTTATGCTGAAGGCCATTCTGACTACCGCAGCAACACTGTGTCAGGAAGGTGCAATGTGGGCTAAAAGCCACCTTAGCTTACCCCTACATCTCCTGGACTGTGAGTTCTGGGTTCTAGAGGCCCCCTCTACTCTTTGCCTCCAATAATGCAATGAGATCGGTAGCAATACTGAGAGTTGTTGAGCACTAGCAACTCCCATTTCAAAATGACTGCATTGGCCAGAAGGGCAGTTGAAAGTGCTCGACATTTTTTAAAATGTGGACATTGAATGGCAGTAGCTCAAAACATGCGTTCACATTCTGTCTTAATGATTTCACATACCAAAAACCTGTTTACTAAAGCAGTGTGGAGAAAGACAATTCTATTTCATAGAGGATTTTGATATTTCAAAGTTTGGCTTTATGCCTACTAGGAACAAAAATGAAAATTTTCAAAATTATCCACGAAAGGCAAACGAGCAGTCCATATGGCTGGCTCCCCTGGGATCATTGACTTTGGAAACTCTTGGGTCCTGGCCCCCAGAATAATTCACACACTGGTATGCCCTGGACATGTGGACCTTATAAACCTGGGCTGACAGTGAGGCAGGTGAGTGAGATGGCAAGAGCCAGGCAAATTTATGACAAAATTGTGCCTGGCAGGCATAGTTCCATCAGAACCTGGATGGACCACATTCTATCTGGCAAAATCAGGACACTTCTATGAAATGTTTTGATTTTTGCCACAGTGTTTCATGAGACTTTTTCCAACCAACTCCTCTGGTTATCCATGACATATCCCAATACAATATTTTTTCAGTTTTTTTTCTCCAAAAACATTTGTTTTGGTAATATACCAATAAGCTGAAATCACTTGATCTGTTTTTGTCTAACATAAATATCTTTTATAGGCCAGTTCTTGTTAATAATTTTCCTTCCGACATCTACTTGCTGAAAGTCCAGACTGTATTTGTGGGGTAGTATCTTAGAACTGACAGTCATTGTGGGAAATTAAGCGATTCCTTCTGATTCTTTAAAACACAAGCAATTATCTCCAATGATCTTCCCAATTAATAGGTATCACAAATCTACATATTGCAGTGTGCAATTAGCTTTGCATTTTTTCTGTCTTTTGGCTCTTCCCAATTTAATACTCTGTAAATTGCCTCCATTTTTATTTCCCCAAAGTGTGAATAAAAGAAAACTGAGTAGATGTACATTTTTCTTTTAGTGGACTACATCTCAGAACAGATGAAAGTACTTACTGAGAAAAACCATATTATATTAGAATGCCAAAAAAGAATGGATTATGAAACAGAACTATCTATCTGTGCTATAACTTTTTGAGGATTGTGAAAATTGTCAGCATAAGTTACAGATGAAAGAGACATACCTTATATTCTCCACTTCTCTTTGCACTAGACTGCTTTTCTTTTACTGAAAATATAAATTGGAATTGTCATTTTTAATAACAGTTTATATAGTTTCACTTGATGTGTACACAGAAAGATCAGTGTCACTTTTTTTCACTGCAGTACAGTGAAATGTACTGTTGCAAGTTTAAAAGCCATACTTTGACACCATAGATATGAGTTAGGCAAGCATCTGTGAAGTGATGCATTTGTGTAGAGGTAATATAAGAACAGTGAAATAGTTGGCAGAGAAGTTTGGTAATAAAAGGAATTGTTCAAAAAAACCCTGAGTGTTCTAAAACTCCTAGAGACACTTATACACTTTCTTAATAAATTTGTGTGTGAATTTAATGCTACTGAAGCTGAGACTCTCATCGCTGACTCAAGAAAGGTATCCCATAGACAGATGATAATGAGAGGTTCCCTCACAGCTTTGACAATTAACTCAGTTCTATTAACCTGAATTGCCTAGTCTATTTCAGTTCTAGCCATTTCTTGAGATGTGGCTGCCAGTTGTACAAAATTTTGCAGTGTTTTCCTTATTTTTTTATGATGATCTGTAGACTTTCTTATTATTGTAAAAGGTCATGACACGTGGGTGTTGTCACACTGTGTCACGTAATGGAGATTGAAGGGTGGTAAATAGGGTGACTTGATAGCAAGTATGAAAAATTGGGACAGTGGATGGGGGATAATAGGCACCTGTATATCACAAAGACCTGAATATTGGGACTGTCCTTATAAAATCAGGACATCTGATCACCGTAATGTAAATATCAATGTTGTATGTAAAGTTTCAGTACAACATCCAATGCTTGTGGGATTTCCTTTTCAAAAGGTAGCTAGTACATGAAAAATATGAACAGGGTGCTCAGGTTGGCGCACACACACACACTCCTTCACTTTCCCTGTCACCCTAAGAGACGTGGTGCTTTTAATTGTATTGTATCAAAACGTGCATGTAGATGTAATATGCAATAAAGAGGGATAAAGGTGAAAAGAGAGTGTCACATAAACCTGACATTTATAAATAAAGAAATAATTTTGACTAGTAAAGGATGGAACTTTTTTGAGCTAAACCAGACTGACTGCTGCGAGACTACAACAGCCTTCTTTAACCCACTAACACAACACTTCCCTTGGAGGGGGAAGATGTAGGGATAATTTTCTAAGTGGCCTGTCCTTTTTTTTTTTCCCCCCTTGGATTCTTTCCTCAAATACATAGCTCCTGGTAGAAAACAGCCAGAAGTAAGTCACTCAAACAGTGTTAAAATATTTTGCATATAATAAGCTTCTTGAAGCAAAATAGCTGTCCTTTTTTGCATCTTGCAGTGCTCACACCGACAGGACTTAGCTAATAATTAGTTACAAAGCAAAAAGAATCAGGAAACAGAATGAAGGAACAGATAGGAGTAAAAATGCTGCACAGTGCGTGTACTCTGTTTGCAGCCTGCCAAACCTCTAATTAAAAAGGAATGAAGGGAAAGAAAGAGAAAAAACCAAAACCTTTACTCCTTGGTATTCTCTAGAAAAGTGAACATTTCAGCTCTTCATTCAGTAGGAGAATGGCCTCAGTGGTGAGGGTATAAATATTCTTAGATGTTGCAAAGGTTCTGAATATAACCTGTAAATTTAGTCTTAGGGCAGCTCAGTTTGCAAGAAGTAAAATACCCATTGTGCTGCCTACCTTGCTCACACCATGATTTCTTCAAGTCCTAACTGAAAGTGATATACTTTATGAATTGTATGTATGATGTAAAGACTTTGTTTTTATGCTAGGTTGACTAACTCAGAGGTGGTATAAGAGTATAAACCCAATACATAATAACAACAAATAGCAAAGTTAGTTACTTTGTTTATTTTAAATATTTTGAAACCTAAAAATATTATAAGCTACAGATTTTAGGAGTGCATAGGATCCAGTAGCCTATGGTGATTTTAAGCATGTTGGCCTTTCAAACACGTTAGTCTGAATCTACTATGTCAAATTTTTGCTATAGCTCAGGGAAAATGCTGGCCTTTAATGAAAAAATGTCATTAACACAATGCTGGCTTTTTAATCGTTCATAACCAATATAAAATCTGTCTGTGACCAGAAGAAAAGTTTGTCTTAAATGGTGATCTTTTAAAACAGGGGGAAAAAAAGCCATATATAATTAAAAATGGGCTGCTTATTGGCTTTAATTCACAGGGCCTAATTTTCCACTCTGTTGCAACAGATTTATGCTGTTGTAACACCACTAAAACCAGTGGAATGATGCCAATGTAAAACTGATATAACAGAAGTGGAGAATCAGGCCTTGAGACTATACTGAATTTAAAGGCCTTAAAATTCAACAGGAAAATGAAAGAATTGTTGAGTCCAAAGTGTGTTTCACTAAAGAACTGGAATAATGGGAAGAAAATATTTCACATGATGCTTGCAAACACTGAATTGTGTTATGTTTGCTGAACTGGAGAGAACCTTATGGAATAATGTCAAGTCACTGAAGTAAAGTGTCAAACAGTCTGAAAATGAAGACAATATTTTATTAAGATTGTCCAGTTCTAAAGATATATTTGATTTTTACTTTCTCTTATATATCAGATATCATTATATCTTTGAAAATCTAGTATTTTCTGTGTAAATGGAAGGATGCAATTCATATGCAATGTTTAGGGCTTACCGTGTGTGTGCGTGTGTGTGTGTGATCCAAAACATTTAAGATCTACTATAGAGAATTAACTGAAAGAAAAGATCAGCCTTCAAAAGCTGCAATCTGTATTAAAAGAGCCAAGTCAGAAAGAAGCTGGGCCATTTATAAAGCCAAGTTAATTAAAACACAAATAGGATTACTGTGTCCTCATCATGCCACCAATCATAGTGTTTATGAATTTCCAGCAGAAAATATACAAAGTCTCCTGGGGCGTGTAAGACTCAAAAGCTTTTGGAGCCTGGCTATATACTGGCCCAATTTATGCAAGGAAACCAAAACAATTTGTAATGAGGGTTGTTATTTTTTCCCTCAGCCTTCTCGTTTTTGCAAGGTTTACTCTTCTTTTTACTTCCTTAGTTTATTCCTGGATTTCCTTTTCCTGCTTGCCCTTGCATTTGATTTCCTTTTTTAAGGCATATGAAGAAAAATGTCTGTGCTAAATAGGCTTGGAAGTTCACACTTCATTGGTGTAAGGAGGCCTGGAGGAAAGCTGGCCCAGCAGTAGGATGCTAGTTTAGGTCTAAGAGACCCGAGTTCAATTCCCAGTTCAACCACGGACTTCCTGTGTGACCTTGGGTAAGTCACTTAGTCTCTCTGTGCCTCAGTTGCCTAATCTGTAAAATGGAGATAATAGCACTGACCTTCCTCATGACCTTGATCTTATGACAACTGTATTAAAGATTGTGATAATGGAAGCCACATAAGTATCCTAGATGAATGGTTTTTGCAAGACGATGTTAGGGGAAAATGATGGCAGTTAGAGCCTAGAGTTGATGCTCAGCATCTAGCAAGATCTGGTTCTTCATCCTCCTGATGTTCTTTGGCTGGAGATATTTTTCTAGAGATTTTTATAGCATGGCAGCATATCTGTTTTCAATGGAATACCTTTATCTTAGCAATGGGAAAGTAAGGAATACATAGTGGCCTTCGCTCCCTCCTTCATCCCTTTAGGACTTCTTAATTCAAAATAACTGAAGGGATTATGATCAAACTAAAATAAAATCAACACACTTTGGCTGGAGAGAGCAAATGTGGAAAATGTCAATGGCAAACGTGAATACCTCTCAACATTAGGGCGTGAAAAAATATGTGGCGTTTGGGAGGAAGGATGTTGTAATGCGTGCTGGCTGCATACTATTTGTCAAGTACGTTATTTGACAAATGGTGCTGGTACTCATTGAATAATTTGATGAATACCTTTTGCTGTATTTAACCATCTCTATAGCTAGTTGGGATACTATTTGGTAAATAAATTATTCAGTGAATAATGGCAATATGTTGAATAATTTATTTGGCTATTTTCCCTGTATTCTACTAGTATTACTTATTTAAAAAAATCTGTTTATATAACATCTTAACTCTAGCAGGAGCTACCAAGACCCTGTCAGAATGCTTAGGGTTTATAACTCTTTGTATCTTCAAAGCACTTTACAAGCCTTGATTAACTAATCCTCACAATCCCAAGGAGGGAGAGCTAAGTATTATCCTGATTTTACAGAAGGGGAAGCAAGGAGATTAAATGGCTGACCAAAGCACACAGTGAGTCATCTTAGATCCAAGAGTACCTTGTGCCCCGGCCCCTACTCCATCGGTTAGCATGTACTCTCTCAATACCTCACCAAAGAGAGATTTCAATTAATGAAAACACAGGAAGTTATTATTCAAGGTGAAGTGTTAACTTTGAAATACCACTTGGCCCTGCCAACCTTTGGCAGAGGTAAGCAACATGATAGGTCACTGAACTGATGTGATGTGTGGGGTGGCATAAACAAATATTACAGGGAATGGAAAAGCGAGCAATCTGATCTGTGAATTAAAAGCAAATAGATTTGGATGGATGGATAGATGGATAATTTAAAAATAGCTGTTCTCCTTTAAGTGAAGAGTGCCTGCCAGCTCTGCCCTGCTCTATGCCTTTTCTTCTTCTGTGCTCTTGCGAGTTTGAACTTAATAATGGTTTGAGATTGTCAAATAACAGGCTTAAATGAAATCATTTAATGAAAGATGATCAATCATTGATTACTACAGCACTATACCAAAGTCAGAAAGAATAGATATGTTTCCACCCTTGGTGTAATGTAAAGAGCTGGCCTCTGTGTGTGTCTCCCTGTAACTGCAGGGATGCCAGCAGTCTGCACTCCCCAACTTGACTTCCAAGACCTCTGCTTTTTTAGAGAGTATGAGACAAAGAAACCCCTTTTTGGAGGGAAGAATAGTTTCCCATGGTTAAACTTACCATGTGTTCTGTTTTCCTAATTAGTGATGGAGTTTCTTTTATGGTCCTTAGTTTACCTGATTAATGAGTACACAGGACTCTCTAATCTGGTCTTTGTTACTAATGGCTTTGAAAACCAACAGGTCTCGATTAGTTAAAAACATCATCTATTACAGGACCCATCCATAATAACAATTATTCCTTATCGATCACCCGATCCATTACGGAAAACATCTGCCATAAGAAATACCCTTATCATTTATCCAATTTTGTTTATAACATACTTCTGTAGACACTGTTAGTACTTTGAGGGGATCTTTTTCCCGGACACCTGGATTCACACAGACTTGAAGATGCTGAGGATAATTAAATATAGCCTGACACTCAATCATATAAAATTCCTGAATACAGGTCACTCACAGCTTAAGAATCAACACTCTGGATCTGTTCACTAATACTATAAAGATTTTGCAAGAATCATTAATATGTAAATAATTTAACATATAAAAAAAAGAGGACCAAAAGGGCTAATATTTACCAGCAAGTCCTACAAGTGCCATAGGGCCTCGTGGGTTGCTCTGTCATGTAAGACAGGAGATGAGTGCTTTGGCTGTTTTTTGCCTCTTTCTTCCAGCTGGGCAAAGTTTATTTTTGCTCTTGGGGGTGGAGACGATGACTTTTTCTTTGGACCAGTTGTTGTGCATTTGGCAGTTTCTGGGTGGAGCAGCCTTCAGGTTGACTGGTTATTTCTAGAATGGAAGGGGCTGACTGCCTGGGTGAAGAGCAGTGTATGTTCCAGAGGCAGCTGGCTCAGAAGGGTTTTTAAAACCCTTTTTACCATGATGCCTGAAAACCACAGGAAGGAAAGGACCTGGAAGTCCTGCTGCCCAGGACAGAAGGTGTTGTTTCCCCATCAAGTGGGGGTATGGCCAAACACACACATCGGCAAAGGAGGCCTTCCTTTAGGCCACCTCGTTCATCACTATCTAGACTTAGCCTGTTTGGCTGCAAGGGATTGTGTGGGCTGTTGTAGGTCATCAACTCCTGGCTTCAGGAGGATCCCAGGGTAACTGCTTCTCTTCTTTCACAAGCAAGTTGTGTTCACAGCTTGGCAACTCAGAAGAGGAAGAAATATATCCTCAACAGAAGATAGGACTCCCAGACACTGGAGTGATTTGGGGACTCCTAAAACTGGGCTTGGAGAGCTTGCTTTGTGTCTCAGCTGAGCCCAGCCAGCAGCCTTACTGTGTTTGGTGAAATGCCGGTGGGGTTTTAGAGAAACAAGGTGGGTGAGGTAATACTTTTTATTCGTCCAACTTCTCTTCTTCAGCCCTGTGTAAGCTTGGAAGTTTGTCTGACTCACCAACCAAAGTGGTCCAATAAAAGATGTTATCTCACCTTGTTTCTCTAACATTCTGGGACCAATAGGGCTACGGCAACACTGAATACAATGGTAAGGTTTTAGGTCAGATTGTGATGGGATCCCCAGAATACAGGAAACATCTGGAATGGATGCAGGTGGGCATGTCATTAAACCCTAGAACAAGGGATCTGTTCAGCAGGAAATACCAAAGCCCTTGATTGTCACCCCTACTTTGGGTTCAGTTGTATGTCCTATTTTCCACCCCTCGCTTGTAGTACAAGCCCCCTTGGGACATATGGTGGGTCCCTAGCCTATGGCATTCAGGGCAAGGCATTCTGGGCTTCTGTCACAGGAGGTCCACCTTGACTGGTGGCTGGGGTGAGGTGAATGTACAGGCAGTGTCTAAATTGCTAGTGGTGAATGGGTTCTTCCCCTCATGGTGTATGTTACGCACGGGAAAGACCATTCTTTGGAGGCTGATTCCTTTCATAAGGACAGGCTAGATAGAATTTGTGGTTTGGTGAGAACACATGCCATTTTTTCTTGTTTAGGGGCTCAGATATATGAGGATTTGATTCTTGAGAATGTTAACTTTTTGTTTGCAGATTGCGTTGTGTTGCCAGAGGCTTTTATTAATATTTAATGTTTTGTTTTGGCCACGTGGTGGCAAAATAGGGAATGGCACTCAGCTAGTTAAATTCCTGTAAGTTGTTACAATTAAAATAATTAACTTATTAAAAAGCATTACTCAGATTTGCATTCGCTAAACTAAAATTTGTGTGATTAGGGATTTTATAGCACTGTAATTGTTTTACAAATGGATGTCTCACTGAATACTAGCACAATACTAGGATCTCATTATGGCATGTATTTATGATATTTGAGTTCGGAAAAACATACCTGCAATTATGTCTTTCTGAATAACTGAGAAAATAACATTATGGTACCTTTTTATAACAATATTATCTTTGTTGTGTCTGTGACATCTGCTTATTTCCTCTGTTTCCATTTCATTGTGATGCACTCACTGCTTGAGCTTCTTCAAATGCAATTTTCAAACCTGTTAGAAGTGCACTTGCCTTGAAAATATCATTTGATTTATGTATTATTTTGCTAGATTATATTACATATGCAAGATTTAACATGGCTGAAGCATTGTATTATGTTTTAATAAACACAAGCATAGACTGTTATTGATAGCCTTGTTAAATGTATTTCAACTTAAAATTAGATGAAGTAGGAAGTTAACTAGTTGATTACTAAGTTCATTTTAACTTCTTAATTCCAAGAATCTGAATCTGGAGGAGAAAGATTCAGATCTAATCCAGTGTATGTACAGGGAGCATATGCTTGCTTTAAGGCAGTGATTGGTTTTTCCTTTGTATTTCCCTATTTGATCCCATCTTTTCAGTAATGGGTTTTGAAGCAATCCCCATCTATCTTCTCCACACCTTTCCAGAGCAAATCTATGAAGTAACAGGTGTTATGGTAGTCCCCATACAGGATGGTTTTGTGTAGGATGGGGAAGATTTAGTTCGGTCATGAAATATAGTATCTACAGTGAACCTGTACCCTTTTGAAGACCTTATCTCTTTTTATGCATCACCTATCTCTCTCCTTAAAAAGGGCTCAAAGTACCCATGACTGTTTACTTTCTGGGAAGAACAAACTAACCATCATAGTTTTCTTAATGTTGCTTCTGTCTAACTAATAGATGGTGCTGTTGAAAAAATCAAAGTTTCCTCTTCCTGCTTACATGTACATAATAAATCTTTGCAATACACGAAACTCTGTCTTCCATACATTCTTTCATATAAGGGACAGAAAATTTCCTAAAACTTTTCATGCTCAGCCAGGCATGTACTGTAGCAGAAAATTGTACATGTCTGTCTACTCAAAACTCTGATTGCTTCTAGAGTTTTGGAAAGTTTTTATGCCTAAAGCAGTATGTAACACTTTTATTTATGTCCTCTCAGTATATATATATGCCCTGAGTATATCTGGGAAATATAACGTTTGAAAACGTAAATTAATATTTTGTTTAAAAAGTTTTAAAAAAAATATAAATTATACCTAGATGTGTTTTTTGTATTGTTTTCTCAGCCATTCCTTGGCATAATAGTTGGGTCTTCTGCTTGGGTTAAACCTTAAATATCTAAAATAGACTTTACTTTTCAAACATAGATTCAGACAACTGTAGATAGTGCTGGTTTGGGACAGGCAATTTAATAACATATTTTGCTTGGTTTTTTTTAAGTTTTTGAGTAGAACCGTACAATCCCTGTATCACCACCAATAGGGATTGTAATAATTTGAGTGAGTAACTTATTCTCTTTTCTGAATTTAAGTTTTTTGTTTGCTACATTTATGTTAATATCATTTTATCAATTATTTTCTATTAATTTTCTTTTTCTTGCTGAATGGTTTTTTTTTAAGTAACGATGCTTTTGCTTTGTTCTTATGTTCTTGTGTTCACCCACTTACATTAGATTCAGGTATTTCACTATCAGGGTAAGCTTCTTTATTTTGTTCCTAAAATCTTATTTCTTCCTGAGTAATATTTTTGGCTTCACTTTTATTTCTGGAGTCAATTGTTCAACTATGTTTCTCTATAGTGTGTTTTAAGCATTATAATGGAGTACATTTTCAGAGGCCAGTTTTCAAATATGGGTGCCTTAATAAGATGTTCAGCATCTAAGTGTGGGATGTAAGGTTGGGGACATAGTCATTTATATGCCTACCTATAAATATATATGAGAGGTATATGTATATACCTATACATATATATGCCTATATATATGAGAGGTGCCTACCATGAAGAACTTTTTATATCTGAAACATAAACACCATTTAAGACCATTATCCCCAGATTTCTGTTTCAATTATCAATATAGTTGTTTGTTGAACAGATAGGAAATGGCCCCTTCATAAGCAGTTGCCAATAAGTAAATATTACCGTATTTTTCGCTTTATAAGACGCACTTTTTTTCCACCCAAAGTGGGGGGAAAAAGTCAGTGCGTCTTATAAAGCGAACGTGCCGAAAATCAAGCTGGCTGGCACTATTGCAGGATCGCAGGAGCTTTCACTAAGCCCGCACGTACTTACCACACAGCTGCCGGCCGGGTTCACTCCGTAGCAGGGAAGGAGGAGAGAGAGAGAGAGGAGAGCAGCAGAACTGCTGCTGCTCCCCCGCCTCCACCAATCAGACTACCATAGTCTCCTGCTGCATCCAATTTTAGAAAGATGTCAAAGCAGAAAAGGCTAACATATAAAATCCCTTTTAAACTGGAGGTAGTAAAATACGCCAAAGAAAATGCCTTGATAAGTGAGCTTGATAAGTTCGGACAGTAGTGAGGAGTTTTTGGGGTTTCCTGATGACTAGAGGTGTATTGTTCTAAGATAAAAATCTCTCCTCATGTGTTAATTACAGTAATAATGGTTCTTAATGCTGCTGTTGACTGTTGTTCATGTTTACATATTATTCTGTTATTTTATTAAATATTTTAGCCCACCTTTTGGTTCAAAATATTTTTTTCCTATTTTCCTCCTCTAAAACCTAGGTGCGTCTTATCATCAGGTGCGTCTTATAAAGCGAAAAATATGGTATTTTCCAATGTGAAATATAAATATTTTAGAAATATGTAAAAATAATAACATATTTATTATCTGTGCCTGATTCTATAGGTGCCTACAACTCCTAGGAGTTCAGGGTGCTCATTACTTCTGTGTAATGGGGTGTTTATTCCACATGTAATAGGATGTGCCTGAGAGTCCAATTAACCTGCCTACTCGCATCTGGAGGGGTGGGCCAGTCCTAATTAGGAATAAAACCCAGCTGGGGAGAGCAAGCCCAGTTGGCAAGGGGGAAGATACAGAGGAGAGGAGGTAGAGTGCTCTCTTTCTGGGAAGCAGCCAGAAAGAAGGCTGTGAAGGAGAGCAGAGCAGAGAGGCTACGTCAGGGATGAGCTGGAAATCTGTATGGAACAGAGGCCCTGAGGTCCTGTAGGCTACCTGAGCCCTTGAGTGAGGGGAGGACGGCGCTAACCCCTGGAGTGGCATTACTGAAAGCACAGCAGCCTAAGAAAAAGAACGGAAACAAGTTGTAGTAGATGAGGCATGCTTGTGAGAAAGGGGTGACCAGCTGAGCCCTGCCAGGTGGAATGTTTGGTTTTGTTTACATTTGTTAGGCTTTAGTAAAGGACTCTGTGGCTGGAGGGCCAGGACACTCCTATGGCCAGGGTAAGCCAAAGGACAATAGGGGAGAAACTGAGACAAAAGTTGCTGCAGCCAGCCTAGAGACGGTTTATTGCGGTGACTACTCTGCCACACTGAAAATCAGGGTTAAAGTCAATGGAAATATTCATAATGATTTTAATAATCTTTTGGATCAGGCCCCTCTACTGCCAAAAGAATCAACCCTTACTATATGTACTGTGTACCTATATACATTAAAATATATCATCAAAGGGAAGCCAGGTTGCTGTGGGAGATGAAGCTCTCTGAAGTGGGAAAAAGAAAGTACATTTGCCTTTTGGTATGCAGAAGATTGGAAATGGTCCACTGTTCCATGCTACCCACATAGACAACAAACTGCACATTTCATTTCTGAAAGGTTTAAATCCCCTCTTAAATAGGTGACACTTTAACGGGGAAAGGTAAGTGTCAGACTCCCTCTTCAAAACAAGTCAAAAGGAAAAATTGGAACCTATTAGCATATCTGTTGGTCCAATAAAATATATTACCTCTTCTACTTCTTCTCTCTCATATCCAGGGACCAACGTGTCTACCACCATGCTACAGACAAATATTTGATTGAGCTGTTGATCACTTGGCATTTCAAAGCTTCTTCTGGGTCTCCATTGGAACCACAAGGGCTAGCTCTTCCTCTCTGTTGGGCAGTGTCCCCCTGGCCACAGAACCCTTGGAATCAATATCCCACTCAGACTGAGCCAAGGGACAGGGCTACCTCTATGCCCAGGGATGACTTTTGTTGCAAGGACAAAGGCTTAATCCAATAATTACAGTTCCAGCAAAAATTGATCCATGGCCAAAACCAGCTCTGGGTGGTTTAATATCCTTTTCTCATAATTTGGTCAGACCTGCTCTCTGTAAAGTCTCTGTCAATTCAACAGCCTAGCCCAATGTAACATTCTGAATGCCCCTGGCAACCTCATTTATATAAACCTTTTGCAAAAGTTCCCTTTTCATTAAAGGGAAATTGTGCAATTTCTTGTAGCAGCAGCTGCATACACAGTAAATGCATTGAACTTTCTGTTGTATTATGTATCTTAAAGAGGTCATGACAACTTTTTATATAACATTTGACAGGCAGGGCCAGGTCTAGGTGGCTTTGGTACTCTAAGGGACAACATTTTAGAGGCAGTTTGTGCTGGTTGTATGTTATTTTCATTTGAACTCTAGCAGTACATCTCTGATTAAGGACTCCTAGTGGTATACAAGATTCAAGACCCAGGTTGCTTCTTCATTTCCCCCTTCTCCTGATGATATCAATAATATCTGTGGCCCTGCAGTTGGATCCTGTAGCTGGGCACCCTATAGAAGCATTTTTTTTTTAAATGGCAGTAAGTGTTTCAGTTTTGACTTATACATAATGCCTATAGAGCATCTTACTGGTGCATAGAAAAATTAAAGGGTTTTTCATGATATTTGAAAAAGAGAGAGGAGAGAGAAAGAACAAAGCGTAAGTGTGGAAAAACAGGAGGAGATCAGAGTTATCCTACATTCTTAGAAATATAGAGCAAGAAGGCACTTTAAGGAGTTCTCAAACTCAGCCCCCCTGTTGTAAAACCTAGATCATGCCTGACAGCTGTTTGCCTGACCAGTTTTTAAAAATTTCCAGTGATGGGGATTCCACAACCTCTCTTGGATGCCTATTCCAGAACATAACTACCTTTAGAGTTAGATTTTCCTAATATCTAACCTAAATCTCCCTTGCTGCTGATTATTTCTTGTCCTACCTTCAGTGGGCATGGAGAACAATTGTTCATCGTCCCCTTTAGAGAAGCCCTTAATGTATTTGAAGACTGTTTTCAGGTTCTCCCTATATCCTTTTTTCTTTTTTTTAAACATGTCCAGTTTGTTTAATCTTTCCTCCTAATAATTGTTTAATCTTTCTTCCATATTTTCTAAATCTTTTTATCATTTTTGTTGCTTTTCCCTGGAATTTCTGGTTTGTCTACATCTTTCCTAATAGTGTGGTGCCCAGAATTGCACACAGTACTCCACCTGAGGCCTCACCAGTGCAGAGCAGAGAAGGACAATGACCTCCCATGTCTTCCATGTGACACTCCTGTTAATACACTCCGGAATGATATTAGCCGTTTTTGCAACTGCCTCACATTATTGACTCATATTCAGTTTATCCATTATAACCCTCAGATCCTTTTCAGCAGTACTACTGTCTAGCCAGTTATTCCCCATTGTGTAGTTGTGCAAATGGTCAAAGGGAGAGGAGGAGGGAAAAGGGTGCTAAATGAGAGCCCACTCATATAAAGGTGTATCATTGTTTGCCTTTACTGATATTTTAGTTAACATTAAATTAATTCCTTAAACCAGAAAATGTAACCTAAGCAGTGGGTTAGGTGAATTATTTGAATTAAGCTAGAAGAAAATCTATTAAAGTACTACAACAAGTTGTCATCATTCAAAAAATACATGCCAAGGGCAAGCGAAGTCAACATGCTTTTTATGGTAAAAGCAAGTACATTCACAAAAAATGTAATCCATAAATAGCTATCTTTGTATAATACTGTTCTACATGAAATGACAGTTTGTAGTAACATGTTCGTTGTACAAAAAAAATCCCAGTTATTTTTAGGAGGAGACTTGACACTTAAAAAGGTTTTCTCCTTTAGGGTTGATTCTTTTATTCATAGTACTGTTTCCTTTATTTATGTTTCCCACTTGCTGTATTGTAAGAGTATTTGCATCCATCAAAAAACTGCAACTAAGTTGTATGTTCTACTGAAAAGAAAAAAGTATTTTACCTAGGGCTTCTGCAATGAGTAATTGAGACATTTGTAAAATCCAAATGGTTTCTTGGCAACAACCCTAATGCCTAGTGTTCTCCTGGCATAAACATTTTTGGTGTGGGTGTATTAGGAAATGTAAAATAAAACTCAAGGTTGCATAGGGTATCCATCTCAAAATATCAGTCTATCACTCCTCATGTTCAACAATTTAAAACTGATCTTTTCTCAGAAGAAAAGCAGACAGAAATAGCAATCTGCAGCCTGATTCTCCGTTCACTTAATCTAGTTCTGCACTCAGTAGAATTATGCCTAATTTATACATGTAACTAAGGAGAATCAGGTCACTGGAGCCATCACTTTTGATTTTCTTCAGCTAGCATAGCATTCTTCTTTTCTATTCAGATTCCCAGTCCTTCAAAAACTCAAGCAGATACAGAACAATTTTTACAATTGGAATGGAAAAGAAAAATGATGGCTGTTCAAAGATTTTTATGATAGCATTCCTCCTTGCTGTCAGTAACATCTTGATTAGCCTGCTTCCAATTCTGCTTCAGATGCTAGCAGGGAAACTGGCCTGAACCTAAAGTTGTTGCAAAGACCATTTGCAAAGGGAGAGTTTCCCTTTTTAGACATTAAAATAATGTAACAGAACATAGCTAAAAGCTATCCTCTCGTGGGGAACTGGCTTCCAGGAATGGCATTGGACGGACATAGAAAAGTGACTACATGAGAGTATTAGAACTTTCAAAGCTACGTGTGTTGATTAAAACTAGCCACACCTATTTATAGCTTGCTTTCAGCAGCTATTTGGAAGAAGAAAAGTACAAGAATTGAAAATGCAGAATATGCAATTCCCTTTTTATGCATTTGCTACAACATGCTCTCAAGTCTGGGAGACTGGGAGCATAAGGAGCTCAGATCTCTGGGATTACTTCCATGTCTTGGAAAGAAGGATGAAGGAAGGAATAGGTGGAAACTGTCTGCTTTCACTTATTTTCATCTCTGCACATTTTCTACACAAATTTGACAATGAAATTTGCTGGAGTTGTTGCCTTTTGAATCTATGCTGTTTACATGTGCCAAGACTCAGAGGCTCTTAGCAAGATTAAACAAGGCAATTGCTGGTAAATGCTTTCAACATCATCTGTCATGCTAATGTAAGAGAAAGCATTAAGATTTCAACCTGAATTAGAGATGTGGTTAGATTTAGCTCATCTGGGTTACTACTCTGTTCAGTTTCACAGGGTCTGGGCGAAATGCAATACAAGAGCACAACATGAGAATAAAAAGAAACACGCAAACAGTTGTTGGAGGGAATATGGCAGGAGAATATTTTATTGCGCACTTTGTACTATTCTGAGAAATCTCCCCCCAGTTGCACATTTGTGACCCATAATGTCAGAAATCACTGAATTGTTCCTCATCACTTGGCACAAATGAGTTGACTTGCAGATATATGAGAAATGCCTGATCCAATAAAACACCAATTGAGCTAACTGCAGCTATTGGAATATTGAGTAATCATAAGGATCTGTTGGGGACAATCCAGACTTTCCTTTGCTCCTAAATGGGTTTTGATGGGTGTGGCAAAGCGCTGAAATGTGACTGGACACAGCTTTTTTTTTTTTGCTCTTTTTTTTTTTCCTTACTGTTTCTTACTTTTTCGATCTGTGTGAGTTTTGCAGTCTCTCATATGAACTACAGTGTAGAAGTAGACATCTCAGTACTTTAAAATTGACATTGACAGCATGAGTTTTTCTAAAGTATAGGTTTCAGGATCTGAGTTAGTGTTTATGACAAAAAATACTCACCATTTGAGGGCAGAGGGGGAATAATATAAAGGAAGCTAATTCTACGTTTCTTACTTCACATGATTATATGGCATGGAAAGCATTTATGACAAGTTCAGGCCCCTGCACTGAGGCAGAACCAAGTAAACCTAGACTACCCCAATAGGTGTTTTGCAACGTGTTTTTAAAAACCTCCAATGATGGCAATTCCACAACCTCCCTTGAAAGCCTATTACAGAGCTTAACTACCCTTATTGTTGGAAAGCCTTTCCTAATATCTAATCTAAATCTCCCTGCTGCAGGTTAAGCCCATTACCTCTTATGTTCAGTGGATATGGAGAACACTTGGTCACCTCCTCTTTAGAATAGCTCTTAACATATTTGAAGACTGCTGTCAGGTTCCCTCTGTTGTCTTTTCTCAAGATTAAATGCACCCAGGTTTTTAACCTTTCCTCATAGGTCCAATTTTTCTAAACTTGTTTTTTGTTGCTTTCCTCTGGACTCTCTGCAATTTGTCCACATCTTTCCTAAACATTATGAAACACATCTGAAACGTCTATGTAGAAAAGAGATTAAAAAGTTGACTGCGCAATTTTAACTATTACATACTTTGTCTGAAATGTGTTATGTTTTGGATTATTATCTTAACTTTTCCCATACTATTAAATACAGTAAGATAATTGCACTTTTTAAACCACTGGAAGCATAATACTCCTTGGTAGTTAGAAAAACAATGTTAGGTTTAAAAGGAAATATTCAACAAATGCAAGGAATATGGGGAATAAATAGGAAGAATGGAAGTATTAGAACATAAAATAAATTATTACTTAATTGGCGTCACAGAGACTTGGTGGGAAAAGTCTCATGACAGGACAGGCAGGGTAAAAAAGGAGGAGATTTATACACTTGTTCTGAGATCCAGAAGGAAGTGGGAAGCAGACCTCTTGAGAGTTCATGCATAAAGATTTAAAAAAAGTGTGACATCATAGTAAGGGTCTACTATAGACCACCAAATCAGGAAGAGGAGGCAAATGAGGCATTTCTAGAACAAACAACAGAAATATCCATAACACAAGACCTGGCAGTAATGAGGGAAATATAAATGCCCAAACATCTGTTAGAAAAGTGTTATGACAAAATCCAAAATTTCCAGTAAGTTCTTAGAATGTATTGGGGACAACTTTTTGTTTCCAAGAGTGGAGGATTTAACCAGAAAACAGCAATTTCAGACTTGATTCTGACCAGCAAAGATTAATTGGTAGTTAATCTGAAAGTGGACGTCAATGTGGGTGAAAGGAATAGATTTCATGATTCTAAGGAAGAGAAATGAAAGCAACAGAATAAAGACTAATGGACTTAAAAAAAAACAACAAACAAACAAACAAACAAAAACACTCCTGAAAAGTAGACATTAACAAACTCAGAGAGCTGCTGATTAACATCCCCTGAGCAGAAAATCTAAGAAAAAAAGGAGTTCAGGCAGTTTCTCAAAGGGACAGTATTAAAGGCACAATTGCAAAGTATACCAATGTGACAGAAAGATAAGAATAGTCAGAGGTCAATATAATTCTTACAGCAGCTCTTTGATAATCAAAAAGGAATCCTACAAAAAGTAGAAACCTGGACAAATTGCTATGGAGGAGTGTAAAAGAATAGCACAAGCATTTAGTAACAAAATCTAGAAGGGCTAAAGCACAAAATGAGTTCCACCTAACATGGGACATATTTGGGAATAAGAGGAGGTTCTTCAAATAGACTGAGTAAGAGAAAGATGTAGGAAAGTATATATCCTCTATTTAGTGAGAAAGAAGAGCTAATAATTGATGACATCCAGAAATCTGAGTTGCCTAATGCCTATTTTGCTTCAGTCTTCACAAAAAGGGTTAATGGTGACCACATACTGAACACAGGTTATATTCAACAAAGGGGAAGAAATGCAAAAGAGAGAGAGCAAGAGAGCACAGGCTAAAGAATATTCAGCTAAGTTAAATGTATTCAAGTTAGCAGGCCCTGATTAAATTCATCCTTGGGTATTTGAGGAACTAGCTGAAGCAATCTTGGAACCGTTAGCAATTATCTTTGAGAACTTCTGGAGAATGGGTGAGATCCCAGAAGGGCAAACAAGAAGACGAACAAAAAGAGCCTGGGGAATTATAGTTCATTCAGCCTATCTTTGATATCTTGAAAGACACTGGAATAAATTATTGAGCAATTAACTGAGCAATCCGTTAGTAAGCATGAGGAGGATAACAGGGTTATAAGGAATAGCCAGCATGGATTTGTCAAGACAAATCATGCCATACCAACCTAATTTCCTTCTTTGTTAGGGTTGCTGGCATAGTGGATGGGGGGGAGTAACTGTGATATATCTTGATTTTTAATAATGCTTTTGACATGGATGCATGTGACAGTCTCATAGGCAAACTAGGGAAATGTAGTTGAGATGGAATTACTGTAAGGTGGGTGCACAATTGGTTGAAAAACCATTCTCAGAGCAGTTACCAATCGTTGACTGTCATACTGGGAGGGTATATCTAGTGGACTCCCACAAGAGACCCAGTATTTTCCAATATTTTCGTTAATGACTTGGATAATAGAGTGGAGAGTATATCTCACATACGGCCTTCCTGTTAATATACTCCAGAATATTAGCCATTTTCTCAGATGGATTACATTGTTGACTCATTCAATTTGTGATCCACTGTAACCCTCAGATCCTTTTCAGCAGTACTGTCACCTCTATGCTTATAAAATTTGCAGATGATGCCAAGCTGGGAGGGTTGCAAGCACTTTACAGGACAGGATTAGAATTCAAAATGACCTTGAAAAATTGGAGAATCGGCTGGAATGCAACAAGATGAAATTCAATGAAGAACATTTATGAAGGAAAAATCAAATGCATAACTATGGAATGGGGAATAACTAGCTAGGTGGCATTACTGCTGAAAAGGATGTGACTGTTACAGTGGGTCAGAAATTGAATGAGTCAACCATGTGATGTAGCTGCAAAAAAGCTACATAAAAAGAAATATAAAAATAAAAAATGTAGCAAAAAAGCTACATAAAAGCAATATAAATATAAATAAAAGCTACATAAAAAGCAATATAATTCTGGGGCATATTAACAGGAGTGTTGAATGTAACACGTAGGAAGTAATTACCTCACTCTACCTGGCACTGGTGAGGCCTTAGCTGGAGTACTGTCCCCAGTTATGGTCACCACACTTTTAGGAAAGATTTGAACAAACGAGAAAATCTAGAGGAGAGCAATAAAAATGGTAAAAGGTCTAGAAAATCTGACCAAGAAGGAAAGGTTAAAAAACTGGACAAATTTAGACTTGAGAGGGGACCTGATAAGCCTTCAGATATGTTCAGGGCTATTCTAAAGAGGACTGGGTTCAATTCTTCATGTCCGCTGAAGGTAGGACAAGAAGTAATGGGCTTAATCTGCAGCAAGGAAGATTTACGTTCAATATTAGAGAAAAACTTTCACTAAAAGGTAAGTTAAACTTTGGAATAGGCTTCCAAGGGAGGTTGTGGTATCCCCATCACTGGAGGTTTTTAAAATAGGTTGGACATTCACTTGTCAAGGATGTTTTAGATTTACTTGGTCCTGCCACATTGCAGGAGGCTGGACTTGATGATTTGTCGAGGTCCCTTCCAGTCCTACATGTCTGATTCTATGATTAACTCTGTGGATGTTTCAGAATTCCATTATTATGCTAAAAAGTAAGTAAACCAGTAGAATAAGACATCCTCTACCCCTCCTTGTATTGATTTTGTTCTTAATTTCAAAACTGAAGGCCAAGTATCAAAGTAAAACTGGAAATGGGGAAGGAATTTTTTTAAAGAAAGCCTCTAAATTCATGAACAAAAGAGAATTATATTTCAGCAAGTGATTTTGTTTTTTATAAATCACCAACTATTAATATTTATATTTATTTGATAAATACTACATTAAATACACTAAACATTTCTTTCATACATCTTTCTACTAATATGTGGATTGCAACAACACATCAATTCTTTATAACTTCCTTTTTTCATTATCAGGTTTTTAGAAATGAAATATTAGGGCTAATAATTGCATTCACCCTCTTTCAAATACACACTTGGATAACTGAAGGCTAGGGATTTGTATATTAGCCTATTGGCATCTTTACCAAAACTGAAGTAATTCTTTATCTGAGCCACTATTAGAACACTAACATTAAAGTTTTTATTTTGAACTGTTCAAGCTCTTTAATGTGATATCTGATTATATGGGATATTAATTTTTTAATAAAAGTTAATACATACTTATTGTTGAGTTTTAGGAATCTCTTCTATGGTTTGCAGAAGTTATTTTTCTGAAGGGACATCGTGGTCTTGATTTTGTTTAACCAAATGAAAGAAACAGACTGGTATTTAATAAAAGAACATTCGAGGGTCCGGATCACTTTTCATTTCCATCTGCACCTCTGTCAATCTCTGAAGTGTACTTGGATCTGAAACAGCCTCTCTGAAAGTATGCTTCAGCCTTTTCCTTATTGGAAAGGAGCCACACTTAAATCACGAGTTAGCCATGTTAAAAGTCTATTGAGTTAAAATAATGATAAATAAGAATTACATGAACTATGGACAAGCAAGATACCCTTTATTTTTTTTGTAAAGTGCTGGCTTGCCAGGTGAATTTATCCCATAGTTCCTGATTTGCAATCTCATCTACCTTTCATTTGAATGCCTGTCTTTTCTGTTAGAGAAGAGTTACAAATTTTCCATATCACATGAACTTCAACCTTGTCATTAATCTTATTTATAAGAGCACGTGAGCTTGTAAACATAACAGTTTTTTATAAATAGAACCGAAGAGCCGTTTCACTTTCTAAGGATCAATTCTCTGTGTTGCCCAGGATAACTGTTGACCTTTAAAATGGACAAAATATCCCTTTGTAGTTCCTTGTATTAATGAAATATGTACCAAATCAACATTTTATTCTACCAGTATCTTCTGGTTCCCGGTTTACATTATAACATAGAAAACAATTGATCCAAAATGTCTAATTTAGAACATTGCCACATGAGATGTGTCCGAATCAACATTTGATTACATCGTTGCTACCACACGTTGCTGTTTAGTAGGATGCGCTTGAATATGTGTGAACAGGCCTAGTAGATTTTGTATAGCTTGACATTGTTGCAGTTTCATTTTGGAGTGATTAGCAGATCTTGCAGAATAGTCCAATATATGCGATCATGCTTTTAACTCACATTCTCATCTCTCCGGGAGGCACCAGGAAAATGCTTGGCTGCCTCCCTTCTCCAGGCCCACAAGATATTCACTGATTTCCTCCCCCTTTGTTTTGTTTAACCGAGGTGAAACATATATGCATTGGGTGCCCACTCCTAGGCTGCCAAAACGTGTACAAGGTGCATCCACGGATCCTACAGCAAGCTTCCTTCCATCTCACCTGAGACTGCCTCACTGCCTATGCGAAGATATGAACTGCCCACTGAATTGGAGGCCCCATCTGGGCACCCGATATGCAATACTGTGCAAGTCCACACTGTTGCTCACTTGGCTTATTTACATATTCCTGAAAGTGGAAATAGATGTAAATTAGCTTTGATTCTCTACTGAGGTCTCAGGCATGTCTGTATGCGCTTGAATGCCATCGCCCAATTACCTAACTTGCTTGGACTCCTAGCCAGACAGCAACCATTGTAGCCTCTATCCGGAAAGATTTGGAACGAAGTTCTTGCAGCAGTAGCCCCAGCTTTGGAATCCCCAGTTTGAAACCCAAATTGGTAAGTGATAAGAGGTTTTCCATTTTCTTCAGCATTATGGACTCCCCCTATCAGTTTTCAAGATCCTGAGGTATCCCTAGTTGAGCCAGGCACTAATTCACTGATGCTAAAAACTCAAAAAAATGCTACCAAGAACACAGCCTTGAACAGGGCTGCCTTCTGTCGGTTTCTGCATACTCGTGCTAAATCTCAAAGTGTTTGAACAGTCATGGAAGTACTTGGATCTTCTCTAGGGCCTATGTCCTGAGTTCGCCCCACTAAAAATCATTCCCCATTCTCTCCCCTGCTCCAAAAAAGCCTTAAAGGGGCAATGCTCCTTTTCTTCCAGCTAGCCTCACAAAGACCCCCTCTCATGACGGTTGGAGTGGGCATGTTGCCTTTAATATAATGGTAGAGATGTCACTGAGTAGAATTTAGGACCCTTTATAAAGCCCGTTGACTCCAATGGGCTCCAGGTGAGGTGCTTACTAAACAGTTCTGCTGATGACGCACAACAAGAAATAAAATCCAGCTCTCCCTTTCAGCTGTGTTGGTGCTTCAGGGGTAAGAAAAGTAAAATATGGAAACTTACTTTTGTCAGTCAAGTCAGCAGACGTGATTGAATAAACACAGAGCTGATTTGCAAGTAAGCAGATGCTATTTTTACATTAGTCACTTTTCTGAGTAGACACATAATTTAGTACTTGTTATTACTGTGCTAGTGCCTAAAGGCCTCAGTCAGCGATTGGGGCCCCATTTTGCCAGGCACTGTCTATGCGCATAATGAAAAGATGGCTTCTCCTTTAAAGAGCTTGCAATCTAAGTAGAGCAATATTCTCAAGTACTCCTGTCCTTTGGTAGTGAGGGAAAGTTCCATTTAGACAGTTGGATATTGAGATATTATTATTGGGTGTTGGGGCGGGGGGGGGGCAGATAAATTATCTAAGACTAATTTTTTTTCTATTTTAAATTAAATTTAAGTTAGTTAATTTCCAGTTTGTCATGGTAACAACATCCTGAATTTACAAAAAGAGAAACTGGGCATTGTTGAACATTTTAGATTTTTGGAGGTGGTGATTTTCCCTTGTGAACAACCATTTCTATATAGCAGCACAAAAGATGAGAATGTAGATATTTACTCTACGTTGGACAGTATTGTACACTTTTCTAAACACATTGCCTAATATTTTAAAATGCTGTGATGCATCTCTTTGGTACTCAGGGTAGCAGGAGAAGCAAAAATTCTGGCATGAGGACATCCAAATATTTGGGATTTATTTAAATAAGATTACAGTCCTAACCAAACCAATTGGCCTTATTGATGCAGATACAGCCATGGAATGAGGACAGACACATGCATGGAATTAAATGGCAGGCTACAATTTTAATTAAACTTTTTAGCACAGGGGAGGGGCGCTACCCACCCACCATCCATGCTGTCCAATATTAGGCGTTTAATTGGTTCCAGTTACAGGGCTCCTTACCATATCTCAGCATAGGCTCTCCTCAGTGTAACCCCAGGGTCCTAGTTGCCTCCCCCCTGCTAGTGGGACAGCATGTATGAAAGAGTGGGGAACTTTGGCCCACGAGGTCTTACCCTGACCAATGAGCCCAAGGTCCAGCCCCCAAATCCTAGGTCTTTTACTTCTGGGATCTGTTAATTTTATCCTTTTAACCACACTGGCACCATGCCACAGCAGGTGTTAGCAAATAGCTCGGTTGCTCCCCCTACCCACATTGCCTGGTGTCACAATTCCTGCCGAATCCATTACCTCACATTCCATAGCGATATGTCAGCACCTCCTTCTGACAAATGCACACCATCATCCCTGAAAACTTCAAGACAATTGTTGCAGAAATCCCCATGCTGTATCAATGAATCCCCTGTCACCATCCCCTGGTGACTTCCTCTTCACTTTTTTTTTTTAACATGGGCTGGATCTGTGGCTCCCCACCCAACCCCCATTGCAAGCATTTCTGACCATACTAACCTCACCTTTGCCTATGATTGCCTAATCAAGCTAACATCCCTTTGGATTCTGTCCATTAAGTTGACTTCTGTACTGCCACCAAGATCATTCTCCCCAATATACGGTAGAACCACATCGCTCATCAGTGAGTGCAGGCACGACATGAGCAGATCCCATTGCATGCGTCCTCTGCTGAACCACTGGGTGCAAACATCTTTAGCTCTGAAGCCTAGCTGAGATACACTTGGCTACCTTCTTGGGGGCTCAATGCACTATAGAGTGTCCACAAATTCAAATATTGTACACATTGTGCTTAGCCTCTGGGGGAGAAAAAAGTTCACTGGGTTAGGTATGTTTGCTGCCATCTTTTCGCTGCCATCTTTTCTTTGGCGCTGACGTAAGTCCTGTAACACCTTGATTTCCAGTGCTCTATTGCTTGCACCTGCCGTGAGCCCAACTCCCCTGCAGCCACTAATATTGCTGCCCTAACCCTAAAGGAATGAGTACCAAATTTGGCTGGGTCAAGAGCACAGTATCACAAGGTTTTTCTCGGTATCATACCAGAAAGCTGCCAGCGCTGTGTGTGCAAAATGGGCCTGACTGGCTATTACTGCTTTTACAGGGCATACGTGATTGATTGCAAATTCCTTCAGTCCATAGTCCCCCTTTCCCTTCTGGCCAGTTTTTGAGTACTTAAGTGCAGGGACACTGCCCATGCAGACAGCTGCTCATCTCTGACATTTGTTTGCCGAAGTGCCAGCGACCAAGTGCTACCTGGTGTCGTTCAGAAAGTGTTGTCCTCTCGCTTCTTGCTGGGACTGTCCTCCTCCACTTCTGGACCCATCACATTCCCCCACCCACTGAGGCAGGTAGATGGCTTTTCTGATGCACGACATAATTTTTGTTTTACTTTGGTAAATACATGACAATTAATGCGATGCCACAGGGCTCTCACATAAGTGCTCGGATGCTTGCTGCTGCAAGATGACAGTGCTTTTGTGAGGCCAACAATATATACAGTGGGAAACCTTGAACAAATTAGGCTGTAATGAAAAAAACTGATTTACAGGCAACACCTTTGTCATGGCAGATACGGCAGAGATGTTGATATTAACTTTGAGGCTGTGGCTGGGCAGGCAAAATATTCCTTATTTTAAATATGATCTCTTTAGTGCACAGCTAATCATCTCTAATCATCAACCATGCTTCTGCAATCCAAGGTACTAGTGTGGTTCAATAAATTGCATGTTTGGCAAGGATGTATTATAGTAGTCTTCACTTCAGCTCGTGGCTAATTCCAAGGGACTTGTAGTAGTGCAGCAATGGAAGGCTACCCTGTAATATTCCAGTCCAAATAATATGTGCTATTTTTTAATCTCACTCTCAAGCATATCTATATTGGAAATTAATTTCTAAATTAATTACCTAAACTGCTTATTTTCCTATAGAGGGAGGCAAAGACTTTGTATAGAGTTTATTGAGAGGTAGGTGTTATCTTCACAGTTGGCATTTCATTACAGGATCTCAGCTGTATCACTCTCTGAAATAAAATCAAAACATCTGCTTTCCCACCTACAGCAACAGCCTTTGCATAGTTAGTGATGTGATATGCTAGAAATGTTAATTGATATTTTGCGGTTTCACAAATGACTTATTTGTTATAGATTGGAAAGTGCTGTTGAGGACAGCTAAACTTTTAGAGGGGTAGTTAAACTTCTGGGCCTTTGCTTGAGTTTCAGATATTACCAACAAGTAGTATTGAGGGCCAAATTTTAGATCCACAGAGTGGATTACAGACAAATAAGCAGTTTAATTAAAGCATTTTGGGAATTAAAATGTAACTGGTGATTAATAGGATTTACACCATCACTGTGCTTCTTTCTTTTGGAGATGACAGAATCTCAGAAGAAGTCTGGATTGTCCCCAAAAGGGGCATTTTTGGAAGAATACACCAGTAAATTGGATTCTTATTTCCTAACGCTGGTTTAACTGAAATCTAGTTCAAGTTCAAAAGTTATTACAACTATTAGATGGAATAATAGATGCACAGCCAATAGCTAGATATCTGGATACTGTATTTTCTTACACATCTGATAACATAAATGCTTCAGTGCAAAGACTGAAGAGCATCAGCAGACTGGATGGGTTTTGAACATAAAAATAGGGTGACCAGATAGGAAGTGTGAAAAATCAGGACAGTGGATTAGGTGGGTAATAGGCACCTATATAAGAAAAAGCCCCGAATATTGGGACTGTCCCTATAAAATTGGGATATCTGGTCACCCTCCCTGAAAGATCCTCTGGGAATCATTATAAATAGCCCAGTGAGGATGCTGCAAAGTGAAGCATGAGTTAAAAAGGCAAATAAGATGCAAGGTTGCATAAAGAAACTGATGGAAAGTAAATAAAAGCAAGTTATAACAACACTACACTGAACAATGGGGTGCTCTGATTTGAAGTACTTTTGTTCATCTTTGATTGTCTCATCGTCACAAAGACACAAGTGAGATTAAAAAAGATGCAGTGGAGAGGTAACAAAGATGGTAAAATTATATGTATTATGAAAAAATGTAAAAGCAAGGATCATTTAACTTTGGAAAGGAAAGAGGGGACTTAAATGAAGGGTTTGGCATTATAAAGGGTGCAACAGAAGTAGATAATTTCCTCCTTTATGCTGTCCTATAGCAAGAAGAGACCACACAAAGTTAATAGCAAATGAATTTAAGATAAATAAAAATACTCCATACAGCCTATAACTTGTCTGTAGAATTCATTACTACAGGCGATCATAAAATTAAACAGTGTAGCCAGATTTTAAAAGGAGCTGATGACCAATACTAGTGTGTAATTATGCATGCGAAGAATAATCAAATCCTATGCTTTGGAGCCTAAACTAATTGGCCCTGAAACTAGTTGAGTATTTCTATAAGTTGCATAAAAACGAACCAGTCATCACTATGGACCGTGTGTATAGCATAAAGATAAATCAGAAAATATTTTCCCAGCACTGTTAGATATAAAAATAAAATGCATCCCTCTGCATTTTACCATTTCAAAGGGCTTTTTGATGCTTCATACTGAGTAGTAACCCTTTACTGGGAATCACACTGCCATATTGTTGCTTACAATCTCGTTGCCTCCCTCCATCACCTGAAACAGCCTTGCCACATACCTCACGCCGTGCATCAAGGATTATGATGTGATAGATGCCAGGAATAATTCCAGAACATTCACCATTCAACAAGAATCAGCAAGATAACAGTGATTAACATGTAGAAACCGCCAAATACAGACTGGCCGTTTCTGCCATTACCCCCACAGTCTATCGTCCGGGTATATGTGTTAGTGACTTCAGTAGCCACCACACACTTTGGGGCAATAGAGGTAATGACACTGTGGGTGAGGCACTTGTAGAATAGTCCTCAAATGAAGACACACACTTTCTTTTTGATGCAAAAAGCAGGAACTTTTCATTCTGCCTCCTGGAACAAAGACTACAATCTGCATCTGTTTCCTTTCTAAAGACCATTTCAGAATCCCTTAGAACATCTCCAGAACTGCTCTTGGCAACTTTCTAAACAGTCAGCATGGACCAGTGATTAACCCATAAACTTCCAGTAATCATGTCATCTCCCAAACCATGATGGAATTTTCTAAGGGCAGATTGGCCAGGATTCACTGGGTCAACTGAGGCCACCGTAAACTTGATTCCACCAAAGCCAGAGGAGAATTCCGATGACATTGCTCTGACCCCAAAGGCACAGAATTTACCTACTGTCATGTTTTGGGATGCAATTCAAACTGGTGAAAGATTGTCTCATAGCCTGTATTATAACCCCAAAAACCTCTGAGTGTCCCAAAACACCTCTGCTACTTGTGGCTCCCTGCCTGGGACATATATGCAGCCAGCATACACTTTGTGTTCCATACTCTGTACAGCTCTGATTCAACCCATTGAATCCAACAATCTGCCAGCAGTTATCACAGACAAACATTTCTCTTTATCACACTTGGTTAATCTGAGAAGGTGACTCCAAACATTCTCAGTCCTGAACTTTTCCAGACCCGTGCATTCTAATATGTCCAGCCATTCTGCTTTGAGTATTCTTGTGCTCACCTTTTTACATGAGTCCAGTTCCCACATCCCCAGATAATTTATGGATGACAGCATCACAAATTATCTCACATAGGGCCTACTGAGATCTCCTAATCCAAGGTATCAATGAAGAAAGTTGTGCAACTTTACGTGGGACTTGTCGTCACTGTGGGATTTAGGAGTACCACTGTACTTACAGTTGTCACCCAACATTCTGTCTCAGTTTTTATCTGCCTTCTGGCGCATTGTTTTTCATGTATCCCACATAAAAATGCATACTGAATGTTAACTGGAATTGAAGGTTAAAATAGATTGAACGGGCACTTGTCCAGTGTTTTCAAAGAGGAGTTTCAGAACCTGGGAGTCAGAGATATTAGATCCTCTGCTGGTGATGTGTCTTGTTCTGGGATCTAGTCAGAATAGGAGAAAGGGAATTAGCAGGTTGGTCAGGTGGAACTAAATGTGTGGTGGGAGGCTGGTAATTTTGAGTTGGATTGATGACAGTTGAACTCAGAATGTTAAGAAGAAATAGGTAGCAGAAGAAGGAGGTCTGGCTGGAAAAATTTTAGGGGACTATAAGGAATGGGTTGGGTTACTTATTCAGAAGCAGCAGAAGAAATCAGGATCTTCAGATAAGGACACTCAACCCTGATGAAATTTGAGTGCCAAGGATAAATGTTCTATTGTATGGTCATTTTACATAGAAAGCTTCCCAGAGCTGGAGTTTAATTCATGTGTATAATTGTGACTTCTTTCATATGATAGATCAAAGAAGAGTGAGTGAACGTTTGAGGTAAACTATATCCCGATTCATTCAGCGGAAAGCTACACTAATGCTAAAAGAAATTACATAACTGTTTGGGGAATTAGGGTGTTCCTCAATGATTCCTCTTTGTTTCTTCACTTATAAGCACTTTCCTTTATAATAAGAGACAAGCTTGCAAGTCAATATTTTGTAATAGAATTTACAGTAGCTGTCTTAAATATTTATGTTTTATATTAGTGCTAGAAAAATCCACTCACCTACCTACTATTGACAAGCTTTATTGGGCAAACTAAGGGGCCTGAAATATGATTATGAACATTTTAAAGTTTTCATTAAAACAATATTTCTGGTAAAGGATAATGTTCTAAATTTGAGCTGATGCAGTGCTATCTTCCTGTGTCTTTAGATGAAGTGCTATCTTCCTATATCGCTGCAGTGATAGTCTTCCCAAGCAGCATCAGTGAAGTTAACAAGTCTCTGGTAACTTTGCTGTTGCTAGTCACAAGTAAAACAAGGAAAAATATTTCACAAACTTTTTGCAAATGTTTATTCTGATTTGATTTCACTGTGTTTCTTTCATGTTCACTTTCAACAAATATTCTAGAAAAAAAATTACATGGCATGAATGTTCATCAAAATAATAAATTTTAGGTGAAAGTAAATTTCCCATTTGTGAGTATTCATACCAAAAACCTTATTCAAAGAGTTGCCCTTAACCTATCAGGGAATGGAAACACACTATGTAATCTGTGTCTGAACCAAACAGCTTGAAGGTCAACTACTCCCAACAACCTGCTTGCAGAGAATCTAAAGATCGAGAATTACTCTTTGGAATTATTTGGTGACTCATCTTAAATGACAAATATATTTGAAAAAAGCAATTGGGGAAACATAACGTGAAATTTGACAGGTTTTTTTTTTGTGTTCAGAAGCCTGTGGGAAGCAGAGAAACTGACAAGAAACATGTCGATTTAGCTCTCCTTTTTGGAAAAGCTGTGAACTTAACAAGAGCTGTCCATAGAGGAAGGACCTAAAAACAGAAGTGGGAGGAGTTGTAGTTCTGTACCCTCCTAGTGCCTCTCCCCCTCCTCACACACAGACACAGACACATGTAGCAGCAAGGAGGTTGAGGAAGGAGTAGAGTAGCAGAAAAGTTCCCTCCTCTTTCCCTCTTCCCCCATCTCACAACAGCTCAAGATTATGAGGTAAAGACAGAATAACTGAGAACACCCCTTTCCTTGTAAAGCTTCATAGATTCTGGTGGGAGAGGAGAAACATATAAGAAAAAGCATTCTTTTACCCTGCCAGAAGCCACATGGTGTAGGACAGTGGTCCCCAACTCATGGCCTGCGGGCTAAAAGCGGCCCATGGGGTCTTTCACAGCAGCCCAAGCTCCTTTCCCGCTGGCTGCAGAAGGGAGCCACTGCCTAAGTACCCAGGTGGATTGTGTTGCCGGTACAGGTGCCTTGCTGCAGCCAAGGGGTTAGGAGATTAGGACTCTCTTCCCTTTGGCTGTAGCACAGAGCACAGCAAAGCACACCATGTGGGTCCCTAGGTGCTGAGTCCTTGCTGGAGCCAGAGGGAGGGGAGCACTGATCTCCCGTCCCCCTGGATGCAGAAGGGAGCTACTTTCTAGGGACCCAGATGTAGTGCACTGTGTACTGTAGTGTACTGCAGCCAGGGTGATGAGAGATCCTCCTCACTGAACACCTTCCCTCTGGCTGTAGTGGTGGGGTGGGGAGCTGCTGGCGGAGACTGGCGACCCTTCAGGGTTATAGATATTATATATGTTACCCTTGAACCAAAAAGGTTGGGAACAACTGCTATAAGATGATGGCTTAAAGTTTATCAGATACATACTAACCAGAACCGGGTATGAAAGATGGATCACTCAGACACCATCCAGAGACAGTGCTCTGGTAGGAGTTCCAGCGTCCTCCCACATCCAGCAGCTGGAGATGGGCATGGGCTTCTCAAAGCATGAACCATATACCTGACCCCTTTATCTTTTGTATCAGCTTTTGTCTAGGAGATCAAGACATCCAGCTAGTAAGTAGCCGAAGTTTTCTCAAGCTCGTTTTGTATCCGACTGATCAGCTTTTGAAAGCTCATTGTAGAAAACTAAAAAGCTAGGTTAAAGCTTTCAGCTCTTTCCTTAGTTTAAAGCAAAGATTTTGGGAGAGATTTTCAAAGGCACAAATGGGTGTTAGGCACCCAGTTCCCATTGAATGGAAGTAGGAATTGGGTACATAACTTACCTTTGAAAATCTTCTCCTTTATACCCTGTTTTAAACCCATCTTGTAAAAATAGTTTATTTTTATTTAAGGAAATATTTTTACGGGTTTTTTTTTTAAATCTTCCTGTGTTGTCTTTTTAAGGCTTGTAGAAGCAGAATTGCTGAAATGATTTGGTTTAAAAAAACCACAATTTTATTTCATCCACAGTTCAGAAGTCATTTTTGTGTGTGTCTTCAAAAGTGCCACTTTTGCAAAGATGTAAATTCTCTATTGCAAAGCTTTTTTGACGATAGCTTACGTTCCATTCAGTTACAAAGATGGCAGTTTTAAAACTTAAACCTCTACTATAGCTTTTGGGTGGATAAGAAGGGTGTTAGTCAAAAAAAGAAAGTTTTATAGTTTTCACAGTATACAGTACGTGGACAGAATTTAAATGTGTGAGCATATGTGCATGAAAATCAAATATGCACATAAATATATATCCATGTTTACTGACTAACACAGGAAACACTAATGGCTATACATTTCTGGAGGTTTGAAGAAGCCCTCCTAAATTTAGAACCTTATCTGAACATTTTAAGATCCCAGGTCAGCTACATACACATACATGTCTGTCAGCTAAACCATACGCACGACGTTGTGAAAAGGGTGGATTGATCTAAGTCTAGGTGAGCTGATTCATTAGCCAGACTATTCTCTGCACTTTGTGTCACTGAAATGGTGAGAGGCAGTAGCTGATCACTGGAAGATCACCCAGCATAAGAGGATCCTTGTATGCCACAGAGTTTGTTTAATGGTTCCTATGCCTTCCTGTGGTGATCTTTTATTACTATTACTATCACCATCCCTTGGGGTGCTGGCAGCTGGGACAAGTTAGTCTTTAGTAGAACAGGAAACCAAGCTGGCACGTAGTAGTCCCAGGATGTAAGGAAGTGGAGATGTGGCCTAAGGCCACCTTTGCAGCTCCACCCTGAGTTATTCTGCAAATACATTAGACCTTCATGTGCTCCTCAGCCAAAGCCAAAGATTGGGACCACGGGTTTTAATCAGTTTTTCAATTTTAAAACTAATTAATTAAATCTATGAATTGCATATTTTTAAACTTTAATTTCCCCAGGAAAGGGGGAAAGGATGGGTGATGGAATCCAAATACTATGTCTATTTGATGTAGTAAAGCATCAGCTCCCTATCAGGCTAATAATACTGCTTGATTATAAGTTTTTGCATTATTCAGGACAATGGCTTAATGACTTAAGAAATTACATTTCTTCAAAGTCTCCATTTGAATGTTCATTTAAGAAACAAAGGGAATGCTTTATATTTTTAACTAACTAGAGAAGACCTCAGTAATCATCCCTTTCCCTGTCATCCAGCTTCCCCGTGGGAGTAGGGTACACATTTCTCTCTGAACAGAAGTGAAAATTCGTTTCTACTGGCACATGACCTATTATGGCCTTATAGAATCTGGATCTGTGCATACACATATTTATATGGGCATCTCTACTATATCTCACAGAAGCACATAATTTAATGTGAACAATCTGAAATGATTTAAGAAAGGTCTATAATGATTCTTTTGCAAAAAGACAACTATATTTCTGAATTAAAAAAAAATGAAGAATGGCTTGAAGCCTGCTGATACCTGCAATTATCAATTAAATTAGTAGGTGTAAGTCCAGACCAAGCCAGTGTTACTAAAAATAAATTCCAACTCTGAAATTTTCTAAAGTTCAGCTAGAAAAAGGCCTTAGATGACTTTGTTCACTCTCTTAAGTCTGTTTTTACTTGTAAAGGACTCTTGATCATTCTGCATAACATGTTGGTTAGGCTTTACTGCTTAAACCAACATACAGACTTTTAAAACTTTCTTAAAATTATTATCACAGGAGAATGAAGATATTACAAACGGTAAAATTTAATAACAGTTGCATTCCTAACGTTTGATTGCACATAGTTATAAACAGAACATAAGACTGTGTCTGTAGGTTATTGGCCCAAGCTGTGGGACAGCACACAGCTGTACTGCCCCAATGAGAGATGCAGGAGTTAGGGACAATAAGAGCTATTCATCAAGCAGAGGAAATGCATATGCTGTACCATGGCTTAAGAGGTGGCCACTTTCCATTGAAGTGTGGGGGGGGAGGAGGGAGAGTAATTGCTCTGCCTTTTTCAGCCTATCCTCTTCATAATGGCCACAGCTCGGGGTGCTGTAAGGGAGCAGTTGCAGTAAGGAGAGCGTAGGAACTGCATTTGCGCTTGCCCCTATGTAGGTTCCTTTAATAAATCGGTAAAAATGTCTAGTAACATTTCTTCTTATACAATTTAAATTGCATAGAAATGGCCATATAGTGCCCTCTATCTGTGTGTGGAACTTGCATTGTTCTCAGGGGGGAGGGAGTTGTGCAAGTGGAACAGTGGCTATTACCATTGCAGAAGAATCCTCAGTATAACCGGCTAGATATTTTTTGGACATTTTAATAATTGTAAAGGCTCACTGCTGCTTTGCTTCCTTATAACTTCTGTGAATTGGATAATAAATACATCTAATCCAATTCACTATATTTGTACTGGATGGTTTTTTCCCTGTATCTGAGATATATCCCTTTAATTGAAATGGGAAACAAGTTGCACAATGATGTAAGATTTTTTTCTCTTCACTACTTCTCCTGTGCAATGTAGAATGAGTGAATTAAATTAGTTAAGCTTTACTAAATGTAGAGAGCATTACTAGTTAGATCACTAATGAATTTTTAGGCCATTTAAAGCTCACGATCCTTATTTTAAAGTCAACACGATATTTTACTGAAATTTAATTTTTAATGGACTTTCAAATGTTTAATCACAGTATTTATCTAGAAAGTGTATGGTTCATACCATGTTTGAAGAGAGACTGTATACCTGCTCATACAATTTAAAAACTTTTAAATGCAACCTCAGTATATGTTGCAACTGATTTGGATAATATGCTTGCATATAAACAGCTAACTGATGAAGAACTATTTTATCAACAGATGTAGCAACCCTTTAAAGATTAGTTCTTTATAATATAATAATATGCAAAAAGATGTATACTCTAGATTCTGATACTCTTATGGAGCAAGATATTGTTTAACATTAGTAGTCCCATTCAAGTCAATGTGACTACATATAGAATAAAATGCTACTAAACTGACAATTAATGGGTGATTTTTGAAAACCTCAAATTTTGGGTTCCCTATTTGAAACAACCTAGAAGGGAACTGATTTTCAGAAAGCGCTCAGGAAATCAGGCCACACGTGTTTTATCAAGTAGGGCATCCAAAATCATCCATAACTTTTGAAAATTTAGGCTTAAGCATCTTGTATTTAGGTGGCTAATTCTAGACTTAGTTGCCTAACAATATGCATCCAAGTTAAAAAGAACAAAGTAGTCAGGCAATGAAAAAGAAATCAACATTTGACATTAATTTGTATGACAAATATTAAATACCCCATATAATTGTCATATTACAGTACTTATTAAAACTTTTCTTCTTAACATGTGTCTCTGGTTTACAAAAATGTATACATGGCATATATCTTTTCTGTTTTTTTCTGAAACAGTTTGAGTAGAGAGTAGTATATAATAATGACTATTATTAATCTTCACATTATTCTGAAATCATTTGTTAAACCCATTTATCTGTAGTTTGTATGCTGCTTATAATGAAAATCAATGAAGTGTTCAGTATTGTAAAAGACAAAATGGAAGCTTTTGTAATTCTGTATACTTCTGCTTACAGATTCTTTGTTTTAATCTAAACAAAGATGAAATTCCCTTTTTTTCATTCTTTTTCATTCTTAAACCCAAGAGTGTGTTGGTCTATTCAAGTGAAATTCCTCAGGACTACAAAAGATTGTTTTCACTTATTATACAGACTCATCACACAAGGAGATTAAATGTTGTAGACACTAATAATAATATTGATAAATTACTATTCCAGATGCTTTACAAACATCCAGCTAATGCTCACAATACCTATTGGAAGTAGGTAAGTAAGTGCTGGCAACTATCCCCCATTTTAAGATGGAGAAATTCAGATGCAATGGATAAGTGAGTTGCCCAACACTACTTATGGAGTCAGTGGCAGAGCCAGGATTAGAACTCAGGCAGTTCTGTAATTATACAACCATCCATGCCCTTCTGTCTCTTGCTAATTAATACTCCTTTCAGTCTTTTTTCCAGAATTTTGTGCAGTCCAACATATCCATAATCTAATCATGCACAGATATGGATTGGAAGTCATTTTTAAGGTAGTTGAACTCAAAACTGAATTAATGGTGGCACATTCATTTTAATGACAGGAGCATAAGTGCCAAATAACAACTATTTCAACATTCTCAGCTGGGAATCATGCCTTCAGCAACCATGCTTGACGTACAAACATGGTCTCTTGGCTGCCTACGTTTTTGCCTGTCTGTTTGGATGGCATGGTGCCTACTCACAAATAGGTCAGCACCTTGCCATGGGCTATGTGTGCCAGACAACAATGGGTCTAGATGCAAAGACTGCATAACCCTGAAAGCTGTTTCTCTTTTACAGGAAGTCCCTCCTTTAGCACAGCACTGAATCATCAGTTTCTCAAATCTGTATCTACATCTTCAAATACCACAAAAATCATATCTGAACAATAGAGACAAAGGAGAAAGTGGCCTAATGTTATGGGAATGCAGGCAGGGAGGGAGATCTTTCATGCTTTCACTGTTTCACCTGCACTCTGATTAGCTTTGTAGAATTCTTACCACTGTAAAATGAGGAATTCCATGGAACCTATGAAAGGTTGTACAAGAATTTGTTCTGGAGTCAAAGTGGGTTGAAAAAGCAGGTTTTCTGGCCACCAAGAGAATACCTGAGGCTGGAGGGTTAAGGAGTGGGCTACAGCAATGCATAGCTACCTATTACCCCAAGAAGACCACTCACTGCAAGTGATTTTTTTTTTATGGTAAGGGAAACTCTTTTGCAATTTTTTATTCAAAGAATGAATAAAGTTTTTGTAAATTCTTATTTTAATGGAATTGGTTAGTCCAGTCCTGGCACCAATCTAATTTATACTTGATGTATGAAAAGGAAGAGAGAGACTGTGTGCTTGAGTGTGCATGTGTGTACTTTTATGGATCATGATAAATTTTTAGTAGAAAATGTCTCAGGAAAATACTTTGTATAGATCCTCAAAGGCCTAATACCATGCCTGTTTGTTTATAAGTCTTGCAAAGTATACGTTTGAAATGTTACATATATATTATTTCTTAGTAGTGGTTTTTCCTTCCCTTACTCAACTTGGGCATTCTTTGGTTTGACTAATGCTTTACTTGCTGAGCATAGTATTCTGCCTGAATGTGTGTAACGACTCAATTTAAAGATAATTGAAATGCAATCTTTTTTACTGTCATTTTCAACTAGTTTAACTGTCACGCCAATAATAAATACACAAATAGTGAAAAATGAGGCTCACATTCTCAGCTGATGTAAATCAACATAGTTCCATTGATTTCCAGATTGCTATGTAGTTTTAACCAGCTGAGGATTTGGTCTGAAATTTTCTTTCTACAATTAAACTATTGCAGAGCTATTTTGTATAGAGTGGAATCCCGGTACTTGAATTTGTTCATAGAAAATATTCAAATGAATTTACTCAGAGCTCACTACAAGCTAATAGGAAAAGACTTATGGCTGTTAAAGTTCAGACATTGAAGAAAACTGTACATAGGGTCACACTGTACTACTTCCACAAAACAAATGATAGTGTAAGTGCCACCTAGTGTACAAAGCCTAGGAATGCCTGTTCACTAAAATGTATTAAATGTATGAAGCGTTTTGCTCTACATTTCAGAAAGTGTATTAATAAGCAGATTTATTTTAGAGTGTTGAAGGTAATTGATGTAGTGTTTATGCTAGCATAATATCACGGCCTATTTATTTAATTGTAAAATCTCTGGATACTTTAATCAATGCATTTGTATTACATTTGGTTTTTTATGGTATTAAAATGACAGGTGGTAATGAGCTTTGAAGAGAGATTTTAGAGTTTGTTACATTGAAGCCAGAGCAGACATTGAAAATCATTGCTATCACTACACAAAAAAAAGGGGGGTACCACTATGGACTATGTCCCAATTGATCAGTGAATTAACAGAAACAACATGTTAATCACGTAGCCACTGTTGCTTCATATTTGCATTATATCTGAAAATGGGAAAGTGAAGAGGCAATTGGTAGCTACTGCATTTCTCAGTGTTATATGCAGTTGCTGGCAATACACTGTCATTGTTTTGTTTTTTATTATGTCCATTAGTGCCCCAAATGGTCCAACCAAAATTTCTTGACAAAAGGCATATTCCTTACCCTAAACACTGTTCTAGCCAAGACAAAACAGAGGCACAGAGTAGAGAAAAGGAGAAAGTAAGGTCGCTGCTAGTGACTGGTGTATCCTAGTTTTGTTTTTGTTTTTTGGACTTAAAAAAAAAAGCATATAGCCAATCCCAGATTATTCTACAGTCCAGGGCCCAACCATAATTTTTTCAGGCCCAGTACAAACTTGTAACACGGGCTCCCACACACACACCAGAATCCCTCATCCCATACTTACAATGTCATGAGCCACAAAAAAGTTTGAATTCTGAAATTACTGTTACACATTCTACATTTCTGAAAAATTACCCCCTCTCCCTATTTTTGTTTGAGAGTCCTACAAGTTTGCTGACTATTTTGTAACTTTTTGGTCATTATAAAGATATTATATCCTGTCAATATCTTGATTTTCTTTTATTCTAATGAATCAGTGTGACTGTAAACATTTTATAATTAGGCTAATTAACTTTAAAGCTTTATTTTTCTGGCCTTTTTCATTGCAAAATCATGAATTAGTTCCCCCAAAGCTATATCTCAAGAGTTCCAAGAAAGTCACCATTGTGTGGGTCACCTATCAGATTATCATCTCCTTGAAAAACTAAACCCCGTGAAGCAAGAAATAAGGTAACATCCAGCCATCTTTCCAATATTTCTTTCCATCTTGTAGCTTCTGCTAATATTTGTTTTTGAATCTCAGGCTGGCTCTACACTAATGGCAGCAAATTCACCACCATCAGATCGATTGCTCTGGATCGATTGAGTGGTCCGTGTAGACCCACTCACTCAATCCAGCAATCGATGCAGGAAAACCACCCCAGTAAGTGGTGTAGCGCTGCGTCGAAGGGAACGTTGTTCTTGTCGGTATGGCGCAGTGTGGATGGCGCACGGACCAGACGCAGTGAAGTAGATGGGAGATACACAAGTGATTTACGTCTCATAGACTCATAGACTCATAGGTCAGAAGGGACCAATATGATCATCTAGTCTGACCTCCTGCACAAGGCAGGCCACAAAACCCTACCCATACACATTTATAACAACCCCGAACCCATGACTGAGTTATTGAAATCCTCAAAAGTGAGATTTGAAGACCTCAAACTGCAGGGAATCCATCAGCAAGCGACCCATGCCCCACGCTGCGGAGGAAGGCGAAAAACCTCCGTGGCCTCTGCCAATCCGCCCCGGAGGAAAATTCCTTCCCGACCCCAAATATGGCGATCAGCTTGCATATCTCCTATCAACTGCTGCCAAATCTGGAAGGTAAGTGTAGACCAGGCCTTACCGTCCACTCCATGTCCACCTGACAGTGACTGCAGTAATTGCTTCTACTGGCAGTAGCAAGTTTTATGTTCTATGCTCTTTTCATGTTCAGGAACTTTAGTATATAGTTTATTCCATATTTTCACAATTGGTGAATACCTTTCATTTTTTGTCAGTATATTGTGTTGTTTAAGCCTCCCTTCAGGAAACTGCCAATATGGAAAACAATACAATGCTTGGTTGGTAGCACTCCAGACAAGCCAGTCTCTTGGTATCTTTTCTTCTTGGATGTCTTACAATTGAGAAGAAATTCAGGAAAATTATGTCTATCAACATCTTTTGGCATGAACTTTGCTAGCTTCCATATTTCTTCAAAAGTCAGAACACCAGATAGAACAATTTTTTGATGGATAGAATTGTTATGTTTTCATGCCACAAGCCTGGATCTTTGAACAGACAAGAATCAGATTGTGTAGCACTGCTCTCTCCTGCTTCTTGTAAACCTTCTGAATGTGGCAGTGCTAATGGTGATACTACCTCACTATCTTCAAGCATTAGATTGGAGTCACATGATGCATGTTTTGGCAGCTTTTCTTTGTCATTAATTGCCACTGCCACAGACACAGTCTCTATATTGAAATCATTTTCATCTTGATTTTGTTCATCTGCTTCCTTAGTTAGTATATTGCCTGACTGCAGAAAGGCCTTGTCTGATTTGAAAAACTGGAGGATAGATTGGTGTCCTTTAGCTTCTTTTAGTTCCCTTTCTTTTCCTTCCTTACGTTTCTGGCTGCCTGATTTGTATTTATAGCCACCACCAGACATGGCAGTATGGGGGGGTGCATGGTGTATGACTGCGAGTGACTGTGAGTGACTTAGACACTTACTCACATGTATTTTGAGCCTGCAAATCCTACCAGAAGAAGCAGCAGCACTGGCTCCCACTGTCTTATGGTGCTTTGCCTTGCCCCTCCCACCATCTGTCCCTCCCTTCTGCCTATGCACAAGGCACTATGAGACTGGTAGTTCTTGATCTGGACATGATAGACCATGTCACAGAGAGGAGCACAAATCTCTCTGTCTCTCAGTCTCAAACGACACGTCCTAGTTTAACAGCACAAGCACACTCTCTGTTCTAGAGAAGGGCCTGGCCTGGGCCAGCGGCCCAGCAGCTCACTGTTCAGAATGTGGCTTGAGACGGCTCTAACACTGCTTCTGATTGGCTCCAGCAAATCTCACAAGTGCTGGACAATAGATACATAGATACAGGGAAATAGGCTTCTATAAATATCCACAGGCATGATCTACAATTTAGCCTCAATTTCTCCTTCATGGTAATAGGGGTTGCAGCCTGGGCTGGGTCCCTCTAGGGCCTCCAGGACCCAGTGAAGTGTACCCTTCCCCCCCCCACACCCACCCCCACTTGTGGGGACCCTGCTACAGACAAGTAATTATAATAACTTGTACGTTTCAAGGCAAAGGTCCATCTTCAGGAAAAAAAATGAAACTGAGTTGGACCAGCTTGGGAAGGCTGTTCCATGAGGAACAGTGGCTTTAGGGGACCAAGAGGCAGGTGTTCAGCATGAAATATAGTCCGTTTTTGGACAAATAGTTTCAATTCTGATCTTTTGTGCCAAAGTTGAACTGTAGGAATCAGGGCACATGCAGCAGTGCCTGCGGTGAGGTTCTCCTTCAGCTGAGGCACTCATTCAAAAACCATCCAGAGCAGATGTAGGCGGAGAAGCTTGGGGGTCCTGGAAGGAGCTAACACAGCAGCAATCCTAACTACTACTTCTGAAATGAGCAGTTTGTGCTGCTTCATATGCCTACTGCCAAGCATCAGTAAGCATGTCTTTGTGGGGTGAGCCACATAGTCAACCCAGCCAGTTGTTCTTTGGAGCGGAGTTTCACCAACAGGCACATTTGATGGCTCCAAAGTCTAAAGGTCCAGGGATAAGTAGGTATCAAATTAGCCTTCAAATGAGTAAAATGGCTTGGGACAAAAGTGCTCCCTTACTATGAGACATCTGCAGAGCAGAGCACAAAACACCACTTTAAAAAGATGGGTCTTTAGAGGTGAAAAAATGAGCTTCAGTGGTCAAAAAACACATGTTTTTCAGACCTCTGGGACAGCTTCCACTAGTTAAGGTCTGGCACAGTTTAGCCTTGCCTATGTTCATGTAAGAGGCACTGTAAAGAACAACCAATATTGCCCCTCAGGGAATAAGCAGGAGCAAATTAACAAGGATGGAAAAAAGCCTGAAGAGGCCTGGATATGGGTGAGGAATGTCAGTGGTGTGGACATGTGCATAGCCCACAAAATTGTCTTGCATATGGAAGATTTTATCATCAGTGTGTTGGGTAAGTCACAATGGTAGAGTATGCAGAGGGGGTATAAGTAGTGTCTGAAAATGCCAGAAATTGTGTGTGAACTCCATATGGAAGGTTTGGTCATCCTGCTGACAAACTAATCTCTTGTTAAAATGATCACATCCAGAGAACAAGTAACTTGCCAAGCTTGAAGTGCGGCAGTCCTAGATACACTTAAAAAGAGTTGAGAGAGAGAAAATACTAGAACTTTATGAAAGGCTCACAGAAGTGACATCCCACTTCTTAGGTAGGACAGCATATGTAGTATTGGGGCTAGTTCACAGCAATGAAACAGTAAGGCTAACAAACCTGAAACCCAAGAAGGCTTAATTGCTATATAACAAAGCATGGAATTCTGAGGGATAACAATCTATCCATTGAGAACCCCAAATAATACCAATTGTGCACAGGAGCCATAAGATAGCTCAACACAGGATTAAGGACGCCCATCACCTGCTTGAAAAAATGAGTTGTTGCCTGGCTCACAGACACAGTTAATAGAAAATATGCCGCAATGTGATTGTACCACAGCAACTGAATTCAACAGTTTGTGGCCTGCACCACAGGATTACAGGTCATAGGATGTTGTGTGATGTATGGCGGACAAGTCAGTATTCTGCATCCTGAAGCAAAATGATGATGATGATAACAGACGTATAAAGAAGGATGAAGACTCAGCTCGCCTTCAACCCCTTCCTAAGGTATTAGGGCCCACTTCGGAGTCTTTCCATTGATTTCAATGTGTGTTGTATCAAGCTAATAGAGCAAATCTGTGGCCCAAGTGGCCAATGGAAAATGTCAGGGGAATGGAGTGCTAGGGTGACTTGTTGCCCTGAGATCTGCTCCCAGCCCAGAATTTTTCTCTTTGCATTCTCTAGCTTTCCATAGCCACAAGCCCCCATCAATTGCAAACCATTAGGCATAGGCTGCACCAGCTGGGCTATTAATGGGGCAATGATATTAACTGAGAATTAAGCTCACCTGGGCAGGAACAGGTAGGTCTTCTGTTAAGTCTTGGAGCTGAGGATGGAGAGGGCTGCAGTGAGGAGAGCCTGCAGTCTCTTCCCTGATATAAGGGGGAGACCTGAAAAAGGCAGGATAGGGTACAGAGAGAGTATAGACCTGAACTTCTGGTTTGAGGGTCCCTGGACTGGAACCTAGGGAGCGGGCCCAGGTTCCCCATCAGTGTCTGTGGGAATAGCACAATGGATCCAGCACAATGGATCTAGAGACTGCCTGAGACTTTGTGGAAAGAGATTCTGATGAGACCCCAGAAGGGGCGGATGATTTTGACGTGGCCAGGGACTAAGCCACTAAGAATAGCTGTTACAGCTCCTGACTAGCAAGAGAGGGGCCACAGAGGGAGTGACTGAGGCAATGGGCTAAGCACTGCAGGACAGGGCGCAGACGGTGGCAAGTTAATTTCCCAGATGAGCCACGAGGTGGCACCACTGAGCATGAGTAGCAGATCCTGTTACACCCTTTAATGGCTTTTCCATGAAAATGGATTCACAGAGCCCATGGCGTAACTTGTACTACCCTTATTTATTGCTGAATAGTATCTTCCTCCAACAGAAATCCCACTGAAATCGAGCAGCTACTTGTAGAATAAGGCAGTACTCAGTGGTAAGACTTGCAAAGGCACAGGTTGCAAACTGGGTGCCCAACTCCCATTGAAAGTCAGAGGAACCTGCGTGACTCCCTGCTTTTTGTTCCTTTGAAAATCTCCCTCAAGCTCAATAAGGCTGGCAAAATTTGCACCTCTATTTTAAAACACACTGAACACATCTGTGAGACTTCATTCACTGGTGCATCTCATTCAGATAGTTCTGACATAGCATTGTCAAGAAAAATATAATCTCCATAACAATAGTGTATTTGATTTTTGTCAAGCAATAGTAGCCAATGAATTACAACTATATACAAGACAATTCAGGGCCAAAAATGCCAAGTTATGTTCAGACACCAATTATTACAAGAAAAGAGTTTGGATTTTTCTATTATTTTTTTCCTGGTGGGATAACTATTACTGGTTTATTATTATTGCATACAATATTGAAATAAAAATTATACTAACATAACTCAAACTTGTGATGTAAAGGAAAGGCAAGCTTTCATTTAACTGTATTATTAAATATGAATTTAAGAAGAGTAACATAACAAACAGTAGAATTATTTGCTCTCGAATTAAAAGTAGTTTTCACTGGATGGTTTGAGGCAGAGCAACACCTTTAAAGAAACTTGAAAATAGCTGCCTGTGAGTCATTCACAATGATACAGGTTACTGTAGATAACTGACAATGGGATGATGATTCTTTTTTCCTGCAGAGGAAAATGATGGTCTTGTCCTGACTTGTTTATGGTTGCTATACTGAATCATCCAGGGATTCATTGTGTGTCTGATGATGAACCTGCTAGACTGTTATCTAATCTCAGGAAACTCATGCAAGTCAGGTTATTGGAGCTGTAAATCAAAGTGACATGGCATACAGTGTCTGGCTTTCCTTGACTAGCAGACTAAATTCACCAGTGATAAATGTTAAAGGCCAGATGCAAGTTTGTCAGAAAATTGTTGAAAGGGTCGTAGTAATTTGCATTATCTATTCAACAGGTATGTAACATGAGTAACCTTCATGTTGAGGGGGTTAGAGGAAGCCCCAAGAAAGTCAACTGAGAGCATGGTATGAGTTAAAATATGTCCACCCATTTAATCTTGAATGCTTCTGTTTGTTGACTTTCCTGCTAAAACCTCTCAACACTGTATATTATTTCAATTTTGCTTGCAAGGTTTATCCCGATTTCATGCATTATACAATACACCACTTACTACATACACCCATTTTCAAATCAGTTTACATCACTGCTCCATTTGGAACACTGTCTGCCGGATGGTATTCTGTTCAATAATCCTCCTGTCTGAAAGGTCAAATGTGATGCAATTTTAGTGCATGTAAAGAGCTATAAAGTAGCAGTTTTAGACACTGTCCTGATATGAGTCAGTTTATACCTGCCAGATCTTCGCTCCTAAACCATGTAAAATGTGCGTGCATTTTCTGCTATCTTTCTAGAGGTATTTTAGTAGTTAAGTCATTTTTGGGTATGTTTTCTTAATTTATAAATTCTCTAGATTCCTAGATTGAGGACAGATGGAACTACTATGTTCATTTTATCTGACCTCCTATATAACACAGACCAACAAATTTCTGAGAGATTCCTGAATTTACTCCCCAGCAATTTGAGATTGAAACAGACAAAGACTTATACAAAGACATCCAATGTTGTTTTTAAGACTTCAAGTGATAGAAAATTTACTAAATTACTGGGTAATATCAAATCTGGTGCACCCAGGCTTTGTGGTGCCAGTGGCCATATTAGTATGATGCCTGTATACTTAAGCTAATTTGCATGAACATTTATGCAATTTGTACAAAAATAAATATATACGCCCATAATATTTTGTATGGTTCTTATATCTGCCTTGATAGATGCACAGAAAATTTTTGTTGGTTGAGTTCCTCCAGTGATGAGGGGAAAAAAATCAAGGCATTTGTAGAGCCCTTAGAGAGCACAAACATATTCAGATTTCCAGCCATTAGTCTCCAGGAGCCTCACAACCATTTCTAAAATACAGGGAAACAAAAGATTAGTAAAAACACGAGAGTCCCATATCACCTTAAAGACTAACATATTTCTGCAGGCATGAGCTTTCGTGGGCTGCAACCCACTTCATCAGATTAGTATTTATTTGTAAAATAGAATAGCACTTAGCAAATAAATAAAATGGCAGGTCTCTGTCTAAAAGGGCTTACAGTTTAAATGAATGACATGGAATGACATTAAACAATGAAAAGGGGACCTGATACAGAAGGATAATTGCTGCATAAGTGAAAGATCACGAGAGATACTTAACATTATGTACACACCCTGTTGTTGTTGTTTTTTTAAACATACATTAGAAATATTAGGCTTAGAATGATGCCCAGAGAAATAAGGTCAGTGATGAAACAGGGACCGAAAGCAGCAAGTCTTGAAGAAGAATTTGAAGGCAGTTATATGGTGCATGGGATCAATGGGGATGTTCCAGGCTAGTTGGTATTATGGGAAAAGGCCTAGAGTTTCTTCTTTGGAAAGGAAACAAGATGTAGTGTGTTGGTAGAGTGTAGGTCATGACTTATGAAAAGTTGGAGATGGAGAGGAGAGGAGCTAATAAGCAGGGCAGAGCTGTGAAGCACCTTGAAAATGGGGAGTTTGAATATGATACAGAAGGAGATCAGAGAAGGCTTTAACAATCTCAAGAGCCACACTCCTTAGGACCGTGTTTGATTGTGGGGGATATACTTTTTGGCATTATTTGATCTAATACTATTATGTTCATCCATATTTGGCATTTTGTTGACTAGCAAAACTTTTAATCTTTCAGTTTTGAAAAATGCTTTAAATTCTACTTTCCAAATATTCCTTTTTAAATTAAATATGTATGGACTGATTCATTTATTAAGTCATCTGTCTCACAAAAGTTCGAATTTTCTCCAAACCTGTTGTAACTTTATAGCATGTTGCAGGGTCGATTGAAGAAAGATTGAGCTGGGTGGAGTGATAAGGAGCGTTTATTCAGTTACAGCCTCTAGACTGCTCATTCCCCTTTGTCTCTCAACCAACGAATTGAGCCCTGAGTTAACTACTCTACAACTTCTTACCTAAAATAATATGTAAATACACACATTTCTACAATGCCCCATAAAACCCCTATTTGGTGATATAAATTGTTATAAAATGAATACCAATGGCTTTAGGAGGCATGTAATTACACCCGTCCCTGTTATTATTTACCATTTAACCTGCATGGGATATGCCTTTTCACCAAGGATTTGGCTATCTTGACAGCAGGAATGACCATAAATTTCCTTAAGGAACCAACTTCAAGGGAAGAACAAGGGGGAGATATCCCGAGCTTTCTCTAACAGGCGTGCTGACTGAGAAAGAAGATATAACACACTTCTTACCATTTTTTGTCCAGATGGTGAGGGGAGGAATAGAAGGGGGGGACATGGCCTGCCCGTATTATAACCCCATTACTATGGTACATATTGGTCAGGTCATTTTGCCCTGCTTCAGCATTTACTACCCCTTCCTTCCCCCACTCTCCCAACTCCAAGGCTAGGAAGTTGCTGTTTGATCAGTGCATGATTATTGCTTGTGTAGTACATGGCATTTTTAGCCCAAGCCAGGGGTCCCACAGGGGATAATTCCCCAGGAAATCTACAATCCCACAAAGAAATCAAGAGCACACCCACCAAAGTTAGGGATCCCCCAATCCAACAAAACAATTCAAGTGCTTAATGTTAAAAACATGTTGAACTGTTTTCCTGAATTGGAGTCTAAACCAAGATTTACCTATATTTTAGTGGGATCATGTCTAACTACCATGTAACACATTTTTGAAGCATACTGATCTTTACAAAATTTGATATGTCAATTTGTTTCTCCTGATTTCCAAAAGTAATGCTTAAAGACTGTTTACCAACAGAGGTACTCTATCATTCAATGTATGCATTCCATACATGGTTTACTTTATCTAGTTAAGGAGGCCTTACACAGCAGTATTCAAAATATTTACCAAAATAAATAAATAAAATTAATAAAAATAAAAACTCAAAGTAAAATAATAAAATTATTAACAAATACTTTAATTTGAAGGTAATTATTTTCCTGAACTTTTTATCTCCTATATTCTACACTTTTTGTTTCTATTTTGTTTGACGTTCAGGAGCATGTAGAGGAACAACAAGAGAAAAATCATCTGAAAGACAGTCAGAATTAAACATCTAACTTTCCCTATTAAACACAACCATTCTTAGTTCCCCATAAGATAAAAGTTGACATAGGTCTGCCTTATTGTTCTCTTTTTTAAAAAAAATTAATTTTAAAATTCACCATGGGGAGGAAACATGTAGGAGCAAGAGAGCATGTGAATTTTTGTGGTGAAGGATTCAGTAAAATAAGAATCACAACCCTATCTTTGCCATTCTCTGAGTACAAGTCAACCCCAAAACAACCATTTATGAAGATTTGAAAAAGCAGTGTTCAGAGCAGAGCTGCTTGGGAAAAGTCCACCCATCCCCATATTAAAAAATGTCAACAAATATGAAGTTTTTGTTTTCATCAAAAAGTTTCTTCAAAAATTTGCTTGTGTTTTTATTCTTTTGGTGGTTATTGAACTGAAAACCCTTTTTATTTTATTCTTTTCATTCGCTGAAAATTTAAGAAAATCAATTTTTTGATGAAAATCCCCCCTCACAGACCCCCAACCCCCCAAAAAAGTTGAAAATAGACTTTTCCCATGGAAATTTGCTTTCATTACATCCCTGTTTGGGGGGAAAAACAAAAAACAAACAAACATACCTCAGATCCCTAAACCAAACATATATACACACACATTCAGTTTGAGCAACGTGTTTGTCGAGCTATAGTTTGAGGCACAGCCCATTATCTCCATACTTGCATTGGTGTATCCTCTCCCTCCTAGAATGGATCTTCTTCCCAACAAATGGTCTAACGATCTTTTTCTCCCAATGCAGAGTTTGTTACTTGATGAGAAGCAGCCAATTGAGCTGCCATTTTCATAGAAGATTTCTCTCTGGCCATCAAAATTCCAATGCCACAAAAAAAGGCAGTACAGTATGAGTAAAAGAAAAATATGGCACATAACAGAACCCACCTCCAGATGCTAACTTCTAACCCCTTGAAATGCCATGATATACAAATACAGCCCGTCTTAAATAAAAATATAGCTTCCTGTGCTACACCTCCAGCATGACACAAACTGCTCCACTCCTACTTTCCATAGTCACCAACTGTTTTTTTAAACAGTCATACGTGCTGTCAGAAAGAGAGACACTAATCAGTCCCTCATCTCCTCCTTCACCAGCAGAGGCAGTGGGAGGCAATACCCTTTCTGCTGTGCTGCTGATTTGATGGCTTTGAGATTTACATGTATTTTTAGACTTCCCTACAACATATGGCCTAAAGTGCATAATGGGATATTATATAGTGCACAATATCCTTGGGATAATAAAAGTCTAGAGTATGTGACAGTCCTTTCTTCTCATTCTCTCATCACAATATTCCCTTTTTCTCTCCTGGTTTTTTGTTTTTTTGTTTTGTTTTTTAATTTTCATTCTCTTTTCTTTTTTGTTCCTTGTTTTCTGCTACCCATTTTTGTGCTTCATGTTCCCCCTTCTTGATTATTGGTTAGTTGGTTCCATCTCTCCTCCCAAACTGCTTACTGATTGATTCTCCCCTACTGCTGTGCTCTTTGTGGCAGCCATGATTGTGTGTAGAATGGTCTTCCATCTGGAACTGTCCATTACAAGTCTTTTGCCTTTGGCAAGAGTCACTGTGAGAGGATTTAAGCTTCGTCACTCCCTCAAAATTGCATCTTCCAATCTAATTTGTTGTCAGCCTTGTGATCTGCTTCTTTCAACCTCAATTCTGTAAACCTAATGTAAAATTATATCTTCTTCTGCATGTTGGACCTCACCGCACCATTGCAGTCATCTTGTTCTCAACTGATACAAGACTGCAACTTGCCAGTGTCATCCAACTATCTTTCTGTTTTGTGGCAAAATCAGACCAACAGCTGTTCAGTCTATGCTGTAACTTTTGACACTGAAAACTATTTCGTTTCCTCTCCTCAGGTGTTAACATCCGGTTTTGCTACATATAGTTGTCATCATACTGTGTTCAACTCTTGTATTTTAGTTGTCATACTGACATCCCATCACACAGACAGAGGCTTTTGAAGATACTGAAATGCCATTGATGAAGACCAATCTGATATGATTTCTTCAGATATGAAACCTCTTGACTACCTGGATAGATAAAACTAGTTGCTCATTCAGTGACATTGCCATCTACATGCAGCATAGGTAGGGCATTCATTTGCATTTTCTAGAAGGCATGCATAGCTTCGGGTTTATCACCATTGATCTTATGTCCCATAGATTCTGCAGTTTTTTGCCACTCTTACAGCATTAGCTATAAGTCAATATCATCCACATACTTGACTTCTAAAGATGAAACTTTAAATGTCATACCACCTAATTTGACTTTTGACTAATTTGACAGTTGACTTTGTAATCGGATACTTTATTAGAACATTAAACAGCTTAGGAAGGAAAACACATCTCTGGTGAACTCCTGATTGTACTGAAAACTGTTGACCCTCATACATTTAAATATATCATGGAACAATTCCTCCACTAAGCACACTGAGTCCTCAGGCACACCATACTGTTATAGCAGTATCCACAGTGTTGATGGATGCACTGAGTCAAAAGCAGGTGCAAAGTCTATCATCAAGATGTATTGAACTAGCGGTCAAAAGGGTCGGCTGGAATGATCACAATGATGGCAAGTATTGTGCAGTGATGGTAAGTATTGTGCAGTGCAGCGAGGAAGCCTCCAACAGAAACGACCAGAAATTTTCTTTGAGACTTGGGAGATCCTAAACAGGTGTCTATTCTTGTGGCTTCTGCCAGGTAAGAACAGAAATGAAGAATGCTACCAGCATATTAATGCTTAATGTAACTATTGGTGGGAACAATATTTGTGAATTAATTAACATGTCCCCACCAAGATGTAAACAACAACTTAAATCCAAAAATAAGCCCAGCAGAGAACAGGCCGGTGACATCAGAGGAAGTCTACTTTTAAAAAAATTTAAACTTTATATTGAACTTTAAGAGAGATTTACAGCAACAAAGGAGAAAACATGCAAGGAATTTACAGAAAATAAGGTTATTAACTAATCCATAATTGTTCTAGAATTAGTGTTTTATCTTAAAAAAAAAATTGCACTGCACACACCCTGGGATTAGTAATCAAACAAAGGTATAAAGTGTTAAACACCAAACAGAATTCAGCTTGGTTCACAGAATCAAAAACAACAGAGAAGATATCAAATGCTCAGGCAAAACACACAATAAGCTAGAAAACCGAAGGTGCATATGACACCAATATTGTATGTGAATACACTGAGCTGGTTTTTCCCCCTACCGAACCTAAATCCAAAAGTTCTATTTTTAATTATACTTTTAAAATAAGTCGTATGTGCCTAATGGATTTTCTATTACATAATCAGATAAATACTAGTGAATTATTATAAATTATTGCTGTGGCACTAGCTAATGAAGGTGCATTGGAATGTTGTTCTTTACAATTTTTATTTGTAGAAAAAAGGCTAAATTCTTTATACTTAGTCTTCAGTGAAACTACACACATAAGTAATATTTGATTTGAACCACTCAGCTCTTCTGTAGTGACAGGGTTGCTTGCACATGGAGTTCAGGTGGAATTTTTAAGCAAATTTCCTGAAGTTAGCACCACCAAGAGAGGCAGTAGTCTCCCATGGAGGACAACTTGCGGCAAAGGCTACTGTTTTCACTGTTCACGCATTCTCACCTTCTAATCAATGGTTGTGAATAGGCCTCAGCTACTCTAACTGCATAGACTTGGCTATTACCTACCCCACATTGTTGTTCCTTCCCCTTGACTGTATACCTACACCCCCTATTTGATTTCCATTCCCTGCATCTGACGTAGTGGGTTACAGCCCACAAAAGCTTATGCCTGCAGAAATTAAATTTGTTAGTCTTTAAAGTGCTACAGAACTCTCATTGTTTTTTTCTGTATAGAAACTAACATGGCTACCCCGCTGGAATTTTTGTCCTTTCTCTGCTTAACCAATATGGTAAAGCCAGCCTGCAGAGTCCATGATGCACTCTTTTACATGGGTATAGCAGGAGGCACTCTGGCCTGCAGTCCAAGTAGTATTGTAAGATATAATTGAGTTATGTTAACACATTTAGCCCATATATTGCATCTAAATTAATACAACAGTACAGTGCCCTGTAAAAGTCATAATCCCTTTAGAAACTCCAACCAAGGATGGTGTGCCTCTGCACTCATCCTTACCAGCCACACTTTTGCCCACAATAATCATCTTCCAGTTGGTTCATTGGTGCGATTTAAGAAAAAAAAAAAAAAAAGAAACAACAGAAAATATCATGTGTGATACCAGTTTTTTTCAGGCCAATAAAGTTGCTTGAGGCCCCTCACTAAAAATAAAATTCACTTAAAAAGCCAGCTATTCAAAGACCAATTTGTTTGTAAAAGCATTTTAGCATTTAAAGTCCAAATAGAACAATTATTTAAAATAGACCTTGTATTGCGTGCCTCACTCAACAGCAAAGAACTGTCACTGTAGTGCTGCAACACCCATCAGGCAATCTCATTGCATCAACATCAGTCATTTTGGTATAATAGCAATAAAGTCATTGTTATATGTCCTGCTTTGAAAATAAACTCAGGATTGTTTCTGCATTTGTCTAACAGCAGAAGGCTTTTCTCCTGGGACAACGTTCTTTTCCTCTGTAGGAAGGTGCAGGGACCTTCCCCCACAGCTGGGCCCCAGGAAGGGCAGCTGCCGCCCCAAACACAGCCAAGCCCGGATTTAAACCCCCCGCCTGTCCGTCAAGGCCGGGAGCCGACCGGGATAGGCCCGGGCGACTGGCCAATCCCTTCCCCAGAGGGCGGGACTTCCCCCAGACAAGGGGAAATAAAAGGCAGGGCCCGTCGCTCAGTCAGGGGCCGACGGTCAGCTGGGTCAGACCGGCCTTCCCGCCAGCTAGAGGCCCGGCCTGAGCTCCGCCTGACCAAACCCCAGCGCAGGCCCTGGCCGGACTTGACGGACTGGGAGCGACCCTCCCGCCGGGGAACCGACGAATGGATCGGACCCCCAGACACCCAGGGATGGGATGAGCCGTGGGACCCTCTTGGTTGGGAAGCTCCCCCGGAGGCAGGACGTGACCTCGAGGAGCTACCTGCAGCACCCCCAGCCGAAGCAGGGCCAGACCTGGAGGAGCTACCCGCAGCTGAGGCCCCCACTGAATCCTGCGACCTAGAGGAGCTGCCCCTCGCGGAAGAGTTCCCAGACCTGCCGCCCGCCGACACAGAAGGCCTTCTGAACCTGCCCCGAGCCAGCTACCCGGCGATCACTGAGGAGAGAGGTACCTGGGGCGAGAGGGGAGGAAGTGGCCCAGGGGCAGCCCCGGATAGGGCTGCGATAGAAGGCCGGCTACCTCTGGCGTGTTACGGGCGGACCCCGCCAGAGCAGCGGCAGCGGCCCTGCCGCTACTAGGGCCCTGGGCTGGGACGCAGTGGAGTCGGGTGGGCCTGCGTCCCCCTCCCCCCTTTCCCTTTGACCCCGGCGAACCGCACGACCTCTCCTCCAACCCGGCACTAGACTGCTTTGCGCGCCCGCCCTGCCAAGGGGCCGGGGCGATAGAC
>ML675616.1:65600118-65777657 GCA_007922155.1 Mesoclemmys tuberculata | reverse complement strand
CCGGGGCGATAGACTGCTTTGCGCGCCCGCCCTGCCAAGGGGCCGGGCAACCGCCTCGGGCACCGAAAGCTAATTCCCCATTGGTTTTCCGGAAGGTGCAGGGACCTTCCCCCGCGGCTGGGCCCCAGGAAGGGCAGCCGCGTCCGACGGCCGACGTCCACCGTCTTACATCCTCCAAATCTGTTAATTACGTAACCCTTCTGACAGGTCTGGCCATTCAATCTTCTAGGAATTTCTATAAAGATCTAACTCTGTGTCAAGCCCCTACCCAGAAATCTGGGAAACTATATATACCTCCCATGTGTCCAGATGAGTTATTTCCCCCCTCTTGCAAGCTGAGAGCCCAGGAGTTACAACAGAGAGTTTTATTTGGGGGAAGAGGGTGGAAGACAACAATGAATTTGGGAAAAACAACAATTAACCAATTTCTGTGATGTAAGCCTCCCTCCTTCCCTATCCTCCAGTGTCTTAACAGTAGTTACAACCCCAGTCCCGATGTGTTCTAGCCACTTCACTCTTCCCCAGCTCTTCTCTCATACTTAGCGCCCCAGGTTGGGGAAGTCCCACAATTCTAGTAGGCCAGTCTGCCTGGGCTGTTCTGGGGGCTCTATTACCTAACCCAGCTGGAGTAATTTCAGTTTTAATTACTGGATAGGGAGGCCTGTGCTAGAGACCCTTGGGTAGTCTGCTGCTCTCTGCCATTTCAGCTGTGGCCTGCCTCTGGCACTGCCTTGCCCCTTGAAGATGCTGCTGCCATTCTGTGCCATTCATTGCCTTGGTGCTGCTGCCACTGACGCTCTGTTCTGTCCACCGCCACAAAGCTGCTGCTGCTGCTTTGGAGCTGCCTGCAGTCTGCACTGTCCACAGTTCAGTGGTCTCAGCTCAGTTCTTAGGGAGGGATCAGTGATATCTAGGACACTTGAGAGAGTGCTCCGCACCAGAGAGGCCATCTCAGCAGACGGCAGGAACCTCCTCCCACCCCTTTCTTCTCCCCTTAGCTCTTTCCAGGCTTTCTCACCCAACTGTGCCCGAGAGCAGCCCAGTCAGGGCGACTCCAGAATGTTCAATGTCTTATCCTTGGGTTGCCCAAGATCAATTGCCTTTTATTGCCCCCAAACTCAACACTTAAATGCATTTTAATCAAAATGCCCCCAACCCGTCACCAACTGAAATGTAAGTGAAGTCTCGTACATTGTCACCTCCCTTTCTCTCCAAAAGAGGTAGGCAGAGAGGTCCCTTCCCATGGACCTGCTGCCCATCTGTAGTTCATATACAGTACTAGGCTGCTCTTCTCCCATTTCCCCCACACACTGCAGTAGTGAGCTCCCTTGTCTCTAAGGCTTCCAGCCACGGGGCTTACAGTTATATGGAGAATTGTGTTCTAGGAGTTAACTCATAGGAAAATTGAACTGAGTTGGATTTCATGATCCTAATTCTCATTTATGCTAATTCCACTTTGGCAATATAAAGGAGAAGTGGGAGTACATATAACTTGCACCACATTAAGGCTTCTTTCATGCTGCCAGGGTAGCATAGAGTGGCCATGGCGTATGTCTACACAGCAAGACATGTCTACAAGCTAGTCTACCCAAGCTAGGATTGTGTACAGTGTAGCCTACGAGAGCTAGTTTGAATCCAGTTAGCACAGGTAATGTAGCAGTGAAGACAGTGCAGTGCAGGCTTCAGAGTAGGCTAGCAAATTAAGTGTATAACCGGCATCTGTACTGGGCTTGTATTACCCACTGAGAAGCCCACACCACGATGTCTTCACTTCTGTGTTACCTGCTGGATTTAAGAGAGGCTGGGCGGGCTAGGATCTGCTCAGTTTTTACTATGTAGACATACCCTCAGTGTACATGAGGTGCAGGCCCTACATTTTCATTACATTTCAATCATGCTATTTAGACAGTGATTATATTCCATATCAACTGCATTTGTTTAAAATAAGACGTTAATCTGGCTCATATGCATAATTTAATTATGCTAATTTTTTCATTGAAATCCTCAAGAAAAGTTTTGGGTTACAACGTTCTGGAGTTTTACATAAAGATATGTGAAGGCCAAAAATATAGAGACAGTCACCTCACGTGCTTTGCAGAAGAAAATGCGATGCAGGTGCAGAGCAAATGATATACTTCTGCCTGAGAGATCAGTAACTAGATAAGAGACAGCAGATAAGAACAAAGAAATTGCCATACTGGATCAGACCGGTGTCCATCTAGTCCAGTATCCTGACTGACAGTGGTCAAGACCAGCTGCTTCAAAGGAAAGTGCAAAGCATGTTCCAGAAGGAAATTATAGAAAAACCTGTCCAGAGTGTAAGTTGATATTTTATTTTTTTACCCCCCCATTAGTTAGAAATTGACTTATGCTCTGAGGCAAAACTCCTGTTTGTTTTGAGTTATTTAATTCTTATGATTTTAACTATAGATATTCTTGTTATGCATATAAATGTCCGATCCCATTTTGAAACGATTAAACTCTTGGCATAAGCAATATCTTGTGATAATGAGTTCCACCATTTTGTGAAAAAATACTTTTACTTTGATAAGTTTGAAATTTGGCTCCTTCCACTTCCTGCTGCTGGCACATAACTGTGGCTCTTTAGAATCCTTTAAATTCCTTCATGTAGTCATTTGGCACATACCCCATTTTGCCTTTGTCTACATATAGGGGTCAATACTAGTGCAGCTGCTCCAATTACTGGCCACCAATTGATGAATTAGAGCTATTCAAAGGAACAGACAAAGTATAAGGGTGTCTCTTTCTTCTGTGCTTTAAAAATTACCATCCATATTCATGGAACATTGCATGTAACTGCAGAATCAGGCATCTAAATGAAATTTGCAGTACAAATATAAAGTTCCAACTTGTTACCTATGGGAGATAAAGGTATGGTAGATAAGCATAGTGTGCCCACAAGTGATTTAGTTGCTGGAGACCTTTATGCTAGCCATTGCTTTAGCTCACTGCTGCTCAGGTCTAAGAGTTGTGAAAAGTTTCTCAGCATTTAGCTTTTCCTCTTTTGGCTGTTCCTTCTGGAGACGTGTTATTCTATATTAAAACAAAAAAACATAAATCTGCAGCTAGGAATGGAACAGTTACTGTCGTGTTGAGAATGGAGCAGAGGCGGTTTAACTTTATTTTAACTTTATGTGGGTTGTTTTTTTATGTCTTGTTTGTTTCAAAGGTTAGAAATGACTGTTTGAAGGTGGGTTCTGTTGTGTTTTGTGTTTTCTTTTACTTACGCAGAACTTGCTTTGTGATATTGGGAATTCAGTTCACAGAGCAAACTTGTTAGAACTAAAATTAGAAAAAATATACTTTTTCCAGTTACCCTAATATATTCGTTTCTTACCCACGTGGTCCTGATTCTGTAGGGACAGCTCTACCCTGGCAAGACCAACTTGCAGGAGAAAGCAGGATGTGTACTGGTTCCAGGAACAGCTATTGACTTTCATTTCATTTCAATATAAATGCAAATTCACTTCAAGGGCCTGATCCTACTCTACTTCCTCAGGCAAAATTCCCTGAATCCCAAGAAGCATCCGTTGTAACCAAGGGCTAATTATGAAGTTGCACACAAGTACATTACAAAATCTGTGCTTAGATGTTCTAAAATGGGAAGGACCTGTCACTGTATCTATTCAGTATTTCCTATGGGTAATATATACACTACTTTAAATCTCTCTGTAAATTTAAGAGCCAGAAGGTTTCAAAATGTACCCCACTTGCAAAAGTAGTTATGATAAATTTCTGCCTCATTATATTTGATGGTGGTGTTACTACCAGTATAATAATAACTCATAGATTGCTGCCTCTAGAGAATAGACAAAATTATGCTGTTTGTACTATTCAAATATACATGGTTCTGCATAAATCAGTCACATGCAGAGAAATCCTGGCCCTATTGAAGTCAATGACAAATGTTCACCTCTGGCATTTAAATGAACTATAACAACAAACAGAACTTCTGTAGGGGGTATTTGATATTACTCATTGGTATATACGTGTACATATCAGGGATTGTGAATTAACATCTTAAATCCTTATGTTACTAATATTAACACAAACTACTCACATGGCTAAACTTACAAGTGCAAATGTTTGTTGGATTGAGACTTTAGAAAGTTGCTGAGACCTTTGTTATGACTGGATAACTGAGCTTTTCTCCAAACCTATATCCAGGGGTTAATAAAAGAACAATTCAAAACGAATTCCTATAGCCTCCCTGCTCTAAACTTGTTGGGAAACATTTTTATGAGTGTGTTAAAGATTGTTTACACCTTACTTTGCTGCATTTACAAAGCAATGCCTTGAACAAAACGTATAACGAACTTAGTTTTGGTAACTGCTATTTTGTTAACCTCATACTATGACTGATTTTTACTCCCTTTCTGACTGTCTTGAATTTCTGTTAGAAATACTTTTATTTTTAAACAACACATAGAAGACAAAGATTATATTTAACTTGAGAAAAATCTGTAGGAGTCAGTCCTTCAGTCCTTTGGTGGGCAAACTAAATTGACTTGCAGCAGAGTTGGGTTTTTTTACATAGGGACCCCATAGACATTGTAAGGCAGAACTGTAAATTAAGATAGGTAGATCTTTGAAAAGAAAAGAGCAAGGGGTATATTACTCACTATTTTATTATTTTTGACAATAAAGACAAACATTTTTAAAAAGATGTCTACAGAATTAATACCCATATATTTATGTAAGAAAATTGTTAAACTCTTTAGTACAGTATTATGCTTGCTGAAATTACCACTATTTTACTTAATAATTACCTAAAAAGAGACCAACAGTGACTAAATTAAGGCTTAAATATATTGCAATTAGGGATTGAATCCTTCTGCTAAGAGTTATATTACAGATGCCAGTAAATGCCTGAAAAATTGTTGGATTTATTTGCTAAGCAAGGCAATATTTACCTGGATAATAAAAAAATATATTTTGTTAGAGAATTGTATCAGTATTGATACAGAAGCCTTCCGTGGTCTTCAGATGGTCGTTATGATGCTTTCTTACAGGGATGCTCAGTTCTTACCAAAGAGTATTTCAGGGAATACACAGTCAAAGTAATCAGGGAGAAATGAAACAATGTATATTTAAAACATCGTGGAATCAGCATGTTAGAATGTATTAACAGCAAACAAAAACAAAAAACATGTATGGTTTTTTATCTTTGCTGTTCTAATTTCATATTTTTGCCACTAGATGGCAGTCAATGAAAATGATTAGCACAAGGCTCAGTAGCTATTTCAGTGCAGCACATTTGTGTTAGGTACAAAAAGCTAGTAATATTTAAGGGACGTGTGTGTGTGCGCATGTGTGTGTGCCTGCATGTGTAAGTGCCTGCACTTTTGAAATGACAGGCAGCTATTCCCCAATAAATAATGTACTACCAGGGATATTTGTCCTTAGAGAACGATGATTTTGATCTGGAGATGGATTTCAGTACTTAAGTTCAGGAAGTCATGCTTGAAATTCTTGGCCAAAGGAAATAATTACACAAACTATTAATCTGGGAGTCTGTTAATCAATGGGACTTGTCACAGGATATGCATGGGAGTCACTGCAATATAATTATACAAGAAATTCAACGTTACATTTTTTTAATCAAGAGTTTAGCGTTTATGATGCAAAATCTGTAAGAACAAACTTTAGATTTTCCTCTTTTGAATGGTTTCCAATCATGTGTAAGTTATTCACTGCAATAATCAATGAATCCCCATGAGACACTGTGATTCAAACTTGAGAGGAACTTCTTGTATCCCAACATAGTATGAGTGTATGATTCTGTCTCGCATTAGGCTCCATATTCTGTCACTGTGGGGTTTTACATTTATTTATTTGTTTGTTTATTTTTATTTTGGCTGGTTTTGTTCTTTAGTCAAACTCTCCTTTGACTTTAACAGACAGTAGTTCTGCATAAAAATCAGTGGTACAATACAGCTGAACTGCTGATGAACTTTGTTTTATAAAAATAGATATAGAGTTCTAAAAACCTGCTACAACAAATTTCAAAATCACTTAAAAGAAAAAAATATTTTATTTGACCAGTTTAATCTGGCACCTTTAAATTGAAAACCATGCCTGTGTATTAGAATGAATTGATGTCCAACTCTTGTTAAAGTACTATTTAAATTTGTATGCTTACATATTAATAGATCAAGTTTCCTCTTGACATTAATGAGTAATTCCCATTAGGATTCAGAGAATTTATATATGTAAATCTTCCTCCCCCAGGCATTAAAAGAAGAATAGGTATCTAGAGTATCAATATCAACGCTGCTATTCTTATTTCTAAAGATTTAGTGCCAGATTCTAAAGTTAAATCACTCAAAAAATCAGCTAATGCATACATATTGCATTACTGTATATTTTTAGATGCATATTAGTTGTGTGCTGCCTGTCTGAGATTAGAAAGTGGGCCTTACGTTTTAAATAGAATATGCATATACTTAAAGAAAAGCCCACGTAATGACTACAGCCACTTTTTAATCTCAGGGACATGGCATGCTTTGCCTATTTACTATGTGTGGAAAAATGTGATACTGATGAGAGAACAGTCAGGCCTTAAATCCAGCTTTCAACAGTAAATTGTTTATGCAGTGATACATATTTTAAAATTAGCAGTTGAAACTTAGCTGAAACCCAAGATATACACACCTACTTGGCCCTCTGTAGGATGGATCACAGATTATTTTTGCAGGAGAAGCAGGATAACCAGATTTGCTCTCTTTGTACTTGCAATTGCATATCTAGTGGGGGATAATTCATTTTGTTTAAGTAGGATCCATAACGGAATGGTCAGGTGGTGTCTTTGAATAAACCACATAAAGTGTATTCCTTTCAAATTTTGCCTTTTTTCTTCACTCGAAGAGTTTCAAAAGGCTCTTTGGCACTACATTTTCATGAGAGAGAGGAGAGCTTTAAAAATGCCTGAGGTGGCAGCAACCTAAATAAAGAACATGCAGCATGCACAGCCATATTTAAGTAATCTTTAGATTATTTGTGACATAAAATTATACCAGCAATACAATATAAAGATAAGGCAGCCCAGTGCACATAAAAAACCTGCTCCGTTTCTGCCCCATCTGCCTAACTCTAGAGGGGGCATGAAAAGCAGATAGCAAGTCTCTTGGTTGTTCCACTACCTCATCTAACATAAGTAAAAATGAGCAAATCACAAGATGTATCCTGTTACTTTGAGGGATCCATCCCTGTAATTTCAAAGTAAACAGCATACTCAGTAGGGATGTAAAAATTAGTTTAATTAAAAATCCATTTAAACGTTCTAAAAATAGAATGGTTAAATGCTGGGGGGAAGCCGTGCTGGACTCAGCTCCTCACTGCTGTGGCTCCCTTTCCCCACCATTATAGCTGGGCAGCTCTCACCCAGCTATGGCTCACCCTCTCCCATACTCAACTCTGCACCTCCCCACCACTTGTGGGGAGCCAAGCCCAGCTGCAGCTTACCCTCCTTCCCTCCCAGGTTCCACACTTCCCCGCCAGCCAGAGCTGCCCAGCTGCTTTCGCTGGCAGGGAGCCAGCCCCGCAACCGCTCCCCTCCCTCCATCTTAAATGGTAATCAGCTGCTTAAAACGTTTAAACAGCTGATTAGCATTTAAACGGTTACACTTTTACATCCCCAATACTCACCAGAGATTCCTTCCCCTGTATTGGGCTCGCCCATACCTGATTGTCAGGACTGGCTGGACTGCAATGGAGTCAAAAACAGGTCCTGGTGTGCTGCGCCACTGGATCCCCCAGTCGCCCGTCCCCCATTCTCCTCCTCCTTTTCCTCATCTTCCACCTCCTTCTTGCTGTTCATGGCAGGGGTCTGTGATTCAGGCTCCTCAGAAGTATCCCAGATGCTTTTGGGATAGTGATGGGGTCTCTACCAAGGATGACATGCAGCTCTTTGTAAAAGCAGCAGGTCTGTGGCTCCACACCAGAGCCAGCCTTCCTGGCTGCCTGGTATGCATGCCACAGCTCCTTGGCTTTCATGTGGCACTGCTGGTCCCTGTTGTAGCCCTTCCCCTTCATCTCCTGAGCAATCTGCTCTTAGATGTCCATGTTTGTATGACTGGTTTGGAGCTGTGCCTGCACTGCCTCTTCTTCCCACAGGCCCAGAAGTTCCAACACCTCCGGTCTACTCCAGGCAGGAGAGTGGATGGAGTGTGTAGCTGGCATGGTCAGCTGCGCAGTTAAAATTCAACAGTAGACACCTGCTAGGTGGCTCGCCAAGCCCGGCAACCAGGAAAAGGAATTTCAAAAATTCACAGGGTTTTAAAGGGGAGGAGTGGCTTCCTGTTTACCTGACCCCTGGGCAGTGGAGTTCACAACTGTGACCAGAGCGGTCACTGTGGAGCATTCTGGGACAGATCCTGGAAGCCAGTAACCGTCAATGTAAATGTTTACACTGACGCTGCATTGACCTAATTACATTGACCGTGACTCTGCACCACTCAGGGAGGTGGTGTTATTAAATTCGCATAGCGAGGAGGGTATTATTAAATTCGCATACACTTCCACAGCTATGTCAACATAAGCCGTTTTGCATCAATCTAACCGTGTAGTGTTGGCCAGGCCTCAGTCCTTCTGTAACAAGAAATCTACTGGCTGAGCTTCTGCATTGTGCCTCTGGGAGGTGCAGCACAGAGTTTACAACCCAGAAGGAGGGTGGGCAATGGTGGCTTTGAGCCACCTTTCTACCTTTCTATTCTGGGCTGCTCCCGGGAATAGTGCAACCCGCAGCACAAATTAGGCAATGTTTTGAGCTGTTGTGTGGGTGGTAGCATCACCCAATATACTTTATAGCATGACACACTGGGAGATGCCCATTCCTGTCCTCTCCCACTTTCAGTATACCACCTAGATGGGGGGCTTTCTGGGGCTTCTTTTCAGATGGCATAGAGCTGCCTTGCATAGTGCCTTCCCCTGGTGATTTTGCCCTGAATTTTGCCTAGCTATGGATCCTGGATGCTGTCACAGCAGGAGAGGTGAATCCCTCACATTGTATACATTGGAATTCTTTATTTCTTTTATAGTACAGAACTTTTAATTTAGTAGACCTACTTGATTATAAAGTTAAGTCTATGCATAAGTCTTTTGTAGGACTAGGGCTTTAGTGACTGAGTTCTCAGAACACCAAAAAGTTGTAAAAGACTAATATTTTGTTTTCCATTCCTTTAGGCTAAAAATTGTATCAGCATATAGTTTTTCAAACTTTGTCCATTATCACTCCCTTACAAACTTTGTGCTGTGTTTCTAGCCCAGAATAAATTTTACCGCAAAGTTACACATCTTTGAAAATAATATCTTTTAATGGAAGAACTGGTGACAAAATAAGAGAAAAACAATAACCATATATATTTTCCTAGCTCAGCAACCAGGAAACACATGTGCAACCTGATTTTCAGGGGTCCTGAGCACCAATAGCTCAGTGAAGTCAGTGGGAGATGAGGATGCTCCGTAACTTGCAGGGAGAGTGCCCTTGATGAAAAGGCCTAAGCATAAATTGAAATGAAAGTGAAGAGAATGGGTTTTAATTAAAAATGTGGCTCCAGAGCAGTTGCTGATGGCAGCCATGTTGCTGGAAAGTGAAATGATTTATGACAAAAGAAATAGGAAAAGTTGGTTTTATATATATAAAAAAACCCCACAAAAAACCAATTTTTTCAAACCAAAATTTTTATTGTTTTTATTTTTTCCTAGTTTCCTTCTTGAAAGTCTAGGAAATTACACATATAAAACTACATTTAAAAAAGTTAAGGTGGCAAAGTCAAGCAGTCAAAAGTTAGGCAATGCAGGGCTAAGGTTGCCTGTACAAGCTTAATTTGCCCCCCTTGTGCACATGCATAATGATACACCCTTTAGGATGATATACTATTTTTGTTCCACAGGATCCCTGCCTCCCTCAATGATCAGGATTGGTTGTGCTCTGGGGATAAATCAGAGTTGTGTAGTAAAGAAGGCTGTTGTCTATCAGACCCTTGCCTCATTTCTTGCAGAATTTGTAAGGCGTGTCATAGATGAGGTAGTGGATTGAGGAAGAGAAAAGACAACTCATGTTTAAGGCAAAAGAATGCAGCCTTGGAGATCTGAATTCTATCCCTGCCTCTGCCACAGAGTTCTTGTGTGGTGGTGAGAAGGTCACCTTAGCCAAACTTTTCACAGGCAGCTACTAATTGTGTGGTTCTTATTTTTCTGGGTGCACAACTTGATACACTGGTGTCTGATTTGCAGAAGTGTTGAGTGCTCAGAGCTGCAACTCTGTGGGTTTTTGAACTTTGAACACTAAGTGCTATATAATGCTACATTCTCTGAAAAATCAGGTCTCAGCTGTCTCATTCAAATTAGTGGACACTTTTGACTTTAATGTGTCTGTGCCTCAGCTCCCCGTCTGTAAAATGGAGATAGCACCATCCCCCTTACTTCACGTGTGTGTTGTGAAAATAATTTCATTAGTACTTATGAAGGACTGAGATATTATGCTGGTGGTTTCCATAGAAAAGCCCTCTGGAAGTTAATCCTTTTGACTTGAGAGCAGTGTTTGAATGGTGTGAAGTAAATGGAGCATAGAGCCACACATTGAACAATGTAGATAATGGGTAGTTTTTCAATAGGTTGTTTGTTTTTATTTCTTTAAGTGAACACCACCCATCCTGTGCACTGAATGAAGCTGGGGTTCTGTGGAAAAATTAATATGTGATCATGCCATTAAAGCACTACCTTATAATGCATTTGCCACTGGGGGCCAAATGGAGTTTACACAGATAACCTTAATTCTTTCATTTCCTAACTTCTGAGTGCTAGACTTTGTACTTAATATTCATTTAATGTAGCTATTTATATTTAATATATACAAATGTTGACAATATTTTAAAACATTTTCTAGGGACAATATTCAAACTGGGACTCAAGCAGGAACTGTGCCCCAAACAAAGGAATAATTTACTCTGATGAATTTTAGGTAATTTAAAAAAATGAAATGTTGATTATCAGGGCCTCAGAACTTTTATACAGCTTACAAGTTATTCTTAAAGTTCTCTCCTACCAAGGGAGAGGCCTGATCCAAATTCCGCTGAAACCAATGATAATCATTCCAGTGGTAGTTGCACTGGGCCCCAAAAATTCTATGATTCCTGTATTGTTTTCACCATATATTACATCATGACACTGTCAAGATTCCCTCTGAGACCTACCTGCAGATGATTAATCCATAAATGACTGATTTGTTATGATGATGGACTGTTTCCAAAGCTTATGCGTATTTAAAAGAAACAAACAAATAAAACCATTGATGGGAGAGGCCCAATGACTCGGAGTTCAGATAAGTATTTAGAAGTTCATATGTATATCTGAAACAATGGAAGTCATAAACTTTCATCAGCCAACCAGCCCTTGCCCATCAGAAACAATTTCACTCCTATATGAGAAATTCTATCATGTAGGCCATTGTGTAGAGCAATATTTCAAGTGTCAAATGTATTCTGACAAGCATTATTAAGAATCAGAATCTGCCAACCAATGTTTTGAAAGTTTTGGAGGTTTTTGGGTCCAGGAGAATCTGCCAAAATCACGCCAACACATCTAATTCACTTTTGAATTTAACAATGCTGAATTCTCAGCATACGTTTAATTCTTTTTGGAATTTAATTCCAAGAACAAGTGTTCTTCTCCAATTTATGGAGATAATATGAAATCTGAGACTGTGTGTTTTCCCCCACCACCCCAATGGTTTTTGTTCTCTATGAATAATATCATCTGCTGTCACGTTTTACAGATCTTCTTCTAATATCTTGTTAAGTCTTGTGGAACACTGGGTTTTATAAAAGCTATATTGTCCCATAACTGTATATGTATGTCACCACAAAACAACCCTTTCATGTTAACGCATGTATGTTATGCATCTTCATATCATGCAATTAGTGTGCTTATATTTGGTTCAGGTTTTTTATCAGTCATTCTAACGTCTTATGGCATACTTCCTTTAAACTAGGGCACACCCTTCTCCTGTGTATAATTCCTCAGTGAAGATTTTATTGTTTTGTCTTTGGATCTCAGTGACTGTTCACACTATGTAAGGAGTGAAGTTTGCATTTATGGTATGATTTCAGTTTTATCTTTGAGCTTTGTATTTTCTTTGAACCAATCTATATCAGAATCTGTTGTTATATTCACTTCTGATCCTGTCTCATGTAGGCCATTTGTGCGTATTTTTTATTTGATAGGTTTTCACACTTCTCTCTTTATGGTGTTTGTGAACAGCTCTTTCCCTTCTCTTGAACAACCTCTGCTTTCTATTTATAACTCATTGATTTTACTGCTTTGTCTGCACATTGTTGCAAAAGAGTTGTCTTTATTGGTGCCTACATGTTTGCTTGAATGCTGGACATTTTCTGTGCTCTTGCCAGTTGCATCATGACTGACAGTGTTCTTTGTTTTGTAGAGTTTTTTCCCTTTACATTTTTATTTTCTGCAATCTTTTTCTTTGTAAATACCACAGACATTAGATGCTCTGTACCCATAGGCGTAGTTTGACTTCTGTATTGGGGGGGCAGGTCCAGCCAGGCCAACAGGGCATGGAGGGCAAATTCTGCGAATGCCCAAGGCTTGCAGTTGGGGGAGGGCAGCGCCCCCACATGCTCCCCTCCAAACTATGCCCATATCTGTACCTTACTTTAAGGTCTTGCATTGCTGTTTGTTCTGCTTCATAGCATATGAACATTACTTTTCAAGTGTCAGGACCGTTTCCCTGAGTAGCCTTTTTCATTACTCCACGGAGACGTTTAATATCTCAAATTCACAGAATGGTATTTTTCATAGATTTCAAGATCAGCATGGATCTCTGACCTCTTCTATAACATAAGGTCTAGGTCATAGAATTTTCCCCAAAATAATTTCTCGACTATATCTAATTTTAAGTCTCTGGCACATTTGTCTGTTGTTTCACCTTCTTTCTGGATCCTTATCTGGAAAATACATTTTTCAGAGTTAGCTTTTTTTCTAGGATGCTATTCCTCAAATCTTTTCATTACTTCTTTACAGCTTTCCCTTTCCTTCTCCTCCTCTCTCAATGTGTGAAGCATAATGTACCTATCCAATAATTCTGAGCCAGCCATTAAAAAGAAATGCAATTTTTGGCTCATCTTATGTTCCATAAGCCCTTGGGGCTTTCATATACATTTCAAATCGCTGTTTGAACCATTTCAAAACTCAACATTTCTCATAATTTGGACAGCTGATAGGGGATTTATATGTTGCAGTTACACAGCCTTCACAGCAGCCATCTCCATTTGACCTTTCTTCTTGTTTTCAATGCTTTTCAACAAGCATTGCAACATTGTTGATCCTCTCCTGTGCTCGCCAGAAATCCTGACTTCCACTCCCTCTATAATGTATTATTTCAATAGTAGCTGAAGAAAGGCTCTGTATAAGCTCAAAAGCTTGTATCTCTCACCAACAGAAGTTGGTCTAATAAAAGATATCACCTCACCTACCTTGTCTCTCTAACATGGCTACAACAACACTGCATACAATAATAGCTAAAGCAATTTAAAGGATTATTTACTAATTTAAAACAGCAACCGGGTGGCGCAGGGCAGGAGAACACCATAAAAAATATTGATGCTCTTGCAATCTAGCTTGATTGCATTCTTTCATTGTCCACAGTGGTTACTGTTTGAGGTCTTGGTTAAACTAGGGCCTGGTCTGCACTAGGGAATTAGGCTGGTATATTTGTGGTTCAGGGATGTGAAAAATCCTCACCCCTGACCACATAGTTAAACTGACCTAACCCCCAGAGTAGACAGCACTAAGTCAATGGGAGAGTTCTCCCGTCAACCTAGCTACTGCCTCTCAGGAAGTTGGAGAACCTACAGCAATGGGAGAACCCCTCTTGTTGGCATAGGTAGTGTCTTCACTGAAGCTCTACAGTTATGCAGCTGTGCCACTGTAGTGTTTTAAGTGTAGACCAGCCCTAGAAGTCAAGGTGACTTTTGTCTATTGAGTTAGATACCATAACTTGATTGAAAACCCCACTTAACACTAATGTAAACACAGTTTAATTTTAACTCAATCATTTTAGCATGTGCTAAAGCATAATTGCTTCTCGTGACTAGAGTTTTAGAAGGTGTTAATTAGATTGAGTTAGGTAACTCATATCACATCTTTAAATCCCAATCTAAACAACGCTGAGAGTCACCAGAAGTATAGCACTACCTAATGTCGTGCATAGGGTGTCAATTTTTAATCTACTGCTGAAGTTTAGCTCTTTTTAGCACACTGACCCTCCCCTCATGGCGTCCCGCTTTCCACTTTTACCTTTTGTGTCAGCCTTTTCCTGCTCATCCTTGTCTCCTATCTTTGAGGTTTCCACCTTTCTCTCCAACATGATATTTTTTCTCTCCACTACTGAGGTGAGTGGAGTAGTGATACTATTGCAAAAGTATGGTAGTAGAACAGAGTGAGGCCACTGGCAGAAGCGGTTGTCTCTGCCTGTAGAATCTGCCATGAGAAACAGTGAAGAATATCAACTGAGAAGGAAACCTATGGCGCCTTCATCAACATGAAAAGAAAAGAAAAGTGTCCAAGCATGGCAAGAGTAGGGAACTACAGCCAGCTTCCTTCTCAGTCAAACCTATTCAGAATTCAGAGCAAAAATCCAGTGGCAAGTATGATATACTTACAAAACTGGCACACTCATTGATGAATAAATGCTGCAAATTAATCTGTGATTGACAGCTGTGATTCTGATCTTCACATTTTAATTGTTACGCTATGATTATTTTTCACAGCCTTTTAATATTTTTTATATCTGGTAAAGGTAGATGGTTACATCTGAAATATCTCTTAACCATTTGTGATTTGTAGTGGTAGTAATAACAAGAAAAATATGGAGATTGTATTATATATTTTTGAAGGTTTTTATAAAGCAATGTTGCAGCTCACTAGTTAATATGTGAACATTTCAAAGACACTTAGCCAATAAAATATTTGGTTGGCATAATAGAAATCAGGTTCATCTGTTCAGATTGTATTCTAAGGCAGTGAGTCTGTCATGGAAAATAAATCATAGATGAGTCATTGTAAATTTTTATTAAACTCAAAGGTTTTATTTAAATTGCTGACTCATCTATGATTTATTTGCCTAGTATCTAGATTTGACTATATTTTGCCCATGAATACACAATCTCTTCCTCCTTCTGAATAGATTAGTATTCTTCTTCGAGTGAGGTCTCCATGGGTGCGCCACTGTAGATGTGGCAGCGCCTTTTCGCCTCGAGTCTGAGGTCTTCAATATCAGTGCCCATCAGACTGCACATGCACTCCTCCCCTGCCCCATGCAATGCACAGGAAGTAAATATAGCACTGTGCAGTCCAACTGCCCTCAGTTCCTTCTCTACCACCTGCAATCTGGAACGGAACCCTTAGCAAAGGCAGTTTTTTCGTCTTCCCCTTAGATAGTTCTGTAGTAAACTTTCCCTTCGATAGTTAGTAAGTTCTTCATTTTCCCCTCTTTCTTTCTTCAAAAAAGATTTATCTTTAGTATTAATTTTTTCCTCCTATTTTTATTTTAATTTCTACAACCCTACAGTCTTTAGACTAGTGTAGGTTTTTGTTTTCTGGCTTCCCTCCCTTCCCAGTCTGGAAGCTATTACCTCACCCTTATGCCTGGTTATCCCATGTTTCAGTGGTGCCTTTGGGGTTACCTTTCTGATAATGGACGGCCATGCACAGTGCATTTGTTGTTTGGCAGAGGAGCACATTCCTCAGAAGTGCTCCCACTGACTTGATTTGAAACTTAGAGCAAGAAAAGACAGGAACATAAAACTTAAAATGCTCCTGATGGAGAAGTCCCTACATCCAGCCTCATATACCGGCTCCCAATCTTTCCTGGAGAGGCCCTCACAAGTGTCAAGATCAACTACCAACCCTCACTCTCCAGGCCCAAATAAGAGAAAAATATCCTGTGACCGGGCTGAGGGTAAGAAAAGAGAGGCTCCTTCTTCAACTCCTGAGACACAAACCCCAAGAATGCCATCCCTTGTTAGATCCATGGTTAAATGGCTTCTGACAAGGGGCAGAGCACTGCAAAGAAGCTGAGTTCCTCAGCCACGAAGACAAGCTTGAAAGACCATATTAGGGCATATCACTAGCTATCAACATCACCTTCTATTTGTGGTGACTGAAGTTAGCCCTCGACCTTATCTGTGGCTCTGAGACCCTTTGTGGCTATGAAACAGTCGACAGCTGATATTGGCACCGAGGAAACTAGCGGCACTGACTAAGTTGTAAGCACTGACCAAGACCTCGGTACTAACCTCAACTGCTGCTATGCCACCAGCTCTGAAATATTGCTGGTAACACCTGCCCACCATGCTGAAGAATATACCACCCCACTGTGTACAACAGTGGCATCGTTGATGTCATATGCACCACAGGAGTACAGACACATATCAGATCTAAGAGTATCTGATACTCTGGAATCTCCTTTGCTTAAAAGAGACTCACCTCAAGTGATACATTCATCTGAGTAAAGCCATGCCTCATTCTCTCCAATGGGAACATCTCCCCCCTTTCTGAATGATGTAGAGGAAGAAGAGGAGGAGTATGCTGAATCAACATTGGGGAAAATAGGGCCAGTCTTACAAACTTACCCTTCAACACCTCAGGGTATCCAATCCTGGCAAGGTCCTCCCTTGGTGCAGCCACACATTCTTCGTCCACCTAACTGACCATACTGGGACCCTTGGGCCATGTATAGAGCTCAATTTGGTAATCCAACTGCACAGCAAATACAAGTCCTCTATCTATCCCATCCTCAGCAATCTCACAACCACAAGAGGAAGAACCAGTGCAGAAGCATGAAGAGGAACATGATGATGAAGAAGAGGAAAAGGCACCATTGACCCTGCACTTCTTATCATCCTCACCTGAAGAGGCCATCATGCCAGCACCTCCTACTGCAGCCAGTGATTTTAGACTTTTTCAGAACTTGTTCAGCAGAGTGGCAGATGATCCGCACATCCAACTGTAGGAGGATAAAGAAAAGCAGCATGAGTTTAGTGATGTTCTCCATACCTCTTTGGTAGCAAAAATTGCACTACCTATTTGTATTACTCAAAACTGCCAATCTATTATGGCAGACCCCATCCTCTATCCCATGTACGTGCAAACACATGAATAGAAAATACCATGTACCAGCAAAGAACACGGAATTCTGATTTTCACACCCTACTCTGGACTTCCTTGGTATTAACATGGTACAAGAAAAGAACCACCAATCCCAATCCGTTCTCCATACACTGAACATAAGGCGTGCATTATCATTCTAGTTAGATAGAACAAGACCATTCAGAAAGTTACCACATCTGTTCATTTCCACCGTGAGAAGTCCAAGGGTAATGCTATGTCGGATGTTAGTAGATTTCACAATGCATTTGCCTCTCACATGAACTCCATAATGAACAGGCTCTGACCTCAGTAAGAATACATGCCACATGAGCACTGTCAATCTCCACTGCATTACTTAATGTTCCAATTATTGACATATTCAAGGCAGCCACATGCGTGTCCTCAGATACATTCACCCAACTCTATGCCATTATGCAGGATTCCTCTGCAGATGCTATCCTTGGCTATACAAGTTGCTCCAAAGCCCCCAACCTTTCAGCTTTGTAGTCACTACAGTGGATCACTCATGGGGACATCACTCAAAGAAGAAGAAAAGGTTACTTAACTTGCGCAGTAACTGAGATTCTTTGAGATGTGTGTACCCAGGGGTGCTCCACTACCCACTCTCTTCCCCTCTACTTCAAAGTGTAACATATGTAGCAGAGAAGGAACTCAGCGTGGTCAGATCACACAACACTTTATGTACTTCCCATGTACTGCACAAGGCAGGGAAAGTGCGCATGTGTGGTTCGACGGGCACTGCTGTTGAAGATCTCCAACTCCAGACACAAAGGCACTGCCACACCTACAGCGGGGCACCCACAGAGGGACACATCTCGAAGAACCTCAGTAACTGCACAAGGTGAGTAATCTTCCCTTCTACCTAACCTCTCATCTATTTTATCTATTTTCTTCCTTAATCAGTGTTTAAAGGATTTGAGCTATGTCTTCATTACATCTGAATTTGCACATTACACCTCAGTGCTCAGAGATGCAGTGTAATTCCCTGCTAACAAAACCATGGAATGGTAAAGCTTCACACACATCTCTCTATCTACCACTCGAGGAGACTTGGGAGTCTCAGTAAGTGGATGAGAGCTGGGCTACCTAGCTGGATGTGCTGAAGAAGAAAAAAGCAAATTCTGCCTGTGCCACTAAGATGGGATTTGGAGATGGAAATTAGAAATGATTTAGAGGCAAGAAGGAACTTCCATGTGAGGGGAGTTGAAAGGACTGAGGCACTGTTTAATTTAGAGGAGAGACAAATAAGTGGCCGTGACAGAATTATATAAAATAATGACTAGTACAGAGAAGTTAGAGCAGGTACTCCTGTTTATTCCCTCAAAATACAAAGGCCTGTCAATGAAACTGAAAGACGACACATCTAAAACTGATAAAATGAAATACATTTTTATTTTTAGACATCTTTTCCCCACAAGGCATTGCTGAGGCCAAGAACTCAGTAGGAATCAGAAAAGGATTAGACTTTATATAAATAAGGAGCATTTCCAAGGCTACAGTGGAGAGGAGAAAAACTGGCACGTCAACTGCTAAATGACCAGGGTTAGGGAGCAATTTTCCTTATGGATAGGTTACTTCCTAATTCTCTGACAGGAAAACCATGAAATTCTCCATCCCTAATCAAGAAGGGTCATGATCATACTTTGATTGCTATTTGCCAGTTATGCATATATCATTCCTCACTACAACGAAGAGTAATTCCCTCATCTCATAATTCCAATAGCCAGAGGAGGCATAAATTGGCCTACAATTATTTCAGCATTATCTATGAGTATAACTAATATTGCCAGTACCTGTCAGTAAGCAAAATTCCAAGCTTCTTGGTACTGTAGTTTGTCCTTCTAATGTACAGCATGTTTCTGTGTGTGTATAGAAATAATATAGATCGTATGTATGTGCTGTCGGCAACATGAACTGAGCACAGGACTGGGACTTAGAATTAGAGACTTCCCTGCTGTCATACAGACTTCCCTTGTGGGCTCGAAGAAGTCTGTTAATTTTTTTGTGTTTCAGTGTCTGTATTTATAAAACAGATATAGTAATACCTACTTCACAGCAGTTGGTGTTGGGTTATGTTAGTTTCTTATTTTCACATCCACCTGTTGCAATCTGGGATGTTAATCTTGTGTATGATTATAATAGCAGATTTAAAGTGCTGTTGCAAATTCATTATAATGGATCTGCCTTGTCGCTTCATTTGCTTTAGATAGATGCAAAATTTTGTTTCAGATTTGTGTTTCAGTTGATTTGATATTTGCTGGGTTTTTTATTTTCTTTTATTAAAACCCGTACTGCAACTCATTTTCTTATTTGTTTTACATAATCAGCGGGATGGCTATTTCAATGAATACATTATCATGTATGCTCAATAATGTAGCAGTTTTATTTTGTCCTAGATTATCACATTATCTTCTCTCTGTATGGCTTATTTCTTAGGCCTTTTTTACCTCTTGTAGTGCAAACTCTTGGGTGCTGATTCTAGTCCCTGTATGGACCCTTGCACTGCTTCGATTGCACAAAGAGGTTTGAAAGCTGTCCTAGGTGGGAAACTAAATATTGCCCCAGGGTAGAGGAATCCTCATTTGGTGTAGATCTGCCTATGCTGATGTTGGAGGTGTGCTGGTATGAGATAGGATGACATCACCCCATAGATAAGCCTGGTCTACCCTGCCACCGGCCGTCAACAGGAGCTATATAATGTAGCTTGTGTATCTCCCATGAACTTATTTATGTTGCCGTACTGTGGCGTCTCTACTGTGTTGCGTCGATGGAAGACACCCTCCGGTCGATGCAGCCTCACTCCTTTGGGGGTGTAGATTTAATGCGTTGACTAGACAGCGCTTCTGGAATCGATTGAGAGGGCTGGGTGACCCGCTCAATTGATCCCCCTGCATCGATCCATGCAACCCTGGCAGTAAAGACATACCCCTACGGTCTGAATCACTGACTGCATCAATATCATGAACCTCTTCTTCCCCTTGAATACTTTTATGGAGTGTTGACTGCAAAGTCCTTCCACTCTTTTTTTAACACTATGCTTTGGCCCAGTCATAAAGGCCAATGCAGACCTACATTACTTAGGCATGAGAAGCTAATGAACCCCTCATGTAAGAAAGGGCCAGGATTTGGTCTATTCTTGAGCTTAATTCCATATCAGTTTCACAGTATCTAGGTTTGAATATATTTTGCTCATGAGCCATTTATGCTGACATTAAGTGCAAGTGAGTTTTCAAGTGTTATGACCTCCAATAAAATGTCTTTGTAGAGCACAGTTACATTCCTTTCTTTTTACCAGGCTGTTACAATTGATATTTTAACATTTACTTGAACATGAGAAACATTTAGTAGGTATTGATCTGTGTTAGTTTCCATTCTGTATCTAGGGAATTGAGATTGAGCCATCTGTTTGCTCAGTTGTAAGACTGTTCAAGAATGTGAATTTTTCCACCTCATATATGTGAATGGCATTTTTATTTCTGGCAAGATGGTTAGAGGATAATGATGCTCAGTCACTCATGCTGTGCATATCGAAGGAAATATTGTCTTCATTTTATCTAATCCAGACAAAAAGATGAATGAAATGGAAAGGAAATCATTTTTTCCCCTAAAATGTCCTATAATTACTCCTTTTACATGGTTAAAAAAGAACAAAGGCAACTATTGTGTAAACTAAGCCTTACAAAATGGACAGCTAAAACAATCTTAACTGTGTATATTTGCCTTTTGTCATGTTTTGAAGTGATTCTACCAAATACCGGTAGTTAGGAAAATTAGTGGGTTTTTTGTTTGATTGGTTTTTTGGGTGGGGGAGAAGGGGGAGTGTCTGTATCTTACAGGTCTTCTATCTTTATTCCCTCAAAGACATTAAAAACGATAATTGAAAATCAGCACTGGGGAAAAAAATGGCACAACATAGTCCATGTATGTACATGAATTACAAAGACAAATAAAGGCTTAGATTATTTAGGTTACTTTTCAATTCCCACCTTCCAGCTCAGAAAAAATTAGCTTCTTACTATACTTGTGTCATAATGTCCTCCCCAGAAAAATATAACGTTTGCTGGCTCTGCTGCTTAATAGTTACACATTGAGTTGGCTAGTTCTGCATTTTTATAACCACTTGTAAGGGAAAATGAAAGTCTGCTGAGTCAAGAGCCAGAACAGCCATTTGCCCTGAGGAGACCTTTGCCTGTACTGGTCATATAATCCCATATCTTTGTGGTGTTGGAGGGAAAATGATTTTACAAATTATTAGTACACAAGCACTTTTGCTGCACTTTTGAAAAGGAAAGTGATATTGAAAGGTTAAGGACAACCACTGAGTCAATGGGATATTTTCTGAAGGTACAGTACATCAGTTCTTCATGATGGCTAACCATTTCTTTAACATTGTGTATGTTATAGAAAATGGGAGCATTTACTAGATAACATACAAATATTACTTAAAAAAGAAATGTACTGATGGGTTGATTGCATAGCTCAAGCCTAAATATTAAAATGCAATGCAAGTTTTTGTAAATTTGCCTAGTCTTTAAAAGAATAAGTACATTAAGAATGGCAAGACTGGGGTTTTTTCAAAACTGGTCAGGTCAGTAATTATGGGTAACTCACTTATGAGGCCTGATTTTCAAAGTGGCTGAGCATACAACTCCATCATAAGCCAGTGGGAGGTATAGGTGCTCTGCACCTCAGAAAATTAGATGCAAAGCGTCTCCAGATATACATCCAAAAAATGAAGGCACCCAAAATTAATGAGCACTTTTGAAAGGCTGGCTGTAAATATTTTTTTCTTTTCGCTCTTTCTTTTTAACAGTCTTGTGTCAGATTCCAATTGCTACAAAAACAATAATTATAACCAAGTTCAGAATTATTGTTCTAATTATCTGCTCATCTGGTTTCATGCAGTAAAAGTTACTAAAGTAAATCTAGTTTTCAAATTTTTATTAGACCATTAGTAATATTCCACTTCTTGAGCAATGTGCAGCGGAACATAATTATCCAGTCTCACAAGTTGTTCATGTTTCTCCAAATTATGTTCACTTTTATGTAAATATGATTCTCCGTGTACCTGTCTTTATCAAAAAGATTTTATGAATTCTTACTCAAGTAAGAAAACAAATAGGCCTTCTCCTTCAAAAGCTGACTCATATCTTTAGTCCTTACTCAAGTGAGTGCTCCCAGTTTGTCATTGGGATTACTCACATGAGTAAGGGTTTCTGGGATTGTATCCAAAATTGAAATGAATCAGAGAACAAGAAAATGCCAGTATGGCAACCTTCACTACTCATATTTTAATAATAGCTATCTTCCAGATGGAACAGAAAGTGAGAAAAGAAATGATTAAGACAGTTGTCCTTGCACAAGCTTTCCTGCCAGTTTGTATCTCAGAATTTCAACTATCCTGTAAATATTTCTGCAGAAATCTGTGGAAATACTTGTGGAACAAGATACTCCTCAGCATAAAAAAGGGTGGCAGAACTATGTTCTTAATACCATTATCTGGATTTCTTTCCTGTTGAATCAGAGGAATGAATGAGAAAAATATTTCATGAGAAAGGGGTAAAAAACAGTGGGGGTAAAAAAAAAAAAATTAATTTTCAAATCTATGCCCAGTTTTTCTGTTGCCTTCTTCAAGACTTATGTCGCCCACTGTTTCTCTATGTACACTGTTCACATTAGCAGTCCTTATGTGTTGTTTTGCTCCTTCTCATGTCTCCTATCCCAAATGACCCTGCTCCTTTTTTCAGGTCATTATTCCTGGAAGAATTTCTATGCTTCGATGGGTCATGAACACTCATTCACCTTCATATCCCTCTCTTCAACTTACTTCTTTCTGTCAGCCTTCCATTGATGGCCTCTGCCCTAACTTGATGCACAAAATATTGTAACACGTTAACTTCTCTTTCTTTAAATCAACTAACAAGATAGATGGCCAAATATCATCCTCTTTAATGGCCTTTTACTATTCCTCATCCTTCCTCTCATTCTTGGTTTATTGCAATCTCTTTCAGTATTCTGTGTAATTTAGATTCTAGAGTCCTTGGGCAAGGAGTTGTCAATTTTAATTTGTCTATAAAGTGCCAGTGTGTATATTATAAATAATAATTATAATGCTATAATGGTAAATTAAAAGATGTAAATATCAAGGAAAAAACATCGAAGTGATATGATACAGGGTGAGATAGCAAGCTGACTGTTTTTATTATTTCTTTGCTACCATCTGGAATGACAGTATTTTATCTTTCTGTTGGCTTTGATCCATAAACAGTTAATTTAAACACAACTATAATTTTATTAGTGATAGTAGTAAATGCATGTTTCAAACTTCACATAGTTTACTAATACTCAGATATTAAACTTTTTTGTGTGCTTTTTCATCCTAGAGGATCTTGGGGTTTTCCAGTAAATATATATCCATGCATCACCATAGAAATGTAACCATCTCTGCTGTCAAATGTGACAGCTAAACAGCACGAGTTGTGCATTCTCAATTTGTGTATAGTAAACAGCCCTCATCAACTTAGTATCTGTGTTCTGGATAACTGAAGCCCAACATTTGGAATGAAGGAAAATTAGATATCTTTTAAAACTAGGGTAGATATTATACTAGATGTTGACTAGATAAGAGATACATCTGTTCTGTAATTGATCATCTCTCTCTCCTTCTAATGACTTCCTTCTTTCAATCTCACGTTCAATCCTATTTCTTTTCTACCCCTATTCCTAGAACTCCTCTTCCCTCCTTATTCCCATCCAGCATCTTTTCATTCAGATTCCTCCTTAAAAGTCACTTGTTGAGTTGCTGTCACCATCCCATCTCAAAACCATGATATAAAAATAGCGATGCCGTCTTCTCAGTGTCCTAGTGAGTTCGTGTGAAATCTTTGTTTATTTAGGGCCACATTGTGCTGAGAAGACAGATATCCATGTTGGAATTATTTAGGAACTGCAATTTTGCAAGGCAAGTCCACATGGTAGGATGCTTTGTAAGCTCCACTCCACTCCAGCCAGCCCACTGCACTGACCAGTGTAGAAGAGAGAAAAGACATGACCCCATCTACTTCTCAAGTTCTGACTCACAGTTCGGGGGAGGCTAACATCCACATAGAGCTGTCCCAATTGTGGTCAGCTGCCAGTGGTGCAAAAGGAGGAGGAGGATTGTGAACCTGGGAAAGACACCATGAGGATAAACAAGTAAACCAAAAAAGAACAAAATATGCTTGAAATTGGGGATTTTTGGAATTTGTAACCATGAGGTTAGCCGCATTAAGGTGCTAGAAATATTGGGAAACGTATTGATGCAAACAACCTATGTCAGCAATTGGGCCCTGGTTATGGTTCCCTAGAATGCTACACATGGATTGTGGCCAGGACATAGTCTAAATATGGTCACCAGACAAGGAAATGGGGTATTATCAGGTTGATAAGATGGAGGAAGCCTGGATCATCACATCCCATTTATGATGCTCCCTGCTTACAGTTTCCTTCTATCTTTGTTTCCAACAGCCTTCAGGGTGCTGTGAATATGTCAACTTTGGGGAGTTGTTATTCTACATATCTGTTTTCTGCATGCTAATGCTTATGTTTGGAATTATTTGGATATTAAAGTTTATGTGTGTGTCACAACAATCTTATACTTCATAATAGATTTTACAGTGCTGTCTGAGTAAAGAACCTGTTATCGGTGACTTGTGCAATTTCCAGTCTAAATTAATCAAAGGCTACAGAATATATGATAACAAGGACTTAGAACATTCAAGAGTGTGCATATGCAAAAATGTAGGCATGAATGGAGAGACTTTTTTTAATTGCCAAATGCAGTTAGCTTTCTAAACATGTTAGTTCTTGCGTGGCATATTTCCTTGCCAGAATAGGTAGAGAACAGCAATGGAAAAACAGATGTTTTGAGTTAAGATTTAAATCACCATTTTTTATCATATTAAACCTGCAATTATCCAGAAACATGTACTTTGTGTCACATATTGCTATCATTTTAACCCTTACTATAGGAAACCATATAGAAAAAACTGCCTTTTATCAATAAAAAACATGTTTTGTTTTATGCTTTGTCTAATGCACAGTCCTGTGTTTCGTTGCACAATGATGTTTTGAAGATGAGATTTTCTTTGACATAAAATCAAGTTGCAGTTAAACCCAGTGTGACACATGTTCTTATCAATACACAAAATGGGGCATTATACTGGAACCTTAAAAAGACCATTACTGTCCTTCTACCAGCCTGGGCTAAAATACTGCAGCGTCCGGACTGATCTGAGGAAATTTGGATGGACAACAGATTGACTGACCAGTTCAGTGAGAAACAATCTCCATCATAGTTGATTGAAATTCATCAGGATAGGGAATAAGCAGGATCCCCATTTTTTTGGTTAGAGGCAGAATGTATAAGTCAGGCAGTTTGCTAAGCCATGAGGAATGGCTGGCAGCAAAGAGAAGCTTCAGGAATCCAGCCTGGGAAGGAGAAGACCCGAGTTACAGACTGCTGGTGAAGATACAGGGACCCCCAGCAAGAAAAGGCCATAAAGGTTTTCTTGCAGCTTTCTCTAAAGAGCCAGTTAAGAGCCATAGAGAGCTAGGGTCCTGATTTAGAGATCATTTAGATTGTCCAAAAGCGAAAAGCTTCAGCTTCAACCCAGAGACTGGGGAGGAAATGACTATTGGCATGTGCATAAAATTTCTGTGGAGGAAAGTTATTAGGGTTACCTCAGTTTTCCACTTGTGGGGCAGTGAGGACAACAGTGGTTTTTCCTCAGAATGTTTTGCTGGCTGGGAAGACACAAAATAGAGCTTGAGTCAGCTTTGCACAACAATGCTCAGCATTGTCCCCATATATCAATGGCCCATTACCAACTAGGCTCAATATGCTGCTGCAATGAAGCCTATTGCCAGGAGGTGCCATTTGTCCCCTGGCTGGGCAGGCAGAAGAAAACAGCTATGGCGGTTCCCTGTGAGCAGCTGAGCTCTTTCTTCTCTGCAAGCCTTGAGGTGTAGCAGCGGGTTAGCAGCTTCTCCTTACCTTGCTGTGGGGAAAGGTATGAAAGTGGTTATGGGCTGAAGATGGTTAGTTATGAGGGAAAAAATGGAGAAAGGAAAAGAAGAGGGAAGTGTTTTGGCAAAGAGTAGACGAAGGAGCAGATAGGGGGAGGAAATGATGGAGGGGGTTCGGGGCCTTGGGAGGAGACAGTGCTGAAAATAGGGGCTCGCTGGGAAGACTTCACATAGAGAGAAGTCTGGGAGGGACAGAGAACAGAGTTAGAGATGGTGGGGATTAGTGGGAGGGTGAAATTTCAGTGTGCCCTCTGAAGGTTGCTCCGGCACAGTGAAGAAATCAGTCAAAGACTATGCTGCAGGAAGACCAAAGTAAAGCATTGTGGAAGTGGGGTGAGGAGAAAGGAATTTGTCAGAGCCATTCTAAGGCTGTATTGAAAGGAGCAGATTCTGTGTCCATCCCCTCAACCTTTGGGGCAAAATTACTCCACTGCCCTGAGGTTAAATAGTGCTTGTAGTGATTAGGACCTAAGGAGATCCAACTTAAAGAACTGGGAGGATGATCACCAGTGGAGAGACATCTGACCTGAACAGATAAGGCCTAAAATAGAAGAGTTTATAGTCTGTTTGTGAAGGACTTCTGTTATTCCAGTGTGTGTTCCCTCTGGAGGAGTTTATTGACCAGTGGGGCTCCAGCTGGTCTAGGTTTCAAAAGTCTTAGCTCGCAATTTGCCAGAACTGTCATAAGTGTTATATGCCTGACCATTGTTTAGTACAACTTTTACTGAATTCCACGATGTGCTAATTAGGATGTTTTTTATTTTCTCTGTCAGACCACAGATGAAAATTTCTTTTCTTTTTCATTTGCATGGCCAGATCCAGTGAGATACAGAGGCTGCTATCCAGCTTTTATCAGACCCACAAAGGAATGCTGCTATTTAAAGACTGTTACTGTACTAAAGGTTTGGGATATCATAGCTCTGGCTACCAAATTTCAGTGCACCAATATTTGTTGAGGAGAAAGAGGCCTAAAGTATTTTTTTTTTGAAATTTGGTTTGGTTTATATAAAAGTGATGTAGATTGGCAAGGGCTAGTTCAAAAAGTGGTCCACAAAATAAAGTACTCATATAAACTAGACAGCTAAAATAAGAGTTTTATTTAAAGCTGTTTTGAAACATGTATTTTGGGCTGTCATAGGAGATCCTGGGTTGAGAGTAAACTTGGGTCTTTTACTGCTAAGATTGGAATGAGGGGTAATATATATTGCACTTCAGTACCCCACTGGCACTGTTAGAGTAGTGGAAGTGTACTTAGACATCTGTAAGGCATTTGACTGAGTACAGCACAACATTCTGATTTTAAAAATTAGCATAATTAAAATCAATGTAGCACATCATAAATGGATTAAAAAACGGCTAGCTGATACATCTCAAAAATCATGAATGGGGAATTATCTACCAATAGGAGTGTTTCCAGCAACATCCCTCTAATCAATAAAACAGTTATCTGAAAGAAACTATAAAATTATCACTGTTAAAATTTGCAGATGAAACAAAAATTAATGGAGTATTAGATATAAAGACATATCATTATCCTACAGAGTGATCTGACTCACTTGGTAAGGTGGGCTCTTTTGAACAACATACTTTAAAATTCTCAAAAGCAATCTCATACATCTAAGTACAAAGTATCTAGGTCACATTTAAAGGAGCCAGGACTGTATTTTAGAAAAGCAGTGACACTAAGGAAATGAGGTCATGGGGTTATGGTAGATAACTAACTGAAAATAAGCTCCCAAAGACATAGCCAAGAAAGTAAACATGATCCTTAGATTTATAAATAGGGGAATATTGAGTAGAAATAGGGAGGTTGCAAGACCATTGGATAGGGCATTAGTGAGTCATTGTTAGAGTACCGTGTTTAGGACTCATGTCCAAACTTTAAAAGGATGTTGACAAATTGATTGAGGTTCAGAAATGAGCTACAAGAATTACTTGGGGTCTGGAAACCTGCCTCACAGTCAGAGACTAAAGTAACTCAATATATTTAGCTGCTCCAAGGGAAATTTGAGAGGTGACTGGATCCATGGTATAAAAGTAGCTAGGTGGGAAGAAGATCTCCGATAGTAAAGGGAGATTTACTGTAGCAGAAATAGGCATAATGAGAGTAACTGGAAGCTGACACTATACAAATTCAGACTAGAAATAAATTGCAATTTATTTCTAGTCATGGGAATAATTAACAATTGGAACAATTTACCACAGGGATGTGGGCTCGAAATATTTAAATCAAGATTGTGGATGTCTTTCTAAAAGGTATGTTCTATCTTAACCAGAAGTTATGGGCTTGGGATGCAGGAATTAGTAGGTGAAATTCTATGGACCATGTATGCAGGAGGTCAGACTAAACTAGTCCCTTCTAGCCTTCAAATCTATGAGACGCTATTTATTCATGCAACTGTGGGGAAATATCAGCAGATGTTTGGTAGGTGAATTATAAAGCAACAAAACAGCAGCTCGGAATGAAAAGGTCCATACTGAAATTACCAAAGATCTGGAGTCTCTGCTTTGGCTAGTTGAAGGATCCCACTGCATATCCAGTGCCTAGGCCTTTGTTCCAAAATAAAGGAAAAAATAGACTGTAGAACTTCTATAATCTACATCTCAAGCAAAAGACTTCTGGATTTCTAGACTTTCTGCATTTGCTAGCTTCAGTACAAGAATAGGTCAAAACAACAATAATAGAGCAAGTGTGGCAACTTTAAAAAAAAGACTGTTAGGAAAGACTTCGAACATAGGGGAAATTTCTCCCATTTGGTTTCCAAAATATTGTTATGAAATACCATACCATAATGTGGACGTCAGCAAACATCAGCATGAAAATTTAAAGAAAAAGACATCTGTGTATATGTGGGAATATATGCCCTCCTTTAACTGTGACAAAAGCAGAGAAATTATGTTATATGTAATTGCTTAAAAACATTAAGATGATTCAGAATGAAATGCAGAAAGAGAATAGGAGTCAAGCTGGTAACCTGGCACTTCTTACCCTTTTGACAGATTCCATTTATAAGCTGTTTTTCTTGTTTTTAAAATTTTTATAAATGTTACCTGCTTGATAGAACCATAAAGGCGACTTTCTAGCTGTGTTCTATTTTCCAGCCTTTCCTCAAAGCCCACCTTCGAATTATGTCTAAATGGAACATTTATTTTTGCTGAGTCTTTTCAATGTGATCTTTAATGCCTTCCTATAGTCAGAACAATTTCTGTGTGAACAAGTAACATAATGAATCCTTCTTGCCTGTTCAGCATAGATATTTGCAAGTAACACTTTCTGATCTTAAAAAAAAAAAGGAATGGATTTCTTATTAAGAAATATCTCAAATAAATATCTATATAGTGTATGTTCACCTGTAGATCACTTACAATCCACGGTTTGTGTTATAAATTATTAAAATGCTTTAGATTTCATGGTTTCTGTAGTGTGGCTTTGAGGAAAACATGGAAGACTCAGGGAAAAATGTAAAATAATTTCACCCTTATAATTAGTATTGGTTTTGAAGTCATTTCTAAAGATAAGGGACAACTAATGAGAAAAGAGAGGCTGTGTTGCATTAAAAGTCATGTTCAGTCAATATAAATATAAACTGACTATTTCTGTAGATAAAATCCCTATCTTTCATTATGTTCTCAGTCAATAGGAGATTTAAAAAATCTCAAAACAATTTTTGACCTAATATGAAGAACAAATCATAATTTTTTTCAGCTGGGTAAAAGAGAAAGTGCAAAAATCTCATATAAATATTTAAAATGTGAAATATAACCATTGGTGGTCAGCAATAGTAAGAGTTAATATGGCTGTTGATAAGTGAAATGATAAAATAATCATTGCTATCAAGCATAGCTCTGAACAGAATCTCAGACATGCTCCAGGTTAGTCAGAAGAGGTCCTCTGTATTACACTGTGCTTGCTTGCTTGCTTGAAATGAAACTGTGTGTTATTGGTTAACTGGGATGCTTAGCATAATCACTTTGCTAGGCTGTGGTGGAGGGAGGTGATTATCACTGAGAACAGATGGGCTGGTCCAAAGCATTGCCAGATTCTGCACAAGCTCCGTTTACTGTAGGTTCTAGCTTTCTTTTCTTTAGCAAATCAATTTTTTATTCTCCCTGCCTGTTTTAAAGAACTAGCTGAACTAAAAGGTCAGTGACTGAAGACCTTACAGTTAAGCTCACAAATGTAGACGTGGGGAATTCAAAATGTTGGCAGTCTCTATGTGAATGGCTGGAGCAGATTTCATTTTACATAGTTGCCTCCCTAAATATTCAAAAGGATTTATCTGTAAGCTTAGCACTCTACCCTGCATCTGTATCTCCTTGTGGATTGTATTGTGTCCGTGATCAGAAATGATTTTCTCAGATATGAATACTGTCTCTGGCTCCCCTAAGGTACATCCTCCTAATGGAACCCGATTTTATACTTTTCAGGTAAGTGTACTTTAATAACATTGGCTATTTGGAAGTTAAAATGTAGGTAAACTTTGAATAAAAGTAAGCTAAATAGGATAAGAAGCCTATGTGTTAACTGATATTTGTTTGGGGGGAAAAGAGATGTAAGAAAGTGTAGTATTGTCACAAACCAGTTTATTTGCTTTACAACAATATGAGTCTGTAATTGAAGATGAAGTTGCACTGAGTATAATTTTATTGTTGATTATTTTCAATAATCTTCTTCTATGGTTCATTGGATTTTGCCATTTCTTAGGCAGAGCTGCATTTGTGTTCACATTTAGATACTTTTTTGGCATCACCACAAATTTCAAAGTGTAAAATTCAAAAGTATTTTTGAAACTTTATGTGTTGTACCTGTCTTGATAGAGAAATGTGTCTAATATCCTGAATGTAGGTTAATGCTGTCTGGGCTTTAATTTGATTCATTTCGATAGTAGTAATATATGAGCAGTAGACAGCGCAGCAGGAATCTATTGTTAAAACCATTAAGGTTTTCAGTACGTAGCCAACTTTCACCTCATGCAAGCGAATAGTCTCCTGTGCTATAGCCAAAGGTAAGAAATGACTGATAAAACCATGATATGCCTTATGTACAAAGCTGTTATCCCTAACCTATTTTAATAGAAGTTGAACAAATGAAATCTTTAATGCCCTGGATCTAGATAAATAGGTAATCCCACGTTAAGGCTTGACAAAACACACAATTGCACCTTTCAGCACTCTGGCCCTGCGTAGCAATTCAAACACGTCATTATTTAAACTGACCATATCTCTTTCAGCTCAGTTTTAAAACAAATCTGTCCATGCTTGAATGTGGCTTGGCAATTACTGTATATTCTAGAATAGGACCTTAACTATATAGCAAACTGAGTATAAATTCCCAGAACAATCGATCAATATGATGAAACTAAAAGTTGAGACTAAAATACTTAGCACCCAGTGCATTTAGTGCATCCACTGAACTTGAAAGAACTTCTGCATACGTTTTTAGTTCATATTCCTTTCTATTAAGCTACTATTTTTAATCATGCCATCCTGCCCTTCCTTACACTGATGTCTACTGATAGTTGAGGGCTGTGCTGAAACAGTGTGTGTCTACCTCACAGCGAATATCTGCTGATCCTGGCAATGATTCAGAGACATGAGTGCCCCAGGGCTGTTCTTCTGCAGAATGACTACTTTTTTCACACACTGAGATCTAAATATTCTGAACAGTCTCCTGCAGCTGGGATATTTGACACAGCGATTGACATCAGGTACTCTTTCGGAGTCTGATAAGTTTAAAGGGTCAGTATAGACAATGTGCTCAGTCATGGCTGTTTCATCATGCTATTTTATGACGATGAAGCCTCTGATAGTAACTTGAGAGAAGTCTGTTTTATTTAGGATTACTTTATGGTTAGAATAAATACTCAGGCTATGGCATGTATTTTTTCATGAAGAAAAAAAGTTTCTCGGAACTGCTTTATTTATCCATTGGATTTGGGGCTGAAAGGGTGTAATCAAAAGGGCGAAATTAACTCCTTTCCTGTTGCATTCTGGATGCTAAGAGAGCAATATAACATTGATTGATCTTGGAAAATGAAGCTGCTATTAACAGGATAGTTTGTCTGTATGCTACTGCATCTGAGTGTCATTGGGAGACCATTTTAAAAAAGACACGAAATTATATCTTTCTTCCTATAGTCTTATATTTTCTTGCAGTGTGCTTTGAACCTGATGTTATATGGTGAAACCAATATGTATAGTTTTAAAAAGTAAATAAAAGAAATAAAGCATATTAAAGCACTCCCAATTTTTCCCAAATCTCACTGCAGACCCCACTCATTTCCTTTGCCTTGGTTCTAGATTTGACTTTCATTTCTGTGCTATCTGCTTCTTCCCTCCTGTCCGACTTCAACCTGTATTTAAAATTATAAGAATTGGTAAGATCTGCTTAATAATGAATTTATGTTTGTTTGTTTTATCAATAGTCCTGCCTTCTGTTACCTTCTCCTTTTTTTTCCTGGTATCTACATATCTTATATTTGTCTAATTTAAATTGTAAACTTTTTGAGACAGGGACATTTGTAAAGTGCCATATAGAATTAATGCGCTATACAAGGGCCCTGGAAACTCATGTACATGTACTTAATTTTAACTACACAAAAATAGTACTGATGACGGCATTGGAACTATGGACATGCTTAAAATGAAGCCCATGAGGAAATGTTTGCAGGATTAGGGCCTAAACGGTGGTTAATAAGAGAGCTGTTAAAATAACTTCACATAGAATATAACATTATCCTTATATGCCTACACCTATATTAAAAGAAACAAAGCCTGTGCACAAATTATATATTTGTTACATACTTTAACTGAAATTCTTGGAAAATAAAACATATTGAAACACGATAGGCCAATGAGTTGTAGATGCCTTATATAAATGTAGGCAGCATAGCTAAGACATTGGGCAGAGCCAAAGCCACTAGAGATCTGTGTAAAAGATTTTGGGGAAAGCATTTACCAGGTTTTTAATTAAACGCTATGACTGATCAACTTAATTTAATGTGAGTTAAAATACAGAGGGCTGAGTTATGCTTTTTCTTCATTTAATACTCAGATGTCTTTCAATTTTTGCTAAAATAGCACTTCAGTAAAGATGAAGGATAAGACTTGGAATCAGTTTCTCCTCAATAACTGAAATGTTTAAAAAAGCATCAAAGGCAATTACAAAGTGTGCCATAAGTATGCAAATTCAGAGAATTTTTTTTGTATGATTTATTTTAAGCAGATTATGTTAATATAGACATTTTCTCTCATATTAAATTAAATTTCCATATGTAACTTGACCTGGAATGAACAAACTTCTCCTTTATTTATTTATTTAAAAAAAAAATCATATTTATGGCGTATCATAAACTGGATGTCCTGGACACCCAGTGTTCAGGAAAAGTATTACCTTGGTAGTCGAAAACAGCATTTAGACATCTGCCAACTCTTTAGAGATTATGAAAATAGTGGTGTCTATATACTTCAACTCAGGAGAATTGTCCTGAACTTCTGATGGTGTTAAATTCTGATGTGTGCTGCTGTATTTGCTGAATTGCTTGTTATCATCAAAACAAGTCTCTGGGCTTTGATCCCTAGAGGATACTTGATCAAAGCAATTAAAACAAAGGACTCTTCTGAGAGGATGTTATATAAAGGACCATGCTGTCTGACTGTAACGATTGATTGGGGATTGTACCATTTAAATAAAGGTTTGTTTTAACAAAAAAATAAAATACAGGTTTTTAGGCTTCTGTATTTCAATTAATCTTTATTTTACCTTGTTTGCATGGGCATGGATGCACTTAGCTTGTTTTATGTAAAACTTGGTAAACTTCTGCATAGCTGTATAAAATAAGGTAGGTCTTTTTGGTTTTTTTTTGGTTTTTTTTCTTTTGGTTTGGATAGGAAGATACCATTGCTACTGCTGTACGTGGATAACTAAATTTGCCATCAGTCCCTGAAATATGAATTTATCTTTAATGTAAAATGTGAATGTTAAAGTCCAAATATTACTAACATTAAATTCCTATTTGGCTGGTACACACATTCCACTATACACACAATATATTACCTCTAATATATATATACACACACACATACTAATACAATGATTATGTAGTCATGGTGGGTCAGTGTGTCTTACGCAAGGCAGTATTTCTAACTACATTTTTCATCAGGCAGTGGGATGCACATTCTGAGGTACAAAATTATGTTTTACCCAAATTTTAAAAAATTTGAGAGAGAGAGCTCAAAAACAGCTGAACTTTCAAACTTCAGATTGGCCTTGTAAATTGGGCACAAAGTTTCTATGCTTTGCTAAGGTGAAAAAAACAAAGGTTGCAAAATAATTTATGTACATGTCAATGTATAATCGTGATATGAAGTAAAAAATCTTGCCTGATTGTGAAATGGGAAGTCTTTGCTAAAAAAGTCTAAATCTTCATAACTTTAAAACTATGGAACCTATTACCTTCAGTCTTTAAATTTTTCTCAACAAAATCTATAAAACAAACTAAATCTGAGATTTCGAGGTTTATATATATATAATAAAGATACCAAACCTCAAAATCTCAGATTTTATATATATATATATATATATATATATATATATATTCAATTAAACCTTCAGTTTTCCTATATTTTACTTATTACTTACACAGATACTTGACATTAGAGGAAGGTCTTGCAACTTTGTCAGTAACACGGTAAAACCCTCTGTGTTTGTGTGGTATGTTGTATTGTAGTGATAGGGCCTTATTCTTCTGTGACCTGTGTCTTGTGTAATCATTTACACCAGTGCAAGATGGGTATATTATTATTATGCTACTAAATCTGACTGGCAGTTACATAGACTTTGTGCAAACGTGAATAACTTCACAATGTGCAAGACATTGGAAAATCAGAGTAAGGGATGTTGTCTCCTTAGGGGTGTCCGTGGGTGGGTTTGCTGAAGTTTTCTAGATCCTGACTTTCCTCTGCTCCTTTGTGTACTTCCCTTGAGCTCTGAGTGTATGGACAATTCCTCCAGGGAGTCTGTCCTCCTCTGAATGTTATACCTAAATAAATATTATCTTTGCTACTGAACTCTGGATCATTTCTCCCTCATGATACAACAATGCTCTTAATTTATTTGACAAGTTCAATCATATTTGTGATTTCCATGTTGTGCATTAAAGTCCTAAAGGCATGTTCAATGTAAAAGTCACAAGTCCATAGCATGGTGGTGACTGTTGCATAGTTTAGTGCTATTAAACTTGAAATAAAAGTCCTATTATAGGCAGTGCCAAGGGAGTGGCTGCTTTGGTTTGCAGAAGCTTGCAGTGCAGATCAAATGGGGCCACTACTGGACTTGAAAACTGCCTTCAGCCCAGTTTGTAAATGCAAGTGGTGCCAGTGGCCACAAAGCTGATGCACAAAAATGGGGCTTTTTTGAAAGATATACAGCATGTAAACTATGTCAATGAGAGGATAACAGTGATGAACTAGTCAGAATTTAAGTTACATCCTGAAGCTGAATGTAGCAAAGTAATTTAAAAATCTGCAGAGACACAGCAAGGAGACAATCATGAAGTGATTTGCCTTGTAATTAAAATGCAAATATTCCGTAGCAATATACGTGGCTTTTGTGTGACCTGGAAGGTAGGAGATTGATGGTGGGGCAAATATGTTTGCGGGCTTTTTCTTTTTTTCTTTAAAAAAAAAAGCACAACAGCAGCTGACAAATAGAAAAAAGACTGTTTTAAATTATAATTCTTAGAAGATGCCTTCTCCCTTCATTTAACACTTCCTTTAGGATCTATATTTTTTATTCTTCTTCTGCAGAGAACAAATGCCAAACATTTCCGCTAAAGCAAAGGAGGTGTTAAACACAGTGGTGTTGTGCTTGTATATAATTTCTCCCAATGTGAGTCTCCCTAAAAAAGAAATGGAAATAAAATGTTTTCTCCCGACAAAAAATTACATGACCTGAGACAGAACCATATAGAATTCTGAATGAATAATGCATACATGTTTTTTATATATTGAAACACAGCATGAAAAAAAACCTTAGACTGGTAGCAGAACTTTGGTTTTCTGTATGATGGCCCAGATCCTGAGCTGTTGTAAATCACTGACAAAGGAGCTGTGTCATTTTATACAAGCTGAAGATCTGGCACTTTGATTCCAATAAAAATAATCAATGTTGGCTTGAGCCCAGTGATGTTTTCTTAGTATTTTTCACGTTACCTTAGAATTAGTATAATAAATTTGAGGGCCATATTTAGTTAAGGCTCACATTTCTTTACTATTTTTACATTGAAGCTAGTTAAAAGACATGGCTCTAGGGTCCAGAATTGTGCTGAGATCCAGGATATATTCTTAGAGGATAGTCCTATGCCTCCATCCTGGTTTCTGGCTCTCCTCTGGCTACTTGACAAGAATTGTGCTGCCAGGATTTGCCTGTCTTACTGATGCAGCCACTCTCTACCCCTACAATTCTGCTTACAAATCTATGGCAATATTTAGCTACAAATTATTCAATAAAATGGTCTAATTCTTTTTATGGGATTTGCTGCTCTGTTTGCAATGCACTGGGAAAGATGACTAACAGACGGTGGAACGCTAAACATTAGGTGGTACACACTGATTACTTTGGATATCCAAGAGAATAGCAAATGTATGATCAATTAAAGGTCAGCTTGCTTACTTCTATAGGCTGAAACATATACCCCTAGCAAGGAAGAAATGGCAAGCATCATGATTCTAAACTAATAAGATGATTTTGCTCTCAAGAATTGAGACTGGAAAACACGATAATATTTTTGCTCTGGTAAATAGTTAAAAGGCACCCGTGTGTATGGAAATCTCCAAGGTGTAAAGATTTATTATATTAGATTGTTTTACATCTTTCATCCTTAGATTGCTTTATCTGAAATCCCACTATGTAGGCTGGCCACAAGAAACAGTAAGAAAGAAATGAGAGCAAGGATTATGAGCTCTGAAATTCAGTCAGAGTAGACTGATCATTTTGGGCCAGAATTCAATCTCCAAATAAACTTTACTTTTTTTGGTTGTTTGTTTGTTTTGCTTATTGTGCCAGAATAGCTTTATCCACATACCACAATGCTTCTCAAGCGGAGTAGTAACCTACAGGAGCTGTTGGTATAGTTTTTGGCAGATAATTGCTGGGATCCAAACAGGTAAATTGTTAGGGCCAGCTTGTCGCCCACTCTACATGCCTGCACATGGGAATAAGGAGGCATAAAGCACCCTCTTATTCCCCAGAGCACAAGGAGGAAAGCAGGCTCTGCAGAACTGGTACGCTCTCCTCCCATGCAGGTTGAGAGAGGGCGAGATGAGCGGTAGTAGGAGTCTTGGCTTTTTCCACATCCCTCCCAACATGTCAGGCACTCTTCCAGATACAGGGCTGTAGTTAGGGTACATCCTTCCTGGAGTGAGCTGGCAGCTCAGAGGCTGACTGTGACTTTGGAAATTGCTCTCCTCGACGTTTGTTTTCATTTGTGAGAACGTAAGGAGAAAGAGAGAGAAAGCTGGAGCAAGGGAGTGCTAATGTTCTGCAGAAAAGGTTGAGACTTAAGCGTGTCAGTATTCCCCCAATTTGTGTCATTTTGGTGATGGTTGATCAGCTGCTGATAAAATGCATTCCAGTGTAGGACTCTGGGCAGGACAGGGCACTTGGTAATAAACTATACTTATGGGAGAAAATTATAGAGCCAATGGAGGAGAAATATAGGCTCAATTTAACGTTTAATAAGGGGCAAAGCACAACCCATTCGGGCGAGAAATGCAGATCATATGTGTTTCTGTACTGAATTTCTCATGTAAATTGTATTGATAAATTGTGGGGAAGTCGCTTCTCTTCCTCGATGGCTAATTTTAGCCGTCTTGCAGTGAATGCTACTGAACCTTTCCTCTCACCATCAAGAATACAAAAAGGAGAATTAACTTTACTATTTGTTTGTATGTTTCATATGCCTGGACACTTGCCTCAGCCCTACGTTGTGCTACTGCTTCTCCAGATTATATTTTAGATTGAAGCCAAAGGAGGCTAGTACCATCTCTTAGGATCTCTGGTGAGGCTTTTGAGGTTGGTATGGATTTGGTTTAGAAGACTTTGTCCAATTGCAAGCTTCAGAATTTTATCCATAGACAAAGCCCCAGTTTAAGAACTTTTTTTTCAGCACGGTGATTGTGATGAGAGAATGTGGTTCTATTGTTTGGTAATCTGGAAGAATCAATTGTACAGGCTTGAAAGGGGCCCTAGAATCACTAATTCTGTTCCTCATTAGTGGGAATACTGAATCTTCATATATTTTAAGAAAATGATTATTCTGGTGGCCACTCTAGAGGATAAAACAAGCATACAGAAAATACCCCAATATGTATTTTAAAAAATAAGTACATGGAATTAATGTTTGCCAGTCATTACTGCACTCACTTTGGTTACATAGTGTTCTTTTCTATCTTGTGCATTTAGTCTGTAAGCTATTCAGGCCAAAGGGACAGTTCCTCATTCTGTTTGTACAGCATCAAGCACAAATAGGTCTTGATTTCCTATGATCTTCTAGGCATTACAATAATAAGAATGATATTGGGTGATGTATTCTTTGGTAGAGCTGGTGGAAACTCGGAATTTCTGGTTCATGGGAAACTTCAAAATTTGGTTTTGTTCTCACTGGAAAAAAAATCCAATATTTTAAAAATATTTCCCACAAAAAGGAATGTCTGGGGAAAAAAGCTTTGAAATTCTGAAATCCAATTTTGAATTTTTTTTTTCATTTTAAAATTTATTATTTTGCATTAATTCCAAACTTGTCAGTGGTAGAAGTAGTGCATATTATGACATTTCATAATTTGATACAATAGTTGAAATATTTCTCCTCTTTTTCTCTTAAAATTGTGAAAGGCAGCAGCTACTTAGTACTGATTGAAAGTGATGTCTTTTCTAGATCAGTGTTTTCTGTTTGTGTTGTATGCACAGTTGATACTTCAACATAAAGTAATAGACTATTTGAACTGTTATGAAATGTAAAAAATGTAAAAACAATTGAAACAATTTTTGAATCCAGAAATGAAATTAAATTTGTTTAATTTTTTTTCCTGCTCGAGTGTCTATTGAAATGACATATTTTCTCTAATATTTGAATTGGTCAAAACCAACATTTTTCATCAATAAGTATTTTGCCAAAAAAAAAAATTCAACTAGCTCTAGTCTTGAGGTGTATCAGAAATTTGTTCTTTTTCCTTTGACCTCTTTTTAGGGTTTAAAGTTTGCTATCCAGAGATCTCTCTACCTAGAAGAGAAATAGAGCAAATAAAGAGTGGTTTTCAGAAACCTTGCAATGTTTGGTGGTTGTTCATTTGTCTGGTGATGGAAAAGAAGTCTAGTCATCAGTGATTCAAGTATTCTCAAGTTTATTTAGTTCAGATGTAAATAATGGTTTATATTTCAGTGGTTGTTGGTTTATGGATATGTTGGTGTTTGGTAATTTGTGTTGTAGAAAGATTTATAGGTTTCATTAAAGCATAGGCTACATGCTTCTCAAATAGTGGGATGATGTTTCCATATTTGCAGATTATAATATTCAAAGTAGACACTTTATATAATGACTTTAGTAAACTTTCTTCTTTTTCATCTATTCTTGTCTACTTCAATATCATGTGGGTAGTTATGCTAAAGAATTTTAATGGAAGTATTATAAGGATGAGATGATACCTGACATAATTCAGTTGGTATTGTGAATTCTCTAAAATATGCAAATGAGAAAAACAGATTAAGTATTTCCACTTGAGAGAAATAGAATGATTGATTCATGGATATCAAAGTGATCTGATCTGTTTATAGTTATCACTAAAACCAAGAGAAAAAAAGACTTCTGCTCCCATGAAATTTAATTCTTTCAAATTATAGATCAAATAAAGAACAAGAGAAATATGATAGTTTCTTTTAAAAGAAACTATTTTAACAATAGGTCTTTCATATCTATTGCAATGTCACAATATAAAATATTGAATTTAGTCACCATTTCAGGTACTGTGAAAATGCTGCAGCTGTGTGTTACCAAAGAGCAAAGTCAAAATAATTATGAAGTGTCCATGGTGCTGAAAATGTACTGACAATACAGAGTTAGCTCAGTCAGTATAGCCACACAAAAAATTATTGAAATTGCAAATGAAGGTGTAGTGTCCAACAGTATCTGAAACACAGAGGTATGTGGTTGATGTAATAAATGTGTGACTTGTCATTTGGCTCATTAATCATTTTGATAAGAAATTATTCCCAAAGTATTTTTAAACCATGTATGTGAAAATGTTATTTATTTTTGGCAGCCTTTTTGGTTTTAGGTTTAAGCAAATAGGGAAGCCCTAATAAGCATTAGCTAAACAAGGAAAATAAATAAAAATGTTTCATTAATAATTGATAACGTTTGTAAAGCCTTCCTTTTCATTGAGCAGTTGAAATCCCTTGTCTCCACCACCATGACTCATACAATGGGTAGGCAGACAGATAATTATTTCAGATTAGTAACTGATTCTCTGGTTCATCTTGCTGAAGTCTAGAATCCCAGATTGGCTCTGTGGACAGTTTTGTTTTATCTCATTAGAAAGTGTACACTGCCTCTATAGGCCTAAAGCCTTGGACAGCTTGGCTGGCACTGTCACTGTCTGTGGGGACCATACACCAACACCTGCTAAACTGTAGGTAGTATAGAGAATAAAATCTATGACTTCCTTTAAAGGTACCTGAAGTTAAGGGAATAACTTCAGTAGCTGTCAGTAGTAACAACCTAGGAGTCTCCGACGAAGGCCTGACTGCAGTAGTTGCTTGAGGACAAAAAAATTCACAAAGTTTTAGGTGGTGTATAATACAGATTCAGCCATTGTCAGGGTAAAATGAGCTAAAGATATAATATTAAACTAGGGCTTTGCAACCTCCACCAGCTCCTCATTCATTACCAGATAGGGCATCTCTTTTTCCAGTAACTATTTCAGAAGCTATGATCATTGGACGTGTATGGCTAATGGAGCCCAGATATAAATATGAGAGAATTAGGGAAAAGCCTTAGTTCTAGATCAACCTCCCAAAGAAAATCAGGATTAACCCTATTTTTACCAACTTCAGATCATGGTGTAAAACTTGCTATCATTGAACCAATTACTCAAAGAGAGAGAACCTGGATCAGAAGATCACATGTCAAAGGACTCCATAGCAGAAGCCAAGAACTAAACCAAAGTGTTTCTCCAATGTGGATAGATCCTTCGAAGGAATATAACTTGTTCCTCTTTTCATTTTTACTGGTACTGTCTTTCCATGCTAAGCTTCTCTAAGAATGGAGAGCAGTCCTAGGGATTACTAAGAATTCGTAGCGTCATGATTTTAGCCTCATCAACCAGATGCCTGAATTCCTTTTAAAATCTGGATTACTGGATAGAAGTTCCGATAAGTATCTTTTTTTAAAACGATGATAATTATGTAGGTATCAGTTGTGACTCCATAGCTAAAGCTGAGTTGAGTTGTGTACTTGAGGGTAATTATGTTTAGTATTTGACATACAGTAGAACCTCAGAGTTATGAACACCCCAGGAATGGAGGTTGTTCATAACACTGAACAAAACATTATGGTTGTTCTTTCAAAAATTTACAACTGAACATTTACTTAATACAGCTTTGAAACTTTACTATGCATAAGAAAGATGCAGCTTTTAACCATCTTAATTTAAATGAAACAAGCACAGTTTCCTTACCTTATCAAAACTTTTTTAAAAAGTTCCTTTTTATTTTTTTAGTAGTTTACATTTAACACAGCACTCTACTGTATTTGCTTTTTTTATTCTTTAATTTGTCTATGCTTCTGCCTGACTGCATACTTCCTGTTCCAAATGAGGTGTGTGATTGACTGGTCAGTTTGTAACCGTGGTGGTTAGTAACTCTGAGGTTCTACTGTAGCTTTTTTCATCCATAGAGCTTGGTGCACTTTTACAGAGATCAGTAAATATTACATCCATTTTGCTGTGAGGAAAAAGAGATACAAACACCCCCACAAAAAAGTGTTACCCAATGAATTAATTGCAGCATACACCTCAGGTCTCAAATGCTGCAGAACCCAAATCTTTTTGCACCTAGTCCTGTACTCCATCAACTGAAGTATGCTGTCTTCTAGAAGGCCAATTGGCCTAATAATTAAAACACAAGCCTACCTGTCCCAAGTCTGGATTGACTACCATATTTGGAACATTCCTAACCACTCTAAACAGAGAAGAAGGGCTTAAGTTCAGTGATCAAACTCAGCTTTTCACGTGGTAGGGCAAAACATAATCACCAGGCAGCTGATTCCCCAGTATTCAGTTTCTAAGGCCTGGTCTATAGTGCCAGTGAAATTTGGCAGCAGCTGATGGGAGTTATGCAAGCTTTGCAGAGTAGCTTGCGTAACTCCCATCGGCTTCATAACTTCCATTTAACACGCCATCTCCACTGCACTGCACCAATGAGAAATGCGTACTGTTGACACAGTGCTACACTTTTTTGAAAGTGGAATTAACAGACTTACTTCCGGATCGATTGAGCAGGTCTTTACTTCCGCTCAATCGATTTGGCTAGATCGATATGACAGCAGCGAATTTGCCGCCATCAGTGTAGAATTACCTTAGAAGAGGTAACGAGATTAATAAGGTGATTGTCTTTTAATGATGCACTGAAATGCTTTTGAAATAAATAACTACAAACATGTATCTATCTGTTTTGAATTAGCGGAATGCATGTGGCAGCTTTGACATGATAAATATATCATTTTAAAAGCAAAGAGAAGAGTTTCAATTTTTCTTGTCAATATGAGGTTCAGGTTTCTGGAGAGTTTTTCCTTCTTTCCCCCTCTCCCACACATAGCTGAGCAGTAAGCTGCATAATTTGCAGCATTTTAGGTGTTGGTGATTTCATGAAGTCCTGGAGGTGACGGTGGCTTAGTAATTTTAAACTATTTTGGCTTTAAATATATTAAATATTTATTTCTATTCATGTATTGATTTAAAAAAAAATCTTTAAGATGTAACCATAAATCGATTCCTTAGATACACAAAGAATTCTCCCCACATTTTACTCTTATGACATTGCAAATATTCCCAGCCTCAATTTAAAATCTCCAGATAATAATATCTTTTAGCCTATTGTTCTTTAGGGCATTTCCTTGTCACAGACTTTTAATAATTCAGATTTAAGGTATTGCCAAAAACTCTGTGTCAGATGTAATATACATTTGTTATCAGTTATCACTTTGAAAGTCAGATAATAAATGACCAAATTAAAATAAAATCTTTCTATTATGCACCAAAATAATCTGGGTGTTTCTTTCATAATACATTTTTAAATAGAGAATATGATGCAATAATCTTGAAGGGCTAGTGTAGAGGGGTTGGCCATCCCTCCTTGTCAGTCTCGGAGGGAGGCCACACCCACTCCCTACTCTGCTCTGGCAGGGGCAGCTCAGTCTGGGTTAGGGCAACAATCTCCAGGCTGAGCAGGGTGGCCCTAAGGCAGTACCACCAAGCCCCAAAACAGGCAGCTCACAGTCTCAAAAAGCCCCTGGCAGGGCAGCTCTCCATTAAAAGGCACTCGGGGGGGATCAGGGAAGGGGGAGGGGAACACAGGCCACCCGACTCCACTGAGTCTCAACCCAGCTCCCTGTCCATGGCAGACGGGTATGCCTCGGAGTTAGTGAGGTCCCAGCCTCAACATGCTGGCTCACTGTCCAGTCCATCAATCTCCAGACCGGGCAACCCCTCCCCTGGGCTACTTCCTGTCCCCTTTCCTGTGGGTACCTGCTGTACCGTTGTCCACTTGACCTCGTCAGGGTACCCATCGAAGGACAAGTTGCAGGGCTCCTCAATCTCATTGGCAAGTGGTAAGTCTGGTGGTTCCTCAAGGTAGTTGGCCAGGTTGTAGAATCCCTCGATCTCGTCAGGGGTGGCAGCTCCAGCAGCTCGTCAGGGAGGTTGGCGGGGGACAGATCAGGGTCTGCGCCTCATTATCCTCTGGCAAGGCCAGAGGCAGCTCCTCCAGGTCAGGCCTTAGTATGGCCACCTCCTCCTCGTACGCATCTAGCAGCTTCTCTAAGTCCTGGCCCCTCTGGGACCCCAGGTCCAGTGGAGTGTCCAACTCCAGGGGTACCCGGCCAACTGCTGGTCAGTCACTGGCGCCTGGGTCCGGGACCTGCTCACCTGGGTACCAGGCTGTAGGCAGCACTGGAGCATGGAGAGGCCGACCTTTCTCTCTGGGAGCTGGGCTCCGACTGAGCTTCTCTTTTATACTTCCTGTCCTGCTCCCTTGCTTCCGGGTGGACGGACAGGTAGTCTATGGCTCTGCCCCCACAGGCTTAGCCTATTTCTCCCTGCCAGTATCAGAGGGAGGCCACACCCACTCACTACAGCTAAATTAATACTTTAATTTAATACTCTAAGCCCTGAGTAAGGGCCATGTGTAATTGCACCTGGAGGAGTCCTGGGAAGGAATAGCAACTAGGATTGTTGCCACCCATCTAGTTTTCATCTGGACAGGCCAGGTTTTGGCTTGTGTGTCTGAGTGCTACTTGACAAGCCCTGATGTCCGGTTATTTTGATCTATGACAACCCTAAGCAGAAGGAAGGAAGGAATGACGCTGCTTCTGTGCCTCTTGGTGTGTTAGGGGTGGGGCCTTGGGGGAAGAGGTGGAGCAGGGGCGGGGCCCTAGGGGTCCATTACCAGCCGTTAGAATGGTGGCAACCCTAATTGCAACTCAGAGTTCTTCACAATTCCTTCCTTGTTTTCTTGATCCTATGGAGGGAAGTAATTTTCTGCAACCTGTTACAGACTTCAGGTAACTTCCCTTCTCACACTGGCTGTACTCAACTGCCACAATGTGCTGGCCAGCAAGGGAGTGAAGACAAGGCTCAGCCAACTCCCTGTCCCTTGGGAAGCTAGAGTAGCAGTTTTTCTGGAGCCTGATATGTCCCCAGTGCCTGGAGTTGTGATCTGAGCAGGCTGTGTGCAGCAGTGAAGTCTGTACTGCATTCCTCCCCAGGAAGCCATGTAGGACTCAGTGACAGTATAGCCCCAAATTAATTGTGTGATGTTCTATATTGAACACCTGAAGGAGTTGTCAGTATTTATAAATTGTTTTGTTGAGCATCTCATGAGATCATATAATTTAAATACCCATACCTATTTAAGTAGACACCATCAATGTAATAATCAGACTTTACTTAGATAAATTTTTTTCCTAATATTGTTAAAACTGAAAGAGATTAGAGGAAAAATATTTCTCTATTTTTTCCATATTGCAGCAGTTTGCGTGTAGTCAATTTCACTGTTTCCTAGTATAGACGGTGAAGCCCTATTCCACCTTGCAGTCTTCTAGAATAGACCTCTGGCTCCCCTGTGGTGTCCCATTAATATCAATGGAAATCTACAGAGATCTGTGGGATCTGGAGTCACAGTCAGCTTCCCCTTTTGTTTGTGTGGATCTCTCATGTTAAAAAAAGAAAACTGGAAAAATGGAGGTTAAAATCATAAAAATGGGCAAGGACAGTTGTATTACTTGCATATGAAACAGCTTTTAGCTGGTTTTGTTCTGTTTTTTAAACTGATGAAATTTCAAGTTGTATGCAGTTGTGTGGTAGCCATGTTGGTCCTAGGATATGAGAGACATACGGTCGATTGGCTCCAGACTTGAAGAGGAGCTCTTTGTGAGCTTGAAAGCTTGGCTTTCTGACCAACAGAAATTAGTTCAGTAAAAGGTATTACCTCTCACCTTGTCTCTCTAAATTTCAAAGTAACAGTTTCCCTTTAGACCATTTATATTAAATGCTGAAGAATCATCTTAGTCCCATACCACCTGTGTTTATTACCACTTTGAGATGGTCCATGAATCTGCTTGTGGCTAGTTATTAGTGTACTTTAACATCTGTAGGGGAGGACAAACTCAGTAGGGCATAATGAATTCTGTACTGAAAAGGTTGCATCTCTGGTTATTAGTGTTTTCTGTTTAAAGTCTCAAGGGAGAGATTTTCAAAGGTAAAGGGCAGTGATGCACCACATTTCCTCTGGAAATAGTGCCATTGAAAGGTTATCCCTAAAATTATACTAATTAAGGGTCCCAATCCTGCAAAGACTTAAACAGGTGGTTAAATTTACTCCCTGTGAGAATTCCCATTGATTTCAGCACCTGTTTTTGCAGGACTGGAGCCTGTGTGTGCTTTAGAATTTTCTGCTATGCATCTAGATTGTAGTAAAAATGATATGTCGACATATTTTTGGTTGTTAAATGAACTGAGAAGCAGTTGGCATTTTATCAACCGTAAATTCTTGTTTTGTTAAGAGAAGTCAAGTGGCTCTTGTAAACATAACTGTAGCTCTGAAAAATAGTGTACTTAACACCATATTGTAGCATCACAGTTATCAAGAGACCTTTCTGCTTTCATTAGTGTTTAGGATGCTAAGCTAATTTATTTTTTGAAGTATCATAAAGCTGATGTGAAACTAAACTATATGCACTTTAGAACTGTTTCTGTGTCAATGGAGGATTAATTCACATGTGCAGTTGCTCCAAAGTGTGTTTGACATTGTTGTGAATAGTTTGTCTTTTATTTTTAAATCATACAAAATAGGTGAGAACTACAATCACATAAAATATGAATAGACAGTTCAGAAATGATCTGATGGTTATTTTTGAAATATTTCACTTCTTGATAAGGTTTCATCTGCCAAAATTTCAGAAACGGTTTGTGATAAAACCTTGCTCATGACGTTATTTGATTTTTACAATACTTTGTTTCAGAAAATATATATACTCACTCTGCGTAAGTATTTGCGAAGTTCACTCACTGCAGGCACCCTCTTGTAGCCAGTCATTAGCATAGCAAACTCTCCTCTTCCCTGGTCACCTGCAGACAGCTGCTATTGCCCTGCAATGGTCTAACCCATCTCATGAATCAGCCTTCTGGTCTGATCATGAATTTATATGCAGCCTTTCTGGGATATGTAGAGAGTCTAGCAAAGGATAGGTCTCTGGTCCAGTGAGAAGCTCCAGGCCTCCCCTAGGCTGAGGTTTCAGAGTTTTGATCCTTCTGCCACCCAGATTCCCCCATATCAGAGACACGTTTTCTGCCTTCAGCACCCCCTAGGGCTTTGTAGGGAAACCTTCCCTGGGTTCCCATTCAGAGGCCTGCAACAGGCAGCAAGTTCTGCACCAAAAGGTGTTATGTTGCTGCTTTCCTGGATCACTTCCTTCACCATACAGGCTTTGCAGATGTGGCCAGATGGGGCTCCCTGGACCCAAAGTAGCTGTTTAATCTCTTCCTTTTCAGTGCAGGGTTGTGTACCCCTTTACAGTATTACCATATGGAAAATAGCAAATTGGAGTCTGAAGTAAATGGCTGTAGTGCCCATGAAAAAATGTTCTTGAAAACTGTACCAGTATTGTCAGTAACATTATGACTATTTTTGTATAGTTAATAAGGTAAGTTGCATCTTTGATCTCACCTATTTGTCTTGCACAACATCTGAAGAGAGCTATCTCAGTCATTTTCCCCACTGCATTCACATGGTTTTACAAAAAAACTCAGCATTTGAAGTTGCCTAATGGATTCTAAAGGACAGAACCCTGGAGACTTATATATTTTCTAAGCAAAAGTTTTTAAGTACTTGTATTGAAAGGCTAGCAATTTTCTGGAAATAAAAGTGTTGTCTGTTAAGGAACTGTATCAGAATAAGCCTGACCTTTTGTTTTAAATAAAAACTAACTGGTTTTCTTTAATTAATGTGATATACTGCTATACAGTTCTTCTAATGGCACTTTTGCCATATATTTAAAGTATGGAATGAGTTGATTTTCTTGTAGTGTTTTAATTTCCAAAGAATTTAGGGCAGTTAGGATGAACAGATTGGTTTCTGCTGAAAATCTGGTAGCAAGTTTCTGACGAAACAGGTATACATAACAGATCTAGACACTTCAGGTAGTTTGGTAACCCAGCATTCCATTAGAAATGTTTTCTGTAACAATATTATTCCTTAAAGATAAATAAGTTAGAAAAAGCAGAAGAAATTTTAACTCATGATGGAAATACTACCCTCCCACCCCAAAAAATCTTTTAAAACTTCTTGAGAAGAGAACTTCAATGAAATTTGCCAAATTAACTCTGAATTCTAGAAAAAGGAAAAAAAAAGGGTAAAAAAATCTGGTCAGAGAAAGAGAAATGATGAAGACTGAGGCTTCTGCCTGTGAACAGGTATTACAGAAAGCAAATCCAACCACTTTATTTAGGATGATAACTAATGACCCTAAATGGATTCGTTGAAATGTTGAAAGCTCCTGCTTAAATATGCTGTAGAAAGGGTTATCAGTGAGAATAATATTAAGAAATAAATTAAATACAGCTTTCCAGAGCATGAAAGATGTTGATTCTAACCTTTAAATGAACTAAGTAAAAGTGAAAAAACGGTTGCTCGTCCTTATGAATAAGCAAATAATTTTTTCAGGTGTCTAGCTGAAATATCATAGTGTTGGGACTGTTAGTGTCTTCTACAGGGAGAATTCTGCCTTCCACTAATCTTATGCCTTTCTAGAAAAGTTGAGTGGGCAAGCAAGTTGAAAATTCATTGACAGCAGTGGAATTGACCTCACTGATGCCAGCGCTGAATTTAGCACCACGCTTGGTAAGCACTTATGGTTTTGGGCTATGACCCAGATATTGTAAACAATGGGCCAGAGGAATCAAGATTTCAGATGAGAATTGGCATAAGTTTGGAACAGCAAACAAAGTGTTTTGCAGTCTAAAGAGAACAATGAAGTCAAATCAAACTTAATTGGGTTCCCACACTTTGCATTTAATGCTCACAATTTCTGGGCTGTAAGGAAAGGATTTTTGTTTAGGGGTAGTTGCAGATTATGTAACAGGAATTTTTAAGCCCTCTGAAATTTCCAAAAATTCAGCTTGAAGGGTATTTATTATATTTTACCATATACAATCAACTCACTAATTGTATAAATAAAAACATAGAAAATAGCATTATGGTGCCTTTTTCCAGAAAGATCTCAAAACACTTTAGTAAACTGCTAGGAGAAGTCCAGCCAGGAGGACTGAGGAGGCTGGCTGGCTTACTCCTGCCATTAGCCCTGGAAGAAGAGAGACTCCCATTGGGGAAAAATCCCTGGGAGTCCAAACTCTGTCATAGAATGAGAAAACTGGAAGCTGAGCACAAGTGGTTTAAAGACTCCAGAGAAGAGGAACGAGCCAGGGTGGTATCCATCTAACGACTGGGACAGGCGACACTTCTTTTGAGTTTGCATTGGAACTTTGATACCCCAAAGGAATAGAGTAACCTGACCAGAGGGTCAAGTCGCCACCATGGCAGATCACTGAAGTCCCAAGGAGGAGAGTGAGTGAGTCACTAAAACACTGTGTGATGCCATAAAGGGGTGCTCTGGGACAGTAGGTCTATGATAGTGCCCCTCCAGCTTAAAAAGTACTAGAAAGTCAGGAAATTATACACAATGAGAGTTTAGGGATGTCTCATTTTTATGGAATAGTGGTTATTTTGTCAATTAACAAAAAAGAGAGGGGAGGGGGGAAATAGTAGAGGCCAACAGTGAACATGGCTTGTGTCATATGCTTTCCTTCTCCAGTGTAATAAGATGAAGGCTTGTTGAATATTTTAGAAGAGATATTATTTGTCACATGCCATCAGTGACTGAAATTTGGGGGTAACATGGAAAATTAATTCACAGAAATGTTGTGTGTCACTGAAAGTTTGGTTTACAGAAAGTAAAAAGCAAGGAAATGAAAAGTTAAGGCAAATAACAGATCATTCTGTGATCTCCACCCAGACTCTCTCACTTCACTAACAGCGCCACAATCCCAGGCATCACTGAGAATGCACAACAATCTTAACTCAGCCCCATAATGGATGCCAGTCTTTTAGCACCCCCTTTTTCAACCTTGAGTGTATGTGGTTTCACAGAACTGTGTTGAAAGGATTGTGGGAAGGTCCTGGTACAATTGGCTGGAGGAAAAGAGAGGAGTGAGTGACACTGCCTGGAAGAGGTCCTATCAGCATGAAGAAAGAATTAGGCAGTGCATTAGCTTCAATCTCCATAAGAATGTATCAGCTGCTCAGACGTCTTTGTTGGAGAAGGAAGAGTTTTTACTTGTATGAGGGACTTGGATACTGTGGTGGTGGTGGGCCATATAAGGACCCCAAAAGATAGTTAGGTGTTCCATAATCTCATTAAGATAAGGTACCAAGACAGCTTCTCATACTTATAACTAAAGATCATTTGACAGTATCTTCTCTGGTCTGTTGTCCTCTAATTGCCCAAAATTGTCAGTTTATGCATCAAACCAGCTTCCTACCATTCTTATGTGAGGAGGCATGTGCAATGAGGTTTCACTGTCAGTTGAACCCAATACAGCTCTAATCCCACGCGATTCCATGGAGGATAAATTCCATGAGATTTGGATGCGGGTATAGTCTACAAATGTGTCTTACATTTGCATTTGGTTTATACTACCTTTCAATTAATAAACAATAAGCATTTAAAAACTGTTGTATATGAACACTCAAATAGTTTAGCAACAGCTTTGTTTACTATATTATGCAGTTGTATGGATTATCTACGTATCCATATAACTGTAGAGTACATAAATACATAGAGAACATATATTACATTAAACATAGGACCAGATTTTTGGACTCCTAAAGTTGCAGATAGGGACTTAATGGGATTTTCTAAAGCTCCTAGATAACTAACTCTCATTGATTTCTATAGGAGTTAAGCACCTAGGCACCTAATGAAATTTGTCATGAGTGCGTATCTGCCTCTTTTGGCATCTAAAATACCTTACAGATCTGGCTTACTATGCTTTGTTATACATGGGATGAGTTTTGCAACCGGATAGATTGTCTTGCCTTAAAGCAGTGCTGCCTGATGTTGTCTGATTTCGCAAGCTAAATGGGGTCAGGCCTGGTCAGTGAGGGACCAGAGACCTCAGGAAACATCCTGGATACCATAGGAAATGGTATGGGTGATACAGGAGGTGGCATTCTTCCCTTCTGAGCAGTACAGAACCAAAAGTTTAGCACCATGTTCTCCATTTGGGGAGGAATATTAAATCACTTATTTGATGTGCTGAGTGAAAGTTCTATGTCATAACAAAAGATGCAGCTTTCATAACAAAAGATGCACATTCCTGAGACACAGAACATAATATCCTGTGCCTGCACCAGGTGCAAGGACCTGTGGAAAAAGATACAGGACATGGTTTTCAAATTGTATAAAACTTCACAGCAGGATCCCTTTGCTAGCTCTTTTTGATAGCGCCATATAGGCCATTAGTGAGAAGAAAGGCATTCTTGGACTTCTGGACCATTTGTGTACCTGTTTTTCTCTTCCAATACTTCCATAAAAAAAAAAAAACAACAAACAACGAGCAAAAATAAAGGCCATATACATGCCTCCTGGTCCTTTTCCCTTTATCATCCACGTCATGTTTTCACTAGATAATAGAGTACCTGAGAATCTTTCACTTTGGTCCTCGGTAAGCTGGGAAAAGTGACCCATGAATAGGAGAAGAAAATTCCCAAATTTACATTCTCCTTGGTCTCCTTCCAAAACAAAGGATTTCAGAAAAACACTATTAGAGTCCTGCTTTCAGTTGGTGAAGGGCAAAGACCACGGATCAATCATCCATCAAAGTTTGAGCTGTATTCTTGAGCTAAATCAGAACGAAGAGGGGAAAGGTTCACTTTCAAGAGCTAGATCCTTAACCAGAGAATAGAAAAAAGGGTTGCATTAGGCAGGTCACCTGTCACCATTAAGATTTGATATATCAGGCTTAGCCTTTCCTGTTTTCTGTTGTATAATGAAAACAAAGGAATATGGCATATTAGTCAAAATTGTCTCCCTTTTAAGGCAGTCAAAGCCAAATATATTTCCTTTTTGGGTGTCAGTGTTTGTTAAACCATCACTGATAGTTCCTCCTTCAGCCTCAGAGATTTAACTTCCCTTAACACATCTGCTAGCTTTTTGCTGGTCAGATAAAAGGTCAGAGATAGGCCTTTTGAAGACCAACAACATTTGAATGAGGAAAAATTGAAAGAACAGTGAATTTGTCTTGCTGGAGAGTGGATATTAAACAAAAAGTACTGTTTTCACATTCTGCTGTAGATCATCTTTGACAAGAAGGATTCAAGATATTGAAAAGTCTTGTAATAGAAGTATGGTAGAGGTACCTCTTTTGTGGCAATTGTAGATCCTAAAGAAAAATAATTTGGTTTTATTCCCTGAATTATGACTTTAAGAATGGGCTATTATGTTTATTTGAGAAGATTAGATCATTAGGCCTAATTTCTGCCCTCAAATTTGTGTAAATTCAACGTGAGGAGCAAAGTTACAGTTTTTCCCTTCTGTTTCTTCCAAATAACTGGGTTACATTCCTCCTTCTTAAGTGGAATTAATGGCTTTTTGGATTTTTCCCCAGTTGGTCTTCAGAAGATCTAACTGTCACTTTATCTGACCAACAGAAAGCTAACTAAGATGCTAACTAGGCAGCTAAATCTGTTATTCTGGACAAAGTGTGTACATATGTGTTTGCACACATACTATGTGTGCATTTATGGTTCCTATCCTTACATAAATGTACCTGTTGTTTGCTAAGTGAAGATAAGCTTCCACTTTTTTTTTCTTTTCCCTTAGAGAGGGTCTTGAAGACTCAAAACTTGGATTAGAAGCCTGTGACCCTAAGAGTCTCTTTATGCCAACTGGTAAAGAGCACATCCCACGTACTGTTAGAATATTTAGCCAAACAGTATTTTGATAACAGGTGAAATGATGGCTGTTAATATTACTGTGTGATGTATAGATGCTTACTGTATAAAGGGTTATGTATATATTCTGGTAACATGTTCCTAAAATACAGCCAGACCAAGCAGTCTGAGTAGAGTGGATAAACAGACAAAGGAATGTGAATTCGAAGTCTGCCAGGGTCAAGCTGTGTAAACCAGACATCATGGAAGTATATTTGCATCTAAGCTAAACAAGGTAATCAAACCGACAGAAAGAGCTAAGTCACAAGAGGATGAGGAAGACATCATGGCATCTGCACACCAGCAAAGGAGAGGAACTTTGGGTATACTTTTCAAAGAATAGATTTCAAGGTGTTTCTGGACTATAAAAAAAAAAAGAGGAGATTTCCATAGTTATCCATCACTTAAAGGACAGAAGTGCTCCTGGAATCTGTGAAAGGTGGGCCCGTAAACCATGTGGACTGAAGATGTTGCTGACAACTCATTGTAGGTGAGAAATTGCCGAGGCCAGGAATGTAAACTTAAGTTTTAGACAATAGAACATGTAAATTTACTTTCATTTAATGAATGTGTCCTCACTGAGTCAACAGACTGGTGTGCGTAGTGTCTCTTTGGAGACGGCAGATGTAATAATTTCTTTGAGTGTCCTCTGAGAGGCACTGGGTGCTACAGACTGACTTCTTTGGGAAATATGGAATTGGAGTTCACTGAATGCTATATATAGAGAGAGGTTTAGTTGACAGAGTCTTGAGTACTGTAGTTGGCTGGTAAGGCAGACAGACAGACTGGTGTGGAAGGGAGCTGTGTCTCAGTTTAAGCTCCAGCAAAACTCTTACCCAGAGAGGTCATATGGTTCTGGGCTTCTTGAGGAGACTAACAAAGTCAAGTAAGATATAAATTTCTCATATTTCTAATATACGTTGATGTCTTCTCTGAGGATTATTCCGGCCAAAGCTCTTAACTTGGACCTTCAGTGTTGGGAATTTGTTAGGTACAAGAGACCTTTAATGGCAGCATTTTTAATTACTATGTGTTTCATGTTTTTATCATCTACAGCAGTCTGTTCTTGCTGAACATTTAGTAAATGTATTTGATTGCACTGTATTTATTAAAGAGTTTTTTTTTAGGAGGAGGGAATATTTTTAAAAAAAGTATGTTCTGGGCATGACTTCTTGTCTGTTTCAAAAACAGGGAAAGGTGAGCCTTATTTATATGGTAGTCCAATAGCCAAGTTTGAAGTGATGATCTGCTCTCTTTCACCTAACATATTAGATGGTAAGATGAATATCCCGAGATGGAAAAAATGTCTTTGTTCTTCTCAAATAAACAAAGTTCCCTCTTCTGAATATCAAATGTTATTTGTTTAATCTTAATAAGACTGGTGAGGGCCATGAAAGGTAACAGATGTAGTATCTTAAGCTTTTAAATCTATACTTCTTTAAGGAATACTTCTAAAATATGATTTATTCATTTTAATTTGTAGCATAACTGACTGTGCTTCCAAATGTGATTATCACTTCTGAGAGAGCTATTGATTCTCTTTTTCTTGTATTGCTAAAGGAGATTTCTGACTGTCTGTTCAATATTCAAGATCGTTTTGATGTATTCCTATCTGACAAAAAATTGAGACCCATAGAGCCAACTACACTGAATTAGAGTCAAAACCTACACATCAGAAGATTAATCTTGACATAATAAACTAAGAATAGGACTGTATGTTAGGAGCCATGTGTGATAGCTATGGCAATTTTCTGCAATATCCCTGAAAGACCCCTTATTGTATTAAGTTTGTGTATAATTGCGGACCAGGATTGTATGTAACCTCTCCAGGGGGACATGTGACATCTACCATAATGCCATGCAATACTTTAGGAATCCATTGCTTTAAATGAATAGTTTATGTATGATTGTGTTCTACTTTGGGGGGGAGAGGCTGCCACAGCTCCACTAGGAACTAAAATCAGTGAGTGGTGATTAAAGCAAATCAGTCAGGTTGTAATCCCCCAGGGAAATACCACAGCCTGCAGAGGCTCACATATATTTGTTCAAACTGGATTCTCTAGAGTCTGACCAGTCAAGAAAGGATTTTTGAATAGATGGCCCTGAGTCAGCTGAAATTAGGCTTTCTTTCTGATCTAGAAAATGGACAGGACCTTCCAAGTTGCAGGACCAAGTTGCAGGGGGGAAAGGGAGCAATCCTTAAAAGTTGGAAGGACTTGACCTCCTAGCGCCCCCTGAGATGACAAGTGACCTCTGTTAAGCTTTTTCGTATGAGTATAGATTCTTTATTGTTTTTAATGTTTTTCTGTAACGCTTTCATCTTAAGAAGTAAATGTGTTTGCTTAGAAGGAGCTGTGTGGTAACTTGTGACTTCAGGAAATACATTGGTCATAGCCTTAGAGAGAGAGCAAAGCAGAGGCATTGGTCTGTTTAGTCAGTTTGGCTTGCTGGGGATATCACAGTGTAACCCAGAGAGCTGTGAGCATTAAAATCCTAGTCAGGTGAGAGAGTGAGTCAGAGAGGTGACGGCTGAGGAGTCAGAAGCCTGAAGTGCGGTGCTCTCGGTAGATCACTGAGGAGGAATGCAAGTGCAGTTACTCTAAACCAGTGGTTCCCAAGCTGTGGCCCAGGGGCCAAATGTGGCCCATGGAGGCTTTCAAAGTGGTCCACAGCTCCCCTCCCACTGGCTGAAGAAGGGAGTCACTGCCTAAGGACCGAGGCAGAGCGTGTTTCTGCTGAGCTAAAAGACGGTTGCAGGCTCCTTGCTGCAGTCAAGGGGATGGGAGATGAGCACCTCTCTGTCCCAGCTGTAGCAGGGAGCATGGCAAAGCACTCCACCTACATCCATAGGCGCTGGAGTCCCTGCTGGAGCCAGGGGAATGGGAGATCAACGTTCCCCTCCCCCAACTCCAGCAGAGAGCAAAGCAATTTGCCTGGGTCCCTATGCACTGTGGTCCCTGCTGGAGCCAGAGGGAGAGAAGCACTGATCTACCATCCCCCTGGCTGAAGAAGGGAGCCACTGCCTCCGGATCCAGGTGCAGCCCAGCCAGGGGGACGGGAGAAGGGGCTGCCTCCTCACTCAACTCCTTCCGTCTGGCTGCAGTGAGAGGAGGGAGGTGCTGCTGGTGGAAACTGGTGGCCCTTCAGAGTTGTAAAAAATAGTATCTGTGGCCCTCAAGTCAAAAAGGTTGGGAACCACTGCCCTAAATTATGACACCAGATATTAAACTTAAGTCAGTCCTATGAATTGTTACTCAGTACAATTATTTGGTCAAAAATCTATATACTACAGAGATATAATTGTAATAAGTTTAGATATTTGAGTGGCTGTAGGGAAATTGTTTTAATTTTTCCAGGTTTTGTGTAATTAGTGTTGACAGGAGGCATAGACTTTAGATTAAAAGGGGCCCTTCTGCATGGTTTGAGGAACAGATCTTATACCACAGGGTTGTAAGAGCAGAAATTAAACATAATGTTGCTAATATACAATGCAATTCTTAGCTTTCACAGGTTATACAGAAAGGTACATCTTTAGATCTCAATTCTTGCTTTATGAGACAAAATCATAAAATTTAAGGAATTGCTTTTTTCTGGTGTATGATATATTTTAGAAACATACAAAAATGGGCAATATCTATATATAAATTTAAAACTCTAACAATAACTATTATAAATTTAACATACAATATCACTGAGTTCTTGAATCTGCTTAATGACAGCTACTTGTTCATGTGATTCCGGTGTGATATTGAAATTGGATATAAAAGGATGATGATAAATTCCATGAAGTGTTTATCAGTTAAAATAAAAATCTGCATCAGGGCTGATAAATTGTATCAATTTTTCATTTCAAATTCTTGCTCTGGGATTATGAATCCAACAAAAAGGCATTCAGTTTATGGCTTAGCAGGAAGTAGAATGAGCAAAAATATGATTTTTAATTTTTTTAAGGTCTGAGTGAAGGATGTCGGGCTGATCTGTAATAATTTCTTAATACTCTGTGTGACCCAGTTATTAAGATAATTGCTGTAGAACTATATGGGGTTATGAGGATGTTTACTATATGCATATGTTGATTTAGTTTACTAGGAAGACTATCTGGAAACTATTAGAAAGACAACACAATAGCTCTATATAAATAACTTCTGGTAAATATTTCAAGGGGGCTCAGAAAGAATGCCTGATCTATTTTAACCTGTAGATATGCTACCTCCAGAAACCAGCCAAATTACAAAACTTATTTTGCCAAGGCTGGGAACTAACCACTCAAAAAGGACTCTAAACGGTTAAAACGTTGCTCTCTAGCGGAACGAGAGGGAGAGTGAGGCAGGGTCACAGACTGCTGGGTGTCAGACTGACATCCAGGCTCCAGAGCTAAAGAGACTGGAATAAAATAGGCCTGCTTAAGCCTTTGGGTAAGATAGGCATGCCTACACATTTATTTAAATTGTTTTAAAATTCCGATCTTTTGCCTTGTTTCTGCTGTTTAGATTAAACAATTAAAACTTTGTTTTAAAAGGGCTGGTTTGTGCTATTGTATTCCCCACTGGTTGTTGCTCTTGAAGGGAAGAACCACAGGTGCTGAACCCAGTAAGATCTGCAGGGTAAGCATGGCTGATAGGTAGAGTACTGTAGCCCTGCAACTAGTCTGAGTGTAAAGATTGCAGGATTCTATGCTCAGTGCCTAAAACATGGAGATGATGTGCTCAGAGAGAGCAGAGAAGGGACAGAGGCACAGTCAGCCCTGAAAAGTGACATCATATACTGCCCTTATTCCACAAATTCAGTTTACACTACTGTCATTTGCAGACTAAGGTGCATGGAGATGTTTTTTCTGAACTGCATAAAGAATATTGCTACATTAGCTGTGTTCAGAGCTATATGAGAAGACAAGGTATCTGCCCCAAAGACCTTATATACACATATAAAGTACACATGAGGAAAGGGGTGTAAAGTGAGTGAACAGTATGTATGTATGACATTCCAAAAGTGTGTGTTTTCGGGGGGGAGGGGGTTAATTTAAATTTAAAGATTTGATTCGAACGTGAGCTGAGTAAAAGGACAATGAGGTGATGAAAAAGGTCAGGTGTACAAAATTAGAGGTGGAAGGCATATCTTTTAGGTGGGGCATTACGATAGAGAGCAAGATGTCTAGGCATATCGGATCTGGGAGGCTGTTCCAGGCACATGGGGCAGCAAGAAATAAATTGGAGACATAGGCAGGAGAAGCCAGACAAAGGCATGGGTGAGGCAAGCAAAGGTGGCAGAGCATAGACAATAAGTGGAGGTGTAATGGAAAACAAGAGCTCAGAGCCAGAGAGGGCTGGTACTCCGTAGAGATTTAAGAGTGCCCATGAGGTTATTGGAATAGGATAAAGAATGAGACAGAAGCCAGTGGAAGGACTCAACCAAGGGATTGAGTGATATACATATCTTTAGCTGTGGTGAAGGTAACAGTGAGATATAACAATGGCATAGAGTTTTAGGAATTGGCATTAAGGAGAAGAGGGTGTTTTGGAAAACTTTGAAGCAGGGAGAGTAAAAGGAGCTGGCAAAACCAAAGAAGGAAGGCAGGAAGGAGTCAAAAATTTCCCCAAGATGTATACTTGGGTGATGGGGAAACTGGTGAAGCTATCAGCAGAGGTGGAGACAGAGAAAATTTGGAAGGAAATCTTAGAAACATCTCATTATGTCCTGGATGAAGGAGGAGGAAGAAGTAGATCTGAAGTTATCACTAAAGGTGGTAACTGAAACCGTGGGAGCTGATAAGCACAGCTGACTCCCAGTTTTATGCTCTAGTCCAGGGGTCCCCAACCACCGGTCTGCGGACCAGGACCGGGCCGTTGGGGGTTTTTTGCCGGTCCGCAGCGCCGCCGCAGACCAGCACTAAACACTGACAGTGTGCTCTGCTCTGCGGCGGCTCAGAGCACACTGTGTGGGGCGGGGCAGCGGGCTGGCCTCAGTAGACGCGGCTCCCGGCAGAGAACATTATGCGGGGCGTGCCGGGGCGGGGCGGCGGGCTGGCCTCAGTGACGCGGCTCCCGGCACAGCACATTATGTGGGGCGCGGTGGGGCGGGGCGGCGATCTGACCACAGTGTCGTGGCTCCTGGCATAGCTCCTGGAGGGGAACTGGTCTACAGCGCTGTACACCGAGGTCCCACCAGCACTCCCCGGTCTACAGAGCTGTTTGGTGTATAGCGCTGCTAAGTAGCAGTGCTGTACACTGAGGCTCAATGTACAGTGCTGCTACTCTACTTGCAGAATTTGCTCAGACAGGAGCAGGGACAAGAACGTCATATGTGTCCAGCCCTCTTTCCCCTCCTGCTAGCTGTATGTTCTGCGAGTTGGAGGGGAAGAAGCTCTGGATGCTAGTGGGCAGCTAGATATGACATCAGTTGTCCCACCCGTGTGACAACTGTAGCTGTGTTGCGGTGTGGTGCGGCCCAGCAGCAGATTTGCTGGTTAAAAAAGTGAAAAAAATAGCAGCCATCCTTAATAGCAGCAGTGGTCGTGTCCAGTAGCAGCAGTAGCAGTCATCATCAGCAGCAGTGGCCATCTCCAGTAGCAGTAACCATCTTTCAGCGTTAGGGGCCCACTACGCCTCTGCCTCAAACCCTTGTAAAATGATTAAAAAACAAACATTGCTGGAGAGCTTCTTTGAAAAGGGAGAAAGACCCAATGATGAGACAGATGAAGACTCCATGACTGCTAAAAAAAAGAAAGCTGCATTTAAAAGAAAATACGATGAGTCTTACTTAAATTATGGGTTCATCGCAACAGGCGATTCACAGGCCCCAAGCCCACTCTGTCTGATATGTGGCGACCGGTTATCCAACGAGGCCATGAAGCCTTCAAAACTGGTTCGCCACTTACAGACCAAGCACCCTGCATCAAAAGACAAGCCTTTGGAGTTTTTTGAAAGAAAAAAACGTGAACACAAAGGACAGAAGCAATTATTGAAGGCCACCACATCAACAAATGTGTCTGCACTGAGAGCATAACATTCTTAGTAGCTAACCGCATTGCCAAGGCTAAGAAGCCCTTCACTATTGGTGAAGAGTTGATCCTGCCTGCCGCTAAGGACATTTGCCATGAACTTTTAGGAGAGGCTGCAGTTAAAAACGTGGCACAGGTTCCTCTTTCAGCAAGCACTGTCACTAGACGAATTAATGAAATAGCAGAAGACATCGAGGTACAATTGTTAGAGAGGATTAATGCGTCACCATGGTACGCAATCCAGGTTGACGAGTCTACTGACGTTGACAACAAGGCAATGATGCTTGTTTATGTGCGATATATTTTTCGGGAGGATGTGCATGAGGATATGTTATGTGTATTATTGTTGCCAGCCAACACCATAGGTGCAGAACTATTCAAGTCTTTGGATGATTACATATCAGGAAAATTAAACTGGTCATTTTGTGTCGGTATATGCACGGACGGAGCAGCTGCCATGACTGGACGGCTTTCTGGTTTAACTACTCGGGTCAAAGAGGTTGTGTCTGAATGTGAGTCTACGCACTGTGTCATCCATAGAGAAATGCTGGCAAGCTGAAAAATGTCACCTGAACTTAACAGCGTTTTGCAAGATGTGATTAAAGTTATTAATCACATCAAAGCACATGCCCTTAACTCACGTCTGTTCGAGCAGCTCTGTGAGGAGATGGACGCGGAGCACAAACGTCTTCTCTTACACACAGAAGTCAGATGGCTTTCTAAAGGTAGAGCACTGGCCAGAGTTTTTGAGTTACGAGAACCGCTTCATAGATTTCTTTTAGAAAAAGAATCGCCACTTGCAGCACATTTCAGTAGTAAGGAATGGGTCACAAAACTTGCTTACTTGTGTGACATATTCAACTTGTTGAACGAACTTAATCTGTCACTTCAGGGGAGAATGACAACTGCCTTCAAGTTGGCAGATAAAGTTGCTGCATTCAAAGCCAAACTGGAAGTGTGGGGACGGCGAGTGAGAACAGGGATATGTGACATGTTTCAAACATTAGCAGGGATTTTGGAAGAGACCGAACCTGAGCCTTCATTCTCCCAGCTGGTGCATGATCACCTATCTCAGCTTTCAGTAGAGTTTGAGCGTTATTTTCCAACCACAAAAGACCCACGAACTAGGAAGGAATGGATTCGCAACCCATTTGTGAACAAGCCAGGTGAATCGACCTTGTCCGTGCTTGAAGAAGACCAACTGCTTGAGATTGCAAATGATGGTAGCCTTAAAAGTATATTTGAGACTTCAAATCTCCCAACGTTCTGGATTAAAGTCAAGGCAGAATATTCTGAGATCGCCACAAAAGCACTGAAAACTCTGCTTCCATTTCTAACATCCTATCTTTGTGAAACTGGGTTTTCTGCAATGACAACAGTAAAAACGAGATTACGGAGTAGACTGGACATAAGGAACACACTTCGGGTGTCACTGTCTCCCATCACCCCTAGATGGGACCGTCTTGTTGCAGGAAAACAAGCCCAGTGCTCCCACTGATCCAGGGAAACAAGCCCGGTGCTCCCACTCATTCTGAACCTAGGGTGAGTTGAGTCTCATTCACATTATAAATGTCATAATTAAATGATAAGTATGCATTAAACTCCAACCCCCTCCATAACCCCACCCCCACCCCACCCTCCCGGGCCATGGAAAAATAGTCTTGCTTGAAGCCGGTCCCTGGTGCAAAAAAGGTTGGGGACCACTGCTCTAGTCACAAGGCTGTCTTGCCTCCTTATGCCTATGCATGTATTGACTCTCACATTTTTCACAGCATTCCCTATCACCATTGCTCACAGGTTTCCCGTGTTTCCTCCACTACTGGAACCACCTTTCCCTAAGATGGAGTCCATAGACCCTGCCTTCAATCAGGAAGTAAAGGCAGAGTCTGAAAACAGCAGATATTATCTAAAAAATAGGTTGACGTTTCTCTAAAAGGAGTATACCAGAAATACCTAGTGTGGGTAGGGGTAAATGCGCTGATTGCCACCCTTGAAATGAAAAAACATTTACAGCAATATATATACATAGTTTTTGCAGCTATATTTAAAGAGGGGTCATGTATTCTATTTTAACCCAAATGTGGAACTTGCTACCATCTGGCAAGATAAAGATGAAAATACTTATGGAACAGGCATATTAAATGTCTATTGGGAGGAGGGTTGAACAATCAGTTCCTTCTGGGCGGTTTTCCAAACAGCAGAGAAATTGCTCTCATATCTTCCTGCTTAAAGACACAGTGCACACTTTCATAGCAATGCTCAGAAGTTAAAGGTCGAAATTCTTTCAATTGTTAGATCAAATTAAATTTTTTTTTAATTTAACCCCATCTGTTTTGGTCTGGGCATTGGGTTCTGATGACATAACAGGAAGGAAAGGAGAAGCAAATCAGAATATAATTCTGAATTATTGTCATGTGCTAAGCAATATTAATAAGTGAGGTGATTACATGAAAATATTGGGTGTAGTAATATATTTTTCTGGAGTAGCCTTACCAAAAGTAAACCTGGAACTTGGAAATGTCCTCCATAGTGCACACAGCAGAGGGTACGCCAGCTTACAATACACTTTGTTGGCTATTCTAGGAATCCTATCATGTTCATCTCAAAGGAGGTGGTCTTTGTAGTTGGAGTACACAGAGAATGGTAGAAGTAATCACATAAAGGGAAGAGGAATATTTGAAAAATAGAAGGGAAAAGAGATATACAAATTAAGTGAATTGGTTTACTACAGACTTATGTAGATGACAATTGGAAGACATTTCAGAAATATAATGTGACACTAGGACTGCAAATTTATTTAAAATCTTGTACATCCCTCCTTTGAGGAAGGTAGCATGTTTCTTTTTTTGCAAATGGATTATTTAGGATTAAATCCAGCTCAAATTTGCCTACACAAATGCTGCTTCCCGGAGTGTTTGAGCATCCTAAATCATGCAGCTATTTGATGATGCATCTGCATTGTAAGAGGATTTCTCTTGTAAGCAGTGCAAGTCACATGATGTCAAATTTAGGTGTTATATTCAGCATTGCTTTTCTCCTAAAACCTGACTTTTATGTATTTCAACTGAACTCCTTGGAGTGATATCACGGTGCTCATTGCATCCCATGACTTCCTATCAAGGGAGTGGGAGTTTCTTCAGCTGACTGACTCAGCTGAGGAGGACATTTGAAAAGGTCAGGATAGCCTGTAGAGTTGCTTCTCTGGCTGACAGTTCCATTACGGCTAGGAAGAAGGGTCTAAATTTGCTAAAAATTCCAGTTCTCATTCTCTTTACATGGTTGTCCAGAGAAGGAGATTGTTGGAACCATTGCTCAGTACTAATTTTTGATGAACAGATTCTACAGCTGACCTCAACACTAGACATTTAATAAATAAACAAGCAAACGCTGTGTGTTCCTACCACTTTGGCTTGGGTCTCATATAGGGAGAAAGGCCCTCTCCAGACCACAGTAAATCCCATGAGAAGACACTACAGTGCAGAGGGAACAGAAGGCCAAATCAAGAAAGGAAATTGCCTTGGACAGGAGGCAAAGAATTCATTTACTTGATCTTTTCCCCAACTACTAAATGGAATTTTAATTCTGGGTGAGACGGCATCTTCATTCCACTTGCCTTCCCTTCCCTCTGCCCTCTTCCCCTCCCCCTGCCATTCTGATCTTGCACAACAGGCCTTTCTGTTTCATCAGTAGGCCCTATAAGGTTGGACAACTCAATGAATAACACTCTATCTCAGTCTTTTCAAGTAGTAGAGCATATCTGTTTCCTCAGTGGAGTTCTCAAAGAAATAAAAGAAAATAGTTTTGATATAAAACATTAACACTAAAGAATTGAGGACAAGTAAAATGCAATTATGATTGGTACTAGCAAAGCAGGTACTAAAGTAGAAAGAGTTCGACCATAGAGATGCTAATTCAATAAAGATCACTTCTTGCAGCCTCTGGCAAAACAGATGGAACTACATGCATGTCAACTTACTAATTACACCATTGCAGTTTTTTATTCATATTTTGCTATGGTTTGGTCTTCTCTTTCTTTGTTCAGAACAGTGACATAATTCCCTCTCCTTCCCCACCCCCCAATTTCCAATGCAAAGTTCACTGCCTGATGAAAAAGCTAGGACTCTATAATAAGTGTTTCTGAGGTACTCTGCTGGGGATGAGAGTGAGGAATTTCCCTTCACCAAACTGTAGAATGTCAGTATAGCTCATTACAGCTATTTGGACTTCTACACTCTGTAACATGACTACCTCTGTCTCTATTGGAGAAAGGATTGAATGATTCAGACATTGGCAGTCCTCCTGTCAGTACTTTCACAAACTGTCTGCCCCCTGTTGTGCAGTGCCTGCTGTTGGAACTCACTCACTAAGAATAATCCCAGACATAAACCAAGAAAACATATTTCTATAGGCCGTTGAGAAAAGTGTATAAGAAGATCCCTTCTGCCTTCAAATAATTCCTCTATAAACCGTAACCTAGAACCGCATCCGTATCTTCAATAAATATAAAAAAAACAGCAAGAATCCTGTGGCACCTTAAAGACTAACAAATTTATTTGGGCATAAGCTTTCGTGGGCAGGAACCCACTTCGTCAGATGCATCTTTAAGGTGCCACAGAACTCTCGCTGTTTTGCTAAAAGTAAATAAGCGCAGCTACCGCTCTGGAACTCTAACATGAATATAGTTTATTGTCAATTATTGCTTATGGAATTGTTATTGAATACACAGTAAAATGTCTGAGTGCTAAAAACACATCTTCATACCTTTCATATATGGAGAAACAATTGTCATATTGTGATGCACTAACCATTGTGTTTCCAAGCCATTTAACTATATAGTTTAACTCTGTATCTCCTAGAACTGATGGAATTTTATTTTGTATTATATGAGACAAACTTTTATGAATATAGGAGATATTTTGGGTCATAGCTGTGCAAGTTCTTATTGGACACACATATAATAGCTGATAAATAATATTATTTGTATTTTGTCCCTATAAACTTCCAATAACACCATTTGTCACATTCTCTGCTGATGTAAATTGGTGTAAATTTAATGAAACTCTCAGTTTACACCAGCAGAGGATTTGACTCCCCATGTTTGTATTGAGCACTGCCATGCAAGCATCTGATCTAGCATTGTAACCATGAATGTGGCAGTGTAAAACATCACACAACCTGAGTCTGTCTCACTGGAATCCTAATGCCCACTCAACCTCTGATGTTTGTCAGAATGAATCACCCTTTGGGATTCAAGTCCCCTGTTAACAAAGTTTTATTTTTCAAATATTGAAAAAATAACATTTCTCTTGGAGATGTTGAAAATGTGCAGTAATAAGGTATGCAGTACTATGCTAAAAAGACAAGTACTTGTTCCCTGACAAATTTTGAACACATTCTTTTGCAAGAGACTCTGTCCATCTTCCATATTTCTAGGAGACTAAACATATATGTAACTGAACATGTTAGAGATATTCCTTATTACTGTACAGCAGATTTTTGTTGGTGGTAGCCTTTTTACATCTTAGGTAAAAGTCAGATTGAAATGTATCAGCTAGTCCTATCCTGCAGATATACAGGAGGAAAAATCTGCCACTGATTGCAATGTCTGTATAAGGCCTGAAAGACCAGACACTTTGGAGAATATTTTTCAGGCCTCTCTTTGTAGATTAGGCACAATAGTCTAAGAAAGTAAGACATCAAAAAGTAATACGCCAACAGAAAAAAAATCATGTTGTTTTCTACTATAGTGTTTGTAGAATGTTTAAATACTAAGGAATGCAGTTCTCATGGATTTTTGTACTATGCATCTACTTGCACAATGCCTTTTGTGAAATACACTGATGTTTTTCTAGGCTCTGCACTAAAGAGAAAAACTATTTATTTAAAAATGGTGATTGGAATCTCTGTACTGCCTTACATAAAGTTTCAGAAAACTAGTGGTTTCTTTTTTTGTTCTTTTTCTTTTAAGCCAGCACACTAAGTAACTGTGCTAAACCTTTATAATTACATAAGTATTTTAATTGGAGAAGTTCACGCAGCACTGTCTTCTACTGTGTATGGTATATCTGCTTTCTGAACAATATAAAATGTGTGGCTATCAAGTTTGTTTTTGGCAGGGTACTAACCTCCAGCGCCTGACCTATTTTCAAAAGTCTTACTTGAACCCATCCCATGAGTGAAAACAAGATAAAACAGAAACACAATTCTTGCATTTCAGGAAGTACACTATGCATAGTATATGCACTGTCCTGAAGTTATCTTACTGGGTTACTTTTCAACGCTAATTTCATAGAAAAAATTATCCATTCTCTGATATGTGATTGAATCACCTCTTTTTCTTTTTTTAATCTCTGTGTCAGCTGTGATAACAAACTTCAGAAAACTGCATGCACTGGTGAAAATTCTAATACTATAACTTTTTCCATAGGTGGCTTTTTCTACATGTCCATTTGTGTGGTGTTTGGTGCATATACATTTGATTCAAAGTTTGAATAATTAACAACAAAAAATAATTAACAACATATGGTTCTATCACAAAGAGAAACTATATACTACAGCTTCTTACGCTTTATTTTGTTTCCTTTCATGTTGTTGGAATCAAATATTTACATATTTAAACTAGACAGAATAAATGAATTGTTTCTCTTTACTTCTGTAAACCAAATGGATCTTACTATCATTAATGGAAAAAGGAGTTGGAGGAGATTATTTCCAGGTCTGATGGATTGAGGATTATCTTTGTTGAGGGTTTAGGGTAGAAAAAATACACTGTTTCCTGGTGTGCACAAATGTTCCCATAGAATTTAACTCTATATGTTACTGTGTGTATTCACTTCAAATACTGAATATGCTGTTTCCTTCTCATATGTTGGCTAAGTGATTTCCAGTCTGTTATATTCATAGTTTCAAAACAAAAAACAACAACAACAACAAAAACACACCAACAAACAAAAATCGTGCCATTTTAAATTGATTTAAATGTTTATTTACCAGAAATCTGAAGCTAAGCACTTACCTTTCTCTTAGCATAAGATCAAATTAAGACCATGGTGTTGGGGGGTGGGAAGGGAGGGTGTGGTGTGGCACACAGGGGGAAAAAAGAGAGAGATGCATTTATTTATAGGAAAATATCTGATGGTCTCTCCCTGCTGTCTAGTTCCCAACTAAAACCTTGCCAAAAGATGACATCACTAAAAGGAAAGAGATTTATAAACAATAACCCATACGTATGTATCTGTGAAGCCTGGCTTTCTGTGTCCTTAACCCCACAAAATAATATACCAGATGAAAGGAAGAATTTACAAATCCCCATCATCTTTTATTATGAATTAAAAAAACCGCATAGATATTTCAGCTATCATCTTTTTTTCCCCTTAAAACACACCTTATCAACAAACTATGCTACATCCCCTTTATGGGCCATTTTTGGCCCAAAGTGTCAGCAAGAGCTTCATTTTTTGTCATATAAATTGAAACAGAGATAAAATACCCAGCTGAAGACATAAAAGAAACCCTTCATATTCCATAATGCTAAACATGCAGAATTGGATTTAAGTACAATTTGAGAGTACAGAACAGACCTCTTTGGTTTTCAGGCTACTGTATACCCTTTGTTTGTTTGCCTTTTTTTTTATTCTTGAAATCAGCATGGATGGATGCAGTGATAGAATTCTTCTTTGAGTGTATTAGAAAAAAGAGTTGAGAAGATAGATCTATCTTTTCCTCTCTTGCTGCATGCGGCTGATAGTTGAACATTTTTGTTCAAAACTGAAAACTGCCTTTGGCCAAATGAGTTTTTGAAAACATATTTTTTTGCTTCCATATCAAATTAAGGACCTGTCTTAAGAATGAGCTGATCAGCTAACAGATAAGGTAGGTTATTTGTGATATGATTTTATTGCTAAGGCTTATCAGTTTACACATGGTAAAAGTATATTATTACTACTGTAGAACTAGGAGCTTTAATCTTTTTTGTATGGAAGCTGATTTCAATATACTGGATGTTTGGAGGCGCAAAAGAACGTGGGCTGGTTAAATGTGGTAAATTTTGACAAAGGGGTTGAGATAATATCTTTTATTTCACTGATTCCCAAAATTCTTGCATGTGCAGACCCCTTTTCAATCTCCAAACATTTTGTGGACTACTAGTTTTATTTGAAATTGTACATTTCCTTGGTGAGGGTACACGGACCACGAGGGGTCTGCGGACCAGAGGTTGGGAACCACTGTTTTATTGGACCAACTTCTGTTGGTGAAAAAGACAAACTTTCAAGCCACACAGAGCTCTTCTTCAAGTCTGGGAAAATACTTGGAGCATTGCAGCTGAATGCAAGGTGGAAAAGATTATTTAGCATAAATAGTAGTTAGCACATATTGTAAGAGACAAGGTAAGTGGCCTCATCAGTCATAGGGCACAAAGGGGTGAGGGGTTCATGGGTTACAGGGTGTTGTAATAAACCATAAATCCAGAGCATCTGTTCAGTCCATGATTTTACTGTCTAGCAGAGTTATGAATTTAAGCTCCCAGGCTCATCTTTTGACAGTATTATGTGGGTTTCCTTTGTCTCTCTAGGGAATGCTACAGCTAGATTGCATACAACAATGTAAGTGTTGACAGTTTAACAGAGAGTTTAGCTTTACCTCTGTATTGAAATGTGGGCTGTATGACTGATGTCTACACTTACAGTGGCATGTAAAGTACAGACACTGCATGCCTAGTTAGTAAAGGTATATTTATTTAGCAGTGTAGATGATGAGACGCTGTGTAGGCATGTGAGGCACTCTACATGAGTATATCCCCTCCATGGCTCTCTACACACCCAAACAGTAGCTGCCAGGTCAGCACTGCTATTTAATACACACTACAAATATCAATGTAGTGTCATGTTGCCTCCCCGCTGCTGGAGCCTTTCCCCACTCCAATGAAAAGCTCCAACAGCAGGGAAAGACTTTGGCTGTGGGGAGGCAGGGGGGAAAGGCTCAGGCCACAGAGAGGCACTAGTGCAGTGGTTCCCAACCTGTGTGCAGACCCCTGGAAAAGAAAAATAATAACATCCTCACCAAGGAAATAAACAATTTCAATTAAAAGTAGTAGCATATGGTGGTCTGCAAAATGTTTGGCAGTTGAAAAGGGGTTTGCACACTCAAGAAGGTTGGGAACTGCTGCAATAGGGAAAGACTGGCAGCAGGCCACATTTAGCTACACATCACAGTGACAAGTGTGGATGCAACCTGTCTTTCACTGCGACATGTAGCTGCACATGTAGTGCCTGTACTCTACACGCCACTAGAAGTGTAGACAAGGCCTTAGTCGTTTATATCATAAAGGAACTATGTGACAAGTCAGCCCCTTGTTGAGAAGTTGCAATACATGCCACAACGTTTGAAAATATAAACATCTTCCAGCCATCTTTTTAGTTAACTTGTTGAACAAATTCTTGCATTTGCTCAGCATGTGAGGAGCTCAAGATCTATTTGGAGGGATATAAGAGCTTAGTTGTCGTGATGGATTTGGCATGTTTGCAGCATCCCAGTTCAGGAGAGACTACAGATCACCCATTTCTGTTCCATTATTGCTAAGGATGTTGATGCAACCTGTTGGTCTTTCACTACTTTGTTGATCTTATATAGGATTGCGGCTAGATGACCAATGGATTAAAGCTGGAAGCTTCAAAGGATCCTAAGGGTGTTAAATGCCTGAATCCTAACTCTCATTGGTGTCTTTTGAAAATCATCCCATAATATAGTAGGCTTCTATTTATGAGTACTCTGGATCAAATCAGCTTTAGGTCACAATTGAAAGGAATTTCATGGTTTCACTCTATCAGATGAATCGGAAAGCTGACCCACTCTTAAACAGTATTGGAATAGGGGAGATACAGGTAGGCTTTAGGGCCTAATCCAATACTCATTTAAATCAATGGGAGTTTCTCTATTGACTACAACTGGCTTTGGCTCAGGCTACTAATTATCTTTCCAGAGTTATACAGAATATGGAAAGCCCAGCTATATGCCTCACTTTTTTGAAAAGTGTAGTTTAAAATGTGTTCATAAATATGTTCTTATTAATAGGAGTTCTGTTTCAGTTGGGTATTAATTTTCTTCACTTCAAAAATTCAGATGAGGGTTTTTGGTTTTTTTTCAAAAAAATTTGAAAAATGTTGTTAATTAGTGGATTGTTCTCAGTTTAGGAGATCAGAAAGGGGTATGATTTTAAAAGAAAAAACACTGATGAAAAAAATTTAAGATTGATTCATTTCTCAGACCTTTCCGGAGAGTTGTCTGAAAACACAATTCAGTTTGTTTTTTTAACATAATCTCCCATGTATAATGACCCTAGATGGAACCATCAGTGAGAGGTGACTTCAGACCTTAAAGCTATCATTTTTGAATTTGGAACCGAAGGGTTACAACTTTATTACCTCTTAATAATTTAAAAATAGGATTGCTTCAACCAAGTGCAATATATTTGCACTTGAACTTCGTGGGAGTGAATTGGAATAAATTGATTTGAATCCTGCTCAGAGGAAAGGCCATCAGTCACATCAGTGCTCCTCTACAGCCTTTGATACTGATTTTGTTCTCCTGAAGTCAATGGCAAAATGTTGCTTCAGTCTCTTCTAACTTTCTCTATTTATATTACGGCCCCCCCCCCCCGACTGCAATGTGCTCCATGGAGCAGTGGTAATTTGAGAAGTACAGTATCTCTAGATTTACCTAATGACATATTTTTAAATGATGCCTAGTGTAAAAGTAAGTAGAACAGATGTTGAAAACTTTATTAGGTCTCAACAGCAACCAGCAGCATAGGCTTGGCAGAGACTTTTTGTCTGGCACTGACACTGCAGCTAAATTAAAAACTAAATGAGGCCTGGGGTGGAAGAGACTAGATGATGCTTTAAAGAAGCTGAATTTATTCCAGATTTTGAATCTGAAATCTGGTGGATAGGTCTCCTTCCCTTTAAATCAAGTTTGAGAAACTGTAGAAGCATTTTAGAGAAGGGATAGTGTTTGAGGCATAATTCCATCCGTTTTTACAGTAACCTGTTACTGTTACTGGCACTGGCAGATTATTGTTCCCCCAACTTTGCCCACTGGTGCAACTGTGCTGGTGAAAAAACTGGGGAATAGCAAGGCTCTGCCCATTCCCTTTCCCTGTCTGACCATTTGTGCCTGCTTGAATGAGGGGCTGGGTTGGGAAGTGCAGCCCTGTTTATCCTCCACTTGTGGATCCAAAGCATACAGGGACTTCTCTTCCCAGCCCCCAATGCCCCTTGTGGACCTGTAGTCCAGGCTACGCTTTGGCCCCTTTTTACTGAATATTAACAGTGCTGTACGTGAAGTGCAGTATTTGATAACTGATGAGAGAGAGGCTCAGTTTTCAGGTCAACATCCATCTGTATATGCATGTGAATACATTCAAACACTGCTCTGAGTTTTTGATTGATGAGCCAGGTATGGCAGTTACGAACACAAAATACCATTTACATTTTCTTCCATTTCTACTGCCTGGAAGAACTATTATAATATGTATATATTTTAAATCGCATTAAAACTTATAGAACACTCCTGGAATGCTACTGTACGTTGTTATTTCCTATGACAATTTATAAATCACTAATTTTTTTGTTAGTTATGTTCAGCAGGTTAGTAAGCCTGGAGTATCTAATAGTAAATTAAACAGTACTAACACTTAACACATATAGTGTTAAGTATTTTTTGAGACAGTGTTAAAAACATTAATAACAAAGCCAAACTGTAAGTTCTTATTTAGGCAAACTTCCATTAACTTGAAGGATAGGTTTGTGAATAAGGCAGTGGATTGGGATTGTGAAGACCTCAGTTTAATTTGCAGCAGCTCTATTATTAAACTGCCAGTGTGAACTTTGGTAAGTAGCTGTAAAATGGGAATTATACTTTCGCTCCCCTTTCTTGGTCTTGTCTATTTGGATTGAAAATTCTGTGGTACAGGTTTTTATACCATGTGAACTTCTGAATAGGCTTTCAAGTCTTTCTTTTTTTTTTTTTTTTTAACCTCCAAATCTCTAAATGGCTTGTAACTAGCTTCTCTGAGCGATGTCTTCTTTCTCCATAATGCCATGCCACAGCTGCAGTCAGCAGAGGTGCAGATGGTAAAACCCCTCTCAATATAACAGTCTGCTAGCAGGATGTTCTTGTAATGGTTCTCCAGGTACCCAGGACTGAGAGTCACCCTGTTACCTCCCCATGCCTCCAGTGTGCAGTAGTCTTGCTCACCAACCCTGTTAGCCACTGAAGCACTCTCATCTGGGCTACACCAACCCGTATTTTGCCTTGAGGTTAACAATAGGTGCATCCTATTTCCCAGCTTTCATTTGAGACCTCACATGACATTCTTTGGTGAAATAGAATGTACACACCAGACCCATGAGATTTCTGTAACCTCTTGCCAGTTGGCAGTAAGTGGTTCTTGGTCACAGTTTTCCATGGGGTCCCAGGGCTCTAGAATGCCCTTCTACTTCTAATCTAGATTTGATTACTTTTATGACAAAATGCAGAGCTAATTTGTTTCACCTGCTTTTGGGCCAAGGGTAGGTGGATGGAGATTTTGTCCAGTGTATGAGGGTGATATATGTAAGCTGCTGCTGCTGCAGTTGAATAGAAGGCATGAATTGATTGTAATGCATTATATTTTGTAATTTTAAATAGCTGTCAGCGTGCTCAAAGTTTGCAGATGAATGGTGTTTGTTATAAATCAAAATAAATGCGCTTGTGCAGTGTCTAGCACAATGGATCCTCAATCTCATTCAGGGCCTCTAGGCACTGTCACAATAATAATAATAATGGTAGTTTGCCTAAATATTGAGTAACATTGAATAGGAGTTTCTGGACTTGGTTCAATGGACAGCTTTTATATTATTTAGAACAGAAGTTTTAAATGCAAGATAAGGAAGTTTTAAAATAAGCATAGACAAAGTTATTGTCTATTACTATTGTCTACTATTGTCTATAGTATTTGGATATGAAATCTACCTATTGTGTTTTAAAGAGGTTTCTTTTGTATATTATACAACAACCTAAGTGCATTAATAGGGTTGGGTGCCCTATAAATAAAGTTATCAATGTTATTTTCCTTAAGTAGTGCTCCTGGATGTTCTTTTGAAACATGGGGGGAGGAAGGGGAACAAACAAAATAAAACTTGACATGCTTCCAGCACCTAAGCATATGTGATTTGACATGTGAAGCAGTGTATCTGATATGTCTTCTGAGTTGACAAATTGTCAGTGGAATCAGTCTAATAAAAATCATGCATGTAATGGCTTTGAGGATGATTAACTGGAAGAATGTTAAAACAAAAATCTGTTGTTGGCAGTGTTGTGATATAGGTGTTTGGGGTATGGTTACTTTTCTCTAGGTGTTCATTAATTGTTCTGTCCATGCAACACTTGTCTATTATGCAAGAAAGCTGGCCTATGGCATCCTTCCTCTGGGAAGGCAAAACTTAGCACCTATGTGAGGCTGCTGTCAAGGGTGCTATATGGAGCAGTGTGGGAGAAGTGTGTCTTAAATGACGAATTGTCATACCACTACTCCAATCACCTGGAATAGACTGCCTGAGAATGCTTTTGAACTTGGTTTTCTGTATAAGAACAGGATGTGCTATTACCTCTTCAGCTCTGATTGTTTGTGTAAGTTGCAAATTCACTAACTTGCTTTTAAAAATGTGCATGTGGAATTACAAAAAAAATCAAATTAGCAAATGAGTGCATATCACTTTGTTACTACTTCTCACATGACATTTAATCAGGGGGATCTTATTTTACCATGGTCATGCTTTGTTGCATCCAATATACATGGGTATATCTCTTTAGAGATGTTTTATTGGCAGCATGTCAGAGTCATACCAATTATATTTTAATTTTACCTTTTTACCACCAAATTATACATCTAAAAAGAGGGTGAAGACACATAATGAGATCTACAGAGAAATCAGTGATTCCACCAAATATATCAATTTTAATGTTGAAAACCTGTTTCTGCTAAGACATTTTCTGCTTAGTGGAGATAAATTTAATAAGTTTGATGAGCATCAGTTTTAAGAGTCCAAAACTGGACCCACAGAATAATCCTTTGATTACTTGCAGACAATTATTAATTCTTATGTGGTAACATTTTAATTTTTGTATTTTAATTTTGTATTCTCAAGAGCAGTAGAGTTGCGTTTTTAAATAGAAGTTAATAATTTGTTTTGAAAAGTTATGTTGCAAATGTACCAATTTTATGAAATATTATACTACATAAACAGAGTAATATAAAATCACTCTAAATTCTGCAATTGTTTTGCAAAGACAGCATACCGTCAGTTACATAAGTAGTGCCATTTATCATTAACCGACTCCTTGTAAAGTCAAGGCCATAAATAATAGAGAGTAATTAAGACTGTCAAAGAGACACTGTTAATCCTTTGTCTATAAAACATCAGATGCAAATCTCATTCTGTGCTCAGTTCAAAACTGATGCTTTATTTTTACTTTCCAAATATTGGTGTGGATTAATGTAATTAAAAGCACTGATAGTGTTGGTACTGTGTAGACAAGTGCTGTGCAAGCTCCTCCAGTCAATTTTACCAAAGCCACCTCATTTTTTATCTGTAACATCCTAGTACCCAAATCTCAGGCCTCCTGCTCAGATGTTGGTCTGAATCTCAGACCTTGTTGTCAAACTTTGCTTAGGGCATGAACAGGGTTCCATCACCCCATCTGTCCTGGGCTGCCTTTGCATGTCTTCTGTGTTAAGTCCTATAAATTTTCCCTCTTTGACTACCATTTGATGGAGGGGTTCTTTTGATTGGCTCTTCTGACATGTTCCTACAGCTACCCAATGGCAGATATTCTGGTTTCAATCTTAACACTTGTCCCAGATATTGCCATGTTCTTCTCTGGATATTTTTAGATATGGGAGTTGTTATTTAGCTGAGGATAGGCCTGCTTTGGGCAGGGGGTTGGACTAGATGACCTCCTGAGGTCCCTTCCAACTCTAATATTCTATGATTCTATGAACTCTCTGGTGAATTTCGGTATTGGTTATAAATTCATCAAATTTAATATCTAGCATTTTCTAGCGGCATTTGCTTTCAAAGGCATTTAGATATCTGTCTGTACTTTTGGTGGATTTTCAGCTTTCACATCTATATGCTAAGATGGAAATAACATTTAAGTTGAAAATTCGTGGTTTGTTCTTTTAGATCAGTAGTTCTCAACCAGGAGTACGTGTATCCCTGGGTATACGCAGAGGTCTTCAAGGGGTATGTGAACTCATCTAGACATTTGCAAAGTTTTACAACAGGCTAAAATTTCATACAAACAATGATGTGTTTATATTGCTCTAAATACTATAGCAGTGTTTTTCAACCTGGTTGATCACGATTTATTTTATGATTATATGGGAAAAATAAGAACGTAAGCAATTTTTCAGTAATAATGTGCTGTGACGCTTTTCTGTAATTTTGTATTTGATTTTGTAAGCTAGTAGTTTTTAAGTGAGGTGAAACTTTGGGTATGCAAGATAAATCAGCGTCCTGGAGTAGTCTGGAAAGGTTTGTTTTAGAGGTACATTTGCTATGATCAAATCTCAATTAAGCTGGTGAATGTAGCTGTTGCCCTTCCAGTTTGTGACATTACTTCCTTCTGGACATCCCCATTGGCTTTCACATTACTGCCAAGATATGTGAATTGACTCACCTCTTGGGGTTTTTGGGGTTTTTTTGGGGGGGGGGTTGCATTCTAATGTAATGTTTGAGTTGCTGGGGTTCTCACTAGATGTGTTTTTTCATAATTATTAACTCCATCTTTATTGTACTGCTGGACAGCCTTTCAGGCTTTGCTTGCAATGTTGGTTGAACTACCACTTAGAAAAGCTATGTGATCAGCAAAATCTAAATATTCTAGTATAATGTTATTAAGCCATGTGACACTGTATTTGTCTATACTTTTTCTCATAATGAAATCAATGAGAATGCCAAACAGGAGAGGCGAAAAAATGCATCCTTGTTTGACACCAGTGTCAGTTAAGCTATTCTCTCAAGTTAGCAGTTATTTTTAAACTATTTACAAACTGCACCATGATTATTTATTATTTTTGTTGGAATACCATAACACTTCAAGATGTTCCAGAGTGCCAAATGCTGATAAATGCTTTCTTAAAATCTAGTTTTTGCCATTTGAAGCTCTCTTCCATGATTTTTGTTAAGGAGAAAATCTAGTTAGCACATAATCTTCTGAGTTGAAATCCAGCCTGCTATTCTCTTAGCTTTGTCTCAACTATTTCCTTTGTTCCACATCAGATGATACTGAAGAAGACTTTGCCTATCACTGAAATGACTTCCTCATCAGTCATTGCAGTAATTTAGGTCACCTTTCTTTCATGTTTTGACAGTAATGCATTTTTTCAATTTTTCTGGATGCTTTTCTTGGTCCCATACTTTGCTGGAATGGCTACCTTGTTGTTGTGTTTCTATAACTTTTTAAGAGGATAGATTGTTGGCCTACCATTCAACCTTCAACTTCGAGAAACAGTGAACTGGTTTTCATCTAGTCCCTTCCCTTTGACCTGTCTGACTTCTGTGACCCATAGCAGGAGCTAAAACTCTCAAGGTCATTGGAGCACACAAGCTTTTCCACTACATCAAGGTATACTCCTGAGGGAAGGAGAGGTCGGTAGTTATACCAGATTATATGTTCAGGTTTTGATGTGGACAAATATCCAGAAAGAATGTAGAATAAAATGCTCTTCTGTGTAGGATTCATTGGGGGACCTGGCCCAAAGGAGTGCAACCTGGCCTCGGAGAAGAAATGCAAAGCTCTTTTTTGAGGTGGCCTCGATATATTCTTTCTCGTGAGAGGTGCCTTCATTGCTGGTGAATTTTGGCTTGACTCAGGCAAAGATCTACTATTACACTGCATAGAAACAGGACCCTGACCTAAGGATAGATTGCATAGTCTGTCTCATAATGCCTCCATAATTGGGAGGGCTGGAACTATTTATGGTTGTCCTTTATGATATAGTTGTAAAAGCTTTGCATGAGAAACAACTCTGTAGGGAATGATGATCTCCAAAGTACATGAGAGAGATGTACCTAAATCAAAGATGATTGTAGGACACAAAATTGGAAGGTCTTGGAATGTGAAGTGTGTTGTGGTGAACAAACTACTGTACTCAGAATCATCAGAACTATCCATATTATTTAAAACGAAAGTAACTAGCTAAGAGACTTGATTTCAAAAAAACCCATAACCAAACAGAATACTCAAGCAAAGATTCCTACTCCCGCAGCTGCTTGTAGAAGTGAAGGAGCTGAGGTGGTTGGGGAGCCAAATCCTCTTATAACTTTGTTTCCAAATGTTCACTGTCTTGAGGGAGTGCTTGTACAATTCTAACAGCAACTGCTTTTCTCAAAGGTACTTCAAACTCCACAGTGGTGGAGAGGAAGAATCCCCTACCCTGGAATTACAATGAAACTGTCCTTTCTCTGCCCTCTCCTCTCTCCCCATGGAAATTTCATCTAATGCAAGGTCTGAAGCTGCTCAAGATAATCTGCCGCCTTAGGCAGGACATCAGTGTGCCTCTGTACTCCTACTACCCACTTACAGAAGCCTGTGCCTCCCTAAACAGATCTCTCCCATCCCAAGGAGTCAGCAGTTCAGCCCCATATGGGATCTATACTCAAGAGCACCATATGCTGGGATGCAGCTCTTGGGGCTTCATCTCCTTCCTTCATCTCCCTTCCCCGCATTTGGGCTCTGCTGTCCCATCCCAACCCCTTTGGGTGTCAATCCAAAGAATACCCTAGAGTTTAGGGGGACCTGTATCCATCCAGAGGGGTGGGGGTCCCTGATATGAGGCTGGAGGGGTATGCAATATATCTGGGAAACAATGGGAAGGGAATAATTCAGCAGTACTGGAGTCTGGACCTATAGTGGGTATGGGGGTTAGGACCTGGGAGGAGACCAGGGCACAGGAGATACATAGGGTGGGGTTCTGGATCCAGTAGGTGACAAATGGGGTGGGAATGTGGGACTAGGACACCATGGAGCAGATAGGTGGGTGGGCTAGGAAAAAAAGGGACAAGAAGGAGATCATGGGGCAGCTGGCACAAGATACTGAAGAAGGGTTCCAATGGCTGGGGGGCCGGACCCCAGGGGCAAATGGAGAGTAGGACATGATGGGGCAGACCCTGGTGGGTAGGAGGGCTGTAGCAGGGATGCTATGACTGGTTGAAAATTTTGGAATTGGGAAACTTCTCCAATATTTTTCTCAAAATGTAATAATAAATATGAATAAAAATGTATTAAAATGCTGTCCTGTTTTTCAGGCAGTGTTATAGCTCATGCAAAACAATCAGCATTGAATCCTTTTTGTTGAAAGATCCATTTTTGATGGGGGGGAGAGGAATTTCTTCCTGAAAATTTCATCCTGTTTTTCAGGAAGTTCTGTTTAGTGAACATAATGAATAAGGGTATCTTTGATGTTTTTCTGTAAATTGATACTAGCAAGCTCATTTTCATTTCATGAGTTCACACTGCACTTACTCACACAGCTGAACAGAGTGACACCAGATTCATTCAGCATCTCCTGCATCTAGATCATGCCCTGTACATTAATGATAATTAAGGTGGATATTTCTTCAAAATTACAGAATTAAATGACTAAACCCAATGTCGTGTTGTCAAGACAGGAATTGATTTTAAAAGGCCATTATACGCCTAAGGGAGTTGGCAGTGACCAATTACATGAAAAGCATGTCTAATACTAAATGGCTAACAAAACCAGAAACATAATTAGCGTGGATAACCAGAAATAACAGGATTAGGAATGAAAAATTGCACACTATGACCCTGATCCCACAATTCACTGCACACAGATTCTGTGGTGGACTCACACATAGTGAATTGCAGGATTGGGGCCTGAAAAAAGGAAGGGTGAATTTGGATATTGGGTGGAGATGTGTTATATAATTAAAGACTGATCCTTTTTTTTTCCTTTAAGATATTTCTGAAAAATCATCTACCAAACTTAATTTTTAAAATTCAGCTAAGATTTTTTCTAGTTTGTGATTTCTTATCCAGAGAAAGAACTATTTAAAATTATACAACGTCTAGCTTCCATATCTGATTACAGATAACCAAAGCTCAGTGTAATCATAGCAACTTTACACAATGAGGGTCATTTATTATTCTAACACTACTAAAAAAAAATAGGGTGATATACCCATTTATAGGGGATGGAGGGTGGTAATGAGAGAGAGTGATGTATGCTTATGATTTCTAAAATGAAATTTATATACTTTAAACAGGCATATTTATGGTTGGCGTGAGTCCCATATTTTTACCTTTCTGAGTACTTTGAAATTTCTGTTCTAATAGTTTACCTAAAAGTACTATAGGAGTTAGTGTAAATTTTCTTAGGGGCTAATCTTTCTCTTCTTACTTGGAGGAAAATGCTGTTGAAGTCAGTAGTTTTGCTTGAATATGGATTGTAGGATCAGGCCTAAGATATTTATTTGCTTCGTGTATGGACATAATTAAATCTCAATTTTGTGATGCTTCTATGTGGGTCAGAATGTATTATGGTATTCGAAAATGCATCATCTTGAACGTTTATAGAATCCGTTTACTTCAGACTTTATAGAATCCGTTTACTTCAGACTTTATTGTCTCAGAAACTATTCTCAATGATAAATTAGTACCAAAATCACATGCATGATATTCTTAGGCTTTTGTTGTCAATTGTGTTGGTCATTTGGCTAGTGCAAAATATGTTAAACATATTTGTGAATAAACAGAAACCTTCTCTTTCATGATCAGACCTCTGTTCATGTTCCCCAAGCTGTTAGCATCTCAGATGCAGAATTGTTGTCATCATACCTACTGTAACAGATGTAACCTGACACATATAGTAGGTGGAATGGTGATTTATATGTCAAGAATTTAGCTACCAAATCAAGCTGTTTGATTGTTATTGTTTGAAGTTGCAGTAAACTCTGTATTTTATTAACTTAATTTTAGGGCCATGGAAAACATATACATGACACACACTCTGAGTCCAGAATTTACTCAGAAAAACATCCTTTTGAAAGGTTTTTTTGTTCCTTGAACATGGCATTGCATTTTCATCAGTCACAACAGGCCACAATAGTGCAATCAAGAACTGCAGCAGCAACCGCCTCCTCATAATAGTGTCTTCAACAGTCCAATGAGGTGGAAAAACGTAGTGCATTCAAGCAAAAACATCAGAAAGTTCAGAAAGGCAGGATCCTGGAAGGAGGAAAGCATGGAAGCTCATTAAAATGCACCATACTGTCAGTGGGTGTTTTGTTACAGACCTCAATGAGAGCAGGATCAAGCCCATGGAGGGGCTGTCAGGAGTAACAGCAAACCTTGAAAGTCGAGGTAGGTGTAGTCCAGGGAGAGAGAGAGAGATATTAGAGTAGTGCTGTGCAATCCATCAAACTTTTGGTGATCAATCCAGCAAGAAGCCTTGGACCTTGATGTTGTTGTTTCTATTAGTTCTTCCCAGGGCACAGAAGGGAACTCATTTTCTGAGGAAGAAGTTTCCTTTGGTCAATCTCTCAAGGCTTCACACAGCAGCCTTCTCAGTTCTAGAAAGGTCCACTATGCTCTTTCCTCCCTGTAAACTTAAGCATGCCTTGGATTCTTTGAAACCTTTGTTCAAACTCCATGCTCAATTTCATTTCTGCACAAAACTTCTTCAAGGAGGCTTAAAAGCAATAATCTTTTTTTAAATTACACGTAATATGTGCACATTACTCAGATAAGTATTTGTATTGTCTCTACCCCTTCCTTTCCCTTCTTCATTTCCTCTTGATGACATCCTGAGTAGGAAGCCTTTCCTGAACTGGAGCCCATGTTTATCTCCTTTTGTTATTTTTGTCTTTACTTACATTGTATGTAATTCAGGGTAGAGATTCCATTTTGCTTTGTTTTCTAATGTGCTGTGTCCATTTATAGTGCTATATAAATAACAAATAATAGTGATTATCTCTGCCAAAAGGTTCTTAGAACTGAGAACACTTTCTGAAATCCCAATAATGCACATCACACACACAGACATTAGTCCTTAGTACAGATTTTGCATTATTTCCAAAACAAAATAATGTATTGTGAGCAATGAAAAACATTATTCCTCTTTTCTATTTAAAAAAAAAAGGTGGAGAGACTATGCCATATAGTAGTCGTCAGTTGGGCCATCAAGGTATATTCAACATAACCAGCCCCAAGGATTTAAAAATCATGAGTTGGGTCCCAAAATATGAGATCAAAAGATAATACATTTGGACTTGTTTTTTATTTGTCTTCCGGTTTCTGAGCTTTCATGGTGCATTTGCTTCATGTTTCCTAGCTGTGTTCTCCTCAACTACATGGCCTAGAAACTATTGGTTACTATAGGACTTAGTTACTATTTACTGTAAATTTTCATGATATCCAGACTGGACAAAGCAGATTTAACTGCAGCAGGACTAATCTGAGCTCAAATACATCCAAATCCTTATCCACTACAGTACACCTCTTAGTAAGTGCCTTTCTCCGATAACACTGGACAACAAAGATATTGCATCATGAATACTTTTGGGTGTATCTTATGGATTTTGGGCTGCTGATTACGAAAATCACCATGAAATTTCCCTATCACATACCGTGCTGAAGAGTCTCATTACATTAAAAAGGACTGGCCACTCCGTAAGCAGTTAGTTCCAGGGCAGAAAAGTGTGGCACATAAACCGCTTGTAGACCTGGCAAAGATATTTTTGCCTCCTCTTCACATAAAACTCGGACTGGTGAAAAATTTTGTGAAAGCGATGAACAAGGAAGGTGAAGGATTTTGATATTTGAGACAGAGGTTTCCCAGAATAACTGATGCCAAGATTAAGGAAGGCGTTTTTGTTGGTCCACAAATCAGACAGGTCATCAATGACAGGCAGTTAGAAGAACTTCTGGTAGGGCCAGAGAAAATCACATGGAAGGCATTCAAGGATGTTGTTGAAAATTTCCTTGGCAACTACAGAGTCCAACCAGACTGAGATTGGATCTCTGAGCTATAACGCTCCCCACTTCCCAGCTGTGTTAATTTGACAGGCCCAACTGTGTTTGGCATTTTATAAGCGCACTCAGTTCAGGAACTGGTGACCAAGGAGCTGATTAAAGGTGCTCAAAAATACATTTTTCAAAACATTCCCCCAAAGGTGCAAAAGCACATAGAGCAAAGGGTAAAAAAATAAAAGGCCTACACGTATAGGTCTGTGTTTCTTTCCTTAATCTTCCCTTGGCAGCTTTCGTAAATTTGCCTCAGCCCAGCTAACCCCATTTCTGCCAGGGGGAAATAGACCGTCCTGTTCACAGTATGCCCTCTCTGTGTAGTTCTCCTTGCAAGTCTATCAGCTCCTACTGACACTCCCATGCACTCAGCCCCCATGCTTTGAGAGGCCCAGGGTCTTCTAATGTTTAATATCCTCTTTTTTTTTCTTTGTTTTTTAAAATCTTAGTGTCAGCCTTGGGAAAACATCTATGTCATCCAGGTTCGGGCTGAGGAATCATCTCTTCGTGGTTATAAATCTGGCTATTGTGTTTGAGAGTTAGGTTGCTCCTAATCTAGGCCATTGTTTTATCTTTCCTGCTTGGTTTCCCTAACAACCTCTTTTGATCTAACTTCACAGCAAGTAACTCATCATAAACAAACACACGGACCATAAACCATATTCATTTATAAAAATATTTCCCGGTTCATCACAGTGGTTTTTGGTCCTTCTGAACACAGGTATGCAATGTTCTTTGTAATCAGCAATAGCAACAAAAGAATTGGTCAAATGTATATAGTACAAAAACAAAATGAGCCTTAATTTAATCCACGATTTTGGAAAAATATTTTCTATTGATGCCTAACTTTAAATGATTTCAGGCCTGACTAATAACACAGTTGCATTCATATTTATTATTTATGACCAACTTCAAACTTCTCATTGTGTAGTTAAAAATGAATTGATTATTTTTATCAGTGAATACACAGTATAAATTCTTCAAAGCACTTAGTTACATGGCTGTCTTTATGAACCGGAGACATCCTGTGGAAGTCAATGGCATGATTCTCATGCTTGATGTTAAGCATGTGCCCCAGTGATTTGCAGAATCAGGGCCAGAGGGTTGAGCAGCTTGCATGTTCAAGCTCATAAAAAGTGCCTGGACACGAATGAGTCTAATTTGTTCTAGATTATTAGAAACAGACTAGGGGCCATGTGCGCTATAACCATTGGTGGGGCCTTCTACCTTCTCTGCTGTGGGGGCATTGGGAGGGTCCTTCCCTGAGGTGGGGAGTTTAGAGAGCAAGTCTGCCTCATGCTCATTTTACAGCGGCTCCTGTGCTGCAGGGCTGACTCCTGCCGAAGCATGCAGGAGGGGCCCTTCCCCTGCCACCATCCAGGCCTTAGGTTGTTTTTGTGCATGTGTGTGGGTTATCCCCCCATGGCCGGAGGCCCCCCTGAGTTGGGTACCATGTGTAAGTACACCAGCTGCACGTTTGTTAATCTGGGCCTGCATGTGATCAGAATCTAGTATTGCAGAGCCAGTAGAGGGGGTATGAACTGGGGAAAACTGAGTACCTGCTACCCACAAATCAGTGCTGCAGTTGCTGACCTTTAAATACTGCCTACTGCCAGGGGTTCAATGTACCAAGCAGTGTGCCAAAACAACCTGTGCCCTTGCATCTCTGCTGCTCCGGGTTTCCACTCAGTGCAATGTGGGTAGGGTAGGCCAGTCTTTTTCTGAATGTGGCTCCATGATTCTCTGGGCTGATTTGTGCCCTGCTGTAGACTAGAGGAGCTGGGGGGCCACCATTCTACCCTACATCAGCTGGCAATGGTCCCCATGATTGTGACAGGATAATCCAGCCATGCTCCTCACTTGCCATTCCCTGCAGGTGGTATACCCTTCAGCTTTGCAAAGAGGCCAGTAAACAAAAGAAACTAGCCCATTGTCTCTGCCTGGCTGGTCTTTTGATGTGTGTGACAAAAGCGCTGCTTAATGGGGAGAAGGGGGAAAATGAGTTGCAAGATCCTGGGGAGGAAGAGGACTCACTTCTATTTTATATTGAGTAAAATAATCATTGATTGCCTAAAAAGTTCCAAAGGGGTAGCTGTGTTAGGCTGCATACAGCAAAAACAATGAGAATCCTGTAGTACCTTAAAGACGAACAAATTTCTGTGGGCATAAACTGCAACCCATGAAGGCTTATGCCCGCAGAAATTTGTTAGTCTTGTAGGTGCTACAGGACTCTCGCTATTGATTGCCTAGTTAGGCAAAAAATGTTTTTATACTTAATATGCAGAGCAATTCATTGCTGATACTTTTGGAAATAATTTAAAAATACACTGTGTAATCTCTTGATTTGTTCATGCAAAAACAGACAGGGAGCATGCTTTTATGGTACTAGGTAATCCAGTCATCAGGGTAAACTGTTTTTGCTAAGGAATGGTGAAAAGTGGCACACAGCTGCCACCAATGTTTCATTTTTTTATTTTAGCAATCTGTCTTCCTCTGAAGGCTAAATATACAGTGTCAGTCAAGCAAACCCTTCTTATAATCATATTTTTTTAATATCAAAAGAGAAATTTTGAATTGATGATAGTCTTTGCATTGCTGTGAGCAAATAAATCTTTACACTAGAAGTTGCCTTTGATAAATGATGCACAATGTTTGGGTTATGAAAAATGCAAACCATCACGTTTACTGTGGTTTTAAATGATTGCATTTTTGTAAAGTAGGTTCCTTTGGTCAAGCATTGCTGAAAATAATCCATGATAAAGTTGTCCAGTAAAATCTGCTTTTCAATTTGTATCTCTTTTAGCATTGACTAGTGAAAACCCAATGTTTGTAAACCCTCACAGAAGGGTGTAGAGGAGACCTGCCAGTTTGGGCAAGAGCCAAAAACTGGGAGCAGCCGCTTATGTCACAGACTTCCTATGTGAATTGTACTCTTTCTAGCAGTAAACCATAGTAGAATTAATTTGATTTCTACCCCCTCATAGAGTTGATGGCATCATGGCCAGAGTGAAGGGTGATATAAAAAGCAGCTCAGAGAGGCAGGCCCTTCCCACAAATGTTGCATAATGTATAGGATTGAGAAGAGTATTCCTGTAGAAATTTATGATCTTCAGGGTTTTCATGCACCTTTTGTGGGACTATAAACCTCCCCACAAGGGGAGCATGAGTTGCTAACACCTCCAGTTCAGTCTTGTGAAGTTCTTGAGTACTCTTCTCTTCCTATTAACTTTTTTTTGGACGGGATAAAGGTGTAGATAGGAAGACAGAAAAATAAAGTAGAGAAAAGGAACATGGATAAGTACAGAGATGCAGAGACCCTCTCTACAGCTGTCCTTTGCATATTTCTGTTTTCCTCTGCTCCCTCACCTGTGCATTCCATTTTGAAAGATATTCTCAGTTTCAGAGGTATTCCCCCTTCTAAATATATGGAGTTTATTTCAAAGTGGTAGAATCTTTTGAAATGGAAGAAATGATGTCAATTTCTGAAGGGAGGTGTGGCTGCTGAACATGCATCCCTAGTTACAATTAAAAAGTCAATATTTATAAAAGGTTCTCACAGCACTGTATCTGAGAGATCCCCACTACTACCCTATAGCTATACCTTAGTACACAGGTGTCAAACACAAGGCCCGCGGGCTGAATCCGGCCCACCGGCTTGTTTTATCTGGCCCGCGGGCCGAATCCGGCCCGCCGCCTTGTGTTATCCGGACCGGCAGTTTTTTCTGAGCCGAGCAAAATAAAAGTGAGTGAGATCTTGCGTCAGCGCGTGTTACCGCGAGATCTCGTCCCCGAAAGGAAAAGCTGGTCGGACTCTCGCACTCTGCCACCGAATTTCACCCTGCAGGGTGATTTAACGGCGGAGAGTAGGAGAGTATGTTGTGTTTTACTGTTTTAGTGTTTAGTGTTTATTCTATGCGTGGCCCCCTTCAACTGAATTTAATTTAAATGTGGCCCGCCATAGAAAGTGAGTTTGACACCCCTGCCTTAGTAGCTGCTATTTATAAACTATATTATGGTGCCTCAGAGAAGCCCCGAGAAGAGAAAATGTATCTTTTTTGGAGACCACCACATCTGTTTGCTTTAAGAGGAAGGGTCTTCAACTATACAATGGTTTAGAGTTCTATTACAGGAATGGATGAATGAGGTTCTGTGGCCTGCAATGTACAAGAGGTCAAACTAGATAACCATGATAATCCCTTCTGGCTTTCAAGTCTGAGTGTATGAGAAGTGCACTTTTAGAAGTCAGTTCTACAAAGTGCTGAGCACTCTGACCCAAATCTAGTAAAACATTTGCACACATGCTTAATTTTAAGCACGTTCATAGTCCCATTGAAGTCAAAGGCCACTGGTAAGGCTGTTTTTCTAAAATATTTTGGAATAGAGTTCTCAGTCAAGGGACAGTTTGGCCTATTGTGTCTCAGAGATGGCTACAGCTTGATGAGTAAGATTTCAGACTTCAATGGAGATAATATTTGTCTGGAAATAACAGTATATCAATAGGAATCTTCAGTTCAAATTGTCCTCTCACAAAGGGGTTCCATGGACATTAGAGACCCAGGTTTTCTAGCCATTTTGCCAATTTTGTCTTTACTATGGTTTGAATTTTATCCCTGCAATATTTAAAACTGAATCCTGGTATATAACACCACGTTTTTCATTGGCACTATTTTAATGCATTAAACATGCATTTTTTATTTAATCTCTTGTGTTCTTACATTCCTATTACTCTCTGAAGTTTATAACTTCCAATCAAGATCAATTCTTGAGCTGCTACGCTAGTGCAATATATCTAATTCCAACAACATCCCAGAGGGTAGCTGCAACAGGAATGTGGATTATGTTAATCAATGCATCATAATTAGCTTTTATGAATGATACTCTTTAAAACTTTGAAATAACTGTGAACATAATTTACATTTAGAAAGAGCGCATAGATTCTGATAGTAAAATGAATAATATGTTTACTTGTCCTGAAGCTTTCTTAGTTACAGTGCTCTGACATAAAGACAGTTTTTAATAGGATTAAGATTGTTAGTCTTTTAATTCTTACAACAGTATGCCACAGTTTTTCCATAGTAAATCTCCTTTAAGGCTGGAAATTACAAAAGAGTATCTTAGGCACCTCTAGATATAATGAAATAATCTTTCTGCTTAATCAGACTTAAAGGCCTATTAAAATTAATGTGATAATATCATGCTTTTGATCTTCATAGTATCAATTGTACATATAATAAATATTTTGTTTGCCGCCATTTAAGTGTATCAGTTTTTCTAGTGTGAGGTAGTTATTTGCTCTCCTGTAGTTTGCTCCTTATTTTGGCTAGAGATACTCCTCGCTGGCAACTGGAAGATGATGGTCGAAGCCCCAAGTAGTTCAGTTACTTTGTGTGGTGCTATGTTAAAAAATATCTAATTCTTGAGCCACAGTCCTTGCCACAGATAATACAGGTGTAAGGCAGAAGGCTAGAAGATAAAACCAGTGTCCTGCCAGCACTTGAGGCCCCCTGAACTTTCCTCTTCACTCTCTTCCCTTTTCTCTCCCTCAGCCACCTCTCTCCCATCTCTTTGGCTCCCTAGTCAGCACAGCCCTCCAGTTTAACCTGTTGTAGCTGCATTTTTCAAACTTGTGGTATCAATGTTGAAAGTTTTAAAATCCCTTTGGCAAATGTCCTTAAACTTGAGCCTACATCCGCCTAATGGCCTTAGAGCATTTGCAAGTTCTCCAAACAGGAGATCCTATGGAATGCATCTATCATCCATCTCGTTCAGATGACCAAGCTAATGGAGATACTCCGGTTTCAAAGGAAACATTAATATTACCTAAAAATGTTGTTGTCATTGGAAATTTGCCTTAAGATGGTGGATATGCTAAATCAAAGAAGAAGAGAGGAAGATGAGGAAGGAAGAAGTACTTATTTGCTAAAAGTAAAATTAACCTCCTTGAGTTGGAAATCTATTTAAACAAGACAAGCAAACAAAAGGTAAATAATACTATTGGTGTAAAATTCAAAATGAACATGAGCTCCACCCTTAACTCATCCCATTTTTGCTTGTGTTGATATCTCAAAAGGTACAAACATACATGTGCTTGGGAATCCTGGTTGGCACAAATTTTTAAACTCTATACTTTTGTAAATCTGGAACACACACACACTTCATGTTGTTTGAATATAACTTTTGGGTTTTTTTATATTATGAGGAGGCCGTTTGCTCATTTTATAAATGGCACATACGTTAGAGCCCCTGATGCCGAATAATTACTTTGCAGTGTGTTGAATAGTATATCAATTTTTTGGAGTTATTGTATCTTAAGTAAAAATTCTCTGTTTGCCACATAGACATTATTTGCATATCTGCGCAGAGTTTGCTGAGTTAGGAACCTACTGGTCCTAAAGGAATTTTGTCCCATTTTTATAAACCTACTGGGATGTTAGCAATTAGCTAAGCCCATGGTGTGAAGTCCTACAGGCTGATTTCTCTGACTGAGTTTTATGTCTTAGCTCTATGGTTATGGAAAATTGGATTCATACCAATTGACTTGCTGACACTAACGTAACTCTAGTGGCTTTGTGGGAAGATGCTATAATTGGTAAGCGCAAAGTCAGATTTTATTTATTCTTGTAAACTCATACTTGTCTTAGTCTGTTAATACATGCTGTGTGTGTGCCAGTTATATAATAATCTAAACGATCTGATATTTGTCAACTTTTTTGGAGATAGAGTCTGAGATAAGGTCACAGTGGTTGGAGATTTGAACAGTTACATGATGGGTCCAATTATGACTGAGGGGAGAAAATGAAGGGCAACTCTTCTTCCTCCCTTATGTGCAGTGACTCATAAGCAGCTACAATTTAGAGATTTGTACTTTGGGAGTGCAATGCAGTGCTGGCTAATAGTGCCTCCAGATATTATTACATCGGTAAATATGGCGGCAAAGCTTTGATAGCATGTGCACAGCATAGCTGTATAACAGATAAATGCAGTTCTGCTATGCCACCACCCAGATATAGTCCCAAATATATAACCCAGATGAGGTTACACAGAAGTAGTGAGAGCAGATGACCAGTGCATTCCCTAGCTCTCAGAAGGCATTGCTTCTTCAGACTTATCCACATTTGAGAACTTGTACCAGTATAATAACCTCAAAGGAGTTACACCTGTGCAAATTCTAATGTAGACACGTTACACTACATGGGTTTGACTTACCAGATTGTTACATTGGTGTAAGTAAGCATTACACTGGTGTAAATGCCAGTTTATTAGATTTTTGCATTGGAGAAACCACTATTTTCCAAATTTAGAAACAATGTAAAGAGTTCTGTAGATTGGCATGTTTCCTCCCTTTGCAACACTTGGTAATAGAAAATGATTTCCCTTCCCTTTGCACTCCCAAGGACAAGTTCAATTTAATCATTTATATTATATACTTCTCACTTTAATTAGTATCGAATACTCATTGCTAGAAAGATCATGCTATGGAAACTAAAAAAAGACACTTATTTGTTTGTATTAACTATGTCATCTGAATTACCTTATTACTAATATAGCCAGATATTAGGCTAGTGATTTTAACTTCTCCCTTATTTCAACTGCTGTACTATTAATGGAGTAGTGACTGTTTACTTATGATCTAGAATGAAAGCAACAGACACGTTGATTGTAAATGTATTTATTAAAAGAGAAGAATATTATTTAAAAAAGTGATTCTGACAGAAAGTAAAATAGGATAGGAATCTATGATAATAAAGACAGGCTTGGAACTGTGCATACATGAGGGGAATAATAGAATTATCATAGCAGTTCTCTTCCTGCTACAGGGAAGTATGAGTATATATATAGATTAAATCTCCCAAATGGATATATCTGGGTTGAGACAGATGGGAGAGTGGGCACTCTGTACCAGCTGTATGGAGGCAGTCATGATGCAGCCAGCATTTGGCTCAGCTTTTATTTGCTCATCTTGTTTCCCCAAGAAAAAGCTACCTTTATTATCCATGTATTTATAAATTGCCATCTGTGGCCAAAAGCTACTTTTCACAGATTTTCTTTACATTTTCATTGTTACTAGACAAGTGAATTCTCTTGTTCAGCTGCATCCACAGCACTCCCTCCACATGATCATTAAGAATAATATATAAAATAAGGTTAAATTTACAATCCAGAATGTCTGCTATATTGAACAAACTTGAAGCCAGATTTTGGCTTATACAGAAACTCCATTCTGCATTGGGTATGTGGGGAGTGGGGTGACCCCTATATTAAAGTTGATTAATATTTTCCATTATATGATTTTTTTGTAACCTCTTATTTTTTTCAAGAAATCCGATGCCAGATTTTGTACAAAACTTGACATTTGTCAGGAAGGTAGTCCTGGGATCAGGAAAATCCATTTATATTTGACTGAGTCCTAAATAGTGAAATATTGTCTTTTCCCATCTCTGTAGTGCTCAGCAGAGCTTGTTGCTAAAATCCCTCAACAATAAGTCAACACTGCCCTGGCATCTCATCTAAGCATACCCCAAAAGCTGAACGTTTGGACTGGACACAGGCAAAATGGATCTTCCTGGTGGCAGCTGCTGCTGCTTTCCTTCACCAAAATATCCTTTGCCACAGATGAAATTGCAATGGGCCATGAACCAGGAAACGTAAAATCCCACTTCTTCTATTGACTGGTGTTAATTCTGTCCTCTGCCCCTCACGACACTGGTTACAGGGTAAGGCCTCACACCCACTGAGAGGCTATGGTGATTGAGAATGAAGTGTGATATGACAGACTCAAGTCTCAGGCCCTTAGCAACACAGCCACTCAGAAAGAATCAGCATATCAATCTGTTCGACTATGCTGTCGATATAATTCATATGTAACCCACTGTTTTAGTCTATTATGCATCCTCCTTTTGAGAGGCAGAAAATGAGGAAACAGTACTGTTGGTGTTGAGGGAGAGTGTCTGATGGGAGAGCTGTCACCCATTGGCATAATTACCCTACCTCCAGAAGAGGCGGAAGCTATGTTGGTGGGATAGTCTCCTGCCAACATAGCACTGGTGAGGACAGTGCTTAGCTCGCAGTAACTTGCGTTGCTCAGAGGAATGGCTTTTTCACACTCCTGAGTGATGCAAGTTATACCAATTTAAGTGGTACTGTAGACTGTAGCTTGATCTATAGATTAGATAGATAGATATAGATAGATAGGTTATATTGATTACTTAAGAATTCCCAATAATTTGAGAGTTGACAGGTTCTTGTCCCAAGATCAGGCCCAGTATTATTCAAATTATTATATTGTTGGTAATCCAGGTGTAACGCTCACATCGTTCTATATTTACAAATAGTTTATTGATACATAAATAGCACAGTCTCAGACACCCCAACTCACTAAGGTAGATAAGAGATAATACAGAATGTACTTCGGAACATCCATGTACTCACACCATCCCTTGCAGAGCAACCTGAAATATTCACCATCATCTTCCTCATTAACATCACCTTCCCCCTCATCACCATTGGCTATCATTCTGGCACCTCCTCAGGGTTACATCTCCTTCTTCTGCTGTCTCTAGGCTGGGATGCAACTTTTATAATACGATATGCTGATGCCACTATGTCATGTTCCTATGTTTAGAAATTTCCCTTAAACACTCTATTTTCAGTTCATTAACAATCACTAGTAATCTGTAGTTATAACTGGAAATTCTTAAGTAATCAATATAATCTATAGTTCAGTCTACAAGAATTGTCCTTAGTGTTTGTGGATTTTGAGAAGATTTAGGACAGAGTTCCAAGAGAATGATTACAGTGGCGCCTATGGTAAAACAATCTATCAGAGACATAATAAATTCAGACTATCATGGACTATTCAGACTAGCACAGCACTAGTGAGAAGTAGCTGTGGCTACAGTGAAACATTCATGGTCTACATTAAGGATCAGCCATAAGGCCATTCCTATTTGTGATTGTAATGGACACCTTGATGCAAAAGATTAGAGGAGAGGCTCCATGGATCACGCTTTTCACCGATGACATTATGTTTTATGGTGAAGATAAATATGAACTGGAAAGGGACCTAGAAGGGTGGAGGGCTGCATTAGAAGAAAGTGGCTTACAAATCAGCCAACAAAAGATTGAATATATGTGATGCTTCATTGAGAGGGACAACAAGAAGCCAGTAAAACTAGATGGTACAAAAGTCTGTGCCTCACGTTAAGTGCCTCAGTTCAGAGTTGAACCATGTTGGGAATGTGGATGCAGATGTTAGGGGCCACATGAAGAGCACTTAGGGTAAATGGAGGGATTTGGCAGTAATTCTCTGTGATAAGAATATGCCAAGTAAACTAAAACGCAACATGTATAAGAACATGACTAGGCTAGCCATGAGGTATGGGTCAGAATGCTGGCCAATGAGCAAGAGAGAACTACTACTACTTCACACTGCCAAAATGAGAGTGCTCAGGTGGATGATGGGTCAGATGATTGCTAACAGGCTAAGCAGTAAAATGGTATGAGCCAGGATGCAGATAGCCCATCATGGAAAAGTTGAGGGAGTATTGATTGAGATGGTTGAGTCATGAGAGATAAGATGTGGAATATGTTGGCCAGAGAGCACAGAAGCTAGTTGTCATGGGACAAAGACCACAAGGAAGGTTTACAAAAAGATGGGTTGAATCACTGAAGGAGGACATAAAAAAGATTGGTGGCAACTTGCAAGATGCACTTGCAGGAATGCTTGGAGACCTACAAGAGCTTCTCACCCTGATTGACAGGAAAAGGTGAATGCAAAAAGATGGGAGAATGATCACGTTTATTGCTCCTATTTTTTTCAGCATAGAGAAGGATTCTCAGCACAGATATCTTTGCCCAATGTGGAGAAATGTGTATCATCCTGCCATACAATTTCCTGCAGAGCTATGGGGTGACATTGTTGCCTATTCTGTAGAGTGGAAAACCCCACCACTAAATAGAAATGACTGAGGGGAAATTCTCCTGTTGGAATTTTGGGAAGGAAGGTGAAAGGAGACAAAAAGGACAGCATATGATTAACTAATCTTAGTTTCACATAGGCATAATTTTGGAGGAGGACTAATGCTTACTTTTACAATCTAAAATGACCAATTCTAAATGTCACTGCTTTGAAAAAGAATTGTGTGAAAATGGCACCTTCTTACTCACCCAATCAGCTTCATGTACACTCTGGGTCACATATATGTTCTTTAGTGTCACAAACATTTTGTTTTTCAATTTTTCATTACTCTTTAGAGCTCTACAGTCAACAGGGCTCTGGGGAAAAGAGGGTGGATTATATTGCAGATGGCATATAATCCAGTTTCATTTTCAGATTCTAGTTTCATTTTGCAGTTCTGCAAGCTCGAAAATTATGTAAACTGAACAGATGTGATATGACTGTCACTGAGAAACAATAAAACCTACAATTTTCTTTGTTACCAAAACATTTTAGAGTAGATTCACATTTTAAGAGATTTTTAATGCAAATTATGGGAACAACTGGTGTCTTGGTGTGGGATAGATTTTTATTCATCATGTATCTTTATTCATTAGAAGTCACTGTAGAGAAAATGCCACCATCCAAAGTTTTTGAAGTACACAGCATTTGAAGTGCCTGTATGAGCTACTCTTTGCTGGCAGTATCATAGCTTTTGGTTATCTCTTAACTGATTTTCATGTGTAATGTGAATGAAACTTATTAAAATGTTACTTATTTACAAAAGGTAAGATCTGGAAAAGTGTCAAACATATAACATATATTGCCTAGTTTAATTGATTTCAATAATTGTCAGCATTTGCAACTGGGAGTGAAAGTATTTTCTTTAATGCTGAAATAGTTTAATAATCAATGCAGAGCTATCTTTAGAAAGACACATTTACAATAATTGTGCTTTCAAATATTAGAACAAACAGTAACCTAAAAATGTTAGGCTTTAATTTAGGTTTTTGAGCCATTTATTGGTTTTGTGGACAAGATAAGAGAGAGAATCTGATAACATGGGCTGTACATTATTTTAGTCTTTCATTTGGTATATGAATCTACTTTAATATGTTTTCAAGTGTGGCCAAAATAAAATGGGGTAAAAAAAAACGCAGGAAGATTTTCTCTGGTGGTCCTCTTATTGACTGTTTTTGCGTGTTTAAATGAAGTGAATAGAGATATTAAAATTGTATTTATTAGTAGCTTATCCCTTAAAAGCTGATGAAATTGAAATACTTAAATGGTTATCAAAGAGTGGTTCAATAATACATTGTTATTAAATATCAAAAACCTAAATCTGTGTCATTTGGCTCTAACCTAAGAGGGTTAAGTAGGTTGCCGATAGCACTATTCAATTAAAAAATGGTTTATATGCTGGAGTTCTGTTGTTCAGGTCTGCCTGTTTGACTTCATTCCATACTATTCTGTTACAAATTCTAACAACATCTGGACAGGGTTTTATGTTAGTCAAGCGGATGCACACAGAATTCTAATATGTACATAAAGAGTTACCCTTTTAATAATATAAATACTTAACCTATATTTACAGCTGGGATTTTCATGACTGTTTATTCAGTGAGGTATTAGTGACCACCATTTTGCTGTATTTTTAATTTTTGTTTAATGCAGCATGTTACTGTAGAAAAGTAAAATCCACAATCATAGAGTTGATGTGCCAGAGATACCCATTTCTTTAGATTAGTAAATATATTCTAAACACCAGCTCAAACACAAGCAGTGGACAAATACTCTGAATGCTGTCTCATTTAGCACACTCAGTGACTCTCGAATCTTTTGTCTGATGCAGTTGTCTCAGGATTGCACTAAGGAATCAGTAAACTAACAAAATGGCACCCTTTTAAAAATGATTAAAATACACATCTTTTACAAATGAAAGTCAGTTAGCACAATGGCTTTCTCACCACTTTGAACTGGTACAAAGGACGGGAGATGGGGACCAAGAACTGGCTTCTGGTATTCTACAAATACCACTATTCTTCCTTATCATTTGTATTTGGGTAACATCTGCAGGGATTGGGGTCCTGTTGTGCTAGGTGTCATACTCCAGCCATAATGAAAGGAGAGTCCCGAAGCATTTATTATCTAAGAATGAGAAGCAACCAGTAGAGGCAACAAACAGCTGAGGAGACAACAAGGTAACAGTGACACAAGTACGAACAGCATAAGAAGCAATGGTCACAGCCACAAATTGCTTACACATTGCCATTTTTGAGTGAGTTTTAAGGAGTGATTTGAAGGTGGACAATGTGTTGTGGCTTTGCAGATTTGTATGATACACTTCTCCCACACATAAGAGGTAGCAGGAGGAAAAGCATGAAGCTTTTATAAGGGAAAGTTGGATAGACAGTTGATGACAGCTAACATTGCCAGTGTGGAAAAGAGGCAGAGGGAGATACCAGAGTAATATATCAAGAGAATGGGTGATACATAATTACCTAGCTAGACAGGTCCCACACTTGACTTGGTAAAATGTGGTGGATCTTCCTACTGAATTTTGGAATCCAATGTGGCAGTAACTTCTGGACTCAAGAGCTTAGGGGAAAGGAGGAGTGGTCCTGAGGCTTGCGTGGTATCACCATTAGTTCTGATGTTGTGCATGCATCAAATCATAGGAAAGCTTTTGGGTTAAAATGACATTTCATTTTTAAAAACAAATTTTCTTATCACTGTTGTTAATACCTTAAAAATCTGATTTAATGTTCACCATTTATACTGTTTTCTCTTTGTCTTTCACTGAGTTTGAAAAGGTGAAAACAAATCAGCCAGTTTCTGGTCGCTTCTAGTTTTTGGTTCTCGTGCATTAGCATAATGCTGCTATGTTTAGATTGCACACGCTAAAGAGAACTATTTTTAAAGCTGTTTATATATTTGGAGGGAGGAGGGGTGGGAAACAGGCGTGAATGTTCTTTATTTCCCTGTTTGCTCTTTCAGATGTGGATTATACAATGAATCCTTGGAATGATATGGTTTTCCATTGGATTCTCCAGATGAGAATTCTCCAGTTATTGACAAAGGTGGGTGAGGTAATATTTTTTATTGGACCGACTTCTGTTGGTGAAAGAGACAAGCTTTCAAGATTATACAAAGCTCTTCTTCCAGTTTCTAAAGCTCAAAAGCTTGTTTCTTTCACCAACAGAAATTAGCCCAATAAAAGATATTGCCTCACCTGCCTTGTTTTCCTGTTGTGTTGTTTAGGCTTTCACTGTCCTAGTCTGATGTGTTGCCAGAAAAGTTACTCTTCTATTAGCTATAATTTTTAAAAGACTATATTTTATTGATGCAAAATGTGACTTCACATTACCAATTGTTTGCATATATCTCCATGATATATGCACATATGTACTGTGGTAAAGTCAGGCCAGTGGCTACAGAAGGGTATGCCAGGGCTGATATGTGAGCTCCAGGATGCTAAAAGCCCTTTTCCTTGCAGGCAGGGGATAGGTTACTCCAGGTCAATTGGAGGCACCTCGACACAATTAAGAGCCTAACCCAGGTGTATTTAAACCCTGCCTTCCCTAAAGACTGGGAGGAGCATAGGGGAAGGAGAGGAAGGAGCAGGTTGTGGCAGTTGGAGGAGGATCATCCAGGACCGGTAGCAGTGTTTCAGCTACAGCTGGAGAAGCGGAGCAGGAGAGACTCTGACCCCAGCCTGCAGGAAGGACTGGCGGCCCTCTGAGCCTCCAAGGCTCTACCACAGAGAGGTACCTCCCTGGCCCGGGGGCAGATACATGGACTGCCTTCCTCTGTGCGGTTGAAGAGTGGCCCTCGGGCCTGAAGTACTGCCTTCACCCCACCGCTCTGTGAGAGGTGCCGGGGGGAAGGGAAAAGCCAAAAAGCTTGTCCGGCTTGGGGTGGAATCACCTCAGACCCCTGGCCAGAAGAGACTGTGGCCAGCCAGTGAGACCCAGGAGGGGACTTGATTTGCCACAGTACCTAGAATTTGTCAGTTTCCTGGAGGCATTGTAAATTAGTGTGTGGGATATTCTGTGTGTGAAAAGAGAGATTGTGTAAGTCCTCTACTGTACTTTAATTATATGTCTTTAATCGTTCATGAGTTGTGCATGGTTTTGTTCAGCCTTGGGTTTCTGATTGGAGTTATTTATTTTTCAGAGAAATGTAAAGGGTTGTACTAAAATGTCTTTCACTAAGAAAGATTCTACCGGTTTGAGAGAGATTTCCTTTATTTAAAATGTGAAATACCTCTAGAATTGGTATCTCTCAAAACAGGAAAAAAAGATGATAATGGCAACCAATGTCTTCTGTGCTGCAGAGAAAAGCTATTAATGTACAATAGATACTTTCAGGGGGCAGGATAGCTAAAAGGGCCTAGATCCACAAACAATATGATTCCCAGTACCAGACAGAATAGACTTACTTCCAGCCTGAAAACCTGACGGGACTGACTCCTCCTCTCAGTCCCCCTTCCCAGGCACGTTCTTTCACTTCTCATCATTTAATATCTTAGAAAGTAAAGAAGTGAAGCCTACAATCTATAAGCAGGATGACCCAAGGAATTACAGACCAGTCAGCTTAACATCAGTACCTGGAAAGATAATGGAGCAAATAATTAAGCAATCAATTTGCAAATACCTGGAAGATAAGGTGATAACTAAAAATCATGATGGATTTGTCAAGAACAAATCATGTCAAACCAACTTAATAGCTTTTTCTTTTTTTTTTTTTTTTTTTTTGACAGAGTAACAAGCGTTATGCAATAAAAGCAATAGATGTGGTATATCATAGTACGGCTTTTGATACTGTCTAGCATGACCACCCCATCAACAAACTAGGGAAACAGAACCTAGATGGAGGTACTATAAGGTGGGTGCATAAATGATTGAGAGTTATTATCAGTGGTTCACAGTCACTCTGGAAAGGTGTATCAAGTGGAGTCCGACAGGAATTGGTCTTGGGTCGAGTTCTATTCAATATTTTCATAAATTATTTAGATAATGGCACGGAGAGTAAATTTATAAAGTTTGTGGGCAATACCAAGCTGGGAGGGGTTGCAAGTGCTATGGAGGATAGGATTAAAATTCAAAATGATCTGGACAAATTGGAGAAATGGTCTGAAGTAAATAGGATGAAATTCAATAAGGACAAATGCAAAGTACTCCACTTAGGAAGGAACAATCAATTGTACACATACAAAATGGGAAATGACTGCCTAGGAAGAAGTAATGCAATAAGGGGACGTGGGGGTCATGGTGGATTACAAGCTAAATATAAGTCAACCGTGAAACACTGTTGCAAAGAGGCAAACATCATTCTGGGATGTATTAGCAGGAGCGTTGTAAGCAAGACATGAGAAGTAATTCTTCTATTCTACTCCATGTTGATAAGGCCTCAGCTGGAGTATTGTGTCCAGTTCTGGGCTCCACATTTCAGGAAAGATGTGGACAAATTGGAGAAACTCCATAGAAGAGCAACAAAAATGACTTAAAGGTCTAGAACATGACCTATGAGGGAACATTGAGAAAATTGGGTTTGTTTAGTCTGTAGACGAGAAAACTAAGGGGGGGACATGATAACAGTTTTCAAATACATAAAAGGTAGTTACAAGGAGGAAGGAGAAAATTGTTCTTGTTAACCTCTGAGGAAAGTAAAAGAAGCAATGGGCTTAACCTGCAGCAAGGGTGGTTTAAGTTGGACATTAGGAAAAACTTCCTAACAGTCGGGGTAGGTAATCACTGGAATAAATTTCCTAGGGAGGTTGTGGACTGTCCATCCTTGGAGGTTTTTAGAGCAGGTTAGACAAACACCTGTCAGGGATGGTGTAGATAATACTTAGTCTTGCCTTGAGTGCATAGGACTGGACTACATGGTCTCTTGAGGTCCATTCCAGTCCTCTGATTCTACTGTAGCAGGCAGCTGGCCGCAGTAATCAGTTGTGTTCAAATTGTTGTGTTCAGCAGTAAAGCCCCCTGCTGCATCACTTCTGCATCCTGATTCTATGGAGCCCAATTCCTATAGATCCTGCCTTAATCTATCACTGCCTGTTTTCATTTTTTAGGCTTTATTATAAGGTTCTACTAGCTATAAAGATCTTGAACTTTCTGTAGTAGTAAAGTAATTCTCAATAGACACATCACTATGACTCATGCAGTTGTTGTCATCTATGGAATTTTTTAAAATCCTTTTTAATGGGGATTGTTATATGCTATATGTAGAATAGGTTACTATGAATTAGCATTGTAGCACCTGGGGTACTAATCACAGATCAAGACTCCATTGTTCTAGGCACCACACAAACTTCAGTAAAAAGCCAATCCTGATCTCAAAGGGTATGTCTATGCTGCACCTGGGAGTAAGCCTCCCAACCCAGGTAGACAGACTTGCATTAAATCAGCTTGAGAGTTTCCTCTCAATTTTTAGGGAAAGAGTGAAATGGCAGTGGTGGTTGACTGATCTGATGCTAAAATGTCTGTTTCCGGCATGACTGCTTGTAACATAAAGGGTATGATTAGATAGCAGTTGGTAGTTTGGAAGGTAGTTGGAGACGGTTTTTCATTTGCCTGTTGCTGAATGTACTGTTTCTATCTCAGTTTAGATACCAAAGTGTGCTGACCTAAAGTACATGTTATTAGAGGTTTACAGTTTTGAGTCTTTTTGACTGTCCTGCTCCATCAGTTTTGGCAGGTGTTTTTCAAAAGAATATCTTGAAACTCTTGTACCTGAACTTCTCTTTGTAACTTATCAATCAATGTGTTTGAGACAACTTATGTTGATTTTATGTTCAACATCAGATTTCAGGGTCCAGACATTTCGAAGAAGATAAGGTCTTTGGCCTAGTCTACACTTTCCTTTGCAATTTGGCGGCAGTCGATGGGAGATACGCAAGTGACGTAAATCACTTGCGTATCTCCCGTCAACTTTGCAGCGTCTCCTCTGTGCGGCATCCATACTGCGCTGCATTGAAGGGAACAGCATTCCTTTCGACGCAGCACTACTCCACTTACCGAGGTGGTTTTCCTGCGTCGCTTTTTGGATCAACTGAGCGCGTCTATACAGACCGCTCAGTCGATCCAGAGCAATCGATGTGACGGCAGCGAATTTGCTGCCGTCAGTATAGACCCAGCCTTAGACAGTAATAACTAATCAGTGCTAATAAGAGAAACTATATTTGGGCAGTCTGGATGTAAAAATGGAGCTAAAGATCAGTGGAAGAAGGGATACCAGGTTATGATGATAGCTGGTAATATGCCTTAAACTATTCAGGATCTTCATGTTTCAGTGCTCAGAACTGATATTATCTTTCTTCATGCTGATCCTGGGTATTCAAAATGAGTGGGGGGTTTTGATTGTGGGATATTTTTGTTTTTTCTAATGATCATTCCAGTAGTCCTGTTTTATGTTTTTGTTTTTTTTCCCTAGTTTTTTAAGATTTATTTTGTAGCACTTTGAAAACTTCCTTTTTAAAACGAAATCTATATTTGATATAACTAAAGTGTTCTAGTTCATAAGCAAGCAGCATGGTTTGAGAGTTTGTAGCGTGCATTTTATCCTCTTTTACTGTAGTTCAAGTACCTGATTCACTTTAACTTTAACTTTAAAGTGGATGGCCTTATTTGCATTTTCATTTTGGTGCAATTTGGGGTAGTTTTGTTAAGCACATGAAGAGAAGGGAGGTTGTTTTATTTCAGACAATGTGCAGGGGGTTAGTAGCTTCAGAATGCAGAGATATGGAATTCTTTGCATTAAAATGTGTATATACTTCTCACTGCTGTAAGATGTATAGCTGGTGAACCTCTGAGTATTCTTCAGCACTTGTTAAGTCCAACTTTGATCAGTGTAAATAGTTAACAGAAATATTAGACCATACTGATGGAATGCATTTTTTAATCTGGATCGCTGATTGGATTAGATGCCAAATTTTATACTTGTAATCTTTTTGATTATGTGGGTTGAAGGTAATTTTTACAACAAACACATTTCAAAGGCAGAACAGAAAACATTAGGGCACCAAAGCTGTCAATAAGACCCCCATGGATTCTGGACCATGGAACTCACTGCAAAATTACCTCCAAAATCTCAGCTTGCTTTCTTTTTTTTTTTTTTTAACTTAATTTTCTAGCCTTTATAGTTGTGAAGGTGATTATGAGAATGTGAGCCAATACCAATCTGAGCCTACAAAAAGCATGAGACAATGGCTGTGAGTTGTGAACTGCCCACTTTCATAATTTGGGGCCTGCTATTGTGCAGCTGTGGAAATTGTGGAAATTTTCCAAGACACCACAGATTTCTGTTTCCCTGCCCTGCTGAGATCTACCTACGACTGCCTCTTGCTCCTCATCTTTTTTCTACAGGCTGCATTAATTGGATTATAGTGTGTGCTCTCTTCACCATTGTTTACAACTAGGCATGAGACAGGATCAGGGATCCAAAGCTAGAATCTAGTTTTCAACTAGGGAGCTGAGGGAGCCAGAAACAGAGGCTGATTAGCTAGGCTATCTTGAGAATAGAGGAGCAGCTGAAGCATGGGTAGCAGCTGAGAAGATGAACCTCTGGAGCTCACTATAAGCACCCCCATTCTCTGGCACATGCAATCAATTCCCTAAAAAGATCAAAATATAGTGACCTTTGTAAAGTGCTTTGTGATCTACTGATGAAAAATGTTATATAAAGGGTGGTGGTGGTATTACTGTTATTAATAACAATACTTTAAAAGCAAGATGTGGGTTAATCAAATCTCATTATTCTGGAAACAATTACTTAGCCATCCCAACTACCTGACTTGAACTTCCACATCTGATCTCACATGCTTACTGCTCAGGCCCTCTCATGACACTATAAACAGATGGGTGCAGAACATCTCATATTGAGTCACTTAGACCATTTCTTTCAAATTACAGACATAAAATCATTTGAACAAGTGACTTAACAATACAAGCTTAAAAGGTCAGATTTTTATAACTGTCTCCAGCTGCAGTAGCATCTCCACACAAAAGCTGGTTGGGAAAATATACATGAACTGATCAAATTGAAAACTAAATTGATAAGATTTAGACAAAATGGAATAGCGAACAGATTTCTAAATTCTACAGGGCATTGTGAGACAGGAGGAGCAGAGGGTCTGGTTACCCTATTCTAATTTATTCAGGTTCTTAAATCATGCCCATCACTGTGTTATCTGAGCATCCAAACTTTACTCTAAAGCTTTACAGGACTGATGAATCAAGGGGAAAACCTGAAATGGAAGTCACCTGAAGAAGCACAAGAGCTCCACAGGTCAGGGGAAGCCATGAGGAACTGAGGAATCTGTTAACCCATGGAATTCCAAAACCCCACAGAGAAGTTTGAGTGAGGGCTGGCTGGGATCTTCCTGAGCTATGAAACTTCTCCATGCTCTGCAAGGTAGGGAGATAGATGCAAATGGGAACCTTGCAGGGCCCTCAACACCCAAGTTACCTGTGTATTTCTTTAAAAAAGAAGCTGACAAACAAACAAAACTCTCGATTGTTAATTTTGATTGCACAACACTGCAGTAGTTAACATTAAAGTGAAAACGTATGTAAACCTTGGAACCTTATATTTAACCCCCCCCCCCAAAACTAGGCATTTAAAAATATGGAAACAAAGGGAAGACAGATAAACATCCTGACAGTTAATAAATATCACATTGCATATCCCGTTGCGTAAGTGTGATCACTTTCATCCTCAAGCCCTTTAGGACATTGATTTTCAACCCTTTTTCATACTTTTGGTTGACCAGAAAAATGGAATGCCTTTTCTGGGGTCTGAAACTTTATTTTCATAGTCACCTTTCATGGACCCCTTAAATATAGTCTTCAGACCCTCAGGGGTCCACAGACCACAGGTTGAAAACCACTGCTTTAGGAAAATGGGTTTAACAGAAGACAAATCGAACACTTCATAAATGCACAAGGCAAAAATGTACTATCTTAACTCTTTTGCTAAAGAGAATGTCCCAGAAAAAAACAGTGCATTTCAGATATTCCCTTGCATCCCAGTATCATGGGAACATTTTGCTATTACTTTATATTGTCCACACTATTTAATTTTTCAGTGTCATATAGAATCATGAAATGTGAAATACAGGAGAAATGAAGAACTAATTTGCTAGACAATTTCCCTATATCTACGCTAGCTTGTTCTGTAAATCCGTGGTGGCCCTCAAGATTGTTTCACATTGAAAAACACACTAGAAATGACTGAATCAGTCTGATTTTAGACCATTTTTACATTAACACAACTTGGTTACCTTCTAAGGAGTTATTTCTGATTTTTACCAGTGACACTGAAAAGAAAATGAGGTTCCGTTTCTTCAAACCCTTCCATTTTCTATAGCTGCAAAGTAATCAGATCAAAATGACAATGTAAAAGCCCAACCCTCAAACTCCTAGTTAGGTGAGTAGTCTGTATTCATGCAAAAAGTCCCATTTACTTCTTTGGAACTGCTTGTGTAAGGAAGTGTTTGAGGATTGAGCCTTAAACACAGACTGTTTTTTGTTTATTTTTATTTTAATTATGAAGTGACATTGTAAAACTATAGTATTTTTCATATATTAAGTAATCGGACTCTCAGACTGAATTCTTCTAAATGTATGTTCCAGTGGGTGCAAGTGAAAATGAATGTGATGCAAACTCAATTAATTGGTTCAATGCCATTCACACAAATCTGATCACCAGTTGTTGAGATTTCAGCTTTGAGTTATGATATGTAGTCAGATATGTTTAAAAGATTCTTCAAATAAATTTTAAAATAGGACTGCTTACTTTAATAAAAATGAATTGACCAAGTGATGGGAACTTCCAAGTTACCTGAGGTTGTCTCAGTGCAAGCTACAGTATTCCTCATCATTATTTAATAATATAAAAATCATGTCGGTTATTACCTCTTGTATAAATATATTTGATTTTTTAGAATATAGAGAAATTAAACATTTCAGTCATCCAAAATAAGAATCATAATGTGCATACTTTCTGATCACATAGATGTTCAACAACAAATGTTAGTTGTGTTAATGATAAAAACTGCTTCTGATTTGTAAATTATTAACCATGTGTTCCACCAGTACTAATTAAGTATTCCTCTGATGTGCACATATACACATGCTATTAATGGTCACCATAACTAGGGAGAATGTGAATACATATACATATGTTAATACTCTTCATAGGCTTTAAACATTTGTTTTTGTGGATCTATTGCTAATATTGTAGTAAAGAATATACCATATTTACAAACGTTATTTTGTCATTATTCTATACTGTGGATAATATAGGAAGGATGATCTTTTTGATAGTCAAGCTTATCTGGATTTTTCTTTTGCGACATTCTATGATGACAGTTTAAAGTCGTGTTTCTAATTCCAAAATAGTGTTTATGAATACTTTATCCTGTTTGTCTTAATTAATGTCAGACCCCATAGTTCAGGTGATTCTGCACATTTAAAAAAAACTAATATGTAATTGGCTTCAGTTTTCTTTACGGCATATTGGGATATATACCACCTCTCTCTTTCTCTCACACTTGCACTCACATACACAGAGTATCATATATGGTTAGTGAAGTAGTATTGCAAGTCTGTACATTAATGAGGAAACCTTAGTCACATAAAATGTTTCATTGCAGTTAACTCTGTAGGTTGAAATCCATGAGACTACTCTCATGAGTAAAACTTGGCAGGATTCAGCCTTTTAGAAGTGTTTGTTACCTTGTCTCTGAAGCTGTGACAAGTCCCTTCAGAGTCACTTGAATACGTCATTTAACCTCTCTCTGCCTCAATTTTTCCTAGTGGGAAAATGGGAATGACAATACCTACCAACTTTGCAGAGAACTTCTGAGGATTAAGTGATACATTTAATCATTTTTTAAACTTGAACTACATTTAAAATAAATACCAAATTTTAAAATATGGGGACAATAGTTTGCCAATCATATTTTGCCAACTTTTTTTTTGCGGGCCATAACGAGTTTATTTTAATATTATTTGAAGGAGGTAAGTGCAACATAGATGCTAATTATTATTAATTGTTTGAAAGTCTACCACTTTGGGCTGTAATCCTTTCAGATCTCAAATCCTGAAACGGACAGGGCTGCTTAATAGTTTGCTAGGAGTTCTACAAAACAAATACGGTACGCTGCAGGAAGTGATGTCTGTGAGATTCTCTAGGTAGTACTTCTGAACATTGGGGAACATAGGTGCTGGGACTAGTGGTGTCAGGTGTATTGCTTCTCCCCCTGGCTTGAAGTGGTTTCCGTTCTATATAGCACTTAGAGTTCAGTTCAATGGCTCTCAGCACCTCCACTGTAAAAATTGTTCCAGTACCCCTGCTGGGGAATGCACTATCTTGTGGGCTTCTCCATCTTTTAACTGAGGTTGTGTCTACACTGCTGGGGCTGCAAGGGTCGATGCAGTGAGATCGATTGAGCGGGCTGTGGAGACCCACTCAATCAGTCCTGGAAGTGGTCTCTAGTTGATGCTATTAATCCACCCCCACCACTCCCTGAAAAAAGTAAGGCTGTGTTGACTGGAAGCCATCTCCCACTGATGAAGCACAGTGAAAATGCTGTGGTATGGCAACGTAAGTAAGTCGATGGAGATACGCAAGCTACAGTATGTCTCCTGTCAACCGCTGGCGGCAGTGTAGACCAGGCCTGAGAAACAAACTTGAGATACTGACCACTTTTCAGTAGCCCATGGTACTTTACGCAAGAGAGATGTCTTCAGTGGACATTCTGGCAAAATTCTAGTTTGAGCTGTTAGATTCTGCAGAGTAAATTACACAATTCAAACAATTATGCTTAACAGTTAAATAGGACTTTTCATCCACAGATTTCAAAGAGCTTTGCCAAGGTGGATGAATATAATTATTAGAGCTGGAGATTTCCATTTAGCAGGAAATTTTGATAGTTCAAAGCTTGGTTTTGTTCCAAGTAGGAATGAAAACAAATTTTTGGAAAGGTCTTGCCAACTGGAAATTCTAAAGAATTATAATTTCAGAAACATTGATACATGGTGTATCACTGCTATTCATTCCACATTGTCAGGGAGCATATTCAGTAGCAGTAGTGAAACTGACAAGAATGATCTGCGACTCCCTGGAGGCTCTGCCATGCAGATTGCCCCAGGATTGGGGACCCCCAGAGCTTCCAAATTTCTGGACCAACTGGAAGTCAGGCAGTTGGGCAGCTCTGGGTACTAGCTAGCCGAGGAGTTTGGAAGAACTGGCAGGGGTTTCAAGCCTTGGGTAGTCTGCATCGCAGTGCTAATTCAGAGCCACTGATCCTGGAAGTCTATCCCAGAATCTCCACGTTCTCAGCTCTGTACCAGGGGGCCTGGTCTGGCTGGGCTGCCCCAGAGCCACAGGTTAGTCCACATAATAGTCCACGAAGAAGCCTTGGCTCCCCAGCAACCAGGCAGGCAGGCAGGTTTCCATCAGAATTCAACAAAAAATTGTTGAACGCAAAGCGTTTTCATGACACATTTCAGGCTCAATGAACTGGCATTTTAAATTTCTGACTAGCTGTAATCATTAGCTCCATTTTATAGACTGGAAAACTGAGGTTCAAAGAATGTAAATGATACGCTGTAGGTCACTAGGCAATATGAAGGAAGAGTCTAGAACCTGGGTCTTCTAGATCCCAGCTGGGATCCCAATTGCTAGACCGTCTGCCTTCCTCTTCCTTTTGTCTTCTGAACTGATTAATGTATGATGTTTTGTGTCAGAATGAGCTACGTCTCACATGTGGATGGAGTAATCCCTTAGTATGATAGTACTTAAAAATCTGCAGGTAAAGGGCATTTTAACAATTTCTATTTGATGAGGCTTAGTTAAATCAAAGCTGAGGGGCCTGGCAAAGCCATTTAATTGTGCTTTCTATTCAATTTGTAATCTCCTTTCTCTCCCATCATCCTCAACACTTTCCCCCAAACTATTGTCTTACCTTTTGGGGGTGTTTGGTCCCATGGAAGGAGGGATAATAGGGAACATATCTAGAGCTGGTGTTGCTGTTTCTAGAGAGAATTAGGGGAATAATCAACAGCAGTTTCCTGTTAAACAGAACAAAGGGAAAGACCATGCAATGTGTTTCTTTGTCAGGGCCATGATGAAGGAGGAAGCTATCTTGATACCTTGTTTCCCCAGGGACTCAAACTAACAGAGCTGTGGCAGAACAAAGCATCTATTTGTGCTGTGGAGCATGAATAGCAAGCATCAGCCTAGCATTTCTCCTGTGTCTCTCAGTAGCCCAGGATTCTCCAGGTTGCAGACTTGGCAACTTTCTGGTGTTATGCAAAAAATTGGGAAAAAAACCCTTTATTTTCTCATTTCCAGTGTACACAGTGTTTCTAGTACTGAAAAAAATAAATTCTTGATTTGAAAATATATCTAATTAAAAAAACAGTTATTCAGAATTGCATTTTAATTAATTCAGTTGCAGATATATTAACCACTGTGTTAAGTATTTGAATATTTACATTAGCACCAATACGTAACATCACTATATTTCCTGTGATAGTGCCCTTTGGGGTTTCTAAATCATTGTGAACCAGTGTCTTGTTTTAATCTGACATCAGGGATGATGCAGTCTGTTCTAAATTTAGTACCTCAACTTTTCCATTTGCAGTTGAAATATGGTCAAGTTCTATGTTAATGCTGGGCAGAAAAAAATTGCCTTTAAGTGTCCTCAATCTAGGATAACATGGCTACAGTAAATATCATGAGCATAAATACTAATTATTGTCATTAATATAATGTGTTATGCTTTCTGTTCAAATTATTACTAATTTACCAATGCTAATATGATATAAGAATTGTAAAAGTGTGTGTGTGTGTGTGTGTGTGTTGCTGCTGTATTTCTTTTTCTATTCTGAAAATGATGTTATCTATTTAAAGCATATTAAATTTAGGAAAACATTACAATAGATTAAAAGGGACACTCCTTCCCTATTTAAATTGATGTCAGATCTTCATGACTGATTTTCTGTTTCTAGACTAATCACCACAATACTTGTATTTGGAGAGGAAGTTCTGGATTCCCGTATGTGCTTTTGTTTATATCCACAATTTATGGATTCAAAAAGATTGTATATATTTGCAGAATTTTATGAAGCACATCATGCTGCTCTGTGGGTGAACAGAATCCTGATTCTAAGGAGAAAAGCCAATGTTTTATCCGTTAGCACTCTTTGCCTCTGATTCTTTGAATGCTTAGATAACTGTTGCTATGGAAATGCTTTAGATTCTATATTTTTTTCCATAGTAGCCAGTGAAATTTGTTAGCTTGAATTTTTGGATGTTAGTTTAAAACTATGCTGTATTTTTTGTTTATATGGATAAATGTGCCTTAGTTTAGGGCCATTTATAGCCCACGTAACTTGGCTGTATGCGGAGTATTGCTGCAGACACTGGGGTAAAGAATCCTCCTGCATCCAGACCAATCTACTACAATCTCCAGGCTTCAGCAGCCTTCAGAGATGTTTGAGCCATCCCACAGGGACAAAGCTAGATGGACTTGTCTGGTAGGTTTCCCCTCTTTTCCTCTATGGATAGTTTGTCTTATTGACTACCTGATGAGGCAAAAGCACTTCACCCTGTTTGTGCAGCTGTCCCAAGATATCACAGAACTTTCAAAGGGTCAGCTGATTCCCAACATTCTTTCTCACTCTTGTTAAAGAGCTATCCCTTTTAAAACGAGGACATGACCTGCTGTGTCAACCAGCCTGATTTTGGAAAACCTAAGAAAAAGTTAGGTTCTGTTACACCTAAGGATGGATCTGATTTATATGGATACGATTTGAGGGATATGTGATCTTGACCCCTCCTACTAGAGAGGAGCAACATGCACATTTCAGATCCAAATTTTCCCAAAGTCTTTGGGCTTTGGACCTATGATTGCAGCTCACCCTATGTGAGATTATAAACCGGTGCATATACTTATTAAAAACCTACAACATTTTTATCTTTGTACACTTTGGTTTAATTAGGAAAGCCTGGAGAAACACAATCCTTAGCCTTCTGCCATTCTCCTGAAATATTTCATGTTTATATAAATGCAAACACTTCAGCTATTTCATTACAATTTTTATTTTATGACTGTAGTTCCATTAATAATAGCAAAAACTCTCATATATTATAGCTAAATTATGAACTTATACTATTGACTGTTACTGCAGGGCTTGGTCTTACAAACAGTTCTTTGTGGGTGGACCCTTAGCCTGCACAGACATTACTGGATGATTGTGTATACTAGTTAATACTGTATGATATATTATGAAACTGATTAAACAAAAGGCCTCCCATGCCTTTTGGTATGTAACTTTTTGTCTTCCACTGTCTGACTTTCCGGTGGCTATCAAGCTACCATTATAGAATACTGTATATTCTGTTTCTCTTTCTGGCCACATGAATGGTTCTTTTTGGATCTGCTTACCTCAAGCCATCCATGCTTTGAGTGTTTCTGCTGTAGAAAATTTGCACATATTTTACTGGTCTGAGGCTAGAATCCTTATGTACTCTTCTGGCTTTAATCTTCTAGCTTGCCAGCAACACATGACTGTCATTTTGTATGAGTAATGGTTTTCTTGGTTTTGATGACAAAAAAATATACCTTGCAATTTTCAAATCTGAACAGATAGTTTACTATCAAACATACATGACAGGATTACAATTGACCTTTTCTTTAAATAAGAGAAAGCATATCTAGATATAAGACATTCCATTTGAGATTAAAAATAATTTTATGGAATACTTTCGCTGCTGTTTTGCAACCTATTTGATTTTATGAAATTGATCTCATATATGTGTTTAAATAGAGAAATCAGAAAAGCTTTTAAAATTTCCTAGAAAATGTCTTTTTTCTTTAAGAAGAGTTTAAGAACTTTTTCTTTTGTGAGACTATCCAGAATAGCCCTTCTGAGTAGCTTTAAATATGATTCAAATGTGACTTATCAGTGAAGTGCACTTCTATCTTTTACCCCTGATGACTGACAGAAAGTACATAGTTTTAGTCATGGTTTTCTATATCTGCAGTGCTCTTTGGGGATGTTGTATGTATTTTTGTCAAACATCTGTCATAGCTGATGTTGTAATTTATTACAAATGGAAAGATTTGTTCATATTTGAGAAACTGAATGTTATTTTTAAACAGTAAATGTATATGTTGATGAGCCTGAAGTTGTTAGGTGTTGTTTAATAAGAAATGAGCGCTTTCTTCTAGTTCTTGAGCATTGTGAGTGCATGTGTGCTTTCTGTGGATGTTTTCTGTGGCATAATATAGAGGAAAATAGTAGCTCAATTCCCACATCAAGGCTAATGTAAAGAGGGGGGATAATTGGCTTTCTAGTAATAAAATTATACTCTTCCAGAAAGGAATTGGAGAGACGAGGTTTCTGCTGCTGCTTCCCTTCACTCACAGCTTTCTGGTTATTGTAAGGGAGGAAGTGTGTGCTACTCTACCCCTCCCACAGCCTCTATTTTTGGGTCATTCTCTCCAGGTGTGACTCAATTGCCTGCCTGTGCTGCTGCTGCTTACAGCTTTCTCAAGCTGCAGTAGTGTAAAATTGGAGTGATTCTTGTCATCTGCCTGTTGCCCAAAGGATTCTGAATTTCAGCTAAGAACCTGACCAAAGTCTTGTTAATTTCACTTTGCTGCTGTTTGGCAGCACTCTAGGCAACAGCAGTTGCTAGAGCTGTCTATAGAATAACAAGCACAACATTGCATTTTTTTTATATTCAGTTCACACTTGGAAGGTTATTTTTGCACCTATAAGCACTAGAAATTTTTAAGTAAATGTTTAATTCTACAGAATTCACAGAGGGGGAATGAGGACAGGTAATGAGACTCAGTGGAGGATCCAGAGGGTTCCTACCTGCTCCTGGCCCATTCCAGCCCCTCTGGGTCCCTGGTGCTCAGCCCTATCCTGGCTTCAGCATTTCTGGGTCCCACTCTCACCTCTACACCTCCAGCCAGGTGTGTGCTAGTTTTGGGAAGGGGAAACAGAGTCCCCACAATATGTCCACTGTGGGGGCACTAGCCCCTTCCCTCCCCAGTTCCTCCTCCCTGGCAAAAATCAATGGCTAAGGCTCCTATACTCACCAGGGAGTAGATTTATCAAGTGTACTGTATGTATACATACCTTCCAGATTCATTAACCTGCTAGCTGCTATGCTAAAATGTGATGCTGTGCAGCATGGATATGCCACTGGGGATGGAATAAGGACACTTACTATACACACGTTTCTTCCCCTACTGTTCTACCTCCCTCCCCTCAAACAAAAATAAAATAGAACTACAAATCTATCTTTGCACAGTGCCCAGCCAACATAATGGGGCCCCAGTCCTGGGCAGTAGCATAATGTAAATACTTATCAATAGTAATGACTATCAGAAAATAGCAGTGAACTTCACATTCCTCCAGAATGCTAGGGATCTGAGAATTCTGGAATATTTTCATGACAATTTCTTGTGAGCAGTTTAAAAGAATTTTGTTAGTGTTTCTTATTGTTTTTCCAACAATATTTGTCTGTCGAATCTATTGGTTGGATGCAGGATTCTAAAAACTCCAAAAACCTGTTATATACCTGTGTATATAAATTTGTAATTTTATCATAATAAAACACAACATACAACAGAGCCCAGTTAGTATTGGCTGTTAACTTCTGTGCCCTTTTGCCATCATCCTCTTCATCTATATTGTCGTCCTAGATTTTTCCAGTTTGTGCCAGGGTACAGAACCCAAGAAAAGAAAAGTCAAAGTAAAAGCACTTCCCTCTCTCCTCTCCTGGTTATCTGAGGAGTTCAAGAGCCTTATAGGACAGGGTTATTGGTGTGGGAACTTCAGGCAGCTGGAGCTCATTCCATCAGGACCTGCTGTTTTATACAGGAAGGAGAAGGGCAGAGGCTACCTTGAGAATGGGAGAAAATAAGCTGGCTTGTTCAGAAGCCTAGAGTTGAGAAGGTTTGTTTGTTTTAAAAACTAGAGTTTACATTTAAAAAAAATCTTGATCTTAGGACTTTGTAGAACAGTTGTGTGCCCCGGTAATACACTTATCCCAGTGGTTTTGCACAATATCAGATTTCAGGTTTGCATCTCACCAGCATGGCTAGAGGTATAGAATTACCATTGTTTGGACTTATTGGCCATTGGCATTAGAGGGAACTTTGACTGATTTGCTTAGGAAGAGGAAATTGACTAATAAACAAGAAGACAAAATCAAGATTTCTAATTACTTGCTAGCTTCTCGTACATGGGAAGCGGGTCTGTAAGGCCAGGGAAGGCTTGACCTTTCCTGACACCCAGGCGTGGCCCTGCCCATGCTCAGATCCTGGCAGAGGTAGCAGTCTTAGCTGGCCTCTCCGCTGAAGCAGGTGGAGGCTGGGGTGCAGGCAGCCACCCAGCTGGGGCTCACCGGCCAGCCCGGGGCCAAAGTGGGTTGGTGCTGCCACTAGGGCAAACTGGGTCGGCAGCTATTCCAGCAGTGGGGGTGGGCCTGGGGCAGACCGGCCAGCCCAGGGGCGGGGCAGAGCGGCGCTCTGGGTGCTGGGAGTGCTTGGGCTGGAGATGCTCTAGCCAGGCCGGGGATGTGGCACAGTGTGGGCTGGCAGCGCTCTGGGGGTTGAGGTGGACCAGCCAGCCCCAGGCCGGGGTGGGTCAGCACTGCACTGCTGTGGCAGGCCAGGCCGACACTCCAGCAGTGGGGGCAGGCCGATGATGGCACTCCAGGGGCTGGGGCACTCAGGTTGGTGGCTCTATGAAGGCTGGTGGCACTCTGGGGGCTGGGGTGGACCAGCAAGCCTGGGGCCACATTGGGTTCATGCTGGTTCTGGGACACTCTGTCAGTGGGGGGATTTCTGGGGTTTAGGTTGGGGTGGGGCAGCACTGGGCTGTGGGCTCTGGAGGTTCTCAGGCCGCCTGATGGTGCTGGGGCATTCTGTCACTGGGTCCACCCGGCCAGCCTGGCTGGTGTTCGGGCCGCCCAGGGCAGGGCTCTGACAGGAGAGAGGGTGGAAGGGATGGGTGGGACCAGGGGCTAGCCTCCCCAATGGGCGCTTCACAAGTTGCTCATGTTCTCAAAGCTACCTATTCTTCACTACATACAACCATACCATCAATACCAAGATGGTTTAGTTCTTGGACAAGATCAGCTCATGGATGAAGAACAGCTAGCTGAAGCTGAACTCAGCAACACTCAGTAACTCAGTTACAAGCAGGAGAGAGCACTTTGAAGAGTTTGAGGCCCCATGCAGTCTTCTTTGGTGGAAAATATCCACTGATAATTGGTTAATTCTGCCAATAGTTCAAGAGTACTCCTGGATTCTTCTCTGGCACTAAGCACTCACATAGCAGCTTCCACAACTAACACTTTCTGGCACCTCTGGTTGGCTAGAAGACTCTTTCTCATCCTAGTGGATGATGAACTTGCATCAGTTCTGCAGGCCTTTGTCTCCTCCTGTCCAGACTATACCAATGCAATATTCCAGGCATGAAGCCAATAGCTCTTAGGAAGCTCCAACAAATACAGAGCACTGCAACATGTCTCCTCAGTAACACAGGCTACCACGAGCACATTGTACCAGTTCTCTGCTGTCTATGCTGATTTCCAACAGAATATAGAATCATATTCAGGGTCTTAGTCCTCATCTTCAAGGTGCTCATTGCTTGCAACCAGCAAATCTGAAAGATCTCCTAAATCTCTGGAATGAAGAAAGTGACTGACCACCGTGCTCCTCAGGCACAATGGAACATTTTTCATCTGGGCAGGAGAGAGAGCTTTCTTCAGAGCCTTCTTGGAATGAACTTCCTAAGGAACCAAGGACCATCACAGACCTCACCATCTTTTGTTTCAAGCCCAGGGTGTACTTCTTCAACCTTGCCTTGTACATAAACACATAACAACATGTACACTTAAATAAAAACCCTACCAAAATAAAACACTACAGAGTACCCATAAGTCATCCACTGGGGAGAGGGTGACAGAAGGAAAAAACAACCTATGATACATGCTAGTCATGTCATATAATGCACTACTGGAAAATACTCAGGGTATGTCTATACTGACGGCAGCAAAGTTGCCACAGCCAGATTGATCTTTCTGGATTGGTTGAACGGTCAGTGTAGACCTGCTCAATCAATAAGGAAGTCGACTGAGTAAAACCACCCCCTCAAGTAGCGTAGTGCTGTGTCAACGGGAACACAGTTCCCATAAGTGCAGTGCAGTGAAGACAGTGCACAGAAGGGAAGCACAGCAGTCGACAGGAGTTACGCAAGCTACTATGAGTAGTTTGCATAACTCCAGTCGACTGCTGCCAAATCTCCAGATAAGTGTAGACAAGGGCTCAGTGTGGTGATGAGTGGTATGCGAATCTATGTAGAATGGAATATGAAATTCATTTTGCTGTTTCTAGGGTTTAGATCAGTGAAATCAGCAAATTTTGATGCTACCATCTGAATGGACAGAGCTTTAATCAAAGTGCCTATTCTACTTGGGTCATCAGGCAATAAAACAGTGGACCTACTTACTATTCTTTTCACTTCCAATTTTCTCCTTCTCTACAGCATCCAAGTTTTAAATGAGATTTTTCCCTGACTCCCATAGACAAACTAAGAAACAAGGTCAGGATTAGATTCTGTTCTTCATGACTACTCAAAGACAAACAGAATATCACAGGGAAATTCATGAGTAGATTTATTTTTTTTTGTAAGGGGGACAATTGATTTTTATACGCTCAGGAAAAGGGGGGAAAACTATGTCTGATGTGGATTAAGTCCATCTTGCCCAATACATGGCTGAAAAAACGTTCAAAACATTCCTTCTGTGCAAAAATACCACCCTGGCAATGCTGTCTGGGTCACAGAGACCTATGATTAAGTGGTAGTTGTACAAGCCAAACTACACTAGGGCAACTTAAAACTATGCTCCCGACTTTTGTAAGATTTCAAATTTTTTTTTTTTACATGAGCCCTGTATTGGATAGGTTTATGCTTTGCACATCTGTCTAATGTCTAAGATAAGTGTTTTTTTTCCATGAACCCTATGTATGGGGCAGCATATAACCGTGTTGCCCTGGAAGTAGACTGGGAAGCAGATTTTGACTCTGTTTCCTCCTGCTCCAGGTGGGAACATATTCTGTCCTAGCCCTACACCTGCAGAGCTATGCTGCCAATGCTTTGTGGGAGAGGAAGAGTCAAAGCTCCATCTATTTTCCCAATCATATGCACAGCCAGTGAGGAGGTAGTAGCCTGGTGGGAGTTGATCTCCTCTAAGTGCTGCTACTGGAAATGAGTTCCAGTGAGTATGGGGAGGTGCTTAGACCACTTTGCAAGGACATAGGATGAGCCACACTATGGCTTCAAATTATGAGGTACAATAAAAGAATTTAGTAATTTTGATTCAGAAAGTTGAATAGGGTTACTTTGACCTTGAATCATATTTCCCATAATTTTAAAGGAAAGGCAGAGAAAAGTAAGATTGTCAATAAAATATCTCTGCAGCCCGTAGAATTACTACATTAAAACAACCAGCTATTTCTTTTATATTTACAAGTTACTCCTGTAGTTAATTTGTAGTTGGATTATTGTTTATTATTTGTAATAGAATAGTGATGGGATTCCAAAAGGACTTGAGGCTTTGTTGTGCTAGGTGTAGTACAAAATGTAATAGAAATGGTCTGTGCCCCAACCAGCTGCAGAAAGGGGTTCTTTGAGTCAAGGAAGAGAAGCAGGCTAGAGGAGTACATCATTTTCTTCAGTGAGAAGAATAATATAAATAGTTCACATCATATATGTGAATACTTTTCAACTCTACCATCTAAAGAGGGAGTTTTCCTTATTAAGGAATGTATTCCCACTCACCCACATGCCTTCTTTTTACCTCCCCTAGGAAAGGCCACTGCTCCACAATAACATTTCAAAGAGAAAAAGTAGGCCTTCTTTACACTGAGGTTTTGCCACAATTTCAGCCATCAGTATAATTGCACCAGTGCAAACCTCAAGCATAGGCAAGGCAAGACATGAATTATTCTGGTGGAGCTTATTCTGGTTTCAAATAGGGGTATTGCTTCATATTTGAGCAGAATGTAGGAAGCGCATGGACAAGTGTGTGCTTTTTTGAGTGGGTGTGGAATGGAATTTTGTATTCAAGGACTGATGTGAAAAGGAAATATGATTTGTGGGATTTGGAATTTAAAGAGTGCAGTAAAGTGCACTCCTCCAAGGGTGGAGGAGTAGATGAGAGGAAAAGAGACTTGATGAATATATTTACTATAAGGCATTAGCGTCCTACTCTGCCGGAAGCACATGGCTAAAAATGGGAGCCTAGGACTATCCAGAGATTACTCTTATCAATGCATGTCACTACTTTAATCAGATCCTCTCCTTAGCCATTTGTGTCCGGTGGAGCAGGGTGTTCTGAACATTGGAGTGATGGAGAAGAGTGTAATAGCAGTAAGTACAGTAGCCTTTTCTGACTGGAAGGCCAGTGACAAGAGGTGAAGAAAGAAAAAGATTAACAGGATTGGAGTTGTGTGCAGGAAAGCAGGAGACTAAATCAGACTTTTTATCCAAACCTGTACAAATATCCCTCAAGCCTCTTGAACCTGACAGCTAGGAATGATGTGAAGGATATCTTATATTGCTTGTATGGCACATGAAAATGTGTTCATTCAGTGGGTTATACTGTATTGCATACCTCTCCTGTAATACTTTTTCATTATTTCTCAAAGAAATGTATTATGAAAGAAAACTCACTACTCTGTATACATGTCGGTATGAATGGTGATGTTTGGATTCCATTTAGGAAAGAGCTAGCTAACTGTTTCACTGTACTTTATTTCCTCACAGTGGTTAATGCAAGAGAAATGGAGAGGCTGAAAATCTTCAGTTTAAAATACAAAAATAATGTTGAGCTTTAAATTAATGCAGGTTATTTTGCTACATCATAATGGGCTCTGTTTTGAATACTGAGAATAAATGAATGTTAGATTAAAGCTATTATTAAAATTTAGCCATCTCTGATTGAAAAATAAGAATCTGATGTGAGCTATCTTGCATATTTAATTATTTTCAGATATTTTTTTAATTTGCAGATTGTAAAAGCAGAGTTTTAATTTTAGCTCATTTTTAAAATACTTTGTCTCAGAGAACAATTGTATTGATTCATAACAAATCAATTATACTCGAGGATATTGCTGCAATTCAGCTATGAGTATTTTATATGTATTTTAAATTAAGGGAAAACAGAGCATACATGTAGGCTTTTTAGTGGGTATAAATCCAAATAAATATGCGAACCAGAAACATTTATTTTCTCCAAAATAGAAACTATTTTTAAGATTAAATTAGCTTGCTTTGGGGGGTAACATTTACATATTTTTAGAAGTGAGACATGTTTCACTCTTTTCCATTTAATCCTATGGAAGAAATGAATATCTTGTTCTCCAGGCACATGTTTCTGTAAAATAGCCTTAGATAATGGCATAAAATTTTCCTGTTTCCTGTCTGATTATAAACATGACAGTTTTACAGAAGTATGGTGCTGATAGTCAATTCTGAGGTGTTTATTGATCTTGCACTGTCAAGTGACTTGATGAGTCTGATGATTATGACACTACAGTATCCTCATGCAATGTCTGGCATAATTTAACAGCGTGCTAACAAGCATATTTAATGCAGTACCAGATGTTAAATTTAGATAGGCTGTACATGCAAGTCACCATTCAGAATCTTAGGTAAAACTCTACTTGTTATGCTTGGATGAATCTCCGGTGCTTTACTACAGTGATTTAGTCATGAAGCTGGACAGCATATCTTTTAATAATAAAATACGAATAGTGATTTTCATCCTTCGAAAGAAAGAGAAATCCATGATACCAGATGATGATTTTTTTAACCTGTAAAATTCTTAAAGATTGTCTTTCTTGTTTTTAATCATTATTAGAAATGTTTAAATTGTCGCGCAGGTTATTTTTAGTTTGGAAGTTACTGGGAAAATATATAAAGGGCCTAATTTAGGCCTTTAGCCACATTTCCCCTGAAACATCATGCAAAATGAATGCTGTAAAGCCATCATTGTGAACTCATATCCTGGTTATCTGCAGCCCTATGTGCAGATTAATCCCACCAGGGATATGCATAGTCAATGCCAAATAGATCAGGCAGTGCACATGCAAATGGCCACATGCCTCCCTACTTGGCCTCCTGGCAAGCTTTACTTCTGCTTTCACTTACAGAGCTCACTTGGATCTCCCCAGTGATGCAGGGAATACATTCCTTTATCTGCTGCATTCCTTTATCTGGTACAGCCTTTTTTCTCCTGATACTCAGGCCACTGCAGGGTGGGTGGGCTTGGCCCCATCTCCTCTTCATTCCCTTCAGAGCACTGTGAACCCTTGGATAATAAGGAGGGAGAAGACCCTGTACTCCTTCCCCAGTGTGTACTCAGCAATTTCTGCCACCTCTCCATCCCTCATCCTTCTTCCAGCAGACCAGAGAGCACCTTGTCACACAACATGCAGGTGCTCTGTGCTCTGCTGCAAGAAGGTATGATAAGTTCAAGCATGCTTACAGAGAATTTAGATTTAACATTTTATTATAAAAACTCCCAAAGGAAATAGATATTGTATTTATTTGTACTCAGCTGGGATGCATATTACCTGATACATTATTTCTAATTTTTCCTTTGTATTAGTCTAAGATCTGGTAAACAGGGAGACCATTTGAAATTTAAACAGAGCTTTCTTGGCTTTGCCGAGTTATGCTGTGTGGTGTGTATTTAGTTCACCCAGATGATTTAGCAACAGCCTTTGTGGCTTTGTTCTCTGGAGTAATAGTGTAATTTTGGACAATAATTACAGGGAGAAAGCTTCAGTTCATAGCAGAAAAGACTCACTAGTTGCCTTTTTAAATGAGAGAGTTCAGAATCCTAGCTTCTGATTGACTCCAGGAGAGAACAACCACACTCTACCTGAGTCTGTTCTTGAACTTGCTCTCCATCGCAAGATCCACCAGAAGGCTCACAAAGCCAGTAAAGAACTCCAAAGCATGACATATTCACCCTCCATATTTTTTGAAGGACTGCTAGAGATTGTCATGTAAGTATAGTCTCAGATGCAACTTCCTGATGCAGAGTAACCATGTTACTGGAACCAAGAAGATGAGTTTGTATATATTCGATCGGGGACAGTGAAAGGGCATTTAGTGTGATTTGCACAAGTACTGATTTACAGATGAGGGAACATAATGTTTTAAAATATTCCCACCATTTCCAATTTTCCTTAAATTTATCAGATGAGTATTGGCTTTGTTTCTACATTTTCTACTTAAGTTTGTAGTTTGTAAAGGCTTTGTTTTAGCAATTTCTTGTTTTGCAGACTCGCAGCATATTCAGATGCCATTCTTTTAAAACTTTTAATGTTTTTATTACTTTATTAATCTGGGAAATATATTCTTAAATTCATATTTGGGATCAGCACAGAGAGAAATCTTGTTGGGCTATTTTAATGGATATATAAATTATGCTATTGTAATTATTCTGCTAAAACTTGATTTGCTATAAATTAATACATTTAAGTCAATAAAGTTAGCACAAAATATTTTGCTATGTAACTATGAAAAGTTGTTTTCATTCTGGTGGTTCCTAGCATTTACATTATAAATATTTCCAAAATGATTAATCAATCAAGCTCCGTTAACATGTCAGTTAAAAGAATATGACTTAGTACATTAAATGCTTACTTAACCAAGTATAACCTCAGAATAGATGATCACATAACTGAAGTGATGATGCAGCAAGTTTTGCATATAGTGCAGTATCTATTTACCTACTTCTCTCAGTAAGAGTACAGCCCCAATTCTGCAAACATGTACGCACATGCATAATTCTATGCAGATGAGTAGTTGCATTTTGCTCATTGGGAAGACTCTCATGTCTGAAGTCAAGCACGTGCAGAAATGTTAAACTCCAGCACTGACATATTTGAGTATGTATGTAAAGAGAGACCCAAAAAAGGTGGGGGTTTTTGCTACATATTATTGGCACTCAAGTATATAAGTAGCTTTCATTTAAATAAAATTATATTTTCTTTTTAATTCTGGTAATTAAATGAGATTCTCATAGCTTTAATTTATACGGAATAAAGAATTTTTAGCTAATGCTGACATGGTAACACACAGCTCACAGTATGGGATCAGTCATTCAACAGCCCTATTTACTATGCAGTTTGACTAGACTAAGTGTTTAATTGGATGATAAATTATGATAGAAGAACACAATCATTATATTAATGATTTATTTTTGGAGGAAGGAGGAAATAAAAATGATGTCTGTTTGGTTTAATGGTATAACAACAAAAATCAAAGTATGCACAGAGCCAGCTGACAACTAAAGATAAGATGCCTCTCACAAAGGCAACTTTGATATACTAAGGTCAGTTGGTAGACAGATACAGCAATATAAATCACGTGATTCAGTAAATGAATGTTATTGCTCATCTTTTGTGTATATAATAATAAAAATCACCAAAATATCAGACAGCTTCAAATCTGGATTCTAGAACAATTGGCAATGAACTATAGATAATGTTAATTTGATTACATTGTTCTCAGGTATATTTGTATTATATCTGCATTAAAATATAAGGGATTGAGCTGGGATTGTGCATATTTTATGAAGGGCAGAATTTCCACATAAAAATGTCATTTGTGTGTTGAATTTCATGGCAAGGACAGAATTTGGGCCACAGTTTTACTATATAAAACAGAAGTACAATTTATTGAGCTATGCATGTGAATTATGAAATGCTCACCAATTAATTTTGCACTCTAAAGTTGAGAAAATTATGAAGGTGTATAGTTTGTTAAACTGTATGATGTAAATGTACCAACATGCAGGGTATCGTTTCAAAAGCAGAAAAAATACTACCATTTTCCTTCATCTGATGCACTTGAGGAAGGAAAAACAGTTTGGGGGCCCCTTCAACATGCAAAAAGATTCAGGAGGAGAGAGGGGCTTTAACATAACTATTCCCAGTGAGTGAAAGAGGAAAGATCTTGTAAATGGTTTTATGTATGGCACCAGATTAGAAACCAGGAGATTGGAGATCTGTTTGTGACTCTGTCACAGACTTCCTGTATTGTCTAGGTCAAGTCGCATAGGCACCTAGCCTTCAAACACTTACACATGCACTTAAATTTAAGCCTGCAAATACTCCTATTGACTTCATTGGGACTATTTTCCAGTTTAAAATTAAGTATGTACATCCCCATAGGGACCTTAATCTCTCAGTTTCAGTTGCCTACCTGCGGATGCTTATAACACTTCCTTTCCCTATCCTCTGTGTTTCTTCTCTAGACCCTACACTCTTCAGGGAAGGGGCTCTCTTTCTATTTTACTATCTTCGTGTAGAGAACATAGCATAGGGGAGCCATGATTTTGGTTAGGGCCTGTGGGTTCTACTGTAAAACAAATAGAGATCAATAATATTTACTCTGAATAGTTTTTATTAAACAGACCACATCGGTAAAATAACTATTACAGAAAAGTATTTGACCAGTAGTTTTGTGAACTTAGTACCTTAAACATAGCAATCCCCCTCAAAAAGGACCCCGCCTTAGTATTTGAGTGTCACATTTCCCCTTTGTTTACAATAGACAGTAAATATAGTATTTGTGATACCGCTGTTCAGTAACCATTGGTCGATTCTGAATTTTAATTATTGAAATTAGCATACTAGGTATAGCACAAATTTCTGCTAAATCTATAGAAGCATGGCCTTCAGGTTTTTTTTTTAAAGTATCTATTTTATACCATTGTATCTGGTCAATAATTCACTTTTAAGAATGTCTTGAGCTCTCATTTGTGTGTGTGCGTATGCACACATGTGCACATGCATGTATATATACAACTGCATGCTTTTTTCTAGTCACAGACACACGTAATAATCAAAGTCCTCAGTTCCATAGCTTAACAGACTCTTGTAATCAAAAAAACAATTTATGCCTAGAATGTCCTTTGTAGACTTCAGGGTATGTCTGCTTTGAAGTGTAAGCCCCAGCTTAGGGGCGAGTCCAACACCTCCTTCTGTCAATACATAATTCTGTCTGACTCAGGCCAGCAAATCTTCTGAGCCCAGATCCATGACCTGGCAAGTGGGAAGGTGGGGATTCAAGCCTGAGTCACACTAGAACTTGGGACCAAACTCCGTCATTTTGCAGTATAGAAGTAGCTTGGGCCTGGGTCCTCCAGACTCGGATCCTGAGAATCTGCCAATGCTGTCCCATGATCCCTGGAGCTGATGTTCCTTGTCCTTTCTATCCCAAGACTAGCCAATCGACTCTCAGGAAATAGAAGCAGCCCCCCCTGGTTAAAGTACAGCTTCTTGATGTTTAACCCTTCCATTCTATTTTGACTGTTGAACTGCAAACAGCAGACCTTCTCATGCATTTGCAATGGCCACCAACAAGAAGTCCTTTGCCAAGTGCATTACTATTTAGGTCACAGGATCACAGCCAGATTTCGGTAAACCTCTGGTGCAGGTTGAGCAAAACATCCAACTTCAGTGAGAATACCAGGAACGACAGTGCGTACCAGGAAATAGTGAAGAAGCTGGCAGTGTTGGGGATTCCCCAGTCTAGTGACCCGTGCAGGGAGACGATTACGCAGCTCAAGAGCAACTCTTGATGAGACCCGCAACTCTGGGAACTCGCCATTATCCTTATTTACGAAGAGTTTGAGCGGGTGCTGGGTACCGCATCAAGCCCTGGGTCGACGGAGATCATGATAGCCTGGCCAGCCGTGAGGTCGACCTGCTGATCCCTGAATCTAGTATCAGACTGGGGAGGAGGTAGCAGCACCAGATCAAGCTAGTGAGGTAATTGCAGGTCATACCAGTCCCTGAGAAGGCTTTGCTGCTGCAGCAGCTTCAGCAAGTCCAGGGTCCAGAGCAGCTGTTGATGTCTTCCTCGAGGAGCAGCAGAAGTAGCCCTGGAGCCCGGAAAGTGTTTGGCTCCATGTTAGTTGTTAATATATGAATGGGAGGGATTTCCGGTTTATGAACCAATTACATTCGTATTATAAGCTGAGGATAGCAGCATGTTTCTGCTCAGGTGGAGTGCGTGCCAGCACCTTGGCATCACCCCCTTTACCTGCGCCAAACCGTGTGAAATTCAAAATGGATCCTAGGAAGCACAAACAACAGTTAAACAAACACTTGCATTTAAATTTTTACTGGATATTCACACATTCTTACCCAGATGTGCTGGGGTGCTGAAAGTAAGAATCTGATATTGCCTTTTAGTACACTGCTCCACACAAATCAGCCATGCCACAGTGTAATGAGCCATCTGTAATCGATAAACTGTACAGGGAAGGGAGAATGAAATTTAGTCCATGGGTGACTAAATCAATGTCCAAAATATGGCTGGAGGTTTGTATGCCGTTCTGAAGCATTCCAGAGAAGGGCGAGCGATTGTGTAGTTCTTTGAGAATCAGTATTATCACGTGCTTTTGTGTGTAGTTCATAGATAGATATAGTCAAACCGGCCTGTTTCTGTTTTCTTGTTGGTTTTACTGGTGTTTTGATGTTCTAATGACAGCTGGCTTGCTTAGCAATGCTTTAATATTGCTTTGTAATACAGCCTTGTTCACAAATAAAGACTTTTATATCAGTGTTTTTTAAGAAAGTTTTTATTTTATTAAGAAAGTAATAAACTGCATCACATCATATTATGTGTATTTTGAATAATAAAGATGAACACATGATACGGCACCACTAGGAAGTTGTTTCCAAATACAGTTTCTCAATATATCTGTTTACACAAATCCATAATGAAAATTCATAGGTCTTGCCACACAGGCACCACTCACTCACTGCTCACCTCTCATAGGCAGTCATATCATGCATAATTAAAATCCTCCCATTCATTGCGTACAGTGACAGTACCTCATTTAGTGTTAACATTGCTGCACAAACGCATTAATAAATGTACCGTTCTCACTCTTCCATTGGTCTGTGCAAGTCCATAATGAGGGAGCATAGAGCAATCCTCATATCTGTTGCTCAGATACGTCCTGTGACAGGTGTGCTTTCTGAGTGTACCTGTTCAGAAATCCATTATTGTCATTCAGGGGCAAATGGCTCATCTTTGGCTTCTCAAAGATTGTGAAGAGCACACTGGCATAATCATAAATCAGTCTCTAGTCCAGGAACTGCATTACAATGGAGTAACCCTTTGTAGTTTATGTATTCATGTGCTTCTTGAGGAGGGAAAAAAAGGACACGTGAGTCCCATCAATGGCCATGGTGCAGTCTAGAAACACCATTCTCTCAAAACCAGAAGTTAGTTCAGAGATATTGTTTATGCCCACCACCTTTGGGTAACTCACCTGCCTGATTGCCTCAGAAATCTCCACCAATACTTTACTTGCTAGTAAACTTGCTAACTAAACTAGTTAGCATTGGACCTATAATGATTATAGCGACTCACTTCGGGACTAGCAAGATTGCCCTCTTGCATGTGTCATGATGCTGGAGTGTTGGGGCAAGCTGCTCACAAAGCGTCAGAAATGTCATTTTCTTCATGCAAAAGTTCTGGAGCCACTGCTGGTCATTCCAGTTCCTCATGAGGATGTGATCCCACCAGTCTGTGTTTGTGGCCCTGCACCAGAAGTGCAGGTCTAGGTAGGATGCATCAGCAGCTACATCAAGAGTAGTGAGCAACATCGGCCAGTTCAAGCCTGCCATGACTGTTTCGTCATCATCCTCCTCTGTCAGGGGTCTCTGATAGGTCAGAAAACAGTGCCAAAATTTCCACCAACATCTCATGGATGCTCTGCCGGTTTCCTGAAACAAGAGAGAGAGAGCCCAAGCAAGGCAAGTTCTTCAGATGGTGACTCCTCCGTGGTTCTGGCTCTGGCTGCTGAGAGCATGCAGACCCAAAAGACAGCTTGGCACAATGTGTTGGTGGGCTATGACAACTTCCTGTAACGTGGGATAGGCAAGAAAGTTTTCCCACATTGTGCCACAAACCAAGGACTAGAGCAGCTAGAGCTGGGGAGGGCACTATGAAGCCTGAGAGAGGCTGGTTTGGGTTGGATCGGTGTAATGCACTGTAGCCACCTGAGCATAGGTGTGACACCCGTGTTCAGAAATTCTAAACCTAGCATAAATATTCAGGGTGGACCCTCAAGCTTCAGCGTGCAAAACACTGGGCCAGCAGACTTGAGTCCCACTGAACCTGGGCTTATGTTGCAGTGTAGACAAACCCTAAAAGGCAGTCAGCCAAAGATCAACATGTATTTGTTGGGACCACAGACCAAGGACCTGTTTCCATACCTGTGCATACATCTGTTGTCTCCCAAATGTCTCCCGTTGCCTTTTCTGTTAACCCAAATGTCTCCTGTTAAAGACTGATTTCTTCGTGAGTTAGAGGCACTTTCAGCTAATGGTGACTGTTGGTTGCATAATACCTTAAATGTAGGAGGCTTCATGTTCCAAAAATGGGTATGACTGAATATCACTTCCCTTTGTGCATGTCCTGGGATAGGGTTAAAATGGGACTATTGTTAAATATAAAGGCCATGCCACTGCACTTCAGTGTTCTTGAAATTCTGTGCTATAACTGTTTTGGAAGCAAAGAACATTGTTGTCCTCCACTGAAGTTTTTATAGAGTATATGCCATCTGGGACAGTTCCAGAAGGTAGGCAATTGGTCTGTCACTTTGGGAATGTAGAATGTTTTTTGCTGTGAAGGGTTTTCTGTTAGTTTATCAGATTTGAACTGGATTAGCAGTCTGTAGGATCAATGATCCATGACAAATGTGGGTGAAACAACAAACATGAGGCCTGCTTGTGTTTTGATTCACATACTGATTGGAGATCTTTGGGGAGCTTTGGGGCATGGCCTATGATTTAGTGCCTATATCCTTTGACCTATGACCTATGATTTAGTGCCTAAACCTTTGCCAGGAAACATCAGGTCCCTATTTAATGGAGATTTTCATTATTGTGCCCTCAGAGGGCAAGATTCCATCATCATTTTAGTAACTGATTGGTAGGTTCTCAATTCCTGAGTCCTCAGATTTCTTTGACCTCTTAGTGTGGATTCATTAAAGATTCTACACTGGTTTCATTGATCTATTAGCCTATTAGGTGTCTGTATTGATTCTTTTAGAACTGTCAGCAATCTTTGATGCCACTAACTTTTTTGTGGACAAAGGTTGGTGGAGTTGAATTTGAATTTAAATGAGACCCATATCTTCCTTTAGGGCAAGACCTTGAAATTAGTACTGTATGACTCCTCATTCATAAGTAGGACCAGAGGCTTTATTCTCTCACCATTCCTTCAATAGAGCAGCTAGCATGTGATTCGATACTCCTTTCTTTTTGTTTCATTTGATCTGAACAATGTGGTTGCTAAACTTTCCCAGTATCAAGCAGGGGTTGGATGAAAACAGAAAGAAAATTCTCATGAGGTCCATGAGCTGGCGGAAACAACCAGAGGAAATAGTGGACGTGATAGTGATCTCAATTCTACCAATTCAGGGAACAATCCTGCTATTTCTTTCTGTAGTCTGCAACCTAGGGAATCTGTTGATTCTTCAGCTGCTTCTGATAGTCCAGACTGCGGCATAAACCAGGAACATTCATTTACACCATTGCTTGTATAGGAGGTTTAAAACCACTCATCTGTGATAACCTTAGCACAGTCATTTATGCATTTGTTACCTCAGACTAGTTTTGTGTACCTGGAACAATACCTAGGAGACCTCTTGGAAACATCAGCAAGTGCAGAATTGTAGGGTTTTTCACAAATGGAAATTCTTTCACTTCTGCTGCAAAGTCTGCCATGAATTACGATTAATGTCTACTTTCATGACAGGCTGTGGTTTTGATATATAAACTGCTTTATAGTTTGGGGCTTGCATATTTTAGTCACTGCATCTGTGGCTGTGGTTTACAGTTAATGTTAGCAATCTGACAGTCCCAATGATTGTATGCATTGGAGCTTCATCTCTGAAATCGCTTTCCCAAATTGAACCCGTTGTCCTTTTTTGGCATGTTTCAATGCCTGTTCATTTATTGCTTTCTTTGAGGAAGTGGGTGAAAGTGTAATAGATTTCAATTGTAACAGAAAGTGTTGTGAATAGTAACTATAATTGATATCCGTAAGTACTTGCTATAATATTAAATGTGTGATATAAAGGTTTTATCAGCATGAGTTTGGTATTGCTGCATTATTTATGAAATCCATGAATGAGTTATACAGGGTATCTCAAATGATAGCCAGCAAAATCTTTATACCACAACAATATATATATATTATAGATCTCACTTATTTTACAGGGGGAAGAAATCAGAAATATTTTATAGTTTTAAAGTTTTATTGGATTTTTTTTTCATTTCTCTCCTAAAGGTTGGCATTTTAATTACCATGAGTCCAACTGCCCAGGCAATTACCAGAGATAGAAGCAAGTGCCTTATAGGTTTGAAAAATCAGTTATCACTTATTTTCAATTATGTAAAGATTTCCATTCTAGCCCTGAAGAGTCCCAAGATATTAAATCTTAAACCTGCCACAGGCTAGAACTGATTTTAGTTATACCGCACAAAAGAATGTTCTTTCCAGGTATAAAATCCAGGGAAAAGTAAAAAAAAACTCAAAGGCTTTTTAAAACAAATATGTCTGAAGCTAATCAGAGGTTAAACTATCGGAATTCTACATTCCAGAGGTGATAGCTTAGTGGGCAAAGGGTAGATGCAGCAGTCAAAAGTGTATGGTAAATCCAGTTTTTCAGAAGATATCACCATCACATATATAGAATGCATATAAGTGAATGCAGTACATGTACAATCTCTCAGGTTCAGTATTTTCAATAACTGTATTTTTCTTTATTTTAGATATTTATGTGTAAACACTGATGGTCAATTTTTTAATAGGAATTGGACTAATTTATTTAAGCAAGACTTGAAATTGGTGACATTATATTGCGTACTTATTCATTGTTTAAGTTGTATGTTTCCTTGTGGTAACGTACTGCTATTTAAAGCTTATATGATGCTGATATAGGCTTTGTTTTTCTTTTTGAAATTTCAGAATAGTGGTTTTGTTAAAGAATCACCTACACATTATCTGTGAATTGACTGTGAACTTGTAATGCACAGAAACATTCTTGTCGAATGTAGCTATTCTTTATCTATAGACATTCTGCACATTTCTTCTAAAAAAAACAAAAAAACACGCACCCAAACAAAGAAACTGATTTGACCAAAGCACTGTAAAAATATATTGGAATAACACATATCAATTTAGAAAGGAACAATAAATAGCAAGAATCTGAAGAATGGAAATTTCATACTAGTAAACAATGTTCTTTCAATGAGCGTCGATAGAATCTCTTTGTTGGAAGTTTCAAGATTTAAATGTTGTTTCCACCAGTGGTATAATCCATTTGAGGAATAAAAAGCTAGAAATCTTAGTATTCTAAAGTATTACAAAGCACATTTGAAATGCATTGATAATGTGTTGATAAGAGGTGAAGATGCATAAAAGCATAACCAGTGGATGTTATTAAAACAAATTGAAACTGTGTATGCCTGTTTACTACTTGACTAAATTATTATAGAGCATGGATTAAATTCCTCATTCCCTAAATAATAAAGTAGTTCTAAAACTAATGCAAGTGTATTTTTCCTAATTTCTTGTTATGCTATAAGTAAATACTGTAGCAAGAAAATATTGACTTTTGTTGATGTGGACACCAGATTTACAGACTAAGATGTAAACGTTGACTGAGTTAAAGTTAGGTCAGTATTTACTTTGAGAAAATGAATTTTGACCATAATAAACATGAAATCATTATACTATGTGTACTGTTACATATACTGTCAATATTTTAAGCAGAAATATTTGGAAATCTTTACTTTTATGGTCTTACTTTTTCAACATAAAATTGTTTCTTTTTAAATTAACATCCAGGGCAGATGAAACCAGACTAAAAAAAAAAAGAAATGTAAACAACAAACACAAGCTATTTATTTCCTCTGATGTATGCATTAAGGTCTGAAGGAACATCCGCCAGTCAAATTGTCATGCCAAGTTTCTCTGAAGAAAAGTACTTTTTGTATCAGCTACTGCTGAAAGAGAAACATTCAGTTATGCAAAATAGTCATAAATGACCATTAATTCTAAAGATATTCTTCATATATAGGGTCGATGCAAGAGATTTCATGCATGAGCATTTTATTCATAGAGAAAGTTAAAGATGCCATGATCATTCAAGGCAATAGAAAGGTGTGAGATAGAATGTTAAATTTCTTAATGGAAAAAAATTAAATGAATTTCAATAAATAAATTAATGGATTTACCTCCAAATTGTCAGAAAAAATCTCTGAAGTCAGGGAATATGTTTTAATTTTGTGGAGGCTATCCTGTATTCTTCAGAGATAATAAGGAGGCTGAATTCCTGCCCTAAGTGGAAAACTGAACTTATCCTTAAATATGGAGCTGTGACTGGCATCTCCATAATTAACTGTTTGATATTGTTTCAGACTTCTGTATGGAGGTAAATAATAGCAACTGGCTAACTCATCACAAGAGTGCTTTTAGCCAGCCATGAGTCAAGATTTTCCTGCTGTATGTAACAATACTTTTGATTTTTGCAAGTTTGGGTTGAATCACATATCCATTGTATTAAGTCATCTTGCATGAATGAAAATTTAAAATATTCAGCTGTTTGGCATGGTGTAATTTGAATATACTGTAACCCTTTAAAAATTCTATTCAATTCAGTGGACTCTCTGTTGCCCCCTTTTTCAGATGACGGTTGCTGCTGGTACGAGCATTGAGAATAACATTCAAAGGACCATATCCTGCCCTAATGTATGTTCCACATATCTTGGATTTTTGTGTAATTTAAATGCAAAACTCATTATGTGAATTTGATATTTTGCCATCCGAAAGAATCTCCTGCATCTCAGGGTCATTGCATATTATACTACAAGTGGAGGTTTCAGCCTATCAAAATGATGAATTACTGTCATTTTTTCCTACATGATTTGATAGCTCAGCTAAATAAAGACTATGATGATATATTCACAGCTCCTTCCAAGTTTATCTTGCTTCTCACCCAGCTCAATGCTCCTGTCAGTTGAAATCAGTTAAACAGCAATAAGCAAAATGAGAAAAGTAAGATGAGACCACATTTATTCTACTTAACATTATTCTGTATTGGACTGTAAAGATATCACATACTAAATTTGGAAGGAAACTTTATTTTCACTACTTAAGTGTATTATGTCTTAATGATGGAGGAGTCCCTAGTGATGGAAGGATAGAGTGAAAACCCTATTTTTTGTCCGCAAAAGGAACTTTGATTCACTTGTAGTATAATAACTAATTTAACTTTTGTAATAAACCTGCTCCACAAGTGGGAACACAGTGGGTCAAAGAATAATCTCTGATATGCAGAACATTAGTGGGAGTTCAGCACATACATCTAAGGGTAGACTTTGACTCTGTGTGTATATTATGTATTGAATAACTTGAATAGTCAGCATTACTTTCTTTTGACATTTTTGTGGGGGTGGTGGGAAGGAGGCTATTGATCCTGAAATTCATTGAGACTTATTATTTGCATAAAATGTAACCCGGATAAGTATGATAGAGTTAGATCATACTGCTAATTAAGCATCACATTATTATTACTATTTTTCATTTGGTCAAGTCGAAACAGTACACAGGATACTGAGTCACTTCTGAATGTCCCTACCCCTATCTTTCAAAAACACAAACAGAAACACAAAACCTAGTTTAATGCAGAAACTTTCTGGTTTTCAAGGAACATAGACATTTCCAATTTTCTGTAAGGGATGAAACTGATTGCTATCCTGCTTCTAGGTATTTGGAGTATCAGTATGTGTTTCCGGGCATCTCTTTGAATAGGTCGGTGAAAACACTGCTTGATTAGGAGCTGCCCACTTGAATTCTAGTTACAGGTTTATCTGATGAGGCTAAAGACAAATGTTTCAGTGTAGGAAATGTCCATGAAGAGTTTAATCAGGAGGAATGGGTGCACAATGCACTTCGGAAAATTGATTTCCGAAGTAGGTGATCCTCTCCCCATATTCAGAGTGACTTTAGCTTCTTCAAGACAAGTTCAATCTGCTGATTTGCAGAGGTAATCACCTTCCCATCATTCAGATGTCATCCATAGATAAACCTTAAATAGGAGGACCCAATTGCACAGGCTTGGCAATGTGCAATAATGCTTTAAACTCATACACAAAGGCTAGCACTATCACTTTAAAGAAGCATAGGTAGGGTAAGATAAGCATTAAAATTAATTGATAAAAAGAGATCTTGAAAACTACGGAGAACTTTAACTACACTTCTTCCAGAAAGAAATCAAAGATGTTGACTGTTTACAGTCACCTTCTAATCTTTGAGTGAAATCATCCACCAGTGAAGGCAATGGGAGTTATACTGTTGTCATCAGTGAGATTAGAATTTCATCCTTTGTCTCAAGAAAGAATGAGAGGCCGCAATGATAAATCACAAATCACCTCTGCTTCTGTCTTCTCTGACAGGCAAAGTTTTCTTCTCCAAAAAGGAATTTGATGAACCTTCAGAGGACATTGAGATTAAAAGATAAGAATTGTATATACACAAATGTCTAATATTCTCCTAACTCAGTGACTAAGAAGAGTTTTAGTGACTATTTTCCAAAGGTGAAATTAGAGGACAAAGTATTTCCTATTCACAATAACACTAATAAATCCTACAACAGTGTTGGGAGATTCTGGGTTTTAACAATCCCTTCTGAAGTCTCTCCACAAGTTAGAAAGAATTCCCAAGTATAGTCTCTAAGAAAGAGAATTAGCACCTATTGTGGATTCCACATTTATAGTAAGCACTCTGAAAAGTCTTTCATGTTGAAAACTAATGTTTAGAACAAAGATGCCATGGATAGGAAATAATCACACAGGCACTCACAAGGGGTAAAACTTCAGCTCAAATTCTTAATGTGAGGATTCACTCAGGCCTTACCTCTGGACTCATTGTAAAGTAGCTTTAAGATATAATTCTAGATTCTGACTACAGAAAGAAGTACAGTAAATCCAAAAGCCCTGTAGACTTAATTGCTCTGATGACGTTCACTTTTTCATTGTTTTGCAAGTCCAGATGCTTTATTGTCCTATTTAAAAAATAAATATAAAAAATAAAAATAAATAAAATGAATGAAATAAATGAATGAAATAAATAAATGAAAATAAATGACCACTTCATTAAATATATGTTTTTGTTGAATTTATAGAGCTTCCTAACTCCCTTCCCAAAGCTCTGTAATTAGGCACTAAGTTTAAGACATAAAAGATGTCAATTTTTCCTAGTTAATAAAGGATAAACTTGAGCTATCAATTTGATCTTCCCAAAACTAATATAAAACTTCATTAGGTGATGTTCTTTACCTAAAATATGATGCCATCATGCCCTGTGCAAAACTGCACACTCGTCCTGAGCTATGTCTCAGGGGTCAGAAGCGTTAGCCCCTGGAATTCCTTGGACCAAATGAGAGATGAAACATAATGCTAACCAATTCCTACCATGATGCCTGGTCACCAAGAACTGCATAAAACTGGTATCATCCAAAACTGTCTACATCCATCCAGTAATGTCATTGAGAAACCCATAATTAACATCTCTCTACTATGAAGAGAAGCCATCTACCATGATTGTTCATGTCCTGGGACAGAGTCAGTTTTTAATTTGCCCTTTATCTTTAGCTTTTTCTTTAATATTCATTTATAACGGTCCTCATTTTAAATTTTATTTTTAAACGTTCCAGTTAATTATCATATATCAATTGCTTTATGTATTATTTTATTAATTTTTCAAAGACCATCCATCATGTTGAGGAGACATAATAGTCTTTTATACCCAGCTTGTGTTGGTTTGATGTTTCCTGGTTATGTTTATCTCAGCACTGCATTAGTCTTATCATTAATTACACACTTGGTCAGTGTCCTCAAACTGAGTTGAGCTTCATTGGTCGCTAATTCTTGTGATTAGTTTGTGTTCCTCTTCTGAAGATTTGCACCTTGTGAGTAATTTTCCATCAGGAACAGGGTTTTTTTCCCCACCTCCTTGTTAGTATCTCTGCTATTTCAGACTTCCTTGAGAAGTCTTAGATGAATTTCATCCAGTTCTGATGATTTACTGCATTAAAGATTTTCAAATACATCAGTTCTTCCAGGGAAGCTTCAGATTTTACAGCTTACATTTAACAAAAATTCCTGGAATCTCCAAAAGAAGCCCACAGATGCACAAATACAAAAGTATCCTAACCAACACTTAAATATTCCTCAAGTTTACAGGGTCTAGAACAAGGAGGAGGTGTTGAAGAAGGTGTTGAAGCTGGCACAAATATCCCAAAAGAAAGCTTAGACCTCAATTCTGTTTTGTAAGGATCTCTTTTAGGACAAGTAGTATTCCTTGAGTCAATGTAATGAATCAATACAGGGGATTACCAGAGCAGATCCAGCCCCAATTTTGAGTACATTTTTGCAGCTCAAGTCAAGTCAAACACTGTACATTTCTGTCTTATACACAGAAGGATACCTAACAGTTGGCACTTACTTTCTAGCAGTACTAACCTGAGATAGATATGGACTAGAAAAGTGGAAAGTCTACATTGCATGTTGTTAACCCTTAAAGCATCAAGTCTCCTTAAAATTAGGAAATGGTCTTTTAAACTTATTTATGAGCTATATGTCACTGTCTTTCATATGATAGGTTTTTTCTCCTGAGCTTAGAAGTTGTCAGTGACAACAATTTTTATACGTGTATGAACAAAACAAAACAAAAAAGTGTCACATTTTATATTGAATTTAACTCCAAATCCAAAACCAACACATACTGTGAAATATTTAGAACTCCAAATTAAATATTAATGATTGGTTTAAGATTGATGACCCTAAATTTGAATATCTGGTACCTTTTCATATAGTGACAGGATTACATTAGTCTTCAATTCTTTCTAGTTTCTTTTAAATGCTATGGGGAACACAGGATTACACATGTGCTCCAAGGAAAAATGTGCATGAGTGCTTTAATATTTTTGTTTGCTCTATAGTGATCAATTTTCCACAACAGGATGCCCTTCAAAACTTGAAATTTCAAGTAATTGAGAATATATTGGTTCAGCACTGTAATTTCATTAAATTACTTAAATATATCTATCCAGGTCTTATATTCTTGGTAAGATAGAGCCACAGCATATTTTACTTTACTTTTCTGAACCCAACCTGAGATTAAAAAAAAAAGTGGATTAAAATATGTAGGTAGGATGGGTTGAGGATTATAAAATTGCACAGAAAACATATTTACAAACTAAACTGAATACAGTAGACTGTGTATGTGATGTACTAAGTTTTACTAATATAAAAATGTAATAGAGCTTTTATTGAACTTCAACTCTACCTGAGTATTACAATACTAGTAATAACAAATATAAGAGGATATTTTAAATATAAAAGGAAATAATACACTGATCTAAATAACTGCGATATGTGCAAAACTTAAAACTGAAAATCATAAAGGAACACTACAGTTTGTTCACACTTCAACTGCTCAGAAATGATGTTGAATGTCAGACTGCAGTTACCAACAGCACACACACAAAAGATAAAATCTAGTTTGTATAGCATTTGGTTTCCACTGTCTTCCATTTCAGACCCCAATTTACCTTTTGTCTCACACTGAGTTACTGTTGTCTTTTTATTTATTGTAAATAATTTATAAAAGAGAAGTTGAATCAAGAAATTGATATTATAAATAATAATAATAAAATGCTATTTATAACTTATACACTCCCCCTCCGTCAGAATTGAATATATACCCCAATAGTGTGTCATTGTGCTGTCTTTCACATGAAGGAAAAACAAGGCCTTGTTCATTTATTTTTGCAAGAATAGTATGCTAGCCTGTCTTTCTGGTTAAAGCCCAAATGAGTAATTACATTTTGCCTACCTAAACTTCCTCTCTAGTTTCATTTGTATACAACATTCTTTCCACCTTGAATTGCCGGGAAGAGTTGCTGTACACTATTCAGTGATTGTTTTCTCCTGACTCAAAGAAGGATGAATTTCTATGATGGGTGAAGTGCTCTCTGTGTGTGTGTGTGTACTTTGTATAGTTGCCAAGCTTTTTGGTATGCTTGGTTAAATGTATGCCTTTTAAATGGTTACTGATAAATATACAATGTGTATGTTCAAAATATGTTCAAAGTATTAATATTGATGTTTTCCTGTAAAAAACTATTTCTTTTTCTAAACACAAAAAAGTCATAAACTACTATATAAATTTCAGTTTTGTATGCTGAAATGGATAACAAGTATGCCAAACAATATTAATAATTGCCATATTTCTTTGCTTAGTGGGAATTTAGAAAACTCATTCCAGTTAATTGTTTTTTTTAAATACAAACACATTCCTATTTTCTTCAAAATATTTTATAAAAACAGCATCTTGAAATGAAATTATGAAAACTATCAAGAATAATGGATAGCAGGTTATTCACATTCACACCTCATATTTTATAACAAGCCTGGAAATACAGGTTCACATACCAGCATAGTAGGTCAGCTCTTCATTCTTTTCAGGTAGATAAATTTAGTAATATGCAGTGAAGTCCATCTTATTCCTTGGGACATGAAAGTCCATATAACAATTCTGTAATAAAGTATCAACTTGTTCATATGTTTTGAGCAAAACTTCCCTTTCCTTGTGTCCTTTAAAGCACTTAGCTGCCATTTTCTTTTCCATAGATAATCTTAATTGTACTGTATGTTTAAGAAACTCTTTGGGATTGTTCAGGAAGATTATAATAACAAAGAAAGAGCAAACTGAGTTGGCAAAATTCTCCTATTCTGTGAATAAAGCGAGCAAGACTTGGTCCAAAGTTTATTAAAATTTAGTTCCTAACTATTTTGAAGGATTTGGAGTTCTAACTTTTGGTAGAAAATAGACAAGGGGTATGTGATTAGAGTGATAGTGAACTATACTGTAAACAAATAAAATAACATCTGATGGATTCTTACTCTCATTAGGAAAGTGTCTGAATATAGGGGAATTAGCAAAAATAATGTACTAAAAGCTTTTAATGGGGGTTTGTCCTGTCACTACTATTTTCAGTGGGTTTTTCAATTGCATTTCAACAAAATATTTTGTCATAGGATAAAGTATGTCTATATTTTTCTCTAGGCAGGAATGTGTCATTGTATGAAGGGCATTGCTCACAACTTGTTTAAAACCTTTGCAAGATCAGCACAGTACATATTGTTAACAAATATACACAATTCTCTTTATCCTAGCTTAGTTGTTTTCCTTTTGTCTGGTTCAGCTCATTTGGCACAGATTTCAGTTTCATGACTTCAAAATATCACAGTTGCATTGATAGGAAAGTCACATTCATGGTGCAAAAATAAGTGTGAATTTGTAAACAACATTAACCACAGACGGATAAAAAGGATGCAGAGAATGTAATGGAGTTTCTGTTACTTACAACTTTGTAGAAAATTTTCGAGTTAGACTACTTGTGAGAAGTTCTGTACTGAAATATATAATATTCCCCAGAATATGGGGAATTCATTATTTTTGTCATTTTAGCTACAAAAAGTAGTTGTTTCTATATCTCTACAACAAAAGAAATGATGTTTTAAAGTGTACTTCCAGGCAATATTGAATAATTAGATCTATGTTGAGAGCTTGGATTTGATACTTCTATCACTTGAGCAATTTGTTCCATTGCATTATATCTTTAAAAGGGAAAGTGAGCAGAAAGAATTTGATATGGGGCAGCATTTTTATGCCAAGAATGGAAAGTGTTTCCTAACCTAAAGCCTTGGGTCTTTATTTTGGGGATGTGTTTATATTTCGGGGTTGTTATAAATGTGTATGGGTAGGGTTTTGTGGCCTGCCTTGTGCAGGAGGTCAGACTAGATGATCATATTGGTCCCTTCTGACCTATGAGTCTATGAGTCTATGAGTCTATTTTGCTGCAAAATTTGTGTATTATTAGCCTTTCCAAGTTTTGTCATCTAAGTGAAAAGGTGATAGACTTTTTCCCAGTGTTTGGACTATGACTGCAGCTGAAGTCTCCATTGTCAGGCATTTGTGAGTCTTGAATGTGGTTCGGCTGGTTTCTCAGGCATTTCTCGGAATTTCATTTATACCTTAAGTCTCTCTTTTTGGGTCTGTTTGTAAAGGACATACTTTAATAACTGAACTCATCTTCAGTTTCTTTTACAGAACTACAATAAGCCTATAAGCTTTATTATGTTGTGTTCTGTTTAACAAACTAAAAGGGAAAAAAATTATTCAAATGCCAATTCAAATTCTTGCTAAGGAGAAATTGTTGATTATTGGACCTAGTCTTGCTATATGATGCGAGCCTTCAGCTCCCATTTAGGCCATGATTCAGCATATCACTGAAGCATGCACTTAAGTCTGTCTGTGAGACTGGGAGGGACAAGGAAGTTTTCTTCTGTAGGTTTCCAGGTAACACAAATGGAAAAAAAAATTTAGTCTTTTGAGCAGCCCATAGGTAGCTTCTTGAGATTAGTTTCAATAAGTAATTTATGATTTAATATTTCCCTTTATAGTTTATTCACTTATTTTGTAATTTGAGAATTTTAGAGTTAGTATATATATGTTGTTTTAGTGAGTAGTCTTTTCAAATATGAATTTTTAACAGAATATAGAGTAAATATATATTTGGGATCAATCTTCAGTTTGGCCTAACTCTACTCCATGCAGGACCTGCGACTGGTGAGGCAAAGATGGCTGTAGATCTCCTTTATTCCTCACTCCTGGTCCTGGGGCCATCTGAAGGCTAGTTTGGTGCTCATACAATTTAGGGCAACCTCAGAGCTCCTGGAAGTTATGCCCATCTGCACTGGCTCTAAAGGGTACAGATGTCCTTTGGCGACACCTTTCCCCCCAACATGATCCCTGTACTGGGTGTGGTGGCATAGGGACAGTTACTCTAGATCTGTGCAACTGGTGGATTTGACTAAGCCTCATCTGATCATTTAGGCCTATTTAGAGTTTAGCTTCCACTGTCAGAACAGCACAAAGCAGAATTAACAAGGGACAGGATCTGGTCTTATTTTGGTAATTACTTGATAATTGGAAAAATACAATAAGAATGACCAGTTTGTTCTAGTGAACCTTTTTTGTTTTGTTCTAACAAAAAGTCAGTAAATAATTAGGTATAGGAATATGTGTGTGAGAGATTGTGTATGCATGTGATATATTTCTCTCACACATATACTAAATGTAAATCCCCAAGAAGATTAAAAATGGGAATACATTCTCAAGGCAGATAACCATTTTTGCCATCTCTATAGCAGACGTCACCAAAAATAAGAGTGCTACATTTCCTTTTGTAAATTGCCAAGTCCATTATAAAAAATAATAATTTTGTGTGGTGGTGAGGTTGATGAGACCCAGTATCATGTGGTAGTATCTGGGGCATCTAGTATCTGGGGCATCTAGCACTGTCATCTCAGCAAGACTCCTGCAAAGTAATAGCTCTTTTAACTAGAATGTCCTAAAAAATACCATGTTTTTGACATCAGGTATTGAAGACTGACAGAAAAGAGTATAAATTATAGAAAGTCCTTATAAAAATGGTTGAACTATAAAAGATTGCTCTGTTGTTCTGGCAGCTATCATTTTATATTTTGCAGTTTTAGTGGAAAGTAGCTATAGGTATTAGGATGCATCTGTGAGTTTTGTTGTACAGTTATTTGTATCAATGTGTGAGTATTTGTGGAAAAGAAACATGAAGAGAAATAGACTGATAATCCGTGTACACCCAAAACAGAATATAAAGAGCACACAATCATCAAATGGGATGATACTGGACTCCTTTGTATGTTTGTTCTCTATTAAAATCTAAATTCATATTTTCAAAATGTAGAACAGTAGAATACTAATTTGTCTACATACAAAAACTGTTTTACACCATACTTTTTAGTTTGATGGCTGATTTAATTAAAAAAACCCTTTTAAAAAAAAGATTTTCCTTAATATGATTGCTTCAACACTGAAACAGATGTCTAGCTTATAAATGGACTTGTTGATTACATTGTAATGAAAAATGTGCTTAATTACTGACAAAGCCATTACTGAATTTATGATAGATAAAATATTTTATGTGGAAAAACACTTGTATGCTGGGTTCCTTTCCCAACTTTCTACCAACCCATACACTCTTCCTTGGGTTTGGTTGTATACAGATATTTGTAATCAGATAATAAAGTTCATCTAGTTCTCTGTGCTGATAAGTTGCAAAACTGAAATCAATTTGAACAGTAACTCAAGATTTGGTATCATGCATGTACCACCAGTAGCATTACTAAACAGTTAAAAAAGAATGAAAGTTCAGAGAATCATATCTGGTAGTCTTGCATGCCCTTTAATTTGGGGTTTATTATGCACTGCGAACCATCACTGTATAATGATCAAGGCATTGCAATGTTTCATTCTGCATATGAAACATCAGTTGTACTAATGAGTCAATAGAATAGTCTGAACTAAAAATAACTTAAAGGTATATGACACAATCTCTATTTGGACAAGAAAGGAGAAAAGCATATTTTGTTCTTTAAAAAAATATATATATCCCCAATGGGTCCAACGCTTTGCCTCACTCAAGACTGTAGAATTTGCATATGTGTTAATTTTTCCATAGTCTGTACTTACTATTCAGAAAGAGAAAGGACCAAATTCTGCCCTGTCTTATTCACTCTGCAACCCAACTGAAGTCCAGTGCAAAAGCCACTCAAACATTTGGCAGTCTGTCTACATGCACAAGTGGCCCTCTGTAGATTGTCTCCTGACAGACATCATAAATCTCAGTGGTCTATTTACATTTCACGTGAAAGCAAATGCATCTTTTGTGTGATGTGTGGACTTCATTTATAAGACACGTTTTCTGCAGCATCCTCTCATTTAGGTATTGTAATGTATGGCCACAAATTTCCTTGCAGAAGTGTTAAAGTTATATACATTTTACCCTGTCAGCTTTATACCATCTTTCCATGTCATTGGCAATGTCCAGTAGTCTAAAATATTTTAAATAGGTACTTCATTAGACCCTTTTTAAAACATGTATTTGTCCACAAATTTAGGGCTATATTTTACCACTGTTTTCATGTTGATCAAGCTTCCTCTGCTGGACACTTGCCAGGCTGATGTGTTTGGGTCCCACACACTGGACCCATGTGCTCTTAAGCTTCCCTTGGTTTGAGGTAGGCTGCAACATTGTTTCCTTCCTTGGGCTCTCTAGCCCACTTCCTGGCCACAAGGCTCTCTATTTGTTAACCCTGTCACACAAATAGTACCAGTGCTGAGGCCCGCAGTCTTTCCAGTAGCTTAAGCACCCCCTCTCCCACAGCTTTGTAAAACTTCCTAAAACACTTTCTCTTCACTTTACAAAAGGTATATAGATCCAGACAAATTAATAGTTTCCTACACTCTTTTCCCTGCCTCAATTTCCTTACCACTCTGGAGCATTCTCTGGTCTTAGGTCAGAGTCTTCTGGGATGTCCAGGATCCTTATCCTGCACCTCACTGCTTCTCTTCTGAGTCAGGGAGTCTCTACCAAGTTTGGACTTTGGTTGGCATATTTCCTGCACTGCCCAAGCCAATCTGACAATGAGGGGAAAATTCCTTCCCAGCTCCCAAAGGTGGTTACCACAATGCCGGCATCATGGACCCCAAACTTGGACCTACATTAACTTCAAGGGGGTGTGGAGTGTGAAATGGTGTCCCATGGGAGGGTGAAGGTCTGATAAGTCCTAGCCTGGGTTGAAAAGGAGCCAAAAATTTCAGCTGCACCCTTCTGTCCTTCAGTCAGAGTATGTCTATACTGACAGCAGCAAAGTCGTTGCCATCTGATTGATCTTTTTGGATCAGTTTAGCAGTCAGTTTAGACCCACTCAATTGATCAGGAAGTTGACGCTTTTAAACCACCACCTCAAATAGCGTAGAGCTGCATTGGTGGGAATGTAGTTCTCATCAGCGCAGTGCAGCAAAGATGGCATGCAGAAGGGAAGCACAGCAGTCGACTAGACTTATGCAAACCACTCTGTGTAGCTTGCGTAACTCCCGTCGACTGCTGCTGAATCCCCAGGTAAGTGTAGACCAGGGCACAGAGTCTTCCTCCTAACACCCATGAAGATCTGAGTACCTACAAGAAGGGAAAGGTGGGTGCATTCCTTAAAGCACTGGTTCTCAACCCATGGCCCCTGGGCACCTTGCGGCCCAATCAGCACACAGCTGTGGCCCATGTGACAACCTCAGAGCCATATAGTGTATATGTATAGTGTATATATACACACACACTCTATCTATCTATCTATCTATCTATCTATCTATCTATCTATCTATCTATCTATCTATCCTCTATCCTCTATCCTCTATCCTCTATCCTCTATCCTCTATCCATCTATCTATCTATCTATCTATCTATCTAGTGTGTGGATTTGTATAAGGTAAAACTCTTGCCCTGCCTGGTAACTTTGTGAAAAAAATCTTGCATGTGGAAGGATGCTAATGGTTCTATCAAAACACAATAAAGGATGTATTGCTATTGAAGCATGTCATTTCTACTCTGACAGATACATGGGATGTATAGAGAATTCTTGTAGCATCCCAGAAAGAGAAAAGATTGTTACTGATGAATGTTTTTTTGTTTCTTCTGTTTCTGGCTACCCTCTGAATAGTGCATGGTAATTTTATGTATCTGTTCTGCGTAGTGTGACCTCTGTTCAAAAACTCCTGGGAAAGATTACTGAGAGAAAAAAAGAAAATGAAATGCAAACTCTGAAAATGGACCATCTGTGAAAGACAAAGCTGACTGATGCGATCCTTCTTCTTAATTCTTGATTTATGATCTGTTTAGTAATTGCCCATATAAGTGTTTAATCTCTCTATGAAACTCAGATTGCTCCCTTTGAGCATGCCTTCCATGTCACAAATGATGGACAAATTTTATCCCTCTTGCCTTCATGATTTTTATGTATACTACTGCTTTTTTCCTGTTCTGGTAAAGGACATTTCTGGTCAAATCCAGCAAAGCATTTAAGTATGTGTTCAATTTTTAAGCACATGCTGAAGGCCTCAGTTTAGGAAAGCATCCTTATTTAAAAAGGCACTTAAGGATGCTCCCAATTTTATGTAGTTAAAGAACTCTTCTGGACTAGTGGATTCCTCTAATTTTATATTTAGAATGTCATATAAAATTAATTTAGAAAAATGAATGGCAAGAGTTTACAGGGAGTTGTATGTAAAGATAAAAGAAATGGGATTTTACTTAAATTTAAAAAAAAAATTGTGTGACAAAACCTTTCTGTCTTTCTGTTTGCCTTTAATGCCATTCTGAATTGGTCATCCTATTCCTAGGACCGTAGAAATGCAAAGCAGTCTGAGACTGAAAGATCTTTTTAATTTTTTTCAAACAAACATAAATTCAAAGAATTTTAGAAAGTCTAGATTTGCCTTTAAAATGTTTTGATTGTTTTTCAATACATATAACAAGCTGTCTGTCTGACAAATATTTATTCAGGTGGTTTAGTAACAAATATAATCCTCCTGTTTTCTATAGAATCATAACTTTCATCTGAGGATCACAAAACACTTTACGTCAGGTCAACAGGCAGCCCGCGGGCTGCATCCATCCTGCCAGATGATTTTATTTGGCCTGCCCACAGGCAGAGTCACAACTACAGATTTTTATTTTTTTTTAAATTGAGTCAGATCATTGAGGGAAGCGGTCTTTTAGTAAAGCTGCTGCTGCTTCATACTGCTCTGCTCAGCTCCCCTGTCCCCGTCAACCCATGTTCTGACTCCACCCGTGGCACCCAGCTCCAGTTCCTGCCTGCCCATTGGTTGATTGTTTGGGAGCTGAGAGTCAATCAGGTTCCGGCCAGGGATCCCCAATCAGTGGGCAGAGACAGCGCACAGCTCCACCAATGGAGGGAGTAACCACAGCTCAGTGGTGTAATGATCAAATCCCTTCCCTACTATTATGATGGAAAGGTGGCTGGCACAAATCTGAGTGGTGTGTGACCCAGTCCATGAGCTCCTGCTCCTAGTCCTTGGTTCTGTCCTACATGGCAGAACCTGTGTCCACGGTGGAGCAGAGAGAAGGCAGAGACTAGTAACAGCAGAGAAAAAAAAAAAGAACCAATGGTTTTATATTTTGATATTTTCATTTATTGATCTGCTGCTCTTCTGCACACTAAAAAGGGTTAGTGACAGACTTATGTTTAAACTTTATTATTATTTATTATGTTTAACCTTTATTATTATTATTATTTAAAGATTGTGCTATAAGTGGCATTTATATTTAAGAACACTGTGGTTTCACATTATTACTACACAATTACTTGTATGTTAATGTGGTGTATTGTAGCAAACATTTGAGTTATTCAGCATGCAGCCTCTTTAAAAAATATAGCATGTCCTGTCAAAGGGTTTTAGTGGATTTTGTGGTCTGCAAGTACTTTAAAAGTTGCCGATCCTTGCTTTACACACGCTAATTAATGGGGTTGTGATCCAAATTGTGCATCAGGCTAACTTTGAGGAAATAGCAATGTGTGTTGTCAGTGGCTGTATGTTGGAACTAAAACAGGTTTTATTGGGAACCTAAAGATTTTGTGTTAATGTATGTGTTGGTGGAAAGACCTATGAATAAATTGACCTTGAAGTTGAATTAACTTTATTTTTATTTTTCTGATTGCGCTGACAGGAAGTGATTTAGAATTAAGGTTGTTCCAATATGACTACACCTTTTAATTAGCAAAAAAAGTTGGAGTAAAAACAACGAGCACTTTAAAGACTAACAAATTTAATTTCTGCAGGCATAAGCTTTCATGGGCTGTGAAGTGAAGTTCATGTTTAAGGCCTGCTGGGGGAGCTGTGCTCTGACAGACATTATGAGACAGACCACAGTGGGGACCTATTCCCCTCTTGGACTCCCTTGCACATCAGGATGTGTATTTGGGGAAGGTAAACAGGATCTCTGTTGCATATAGGGAAGGCCTTTTATCTCAGCTGAAGTGTTAAAAATTGTTTCTAAAGGCAAAACTGTCTCCTTTTTACATGCTATCTCCTGGTCCACCCACGCACACACTCACCGTTCCGCCTTTCCTTTCTTTCCCTGCCCTGGGCAGTCCTCCGTCCACCTCAAACATAAACAATACTTTTACCTTCTCTGCATGCCCCTCAAGTGCCTCACCCTTTTCTCCTAATCCATTCTGTTCTTTCTTTTTATGAACTCCTTTCCTATGAAGCCTTCTTAGTGCCCACAGTTCCTCTGTAGCCCTACCCAGTGCTCCTCTCCCCTAGACTCCATAGTCCACCACACCAGATACATATCCCCCACTTCCTGTTCCCTCCAGTACCCTCTCCTATAGTACATTCAAGTGATAGGAACAATCTTTTCAGGGCCCCAAAATAAAGCCAGCCCTGGAAAATATAAATATTACATTATTCTTTAGGCTGATTACTTCTATATACACTTTCAAAATTGTTTTGGTCAGCATGATCACAAAAGGGTGAATGTGTATTATTCCTTATTTGGTGTTGTAGGAAGGGAATGTGACTAGATGCAACAGGAATTAGGACTTGCCATTCATTGTGTTGGATTTGATGGGATGTTTGGAAAGGAGTTAGTGGGGAAATCAAGAATTGCAGGAAGTGCTGAGATAGTATCTAGTTTTGAGAAGACTTAGAATTCGTAAAAGGATGGAGGGAAAGCAGAGATAGTAAAATTGATTAGAGGTTTTTGGAAGGGAATAAACAAGCAAACAAAACAAGCTGCATTTCACAAACATATGCAAGAAAGATATAACAAGTTGCATACATTGGGGGGAGGGGAGGAAGCTTTACTTAATTTCAAAATGGATTGAAATTCCACTTACAACAATAGCCCAGTTCTCTGCTGATTGTGAATAAGCATTGACTGATGAAGTTTTTGCTCACATGCACCGGGATAAAATTTGTCCCTTGATCTCCTTAAACTGCTACTTTTGATAAAGTGGGGGAAAAAATAATAATGGATAAAGAGTCCCCCCCCCCACACACATTGATAAGTCTCTTCTTACTACCATTCAAAAGCAGTTTGAAATTTCTTATTAGCTTAAAGCATTTTCCTTTATCAGTTAAATATGATTATTAAAGCTTTATTACGAATCATTGTGTTTAAATTAGTTTTTCTTTTCATGAGCAAATGTCTTCAAATTGTATGCTGCACTTTCTATTTAAGCTATAAACAGGGACCCTTACATTCATTATATAAATAAACAAAAGTGAAGAATGAGTAAATTACCTTCACAGCTGCCTTAATTTTAAAATGTTAAGTTTGGCAGGCATAAATATTTATCTTGATTAAGAGAATTCAGCATCAGTTTTGAGATGGTATGGCTATGCAGTTAAAGTATTGAATCTGAAAGGATAGCAAATGACATTTGTGTTTTTCAAGGTTAATTGTTCCTGTTAGACCAGACTAATTTATGTTTCATTTGTATGTCTGGGCGTATAAAATTTGGTCCTGTTTTGAGTACAGGAGTGACAATTTTCATGTCAGATTTCCAAATAATGTAAACAAAAATGTAGCATGCTCTGTCATAAATGATGTGAAGTTGTAGTCTCATTAATTTTCTCTACTCGACCCCGTATGTTGATTTTATCTCAAAAACCCTCCAAATAGGGATAGAGAAAAAAGAAAAAGGTTGGGAACATGGACACCACATTATATTTATTATTTCTGAATAAAGATAAACAATGGGACATGTATGACACATAATTTAAACAAGCACAGCTGCACTCACATAGCTCATATTGGGTTATGCTGATGCCATTTCTGCTTATGCAGGAATAATCTACAGGGAGACCGTTTCAACTTGCAGCTTCCTGTGAATTCTTCAGTCAGTGGGATGCAGGGAGTGAGTTCATCTCCCACACAGTAAGATCCTCTTATTCCTCCCTTGAATCTGCTGATACCTGAGATCTACTGGAGGCGAAGGACCACTTCACAGAGGCCCCTTATGTCACATGACTGGTTGGAGCAGGAGTCAGGCCTAGTGGTTAGAACAAGAGACAGGCATCTGAGTCGAGGGTCAGAGGCCAAATATCAGAGCCTAGGGTCGGTGCAAAAGTCAGAGGTCTGTAACCAGAGCCCATAGTCAGAACTGGGTTACCTGGAGTGAGGTGAGGCCGGTGCAGGGCTGGAAACAAGCAGGTGCAGAAGCTATCACAGCCATGGCCAAAAGCTCTGAGCAGCTGCTGAATAACTGCTGCTGCTACTGGGCTTAAGAACCGGTCTGCTGATCCTTCCAGCCAATGAGGCGGTGTAGCCAGTTGGGCAGCCTATGATAGGCTGGCTGTGCTCATTAGGTTGCCTGGAGACAGGCCTCTTTCAGGCCCTGCTTCCTGACACCCTACTTCCATACTAAGTCTGGCCCCATCAGGTCCCCTTCGAAGACAGCAGAGCTGCCCCAGTCCCTGGCTGCCCTTTGATCCCTTGCAGGAGGACAGTGGGAGTCCAAACTGGAGGGGGTGGCAGTGTAAGTAAGTGCACGCATCATCTGCGGTAACTTGCTTTGACCTGCAGTTCATATATGGAGAATCTGGCAGACGCCCTCCATGTCCTTTTCAGCTCTGCAGTGTTGGGGCCCTGCAGAGGTTCTGTGTAACTGTGTTTGTGGGGAAAGGGAGAGCAATAATGAAGGTGACTTTGCTTCGAATTGCAAACCACCCCCCCAGCTGTGATCCAGATGTGCCAAGTTCCACTGTGGGCAAGTCTCAGGGGGTACGATGGGGGCCAGAGGCAGTATTTTAAGTAAACTCTTCACAATGATGAACTACTCTTGAACAATTTTTTTCACTGTATTAGTCACTGACCTATTTTTCTTCCATGTCAGTTACCTATCTTTCTGTCAACAAATACAGATTCTCAGCAGTGGAAGGAAAATTCCACTCTCTGTTCAAATCTGAGTTCTTTGTCTGTATTTGTGACCCAGAATCATAATGAACTTCACTATCTTGTTTCACACTCTCACACCTGGTTAATGTGAATTCTGATGAGTGGAGTCTAACTGATGTTAACATTCTTAAGAACTGTTTTCACAAGAGCGAAGTCCAAAAATTAAACTAGTGTGTACTGTTTTTTTAAATTGTTCAAGAAGTGCAACACACAAAACTACAGGTCCACGAAACAAATAAACATACACAAGAAAAATAAAGAAGAGGGGAGTAAAAGGATGAGGGAGGTGTGATGAAGTGGCTTTTCAAACCAAATCAATCTCTCAAATCCTCCCTGTGGAATCAGTGGAAGGTAAGAATAGCAGGATTAGGCCCTGTTCTGAGTATCTGACTGTCTCATTCCATAGACTCTTACCTGACACTCACTTGACCGTGGAGCCCCAAAATTATCGTACTACCAGCTGTTTAGTATTTCTAAACTTGTTGGAAGTAGTCTCCATCTCCTCTAATGGTAGTTTAAAGATATGCCTTCCTTTGAATCTACCAGTCCCTCCTGCTTATTCCTCCTATAGAATTTGAAAGGGAGCCACTGTCTACAATGGAGAATTTCACCTCTTGTATTGCTTTGCGCAATAATTTTGCCTGACTAATCTTTGTTATAACAAGGCAATATTCCAGAGAGAACAGGCCTGGTAAAATAAACACATACACATACACGTACACACCAGGGGGATATAAAAACAAAGAAAGTGAAAGGATTGCACTAGTGTGTGCCCCATCAGTCAGTACTTACTCCTAGTCTTTAAAATCAGTGTCATTCATCTTTCTGCTATCCATTTAGAAGAGGTGAAAAGTTTAACAAAAATTCTCAATCAGATAGGTCAGGGTCAACATAAATGTTCCCTAAGGACCTTTATTACTTGGTCCTTTTTTATTTTTTGAGAGAAACCCTAGTTGGGTTTGTCTGATATTTGATAACACCAAATGTAAACAGTTTTGTTACAGAGCAGGCAAGAACACGGAGTTGGAGGCTTTCCTGCCATGTTTCCTGCGGGCTCATCTTCCATATCTGATAAACTCCAAAATCCTGAGAAAGATATGACAGGGCAGGAAATGTTAGTTGCTTGAGCATGAGTCACTTAGGTTTGGTATTCTGAGCTGCTAGCTTTGTCCACTGAGCCATTTTCCAATTAGTACCAAAATTCAACACTAAAGGCAGGATTTTGTATCTGGATCGCTAGCATCTTCACTTGATAGTGCTGGTTTCTAATAAGTCTTTAAATTTTTCAGAAAGGTAAGGGAAAACTTGCTGGAGTTCAGAAAGCCTTCCATTAGTAAACCGTGCTCGAAAATGGAAACTTTTTTCCTGTGGTCTAATAATAAACTCGCTCCTAAGTTACAAGTTTCCTAAGGCACCTATTATATTCCACCACTCTGCCAACATGTAAACTCTTGGGACTTGGATTTTATTCTGACACGTTTGATGGATCTGTGCCTCAGAGGAATATTGTGGGGTTTGTGTTGTTTTTTCCCTGCTTGACATCTGAATCACTGGCCACCTGGAGGATGAGTGAGTTGCTGACCCTTAAGGCTGATCTACCTTAAATTGAATTACACAAAGAATGTAGTGATTTTTAAAAATATCATTCAGTACCAGTAGTAGAAGGGTTAAGGAGAAAGCATGTTGTAAGGTCTTTGTTGTTGAAATATATGAAGTTGCCATTTGGAACTTCATTTGCACCTTCATTAATCATTATTCTCTTGATTCTGGAACTAGGTCAGATGCTCAGTTCAGCACAGTCCTCCTTCATTTCCTATTTTAATTACACAGTCATTATTCCTCTTCTGGGTTGTAAAACTGCTGATTAGTTTCCCGTAGGGGGTTTCCACAGAGGCAAATTATGATGAAGAAAGGAAACTTACTTACTAGTATTGGAGTTTTCTAAGTACATTGCCTCTGCAGATCGACATGGGCCTTTCCCTTTTCTTTGGTTTTTAGAGTCCATTGAGTGAAGCTTTGGGGTGGAGAGAACCTGAAGACTGGTACTGGAATGGGGCCTTTTATAATCTGTGTATCTGGAACATTTGGGGTATGTCGCTGCTGTCAGATCGATCTTTCTTGATCAATTGAGCAGTCAGTGTAGACACACTCAATCGATCAGGAAGCTGACATTAGTAAAGCCACCTCCTCAAGTGGTGTAGCGCTGCGTCTATGGGAACTGTGCAGTAAAAGAGGCACACAGAAGGGAAGCACAGCAGTCGATGGGAGTTATGCAAGCTAATCTGTGTAGCTTGCATAACTCCTGTCAACTGCCGCCGAATCTCCAGGTAAGCGTAGACCAGGGCTTGGATCCTAGAGGTCTATGAGGCCCCCCCAAATGGCTGTGCTATTTCTAACAGTTCCATGGTTTTAACGTGTGGCATAATGTGGCTCATCAGAGAAAATGCCTCTAGAGAATTTAATTTACTGTTGGATGTTTAGTCCAGCTAGAATGTGGCCTTGGGCCATAGTAATAGCTGCAGAGATTCTAAGGAAAGATTGGATCATTGTCATCATCCAGTCTGATTTCCTGTATAGCACAGGTCATAGAACTTTCCCAAAATAATTTCTAGAGCATGTCTTTTAGAAAAACATCCAGTCTTGACTTAAAATTTGTCAATGATGGAGAATCCACGATGTCCATTGGTAAATTCTTCCAATGATTAATTACTCTCCACTAGAAATTTATACCTTATTTCCAGTCTCTATTTATCAAGATTCAACTTCCAGCCATTGGAACATGTTACAACATTTCTCTGCTAGATTGAAGAGTGCATGATTAAATATTTGTTAACCTTGTAGGTACTTATAGACTGTAATCAAGTCACCCTTTACCTTTCCTTTGTTAAGCTAAAAAGATTGAGCTCCTCGAGTCTGTCCCTCTCAGGTATGTTTTCTAATCCTTGAATCATTCTTGTGGCTCTTCTCTGAACCCTCTCCAATTTTTCAATGTCCTTCTTGAATTGTGGACACCAAAACTGGGCACAATATTCCAGCGGTGCCACAAATAGAGGTAAAATAACCTCTCTACTCGTACTCAAGATTCCCCTGTTTATGCATACCAGGATTCCATTAGTTCTTTTGGGCACTGCATCACATGGAGTTCATGTTCATCTGATTATCAACCATGACACCCAAATCTTTTTTCAGGTGACTGCTTCCCAAGGTTGATTCCCCCATCTTGTCAGTGTGGCCTACGTTTGTTGTTCCTAGATGTAAACATTTACATTTAGCCATATTAAAACACATATTATTTGCTTGCATCCAGTTTAACAAGCATTCCAGATGGTTTTGAATCCGTGAACTGTCCTCTTCATTATTTACCATTCCCCCAGTTTTTATGTCATCTGCAAACTGTCATCAGCGTGGATTCTATGTTTCCTTCCAGATCATTGATAGAAATGTTAAATAAATTAGGTCCAAGAAACAATCCCTGAGGATCCCTTTGGAAACACACCCACTCAATGAAGAGTCTCCATTTACAATTATATTTTAACCTATCAGTTAGCTAGTTTTTAATCCACTTAATGTGTGCCATGTTCATTTTATATTGCTCTAGTTTTTAATCAAGATGTTGTGTGGGACCAAGTCAAATGCCTTTCATAAATCTAAGTATATCACATCAACACTGTTACCTTTATCAACCAAACATATAATCTCATCAAAAGAAGATATCAAGTTAGTCTGACAAGATCTATTTTCCATAAACCCATGTTGATTTGCAATAATTACATTACTCTTCTTTAGTTAATTATTGAGTCCCATATCAGCTGCTCCATTATCTCGCCTGGGACCAATGTCAGACTGACTGCCCTATAATTATCCAGGTCATCCTGTTTACGCTTTTTAAAAATTGACACAACATTAGCTTCCTTCTGGTCTGCTGGAACTTCCCCAGTGCTCCAAGATTTACTGAAAATCAACATTAATGGTCCAGCAAGCTCCTTAGCCAGCTCTTCTAAAACTCTTGATATAAGTGATCTGGACCTGTTTATTTAAAAATGTCTAACTTTAGTGGTGTTTGCTGAACATCCTACTGGGATACTAGTGGAATTGAAAAGTGTTATCACCATGTGTTAAGACTGCATCATCTGTGTTTTTTCACCAAATACAAAACAGAAATATTTATTGAACAATTTCCCTTGTCTGCATTATTATGGATAATTCTACCATTTCCATGTAGTGATGGTCCAGAACCATTCTCATGATTCTCTTTGTTCCTAATACATTTTTAAAACTCTGTATTGTCTTTAACTCTGCTGGGCATAGATGCCAAATCATGTCCCTTGACTTCCCTTATCAATTTTCTACAATTCCTAACTTCTGATTTAAATTTATTGCTATCAACTTCCCCTTTCTTCCATTAGTTATGTATTTATTATTATTTTATGAAAGACTTTTCACTACCCCCTAATCAAGGATGGTTGTTTAACCAGCATAACCCTCTTCCTCAGGTGTGGGATTGAGGCTTTTTGGACATCTAATAAACTGTCCTTAAATGATTCCAAATTGTCATTCATATTTTTCAGATTAAGTTCTTCCTCCCAGTAGTCTGTCTTGTAATTATTTCCAGCTTTGTGAAATTGGTCCTATTAAAGCACCAAATATATATATTACTGGTCTGGATTTTATGATGTTTGCACATTATAAATGTGATCACGTCATAATGACTTGTATGTAAGCTACCATTAACTTTTAATTCTGTGATAAGCTCCTCTTTCTTGAATATAAAATTCCCGTGTTGGCTGCAACACATTTTGAGTTAGGAAATTGTCATCTGTATCATTTAAAAACTCCAAGGAGGTGTTTGTCATGGCAGCATGAGACCTCTAGCACATGTCACTCAAATTGAACTCCCCCATGAGCACATAGCCTTTTTTCCCCTACACATAGTAAATAGGTGTGTGAGGAAGCAGTCATGCTGTTTCCTTAGTGTGATTTAGTGGTCTGTAGAAGACACCACTAGCACCCCATCATTTGCTTTATCTGTTAGAACATTGATCCATAAGTATTCAATATCATTTTCTTCCAAGTTATCAGTGACTCAGAAATAGGCAATGCCATTTTTGAAATAGAGTGCCACCCCTCTCCACTTTTGCCCACTTGATCTTTCCTGAATAGATAATAACCATTGATTATAACATTCCAGATTTGCAGATCATCCCATCAAGTTTGATTAATACCAATTAGATTGAATTTACACTCATAAATGAGCAATCCCAATTCCACTTGTTTGTAACACAGGCTCCTAGCATTAGTGTTTAGGCAATTTAAGAATCTCTTCTCTTCGTGTCCTTTGGTTCCTTGATTAATTGTGTTCCCAACATCTCAATTTTGTGCTGACTTAGCACTCATATCTTTCCTCTATTTACCATCACCTTTTGCTATTAGTTTAACCCCTCCTGATTCCTCTAACCAGCCTTCTACTGAGGTAGAGGTAATCCAAACTATACCAGCCTCCACTACGCATAGAAGATGGAGCAATGTTCCAGAAAACCAAATACCTCTACCCTGCATCATTTTCCTAGTGATTCACTTTCAGTGATTCACTTTCAGAATCTTCTGCTTTCTGTCTTCCTTTGCTTGTGGGAGAGGAAGAATTTCAGAGAAGATCACTTGGATAGTCGTTTTTTTCAGAGAGCTTCCAAGTTCCCTGAAGTCATCTACTATCTGTAAGATATCGCACAATGCAGTGTCATTAGTGCTGATATCATAGAATCATAGAAAATTAGAGTTGGAAGGGACTTCAGGAAGTGATCTAATCCAACCCCCTGCTCAAAGCAGGACTAACCTCAGCTAAATCATCCCAGCCAGGGCTTTGTCAAGCCGCAGCTTAAAAACCTCTAAAGATGGAGATTCCACCACCAATAGATCCTTGCCCATAGACATCAGAATCCTATCCAATCTTAGAGTGATGTCTCTTTTCTTGGCTCCAGAAAGGCAGCACACCATCCTGGTATCTCCTTGTCCCTTGCAGAATGTTCTTACAATTCTTCTGAATATTGAGTCTCCAACAAGGAATGTCTTCCTTGGATGGTTGGAGCTTTGCGGGTAAGCTTGATCTTCTTACACTTTGGACTGAGCTAGCATCCACACGTATCCTATACATCTCTCCCTTCCATTGGATCTGGAGAGGGGTATTTTCCATAGTTTCCACATTGAGAACCTGATATTGATTTGCAACTTCTAGTTGTGTGGAATTTCTTCACTTCCTCTTCTCTCTCATGGCCACAGTCTTCCCATTCTCATCTGTCTGCAACTGTGTAGAATGTCACCATGACCTCTTCCTGCTAGTGGTTATGAATTGCCAGGCCTCCTCTCTGACATCTTCTCTCATTGATTCCTTTGTGGCTTGCTCAATTTTTTCTTCTAGTCTGGGGTACTGGTGTTTCCTGAATCTGGTTGTCTAGGAACTCCTCAGCTTCTCAGTAGCATCACAACTTGCTCCTCTAATTCAAGAATCTTTTTATCCTGCCAGCTACCACCTCATCAGCATGAAATCCCTTTGATTGTCAGGCAAGAAAGAGAACGTGGCACATCCATGTCAGGTACCACCACTATTCTATCACTGGCCATCCTGGTATGACATGTAGTGTTAAACCTGGATGGAAAGCCATTCTCGTTCCCTTTCCAAATTCCCTCTTAAACTCCCGTTAGCTGCCTCTGTTTAGCATAAGAACATAAGAACTGCCATACTAGGTCAGACCAGTGGTCCATCTAGCCCAGTATCCTGTCTTCCAACAGTAGCCAATGCCAGCTCCTTCAGAGGGAATTAACAGAACAGATAATTAATAAGTGATCCATCCCAGCTTCTGGCAAACAGCAGTCCCTGCCTATCCTGGTTAATAGCCATTAATGGACCTATCTTCCATGAGTTTATCTAGTTCATTTTTAACCTTGTTATAGTCTTGGCCTTCACAACATCCTATGGCAAGGACTTCCACAGGTTGACTGTATGTTGTGTGAAGAAATACTTCCTTTTGTTCATTTTAAATCAGCTGCTTATTAATTTCATTTGGTGACACCCTAGTTTTTGTGTTATGAGGTGTAAATAACACTTCCTTATTTACTTTCTTCATACCAGTCATGATTTTATAGACCTGTATCATATCCCCCATTAGTCATCTCTGAGTCCCAGTTTTATTAATCTCTCCCCATATGGAAACTTTTCCATACCCCTGACCTTTTTTATTGCCCTTTTGCGGCTCTTGAGTTCACCTGTCAAGTGACTTTTTATACTAACACTTCCCTGCTTGACTCAGCTCTGCACCTCACCATCAGGGAATGATCAACCACTCTGAGACTTCAAACAGCTGGGCTCATCAAAGCTCCAAGGGTTAGTGCCTCATGTCCTTCAGCAATGCATAGATAAAATTTCCAAGGGCTTACCCAGGGGTCTAAGGCTCAGCTATGCAGTCTGTACACTGAGAACAAACAAACAACTACAGACAGACCAAACGCATCGCTCACCAAGTACAAGCACAGAGTCTGTAGCTAGAACTACCCTCTCTGAAACTCCTTTATTAGCTGCCTCTGTTCATGGTTCTCAAGTTTGCCTAGCAAGGTATATGAAGGTATTTAGACGTGTAAAGATGCAGATAGGCACCTAATGGGATCAGGTTAGGTGCCTAACTCATGTAGGTACTTCTGCAAATCTCACTAGACATCTAACTCCTTTATAAATCTGGCCTCTTGTGCCTTTTGCTTGAAGGATTGGGCTCTAACAATGTTTCTTTCACGTATGCATTAAACCTAAGCAGTGAAATGTCCTTTGGAAGACATTGTTTTGTCACTAAAATCTGAAAACTTACAAATATTAATAACAACTTTAATTCACTAAAAACATTGTTTTGTATTAGCTCTATGGCTTGGATTGTTAAAATTATACTGGTTATGGTAAAGTAACTGCTAAACTTAATCCTCGTTCCTGTTAACTGGTATGCTTCTTTGCATATGACAAGGTGATTTTTTTTTCTTTAGAAAAGCTCAAATACAAAATGCTTGAGTCACCACTGCTTTGCCCTAGTTTTATGGCTGTGTAACTGTATTGATCTCACCTACATGATGGAAAGTCTGAACTATGAAAACAGGGAAAATAAATAGGAAAAGAAGCAAGTTGATGGGAGATGTGAAAAGAACAAAGCTGATAAGATGGCTTGATTGGTAGACAAGAAAGGCAACAAGTTAGCCTGATGGGTTTCTCTATTTCTTTGATGTTTGATCCATGCTTCTCAACATTATTGCCTCAAAAATACATGCAAGAAATGAACTGGAAAAGAGGATTGTATGCAGTTGCTTATGTTCTCACTTTCTGTACTCTCTGAGAACAATCAGTAAGAGGCTGATTTCAGTAGACATGACTGGCATTGGTGATATAAATTTGGTGGGTTCCAAGGAGAAAGCAGTACTGTTGTGAAGCTGTTCATACACAAGGAACCAGAACTGTTAACATGTTTTGTTCTGATTATCAGAGAAATCAGACACCAGTGGATATTATAATATGCTTCTGACATTCTTCATTGCTATGCTTTTATGACATATCTTATGGAATTCCCTTACTTATTTGTTTCATACAGAATCATAGAAATGTAGGAATGGAAGGGACCTCAATAGGTTATCTAGTCCAGTCCCTTGCACTGAGGCAGAACTAAGTCTTATCTAGTCCATCCCTGACAGATGTTTGTCTAACCTGTTCTTAAAAACCTCCAGTGATGGAGATTCCACAACCTATCTAGGTATTTGTTCCAGTGCTTCCAGTTAGGATATTTTTTCTCATGTAGAACCTAAATCTCCCTTGCTACAATTTAAGTCCATTATGTCTTGTTCTGCCCTCAGTGGATAAGGAGAACAATTCATCACCCTCCTCTTTATAACAATCTTTTATGTACTTGAAGACTGTTATCATGTCTCCTCTCAGTCTTCTCTTCTCCAAACGAAACACACCCATTTTTTTCACTTTCCTTTTAGGTCATGTTTCCTAGACCATAATCATTTTTGGTGCTCTTCTCTGGACTTTCTCCAGTTTTTCCATGTCTTTCCTAAATCGTATTCTCTTAATCGTTCATCATTATTCCATTATATAGATTCCAGAAATCTTCATGTTACCTCTCTCTCTTGTTACATGTCTTGTTTTTGGATTTATTTGATTATTGCATTTAAAACTCTGTTCTTAATCACTTTTTCACATTTTATTTAAAATTCATATGGGCTGCAATTTTGTTACAAGTTTCCCTCCTGTAACTTCCTCGTTTCCTTGTATCAAAGTTCTTAAGTTAGTCCATTTTTGTTAAGGATAAAGGTTTTCTGTTATTCAGGAAAAACAAAAATAATCTCTTTATGTCTTCCTTTATGACATTGCCTCCTACACACGACTCTGCAAGAGTCATGTTCCTGGCCCTCAGATGTTTCTAAGGCTCATTTAGCAATCAGGGGATGCACACAGCCATTGAGCCCTATATTCTATTATATGAAAGTGGGAGCACCAGCTCCATCCCTTGGTTCCATTTTCTCTTCCAGTCAGAGTGGTTGTGAAATTTGTCTACTCTCTTTTCTGTACTGAGTTAAAAGAAAATGGATTGTACAATACATAGTTTGAAATAGTTTAGATTTAATATTAGTGTCTTATCAAGAAGGTAGCTTTTAACTTGCTCTCTGTTGTTTTTTTCTACCATCCTGTTTTTGTGGGCCTGCCTGAGGTGTTTGACCCCAAGAGGAAAATGGGGTTCAAAAATTGCATTTCTCACTCTGCAAAACCTCCAAAGGTCTTTTATTTTTTGGAGGGACGAATTCAACTTGGTGAGGCATTTTCCAAGGCAGCCAAGAAGCACAGGACCAAACTTCAAAATCTCCTTTTTAGCAGGTTCTGGGGGGTCAGATTTCAATCTCCTGAAAAGAAGTCTTCCTGCCTAAATGGCTGTTCTCCAAGTTCACAAGTTTCAGATAGACCTGAGTTGATAAAGGCTTCTATGAGGACACACACAAAGGATCGGATCATATAGATTGCTCAAGTGGCTAAAGATCTACAGTTGAAGGGAAAGTCTCTCATATTTCAAGGGTCCAAAGGATCAAGATAGGAAGAATGGTTAAGAGGCACTTGGAGAGGGAGTCAGCCATTGGGGCCAATAGGTCCTACAGTGTAGGTTACCTTCTTGAATCAGGATTCCCCCAAAAAAGAGTCACCTTACATTCCAGGCTGGTCAAATAGCTTTTCTGCATTTGGGATACCTTTCAGATCTGCGTGGCCATGCGACCGAGTCCCCTAAAAAGTCACATGGAGGTGGTGTCTGATGATTGCATCTGCCCTTCATGCCTTGCATGAATTATTCCTTGACTGGATTAGTGAGGTAGGTTCTAGAATAATTTCTTTCTGTACCTTTAATCCCATGGCATCGTAAGAGTCTCTGTTTTGAGATAAACGGGTATCATCACTGTGTCCATGGAGCTCTCTGTTCAAAAAGGAGACAAATTCAGTCCTGTGGAGTTCTCGGACTCAAGGAAAGCCATTTCTACTCCCATTCACCCATTGCTGTTCCTAAGGGGCCTGACACTGCTCTTTTTGATCTTAGCTGTCTTCTTGGACAAGTCCTAAGCACCAGGCTTATTTAGGGCACACAAAAATCCCTTAACCTCTTTTGAAAATCCCAGTCTGTATCTCTTTTGAACCCTGTAGTTCTCCCCTCTACTCCTTCAGTAACACTTCCGGTGAATTTTGGTGATAAGAAGCCTATATCATTATTATTTCACCATCTCTTAACAAGATGAAGAAACCTGTGGAGGCTTCTGTGTCTCTCTTGGGTCAGTAGTGGTACAGCATGCAGCTTCTAACTGTCTTTTAGAAGATCAAGAATCACAAATTGGGTAGTCCATTGGGGGTTCACCCTTCTAATTCATTCCATGATGAGGCCAAAAGAGAGAAGGCATAACCTTTTTCAGACTATTGGGAAAATTTAGCTTTTTTGGTCAACATTTTCCTGTAATAAAATGAGTCTTGGAATTACAACAGCAGCAAGAGAGAGGGAAAAAAACTGGAAAGCAAAGCTGCAGAACATAGGAAAGGTGAAGAACAAATGAACACTGTGAACAGCCCTAATTACTATATTGATGGTCAGATGCTACAGTGATGAGTGTCCAAGAAATATTTGAGAGATGGATATGTGAAATCATCCAATTATTAAAAATTAAACAAGCAAAAGGTATTTTCAAAAGAACGTAAAACCTTTTGAAATATGTAAAAATTAAAATATATACTTAAAAGTATGCAAATGTCTAATAGAGGCACACAGGTCTTGTGTCAAAGGCTGGAAAAGATTAAGTAATATGATTATATGGTTTTACAGGTACTGTGTAATAACAGGCAAATAAAGTTCCTCGAATCTCAACATTATTTTAGAAGAAAACCAAATCAAATTGAATGGACTTCCTGAGGCAAAAAAGAACATGTAGATTTATGTAAAGCTCAGCATGATAAGGAAAAGAAAATATATATAGATATTTATATTTGAGCAGTTATAGAATGTTTTTGTGATGCAAAGTAGAGGATTGCTCTTGTTTCCCTCCCTTTTACTTTTGCAAAGTGAAATTGTTCAGCTTTTACAATATTTGACTCTTTTCTTTTCAGAAAGGCTTTGGTTATGATTGTAATGGAAAAATTCACTAGTTTCTTCCAAAAGGTCTAAAGTTGGAAAATGAACACAGTCAATGTTGTCATACTGTTTAAGTCATTTAATTCAGTTGTTATTGGCCCTGGAGACAGATTGCAATCAGCAACCATTTTAACCAGGAGTTGTGCTGCTTTCTAATGTCCATTTGCTGTTGCGATATAAGCATTTGCAGCAATACTCATGATATTATACAAACTCAGAGGATTTTCTCACAGTCAGTGTTTCATGTAACATGCTTAAAATCTGAACAACTCAAGATTCAAAATGTTAAGAGTGGATAATGTGTAGATATAAACAGTATTGAAAAGCACATCAAATTCAGAATATAGTACATAGTACCCAGAGTTCTTATATAGCCAGGAAATCTGATGCTGTCAGGACCTCAAAACTTAGGTGGAATATTTAGTTTACAAGATTAATTTAATCTATAAACCCTCCTTGTGTCTACCTATTACAATTAATAAAGCTGTTTTCTTGAAAGGGGCAGATAGTCATTTAATACAATTCTTATCATAAACCTCTTATACTATTTCTCACTTTCACTTCTGTTGTCCAAGCTTCTTACAATTTTGTGCACAAAAAGCCCTTTGTTAAAGACCATAAACACGAGTTGGAGATGCTTGCCTGTATAGATACTCTAAAATATTTAGTAAATTAATATGTGGCTATATACCTTACATGTGGATATATACCTTACTCACTCTAAGCACTCAACTTCTCTTGATGTCAGAGGGAGTAACATTTACAGCTCAAAGGCAGTGTATGGCTCTAAATATGATAAAATATAATTTAGTGTGACTGCAATACAGATTATCTTTCTTCAGACCTAGGGTTTACAAATCCAATTGTTTACTTACCAATGACAAATCACAAACCTTTCCTAATGAATAGGGAGATTCTAAAAGACCAATTACTGCAGAATATAAGTTCTCATTTAACTCTTATGATTGTGAAGTTAACTTTCCATATATGAATTAAATGAACTTTATGCAATGCTGTCTTCCATGTCTATAGGCAGAGGGTAACATTTTTCATAAGTGTCTGTGTCCCATTGACTTTCAAAGTCTCAAAATCAATGGAACTTAGGAACCTAAGTCATTTAGGCACTTCTGAAAATTTTGTCCAGACATGGCTACTGACTGCTGTAAATATTCCCCAACAACTGCAAAGTGACATTAACAAAACTGTTTTTAGTTGCCAGCTGTTAAGAATGGATAAAGTATGTCAATTTCCATCTGTTAATGCTTGGGAAAGGTATAAGCACCTCCTCCCCAAAGTGTAATTTCCAGAATTGTACAGAAAAGAAGAGGAATTCATTGTATTTGTGGTAGTAATGATGCAAAGCTTGGGAAAGAGAGTGCTAGAAGACTGGAATTCCTATAGGGCAGAGAAAAAACTGTAGTTTCATTGTGGTATATGGTGGTGGTTCTAGTGATGAGGCGTGCATAAGTGGAAAAGAAGAGGATATGTATTATTACGTTTCATATTCCTTGGCTTTGAGTTAGGTATGCTTGCAATAGACCAACTGACACACAACATAGCTTTTTGTATGTTTATTAATAGGTCACAAATTTAAAAACATCATTGTTTTTTACTCATTCATTGTGAAAATGCAAAGGCTATTGATTAGCTCTCAAGCTGTCATGTGTTGCATTTAGTCCAGTGTCCATGAAATCTTGAAAGACTGCATCCCTATTAAGCACTGTGAACTGACTTTCTAGTACTCCAATTCTTCCCTCATTTACACTGGTGAACTTCCAAGTGACTTCAATGAGAGGAGGTACCAGAGCAAATGAGGACAGAATTTGGCCATAAGCTTTGAATGTGGTTTGAATTATTCAACATAGCAGCTGTTTGTTCTTGACCCATGAGCTTTGAACATCTCCATGTTCATAAGTGCCCACACTTTAGCATATTTCTGACTGCATACTGTGGTTTGTGCTTTGTTTTAGTGTCACAAATATAAGCATTCAATTTAGGAGCACGAGGATGTTGTCTCATTTAGCAACATTAAATGATAGTAAAACAGTTATAGAGACAGCTTTGGAAAAGATTTATGCTGGTTGTAGTGATGGATTTCACTCTGGTTAGCAATTATGGGTTTGCATTTATGTTGGATTTCTGATGTTTGCATGTAGTTTTCAAAAGGACTTGTTTCTAGAAACAACCTGTAAAGAAATATGCTATTGAGAAGAATTAAGACAAAACACAGACTTGGAGCTTTTGCTAGCTTCCTTTTATATTTCCTGAACATCATTGTACAGACAATTTGGGGTGAGAGATTATTATACAATAAAATACAAATAAGAGATGAGAGCTTGTTCAGTATTTCTATATCTTGCATCAAATGGATGTGCATCTACTAACAGATGGGAGGAAAATCAGTATCTGTGCATTTAACAAAAGAGAATTAATACAAATGGGCTTTGTTTGTGTTATAAATCTGACTTGATTTGTGGGGAACGGTATTATGTTGTTTTCTATGCCCATCTGCTATTGACCACTGAAAATGTTAGGTGTTATGGAAGGTCTGTTCCGAAATTATAGTATAAATCAGGCAGCTAATGGGATCTAAGGGTGTGTGTGTGTGTGGGGGGGGAATCTTTTCAAGCAAGCATCCATTAGTGCCTCCCAGTCCTTTACACAAACAAATCTTCCCCCCTACTTCCTTTTTTAACTCAGTTTTTATAATGTATCTTAACCAATCATTTATTTAACAGTATTACAAGATAATTCTGTAACCAATCCTAACATATTGTAACATAATTCTTTAACCAGTCATGTCCCACCACCTTAACTGATCACACTTAGTTATGCAACAGACGGAAACAATCAAAGAACTAGACAGAAATCATTCAAATAAATAATACAATTAGGTACCGTAAAGACAAAACAATAAGGAGTGTAGATTTTACAACCACAGCTGTTGATTAGTAAATCTTTTGCCAGACAGAATGCTATTAAACCAAGTTTCCTTTAAACACTCTAGGATCTTTTCTTTATCTGGAGATGTTAGACTGAATCACCATCTTAACAGCCTGGTATTACATGTTATGCTGGAATGTGCGTATGAGACTGCATGCTTCCCAGTTTACGGCCACCACGTCTGCATCTAAGCCAAAGTACAAGGCCTCAGACTATCACAGTGAGAGGCCTGTGGTTTTGATTCTTTATTTTATACCTTTATAACCAGTTAAATGATAAGGATATACTTACAAAACATGAGCCTTTACAGGCAAGCCTGAATATCTATATTTTATATTCTAACATATATAAATATGTGTATGTGTGTGTTTGTGTATATATATATACACATATATATATAAAAGCATATTCATAATATCTATATATATTTTTCCCTAAAAGTTCCTTTGGGGAACTCTTATTTCCAAACTCATCTCTTTGTGTGTCCCTGTTAGACCTGGTGGGACCTAGTTCTGGTTCTGAATTCAGAATTCCTTAGTGACAGAGCAATTCCATGAGGCCACTGTATGTATACTTTTTTGTTTGGAATGGTTATACAAAATAAGACCAATGTAATATTGAATTAATAGTATTGTACTTGCCTGAGGAACTTCAAGCAAAGACCGTGTGTTCAATGCTTCAGAGGCAGCTGGGCCTGTCTGAAGTTTAACTTTTACTTAGAAAGCTAAATCAGGATCAACAAAGCCCCAGATTTAGCTTTCTAAATGAAAGTTAAACTTCAAACAGGCCTGGCCATCTCTGAAGTGCAGTTGAGGCGGCAGTCGGAATTACTTACAGAGGACGGCTGTGGGAGGAGAAGAAGAATTTTCAGATTTCTTGTCTCTTTGCAGTTAAAAACTTGAATATGTCATTTTAAACACAATTGAAAGTAGTGAGAAAATATTTTTGCTGTCTTCATTCCTGCAATTTCCTTTTTACCCGTTTTATTAATGTATTGGAAATATGGACAATGCTAATAGCCTGCTATATAGGTACCTTATACAATTAATGTGATGGGGATATACTAATCTATAAGATAGTATTCACTGGTAGTTTATACCTCTGTAGGGTGCAGATATTAGAGGGTGACATGATCACACATACACACTTGAACAGTTCTGATAGAATTCAACAGAAGACAAGGATGTACATACACAACAGAGGAGGATGGATAGTCACATAAGTAGTGTTATTTTACATATTATTATATAGATACTGGAGGTCTTATTTTCATGTAAATTTCCCATTTGTTGAGTGTAATCATCTTGGCACTGCAGAGTTGTTGATAAGCAGTAATTTGTTTCCAGTAAATTGAACTACTTCTCATAGTCAGTGAATGCTGTATGTGTGGTAGGTATAATTTATTACTTATTGTCTCCTTGCATCATTTATTTATCAGAGGTTCTTTTATAGAATACCCTGATTTAGTGCCCAATCCAACTTCCATTGAAGTCAATGGGAATTTTTCCATTTCTTTTTGGTGGGTAAAAATAAAATCCTTTCATATTACAGATATTGTCATTAACTAATATTAACATGAACTGCAAGACTATTTTCATCTTTCTTCAGAATGAAAAAGTTACCACCTTTTATTCATTATACTTTCAGGTTTAGAAGATAAACCTGTTTTATTCAAGTGATTTAGCATTCCTGTAACATGTTTTGAAAATCTTTGATAGTTTTACTACATGGCTGGCTTTGATACGTGAGTATGTTAAAACCACTGTGGAACTTTTTGTGCACTGTAGTTGGATCCATGCACTCAGATATTGAACAGCAAGCTACTGTACTTTCAGACACTGGCTTGTTGCACACTACTGTGCAGGATAGACAAGACTTTTGTCTGCAATTGGATGCTAATGTTATTGAAAAGCATTTTTTTTCCCTTTCTCTACTTTTAATTTTTGGTGTACAGGGAGGGGTTGGTCATTCTTTCCTTCTCTGTTTTACCATTTCTGATATTATAAAAGGTGATGGTGTTCCTCAAATCTGTCTAAATAAATTTAATTACTGTTGCCAGAAACACTGTTTCTTTCTTCAGGACGCTATATCTGTCAGCAATTATTATTTCATCATAGTCCTTGATGGTGAACATCTGTTGTATTCTGACACTAGTTTTCTCATTTTCTCTGCTGGAGTTTTGGATGTCCTCTCTGATATCATAGAAGAAGCAAAACATAACTTTTTTTTACAGTGTCAATAAGGTGAACAAAGTTTAATATTAATTTTAATTAAAGTACTTTTATAGTGCATATGAAAACTCATTGTGGTTTATCAGAAACAGAAATCCTGGGTTTCCTTTTCCAGATAAACTACTTTGGTGGTTGGTGGATACTCATTTAACAATACAAAAAATATAACAGAAAAGTAATGCAAGGGCCTACCATCAACCTAACATTGACCATGCCCGCTTGCCTGTCAGGCCTTGCCCACCTGTCACCTTGAGGCCCGCCCCTGGGGTATTACTTCTGGGTCAAGATGGACACCTGACTGGATGCAAGGGAGTGGCATGTGACCCCCTCTAAGAACCCCTCCCAAGGCCCTCCACCAGTCAGGTTGGGTTTCACTCCTATAGGACCACCCCCAACAGCAGATTTGATTAATTGGAAAAAATTCAAGAGCAGAGTGACCTGTCCAGAATTGGGTCATGTGACACCTCTATGAACGCCTCCCACCACTCTCCTCAAATTGGGGTGGGTTTCATCCCCATAGGACCTCCTCGAGAGCAGATTGACCAATCAGGGGACAGGTTTCGGGGGGGGATGACCCGCCTGGAAGAGGCTTGTGTGACTCTTCTAAGAGTCTCGCAATCAGAGTAGGTTTCAGACCACTAAAATTGCCCCAAGAGGGGATTTGACCAAATAGGACATGTGCCAAGGTGGAATGGCTCACCCCAGAAGACGGCTGTGTGACCCCTCTGAGAACTATCCCCACCACCCTTTGGATGTCCCAGAAGGGAAACATGTACCAATAGGAATAGATGTAGCGCAGGGATTGAGGCCAGAACCCCCACCCAATCTCTGGAGCTTGACAGTTGGCTGGCTGGCAACAATATCCCCGAAGTCCCAGCACCTCATGGAAGAGCCCATCTCATTTCAAGAACGCATTTCAGAAATCATGGAAACTCTGAGAGGAAACATGGACTCCTTCACCACTCTCATGATAATTTCAGAATTTGTTTTCGCTCCAAGGGCCTTTCGCCACCTGTGGAAAAAGCGCTACATCAGTGACAGTTCTGAGGAGGAGGGAGCAGCTGACGGGGGCCCTTTGGCCCCTGACATTGATAGATATGCTGGAACCCGACACCAAGATCTGAGCATTCATGAAGCAGACCAACGAGCATGATGGCCTCTTGTTGTCCATCCCCATGGAAGAAGGTGACCGCAGCTCAGGGGAGTTGCCAAAGGACAAGGTGAATGGAGAAGATGCTGCGCACGTAAGTGAATGATATGAAGTGACAGTCAAGGATGTGACATAATGGAGTTAGGAACCAACCTGGGGTTGCATAAACCTTAAAAAAACAAGCAGTAGAGTCTTACAACTGGTTTTTTTTTCTGAAAACCTTTCAACAATGCCTTTCTTGAGGCCTTAGAGAACCTACACATCGGTGGTCCTGTGGGAGTAAATCTATCATTCATCAGCTGTTTTTGCTCGTTTCTGAGAAACAGATCTAGGAAGGAAAATCCAGAAAAGAACAAAGTCAAAGAATGAACCAGCTTGGTCTCCTTAATGGTAGGAGTCATGGCGTCCATTTTCACAGGACACTGTAAAGGGTGTGTTAAACCATGCAATTAATAAAACTGGTTTAAATTTGTCAATATGAACGTATCCCCTCCACGTGTTAGTCAAAGAAATTCCAAGTAATAGTCATGTCTATGCGGACTGCTCTGTTAAAGAAAATATATTACTTCCCTAGGGAAGTTGGGAGCTTCAGAGGGGTGAATCTTCTTTTTCAAGTGGCCAAAAGTATAGTAAAACTTTGAACAGAAGACAGGTAACAACTTGGCATTCAGATCAAGATGCTTATGTTTTACACAAACTGGTTTGTAGATCTTTTAAAAGAAACAAGACCATTGTTGCAGATGTGGATGCACAAAGGCAGGAATATTTGTTGGATATGCAAGTGTTATCCAAACACAACGTTGGTTTTAAGTACATCTTAACGGCAATAGATATTCTATCCAAATATGCCTGGGCCTTAGGCCTAAAAGACAAGATGGGTAGTGAGATATCCAAGACCTTTAAAGTTATTTTCAGTGAAGGTCACATGTCTAAAAAATTATAAACCATTCAGGGAAAAGAAGTTTTAAACAAACCTTTAAGCGGATTGTTAAAGCAGCATGGCATTCACCATTTTGTTACTACTAATGAAGTCAATGCAGATGTTGTGGAGCAATTTAACAGAACTTTAAAACCAAGAAGTGGAGATATGTTACATCCCACAACACCTTTTGCTACATCAACATGTTATCCGAGTTTATAAAGAGTTACAACCAGAGCTTTCACAGAACTATATGCACCAGATCCATTGATGTTAACCCCTCAAATTCTCTGAAGGTGTGGAAAATGGTTTACAGAGATGGTTTTAAATTAAAACTAATTGTGTCCCTTTTAGGTCACATGAAACTATCTAAAACCAAAGGAGTTTTTGTAAAAGGTTATTGTACAAGCATTTACCAATGAGCTATTCATAGTGAATGAAACTATAACCAAGGGCCAGACACCTGTATACCTATTAAAAGATTACAAAGGTGAGACACTTATTGGATCTTTTTACCCTGAAGAATTACAAAAAGTAAACTCCTAATGGAACGGGATTTACAGGATTGAAAAACTTCTAGTGGAGAAAGGAAAAGGGAGAAAAAATGGCTGGGGTGGTCCAATAAGTTTATGCAGCTGAGTGGAAGCTTCTCAACTCTGTGACATTTAGATGTGAAAGAAAATGATTACTCCTGCAAAGAGAGAAATAAAATGAGCGACAGTGGCTTTCACATCACTTTGTCCAACAATGCCAGCTCTCAGGTTGTTACCCAAAACACCGGCTCGAACTTTACTATACATCAGTTTAAGCCCTTGGAGCTCCCCAGTGTCTGGGAGGTGAGATTAATGGAAATATAATACCCGCACAGCTGGAACAGTATCAGTAAAGACACCCTTTTCAAAATCACCTTTGGAATTAAGAAATGGAGTTTTATCCTACCTGAATTACTGGATCATATGAACAATACCTTGGAGCGCCTGACGTGGTCATGAACTATGACATCATGGATAGAAAAGTTAGGCTTAAATCCATCAATGTTGTTTATATGTTTTCTACCAGTGGGGAGCTAGCTAATATTCTTGGTCTGGGCCCCAAGTACAGAGTCCAAAAATTCCCCTTCTCAGCAGACATCACAGGGGGTTTCAACTCCTTGTATCTGTACACAGACATCGTGGAGCTCCAGTTTGTAGGGGACTTTTCCATTATGCTGCATCCCCATCCAAGGAAGGAACAAATTTGTCCCATCACCTATGATAAACTATATTATGTCCCTGTCAGTAAACACCACATTGACACTATCACCGTTGAAAAAAAGACAGACCAGAACAGACATGTCTCATTTGCTTTGACAAGGTTATCATCAAGCTGCACCTGTGTTCCTTGAGAGAGCGAGGTTTCTGAAAAGCAAAATGCTATGGTGGCACTAAAAAATTACAGCGACCTCCCCATCTACAGCCACTATTGCAAAGCCCAGGCTGGATATGACATTCCTGGATATCATGGGGCCTCTGTGATATATGGGGCTGGGATGGGTGGATTCCATAGTTTCTTTCAAAAAGACTATATGGGAAATACAATATTTTGAATTTTTTTGAAAATGCAAAATTTTTCTTAATACTATTTTGTGTAAAATTTAAAAAAATATGGAAAATAGAGATGAAAGTTTGAAAATTATTTCAAACCCTACGAATTGGAAATAACTGGTATTTTTACAGGCCTGCGTCTTTGATATTGCTTTTCAGATCCACTACATCAGGGATGTACATGGCTCAAGTACCATCTAAATGACCCCAATCTCTTCTGTGCTTGCCACTTTTACTGTCTCTTGTTTAATTCAGAAGCAACATTTTCACATAGAGTCTTAATGCTTAATTGTCTTCACTAAACTAGTAAGACAAGCACTATTTCCAGGCTTCTATAGGTATATAATTAAGGAAAGACGTAATGGCTTACCTATCCCACTATGGTGTAGTAAAGACTGTTTTTTAACACTTCTGTTATAACTTGCTACCCTCATTGTTACTGTTTTACCTTGGTCAGTCCGCTAATTGCTCACTTTCATGTTGTCTCTCTCTCACACACACAAACATGGTTCAATACTAGTCTTAAGGATTCTTCTTTTCCAGTCATACCTCCCTTTCCGGTAATGGAATATGTCCAAGCCCCCCCTCCATTACTGCACAGGTGTCTCAGCAGAGACACTTGGGCTGAAGGGGGAGCTGGGGACAGAATTGCAGAGGGGGGGTGGAGCAGGGAGCAGAGCTGGGGCTCGGACTGTGGCTGGAAGCCAAAAGCAGAGCCTGGGGCTGTGTCTGGGAGCAGAGCCAGGGAATATGTCTGGGAGTAGAGCCAGGGCTGGGGGTGGGAGCGGAGCCAGGGACAAAACAGGGCTGGGTGGCACTCCCTCCCTGTCCCCAATGGGTGCTGTTCTGGGCCCCACCATGCCCCCCTGAACATTCCTCTGTGTCCCCCCTGGGGTTTGTGGACCACTGTTCTAACACTTCTCTCTTCTTATTTCCCCTAAAGTCTCTTGTATGAGCTCACTGACAAGTGGTACCAAACTAAGCCTAGACCAGTTAGCATTATTTTGTCACCTTCTGGTACAGACAGTAACTGTAGAAGAATGAAAACGGACGCAAATGGGTTTGGGTCACAAAGAACTGAATGGGCTTGTAGGCACTTTTATGCTAACAGTTTATGGATATGATGACGATTGGTGGAGTCTCACATCAATGTCATAGACTCATGGAAGTTTAGGGTTAGAAGGGACCTCAAGAGGTCATCTAGTCCAACCCCCGGCTCAAAGCAGGACTAACCCCAACTAATCCATCCCAGCCAGGGCTCTGTCAAGCCGCACGTTAAAAACCTCTAAGGATGTTGATGTACAAGGATTCAACAAACACTATAGGTGAACATGTATATGTGAAGTAAGACCTTTGTGAGAATTGCAAACAGTAGATGGATGCATTCATTAACTGTAGAAGCTCTTAGTTATCTCACGATCAGACTCTGATAGGGTAATTTGTATTGAAGGTTTTAAAAAAATATTTTATTATGAATAGCTTTAATTCTTCTCCTTTGGTTCCAGGACCAATTCATACTGGTTAACTCAGAATATCACACATCACATTGGCCCAGATTCTCCCCACACCGCTGAAACGTCTTAATGGTATATGGCTGATGCAGGTTGGCCCTAAAGCTGGTGGAACTAGCCATGAAAGCATCACCCCAGTTTGGATGATTGTCCAGTGGCATAGAGGCAATGTAATGGCTCCTACACAACCACAAGCACCATAGGCTATCACCAGGATTTTCCAGTGTTCAGGAAATCTGAGCTTTTGGGGGTTATTGGAAGGCAGTCTAAATTAGTTTGTTCTAATGTACAGCAGGGATCCAACTCAGTTCACAGCTGGCCTAGCATTAGGGGAGTGAGAAGATATCATAAAGTCACTTTTGCACCCACTTAGTCCTAATCATGGACCAGGACTCCATTGTGCTAGATGCTGTACAAACAGAGAACAAAAAAAGACAGTTGCTGCCCCAAAGAGCTCACAATATAAGTATAAGACATGAGACAACAGACAGATACAGGCAGCCTCACAGCAGACTACAAGGAAATGATGAGATACTGTTGGTTCACGTGTTTGGCAGTGATATTAGCTCATGAGTGGCCTAAGCATTGTCATGTTTTTTTTAGGCATTATGGTAAAACAGTTTTAAGGAGGGGTAATGAGATTGCTTTATGGATATTTACAAGTAACTCTTCCTAAGTATGAAGGGCAGCATGGAAGAAAGCACAAAAGTGCTTGTTTGAAATTTTAACAGGTGAGTAATGAGTCATCATCGACCAATAGGAGGTGGTGTCAACATCTCTGTAGTGAATGAGAGACGGTAGGTAGGGTGGAGTTAGGCTATGAAGTTCCATGAAAAACACACAGCTTATGTTTGATGAGATAAGGAAGGGGTAACCTGTGGACAGCTGTAAACAGAAGGGTGACCTGTTCAAAGTGACGAGATAAGAGAAAGATCTTGGCACCAGCCTTCTGAATGGATATGAGCTGGGCAAGATTGTATTTGTCAAGGCCAGATGGAAGTTTGTTGACATAATCAAGACACTAGATGATGAGAAACTGGATGAGTTTTAACTATGTGGGTGGACAGGAGAGGCCATATCTTAGCATATTATGTAGAAATAATTAGCAAGATTTAGACATTGTCTGGATATGAGGACTTAGAGCAGTGGTTCCTGACATATTTACATGTGCTGCATGCAGTACTACCTTCATGGCCCTGAGAATGTCACATGGACTGCAGGTGTGTGCTGATTGGGCCGCTGACCTAGAGAGTGAAATCCAAGCCAAAGATGACAGCCATGTTATGGGCCTGAGTGACAGGCAGGATATTGATGTGGTCCATAGTGCCTGAATGGCAGGAAAGGTTTCTGGGGGAAAGATTAAGAGCTCTGTTTTAGCCATTTTGAGCTTCAACTGCTGAACATCCCTGAGGAGAGATCAGAGAGAGAGACTGAGAGTAGAAAGCCTGAAGAGGAGAGTTAGATGTGTGAGTTGTCCACATAGAGATGGTAGTGGATTTGTGTTTGCGGATGAGATAACCCAAATATAGTGCATAGAGAGAGAAGAGAAAGGAATGAAGGAAATCACTATGTGGATCCCCCACAGAAAGCTGGAGGAACAACAAGCAATATCCTCCAAAGGACATGCTAGAGAAGTGATTAGACAGGTAGGAGGAGAGAACACAGTCACAGAAGGCAAGGGAGGACCGGATTTCAACAAGAGCATGATCAACTGTGCAGAAGGCAGCTGACAGGTCAAGTAGGAAGAGATTCACTCTGAGCTTTAGCTAGGAAAAGGTCATTAGAGAATATGGTAAGAGTAATTTCAGTGGAGTGAAAGGGACAGAAGCTGGATTGTCAAGATCGTGTGCACAGAGAGAAAGGTGAAGAGGGGAGAGTTTGAGGAATGAGTCAAGGGTGGAAAAAAGCCCCTGGGATTGAAGACATGAGGCAAACAAAGGACTTTAGTAAACATGAGGGGAGCAAATAGACACTCTAGTTATCGATTACTTAGGGCACAAAGAAGACTGCACCCACTGATTCTGTGAATGTTGGATCCTCTGGCCTGGTGGGCAGGAGAGGCCAGTAACTGGATTTATTTGGGATTGCAGATGTGAATAATGCTGGGTTGGCTGTGTGTTGGAGTTGTACCTTCCTTAGTTGTTTTAGTTGAGTTATACATCCCTTAGCCATATCCTACAATTAGGTCCATTGTGTTTAATCATCCATTGTACCTTACAGTCTCTCTCCACACATCCTGTACATCAGGATATATTTTAGTTAATTCCTCAGGGCCATGTGCTGTCCTAAATCTGCATGTGTAATGAGAGTTGCATATTTGCACTGAAGGCAATATGTGCCCCTGCAATCTGTGAAGGTCTTGCCAGTGCTGTACTGTATTGTAGAGAGAGATCCTATATTTATCCTTTATTTAGGTCTTGCTTTTATTTTTGTTTTGTAAGACTGTGGTAGCTGATAAGCTTAAAATAAAATTCTATTTTGTGATTAACATTTCAGGTTATTTTTTGTTATCTCTTGTTAATCCAGTTCAGCAGTTTATTGTTTAACTGTGTTCGCTGTTCTTTGGTCATTTCATGTCTTGAGTAAAGTTAATCCTGTTATAATTTATCTACATTCCCTCTTAGAACAGTCTTCTTTAATAAAGCATTCAAAATCTCTAGTCTGAAACTGTATCTGCCAGCCTTTCAGTATAGTGCGTTTGCCTTATAATTTTCAACCATTAGAGATGTATTCTGCTATGTTTGTATGAAAAAATGCTATTCTTTTAATGGAGAGAGCCATGCAAGGATCAATGGCAGGATAGGATACTTAAGGAATAAGGTATCACTTGAAGGTATCTACAGAAATAGTTTTTCAGTCTTCTAGTATCTGCAAAATGATTCTGAAAAATAGTTTTGTCCCTGATATGAACAGAGCATAGACATTTTTTTTCCCACTTCTTGATCAGCAGTTGGTGGCAAAAGTTTGATATATTCACTCACGTTTACCTTTATTGTATAGTTCTTTTACTTCCTCCTTGTGAATGAATGACCAGCTGTGAAAGAATATAATTTTCCACAACCCCAGACACCAGCAGTTTATTGTAATTTCTCAACAGTGTGCTGCAATTATGTCAGTTATTAATACTTCTGCAAAATATTTTTCTGTGTGTACTACAAAATTATGAAGTATTATAAATCAGTAAAATACACAAACCAATTACTATAGATGCTGCATGACATGACTTTATAATGTTATATGCACTTCAAAAGTCCTGGAATTTTGATTTACAAAATATTCTGCTCTGTTATATTTGTAAATATTAGCAGATCGATGTTTTATCTTATTTCAGTACTGGTGCGAGGGATGTTTAACCTATGATTTCATTTCATTTTTACACCTCTCTGTCTCAGTCTTCCAATCTGTACAGTTGAGCTAATGATACTTATCTTTCAAGCATTTAAGAACTAAATTATGTTGTTGTTTATAGTTATTGTAGTAACCCTGCGTTACATACATGAAAGATAATTATGTTGTTCTATAGAGGACTATCTAAAATACAATCAATCCTGGTTAACATGAACAAATGTAACACAAGACAATGTGCACTTTTCAAAATATTCATTTTTAAAAAGAAAACTTTTCTGTATTTAATTAATGAATTGTAAGAGAAAACTTTTTTTATTATAATTGGAATAGCCAGATCATAGTCCTCCAAAAAGAAGTAAAATGTGCAGGTTTTAGAATCTTTAACATGTACTTTCTTGTGGATGGAGGCAGTCAAATCCTTTACAGGCTTAAGCTTTATAGCTTGACATTAATGATGACAAATAAAGAACATTACATTTATAGTATCTTACTGCCTTAAGATACTACTACTGTAGTAGTAAACAAATCTACTGTTTTAGGTAATTTGTTTAAGCTTTTGTGCCTTGTATCCCTACATCTGCTATCATAATCTGAAAATGTTTTCTTTTAGTAGATTTAGTCTACTTTTAATAAGTGATTCTCACAGAACTGAAAAGATTTTAGCAACTAGTTAAAAGCATGAGATCCATTATATCTTGCCTATTTTCTCCACTCCTTTGTTTCTTTTATTAAGGTTGGAAGTGAACTTTCCATTAGTTTTAATGAAATAAGTATTAATTGAGAGAACATTATGCTTCAGAATGTTTGGTTGTAATTAATGGCGGATATCCAACATTTGATGTACTGCCATAGTATTAGATTTAAAAATCAAGGCAAGTGGGCAATATTATAAAGACAGTAATTGAGATAAATCTTTTATTAGTTTTCCATTAAGGTCCAGTTGTCAGAAAATGGGACAAACCTGTCTATTTTTAATATTAGTGATGCTTTCTCTAGCTAATATCCCTCATATTAGCATTCTCATTATAACCATCTCTTTTTATGAGTTTATAGTTCAGCTGTCAAGTAAAAACTCATTACTTCTGACAGCTGAGTTATAAACTCATCAAAAGAGGTGTTTAGCTGGAAATTGTGGTGCTTAGCTCCTGAACTCATAAAGATGTGTTTAGCTGAAATTTCCATATAGTACAATGTTTAATCCCTGGAACAACAAATTTCAAGAAAATCCTCCATTTGTTTGTACTGGACTACAGATTAGTATTATTGGATTACAGATGAAAATAAATAGTTCTATAATACTGGAGAGTTGCTGTAACAAAGATAACTTCAATATTTAGAATGCAATTCTGCTGTCTAATTAGAACATAATAAAATGCATTGTATTGGCTCGAAGGACAGCGAGTATGTATTTTAATGGTCCCTAGGGAATAGAAAGTCAGATTTGTTTAAATGTTTGTGAATATACTGTTCTTTAATAACTGGTCCACAAAGGATGTAAATTAAACAAATACTTTTACTGTCATTGGTTCAAGTGAAATTATCCCTGGCAGTTTGTGCTAGTGCCTTCTGAACAGAAGGTCTTCAGTTCTCTCCCCACTGATGACTGTAAAGTCCCACGAGAGTGAGACACGGAAGTTACAGCAATAAGATGAATCATTGTAATAAGTTTGAAAAATAGATACTCTCAGGGTAAAATTCACTTTATCTGCATAAATCTTGAGGACTTGGGCACTCTGTGGTTAAATTGCGTGTTTAGTGAGTTTGGGAAGGAGGGTATTGGGGTTGCTAAATCCATCTCAACCCACGAATGAAGTATGACGCTGTAATACTGACTTCATCTCCTTTGAGCTTCTCTGCTATACTAGCCCGTGGGCTAAAAGCGATTAGAACCATCTGCAGCACCTGCAGGGGGCGGAATCAGGGGGATCTCTAGATCCCATGTTCTTTCTCTATGATACTTTCAACACCAACCTATGTGTTGGTCTTTGTATGGCCACTGTAGAGATCCTTCCACAGCTGATGAGTGGTGGAGATTTTCCTAAACTAAGCAGTTAGTCTGCTGGCAGACCTCAAGGGACTTAATAATTGTGGAGGGCCTTGCTTTGTCATCCTTGACACCTCTTTGAATTTCATTTATTCTGCATAGTATTATTTTCTGTTTTAAAAATGAATATCCCTGGAAACATTGTAATCTCTCCATACTATGACTTCTCACAGAAGATCACAAGTTTGATTGTACATCAATGATTTGTCCAAAACTGTGGAATCTTGTTCTGTGGTCAAATATACGTATTGTTATTCTTGTATTAGTAATTAGAATACCATCTTGTTGTTAGACACAAAGGACTACAGTGGCTCATAGGGGGAATCTTTAATCTTCATCGGTTTGTCAGTGTAATAACGTATATTCCCAGAAGCTGATGTCATTTTAAAAACAAACAAACTCAAAAACCCTACAAAAGAAAAAAAAAGAAACACTATTAATGTTTCAAAGGTCAACAGTGCACTGATCTTTCTGCGTACATAAAGCATGGTGGTAAATTGGATTTTTAATCTCTGCTTTATAGGAGTTTTTGAAGACTCTTGAGCAGCGGTAAAGGGATATTTAAGGTACATGAACCAAGATTAATGTAAGGAACATTTATGTTTCCCTATTAGGCCATAGCTGATGTGTTAAGAGTATTTTACATGGTTTCTTATTTTGCATCTGTTGGAGAACACAAAAAGGTTGTTAAACAATTTTAAAGGTTTTATTCTCTGCGGTTTTTAAAAAATTATGTTGAGGGTTTGGACATGTTTTTGTGTTTAAAAAAAAAAATCACTCCAATGTTGAAATTAAAAATGTGTTAATCTGAAGCCAAGCCCTGTGCCACAAAAACAAACCAAATTATACACATCTAAAATCATTGGGGGCTCTTTGTGATGTTAGTTGTATATATATTGCCTGTTCCACCCTCGTCTGCTTCGTTGTTAACTTGTAGATAGGCAGCAGAAAGAAATTTTCAAGATAACCAAACCCAATTTTTTTTCAGACAGAAAAGAATATCTTATTGCACATATTTCCGGGTCTTGGTTCAAAAACTTGTTGATTCATCAAATAATTAAAGAAGAAATTGTTCTACTTCAGGAAAATTTGTTGTAGATCGCCACACATGCTATCCTGTATTGAATCCATTTACTGGTAATATTTTGTGCTTGTAGATAGGTTTGAATTGTTTTGTTTTGTATCCTCTTACTTATACCTCTTACTTACTTCTGCTATTGAATGTTTATATGCAGGTGAGCGTCTGTATCCTTCAGATCTTGATTAATGTTTGCGTTTCTGAAAGTAATAGCACAATAACTGTGGGGTCATAGCTACATCATCTTACTGAAAAAATGTTATATCTTACATAACCGAAATCTTCATTCTCTATGTTTTCCTTTGTGGATTCATGAACTCTGTGTCATATTTAATCAAACTTTCCACATGCTGGGTATCTTGCAGGGCAATAAAGAACCCAACCCTACAGAGGTAATTCTTTCACAGTTTGAAGCATGTTTAACATCTGTATAAACATAGAATATGAGTAACTCAACTGAAAAAATGAAACCTGCATTCACATCTTAAAGCGTGGTTTAAGTCAAATTCAATGCAACTGTCAAAACAAGTTGGTGGTAACTGAATAACATCATAAAATCAAAAATCATATGGTAACATTGTTTACATGATAACAATAATAAAATAACATTGTTTACATAATTTGGTACCAGTGGCAAAGCTACTTGAGAAATAAAACCCTGATGAGCAAAGAAGATGACTGAATCATCTCTTTGTTGTAAAACGGGTAGCTCCTTGAAGTCATTTGTGGAGCACTGCAGGAAACTGCATGAAAGCTACATGCAATAGATTGTGTAGCTGTGTTTTCTCTCTGCAAAACTCTGGCTGCAAATCTTAATTTGTTGCTTCCCGATTGGATCCAAAAGTAGAGATGGTATATTTTCCATGTTGAATGTAACCGAAATCTCAGCAGAGGGAATTAACTCACATGTTTCCTGCCAAAAATCTCCCAAGAACATCTTGCAAGATATAGATTATAAAATCTTATGCAAACTTTAGATGTGATATGACATGGACCAGTACAGTTAGCTGTTTGTAAAATGGGTGTACATTGTATTACATCTAGAAGTCTAACTGCCACTACGGTAACAGGAGGAAATGGATAGGAAGCCAGGAATTTTTGGATCAGTAGTGGCAGAGGTACCAAATGAAAACTTAAATATTTTGTTTTACATGACTGAATAGAGCATGCAGATTATATTTTAGAGTAAAATTCCCATTGAAGAAATAAGTAAACAAAACAAAATCCTGAATTAGGTGAACCAAAGCCCATATGATCTAATGGGGAGATATAGAGGAAAGCTTCTTTTGCTATAGTAAAAGTTTAAATCCAAATATGCAGAAATGCAAGTCTGTCTCCATAGTTTGTACTGATCAAATACAAAACCTTTAGAAGTCTGTCTTTATAAGGATTCATTCCTTTTTCCCCACCTGTAAATAAAGAGCATTTTTGTGTAGTGTAGTATAGCAAGGGCAGAGGGCACTGGGAAAGTTCTCCTATATGAATCCGGGGTAGGTGGGTGGGCGCGAGCCCACCCACCGCTAAAGACTCCCCCCCCAGCCTAGAGGCAGAGCCACTGGACCCGGGTCCAACTGATTACGGGGGACAACAAATGAAAAAAACAGGAAAGAGTGTGGGGGTCACAGGGTCAAACGTAGGAAACCAGAAGGGGACACCGAGCAGAGAACCCCGGACAGCGCCCACTGCTCCTCGAAGGTGTCCAGGGAGCCAGCGGACGCCGCCCAGAGGAACTTTGCCCGGAGACGTGAATTGATAAGGGAACGGAAATAGACCCCACAGTCGCAGACAGCCCCCCCTGCCAACCTCCTCTCCCTGGTCTTGTAGATGGCTAGTTTGGCCAGGGCTAAGAG